>CAJVGC010000589.1:42033183-42342996 GCA_910822075.1 Senecio squalidus | reverse complement strand
GGATGATGAGTTTTGGTCGGATTTGATCTTCAAAAATCTTTACAACGGTGGTCCTTTTCGAAATCTTTTGTTTCCTTTAGCTTCTTTGGATGTTATGAACGATTTGTATGGTTTAGAAATGATTTTTAGTGGTGTAATGTTTCTGGGAATGAAGAACTTGGAAGGAAATTTTGAGAGAAAATTATGTGTGTGTGTTTTTAGTGTGTGTTTTGATTTTTGATAAATGAAAAATAAAATGAATAGATAGAGTGTTGTTTTAATTAACTTTGGAACACTGGATTTGCAGTAATGACAGGCCAAAAATCGATTTTTGATTGGTCAATGTGGGTGGTGAGTGTGTAAAACGAGAAAGGGACTAAAAATGTAACATTTTTGAAATTCTGGAGCCAGGTGCTGCGCACCCAGCCAATGGGTGCTGCGCACCGGGCAGTTTTCCGAGATTTTTATTTTTTCGTTTTCGCGTTATTGCTTCGTTGGACCTTTTTGTTAATTGAAAGTTCTTAAGTATGATTAGTTATGAACTTAGGAAAGTTCAAAAAGTGATTTTATTGGTATTAGGACTTATAATTTGATTCCGGGAGTTATTCCGACACTTGATTCGATAAAATACGGATAAAGTAATTATGAACTAGAACAATACGAACACCAAAAGAGTAACGAAAGATTCGAACCGAGGAAGTAACTGAAGGAATTACCTGAGCTTGGACGGTTGTCACACAAGTGAACATGATAAAGGAGTAACTAGAGAATTGAGCCGATAAAATAACCGAACGCGTTCCTGATTTTTAGACGGTTGTCACATTGAGCTTTTGGGGAAAGCAGTCTGCGTCGAATGCGAAAAGCTTTCTCCGGATCTTCGAAAGGCTCTACAAGATTTGGATTTGAACTCCGGGTCATGCAAAACCTATAAGACAGAAGATAATATGTCAGTAGCCCGTGATAACTGAAAATTAAATAAACCGAAATATTAAAATTACAATAAAACAAAAAATAAACAAACAGCTGCTAATCAGCCGGCGGCTGGCTAAATTCAGCCGGCGGCTGGAAATCAGCCGGCGGCAGGAAATCAGCCGGCGGCTGTTTAAGTTCAGCCGACGGTTAAAAAGTACTGTGTGCAAATTTCCTGAAAAATTGTAATTTCAAAAATCCGATTAATCCAATTAACAATTATCACGTAATACAAAAAGAATGCAACTTCCAGAAAGATAAATCTTTCCAAAAGGATCGAATAATTACAAATTCAAAATTACGAATAAAAATAGCTACCGTTCCCCGGCAGCGGCGCCAAAAACTTGATGTGTATTTTATAACATAAAATTATTTGAAGTTTAGAAAAGGATTATACCAATGTATATTAACACACAATACAGGCAGTGTACCTGATCGTACGCAAATATAGAATCAGTAAGTCCGGATCGAACTCAGGGAACGTGTATTTATATCCGTTATCTCAAATTATATAATTAAACTAATTAAAGCAAGTAAATATGGGGGCGTTTTAGTTCTGTGAGAACATATTTCAGAAAACAAATAATTAAAGTAAAATAACAATTTAATTAACTAAGTGAATTTATGGATGAAAAACTGTTTCGAAAAGTCTTTAGATTTAATCAATATTTAGAAAGCAACGATTACTTGGAATTATGTTTCACCTGGATTATGATTAACAAGAATATGTTTGATTGATTTAACTGTGATTCCTATGATAACTAGATTTCCCGCTAGAGTTATCTAATCCTACAATTTTAGAGAAAGATCATACGAATGATCGTACATCAAGAGCTATCTTAGATTATCCACTCTAAATTGTGCTTTAATGTCACTATTGTTTACAATTTAATCTGTCGACTACGAATTAACAAAAGTCTCAATTATTCAATCCTGATATAATTGTCATGTTCATTCAATTCATTAAATCACTAATATCTTAGCCTATCTCAATTAAGTCTCAAGCTACAATTATCTAATAAATCATATAATTGTTTAACTAATAGATTTATAAGAACGCTAGTTATGTTATAGATCTATCAATCACGCTAAGTAGTAAATTTAATAACTTTGAATAAACATGGATTTCGATAAAACGTGAACAATAATGGAAAAATCAATTAGTTCAAACATAAACTTGATTAAAACATAAATCCAGGTTCAACAATCCAAGCAATCGCTTAATGAATTTAGCTCATGTTGGATTGTAAAAAATTAACAAATAAGGTCTTAAAACAAATCATTGTATCAAGATAAAAATGCGTAAAGGTTCAAACCAAACAATTACTAGCTTCAAAGATGATTAATTGTGATTAACCAAAGCTTCCAAGTGTTTAACGACTTCTAGGACTCTCCTTGCAGCTTTCCAGGGTGGATGCAGGTTGAAAATAATGAATAAGATGTTTTAAATCCGAACCCTAGAAGCCCTTTATATAGATTCTGAAAACGACATTTTAGCCGTCGGCTGGCTGAATTCAGCCGGCGGCTGGAACACGCGGCCTAAAAAGTTGCTTCCGCGGCACTTTTTGAATAATTTGTGAAAACTTTAATTCAGCCGCCGGCTAAATATCTTCAGCCGTCGGCTGTTTCTCCATCTTCACATTTCTTGCTCGTTTGTCTCCGTTTTAAGCCGGTTTCAGCTCCTTTTCGCTCCATGATCCAAATATAACTCTAATCTGCAATTCTCACTAAAAATATACCAGATCATAATAAAAGTTGCAGAAAATGAGCTTAAATACGATAAATGTGGCTACAAAATATAGATTATTTCAGGCACATCATGTATGAAGACACGTTGTTATTTGAGGAAGGGATATAGTGCATTACTGGAGCATGTAGTGGAAAGGAAGTCCGAGGAGAAGCGACAGCCAGAAGACGTACCTATTGTATGGGATTTTCATGAAGTTTTTTCATAAGATTTGTCTAGACTACCGACAATTCGACAAGTGGAGTTTTGCATTGACCTAATGGTTGGAGTTGCACTTGTTGCGAAGTCATTGTAGAGATTGACACATTCGGAAATTAAGGAGATGTCAAGTCAGCTATAAGATTTATTTTATAAAGAATTTTTTCGGCCAAGTATTTTACCATGGGGAGCACCACTACCTTTTGTTAAAAAAAAGGATTTATCCTTCAGTATATTATAGGGAGTTGAATAAACTAATTGTGAAGAACCTATATCCGTTAAATAACCCTTAAATAAAACAAGATTAAATATAAAGTTCATCAAAGACCTAGCGTCACGAGTATGACATAACTCAAAAAATAACCTAAAATCTAAAATTTGAGATAGTCGATTATCAAAAATACTCAAATGACTCTTCATAAAAACTTAGCAGAATAAAACTTTTTCATAACTTTGTAAATACCATTCAAACTTAACTTTTCAATATGTTATAAATGTTTTATTTTTAATAGACTTTTCTACGTATACGAATTTAAAGGTGAAGCTGAAACACGTACATATAAACGAAACGACGAATATTTGATATCACTACTCATATTATTTTACATCATTAATGATACATAATGTTATTTCAGTTTCTATATGTATTAATTATACTTGTATTCTTTTTGCTAAAATTTTCGGCATATACACGAACAACAGACTATTTTCTTTTAGAATCCGAAGGAAAATGAGGTTTTTGGTGTTTTTTGACAGAATTGGTATCGTTTTGTTTTTGTCCACATATGAGGTTTGTGAGATGTACAACAAATGCCTCTACTAACAACCCATATAAAAGATTTCGGTTTCACGAGAGATGCTACTTGTGACCAACGTTATAAATGAGTCGAGCTCGAGCCGAATTCAAATTTGTAATATTACTCCCGAGTAGAGCTCAAACCTTCATCCAATTTCCAGCCCTTTAGACTTAAAAAATTCGGTATTGAACTTAGGTGTTGTTCTTTTTTCAAAAAAAAGTCTTAATAGGCTCTGAACTCTGACCCGGTCAGAGGTTTTAAAAATTTTGTTGTTCTTTTTTTTTTTTCAACCAGAGGCAAAAAACCTCTTTTTACCTCTGATCCAACCCTACATGAAAAACCTCTTTTTACCTCTGATTATCTCTTTCTCTTCACCGGTAAGTTTTTCATCCTTAAATTCAAATAATTTTTGATTTTTTTTCAATGGTTTGTCACTTGATTTCGTTATATAAATTGATATAGATGATTGTTTGTTAGATTTAGGTGATATAATTTTTTTTTAATATGTATTTGTTTTCGATTGCCTATAAACTCCTACTATTACATTGACTTTTATGTGAACTTTTCTTTTGTTAATTATTTTTATATCTTGAAATTGATGTTAGACAATTAGTTTATTAATTTGTTCAATCACGCTCACGCTAAACTTAGAAACGTGATTGAGCGTGCTTTTGGTGTTTTGAAAACACGTTTTCCCATCTTGAAGAGAATGACTCCGTATTCTTTAGTGAAACAAAGAGATATTACTATTGCATGCTTTGCTATTCAATTTTTATACGAAAAGAAGGATTAAGTGATGATTTTTTCTCCGAATATGATCGAGGTGAAGTACATGCTAACGAGAATGTACAAGATGGAGACGAGTATGATGAGGACGAGGTTCAACCACATGGAAATACAACAGATCAACAATATATGATCAATTGTCGAGATCAACTTGCGGCACAATTAATGCAAAAATGTTGAAAATGTTGTTTGAATATGTTTGAACATTTTATAAATGTTTTTATTTAAAACGTTTTATAAATGAAATAGTTTAGTTTAGTATAGTAAAACATATGTTACGAAGGGAAAAAGAACATAGTATATTGATTCAGATTCAGAGTTTTGTACTACCTCTGATTATTCAGAGCTGGTATTCAGATTCAAAGGAAAAATCTTTAGTTCAAAAGAACAGCACCTTAGTCTAACTCGGATTTGGGTTCACTCGTTTACACTTTACAGCCATGAAACTGTTTGGATTGGCGGCCTTAATATTTTTGGGCTTTCGGCTTCTAGAAAATATGCAAATGATTCGGTTAGTTAACCTACATCGCTGCATACATCATATCATCAAACCTGCGCCCCTCTCGTCTTCTCTAGATTTCTATCTTGTTTGGCGATAGGGTTTGTTTGAATTAAATGGCTGAACTTGTCTTTGACGTGATTGAGCATATATTTGTAAGATTAGATGTGATTGATCTGATCCGATGCAAAAGCGTTTGTAAGTCATGGCTATTTTTAATCTCTACTACTCTTTTTGTTAAATCTCATCTCGACTATACTTATAATAGTTATGAACTTATACGTAAAAGGATTGTTATGCATGGTTCTTGTCATCTAGATTGGTCTATAACCAGTTCGTTCATCCGGCCTGCTCATCATATTGTTGGTTCTTCTAATGGCCTGGTATGCATCAGTCCAAAAGGTATTGAACTTTTAGTAACCAATCCTTTAACTAGAGAAGTTAGAAATCTACCAACGATACCTGGAATTCCTAAAAGGACCATTGGTCCGCGGATTTCAGTAAGTTGTTGGGGTTTTGGTTATGATTCATTCACAGATGATTATAAGGTTATAGTAGGGTATGATAAAGGTAAGGATCAGACACGTTTTCAAGTCTTTACATTGAAATCAAATATTTGGAAACTTATTGGAGATATCAACTATAAGGTTATTCTTGCTCGACCTGGTATCTTATGTGAGGGGTCACTTCACTGGTTTATGAATAATCGAAAAATGAAGAAAGTAATTATTTCTTTTGATTTATGTCGAGATGAGTTTAAAAGAATTCCCCAACCACATGATTTTTTGTATGAATGTCATAAAGATGACTGCATGCTTGGTTTTATTGAAGATTCTCTATGCATATATAAACAAGCACCCCCGAGAATTTCTCATGGAAAGAAATCGGTTAAAATAAAAAAAGTACACTCTACCAAATGGATAATGAGAAGTTACAACGTAAGAGAGTCTTGGCAACGAGTTCCTTATCATTGTGAGAAGATGTTGGATGCTGATCCACACTACTTGAAAAATCTCGAGTACATTACCCACAAGAGCTCTTCCAATTGTCGTATGGTTAGGACTATGGACTATTTCGCTAATCCTATATTTGTACAGAGCCTTGTATCTCCTCATGTTAACAAAACGTGTCTCATCAACGCAAAGAATGATGGTAAGAGGAAGAGAAGTAGTTATGCAAATCACAGCAAGAAGAATACTAAGGTGGGTTCTAATTATGTTGTCATTTAACGCTTCTTTATTTTAATTCATGGAGTTTTCTGAACAATGTGAATGATACTTGTTTGTATCCCTATATTACACAGGTATCGTATTTTGTTCATGTATTACTTATATATGACCTCCATTTGCTTTTTATTTTGCCGTAACTATTCTCTGTAATTAGTTAACTCACTCCTCGTTATAATATCTCAGTTAATCAAGAGAGATCGTTTGGCTCCAAATTCAAGTTGTTGAAGAATTGGAAGATGACATAAGGGGATGCATTCTGAATTTCTGATCATTGCGCGCTTCTATTGAAAATCTATCTTTGAATGGTTTCTAGTATATTTGGTGTTGATGTATTTCATGTAATTGTGTTTTATGGTTTTCAATCTTGTTCTAAACCTTTGTTTGGTTATATTATCTTTAACTATATATCATTATCTAAACTTTTGTTTTATTTATGTTTTTCTGGATGCTTTAACCATCTTCAGTTTAGATTTTGGCAAGCAACTGTTTTTTTTTTTTTTATGTTTTAAGCTTTTGAGTTTACCATTTTTATTGCTGTATTTATTGTTATGATCCATATACATAGTATCTAGCTATTAGTTTTTGTGCTTTAATATGTTCACCAGAAATACGCATTCTTATTTTCAAAAAACTTAAACCTAAACGATCTCCGACTCTTTGTACTCTTCACTGATATTGGGTGAGTTCTATAACAACTTCTTATGGAAATACTAAGTAATCAGGATTTCAAGAAGTTTAGATTAATGTTAAGCTGACCAATCTTGATATATACTTAGCTGACGGGTGTTATGATTGTCCACCTAAAGCTAAACTCTTTTTGACATATTAGATTGGTGGAAATAGGATTTCAAGAGGTAAAGTATCGCATCAAATAGTGTTATCATCCCCTGATTAACATAATTGCTTAATAGAAACGTCTTTCGTTAATTTAAACAAGGAATAATAAGAAGTCACTAAAATTTAGCGTTCTATGAAGCGAATGAAAACGAGTGTGTTGGATTATCCTTTCTAGTGTGAAAACGAAGAAGGATGGTAATAATTTAGCTTTAATCGTTATGTTTATCTTCTACATGGAGCATAGACACAACACATATATTTATAATTTGGTCTCCTAATTTCAAATAATTTATAATTATAGTTTCAATTTCACTAGATATAATCCTTACGTGTTTAATTAGGGATGTACTTTCAAAATATGTCGAAGCACGCACATCCCATATTTGGATTAGAATCACACTTATTGTACGACACTTGGAATCTTCTCCATATGTAGGGTTAGATGGTGAGACCTTTCATGTTGCGAAGTTTCTTACGGAAAGTCCACGGAGCTCATTTCGTACTAGTTAAGTTATTTCATTCTTTCTTTATTAGAGTACTCAACAAATCGTCACATATGGACCTAAACGTTTAATCGTGTCCTAAACGAGCATGCATATTAGTGTCATGTCATAATCTAAAATGGATATAAACATAATTTCCATTTCTAATCCCGCATCGCAATATTTATCTTTCTCATGGATAACACACAAGGTAACCTAACATAAACATGAACATATGATCACAAGAACTTATGTTTTAGAACGAAACGGGGTTGACTTATATCTGGTTTTTATTAGATGTGTCCCAAGTCCGACATGTGGGCTTCGATAAATTAGGGTGGGGGTTTTAGGGTGTTATTTTTAACCTATTTATATCACATTAATAATACAATAATGATAACATGTTTCATTCTATAATATGGTATCAGATTGGGTCTGATCTCGTCTCTTTCTTTCTTTAAACCATAATCGGCGTAGAGGTGAGCCGCCTAGCTTGAATAGGTTCCAACCCCACCCCCCAAAAAAAAAACACTTAAAAATTCGGATTTGAACTTCAGTCCATCATGGTTTTGGCCATAACTTCCAAACTGCTTGGAGTTAACTAATAAGCTTAGAGCCATTGGCTTCGTAATTAAATTATGAAGAGAAAATGTCTTACTGATTTGCTTATAGTTCTTTAACCGCTTGGAGTTAGCTGACGACGTTAGCAGCCGTGAATTCATAATTAAATTCCGAAGAAAATGCAACCGGAATCGCAAAGAACACAGCTCTGACACACCGCTATGCCCCTCCGCAAGCAACTAATCTTTTGCAATCGGGGTCCAATCAACATCTATCTTTTTATTTATTTTTTATTTTTCATAATTACAGTTTTATTCCCAGTTCGAACTTTCGCGATTTCGTAGTTTGAACTGTCGGGGAGTATTAGATGTGGCCCAAGCCATCGCTCTAGGCTTGGTTAAATTAGAGTTAGGGTTTTATGGTGTTAGCTATAACCTATTTAACATATACAATTAATCATACATTTATAAAAACTAACTTGGCATACCAACCAATGATACGGTATGGCGAGGCCTGGTAACCCGAGATTTCGGGGGCCCTATGCGACGAGTAAAAAAGACCCCTAAATGTATGTTTTATCTATTAAAATTAATAAATTTGTACTACAATGTTTGTTATTCAAGTTATTCAAAACAAAATAACATATTTAAAATGTTTTTTCTTATAGCATTACACCGATATATTTAATTTGTTACGTAAACCGCAAGATTTCTTGTAGCATTACATGGATCGGTACATATATACGTAGTATGTAGAAAAATGGGGCCCTTGTTGATTGTGTCCATGTGCGATCGCGCATAGTGAACGTACTTGATCCCGACCCTGGGTATAACCTACGTATACGCGTACAATGACGATACCCTTGATCTATATAAAAATGTTTCTCTTGGTATGGAGGCATACCGACAAGCATATCAAGTTATACCTCAAAACATACCCTCTTTTATGGGCTGACGATACGGGTGTACCATGGTAATACCGAATGACGTCCGCTCATATTCTTCCGTTACGAAGTTCATCCTTCGTAATACTAAAAGCGAATTTAGCTTGCTCTTATCGATCATTATGAAAACGTACCCAATATCTCATAACAATTTAGAATTATTGAAAAACGTTTCATTAACACTTTAATCAATAAATTCTTACGTTCTGGACTAATTGAGCTGAAATTAGAGTTTGTGATAGAATGAGATAATCGATTTGATACCACAAATTAAACAAGTTGAGATTTCAAAATCAACAAAAAAAAACTATTTTATAATTTTTGACTTAATTTTTTAGTAATTATAATTTCACTTAATTTGTAATGATACACATGCATTTCTGGCAGGATTAAATGGTTGAGATTATTATTCTAAAGTTGGGTTTCATAAAACAGTTAGTAGTGCACAGTTCAAAAGAACACGGTTAGTACTGCACGGTTAGTACTGCACGGTTAGTACTGCACGATAGTGTTACTACTGCAACTCAGTTACTACTGCGGCTAGGGTTATGGAAGACTTGCTTTTCAAGATAAAGATCTGAAAGAATTAGTCTCCTAATATAACTAGGTTTCCTTATATAAGTCGTAGGAGACTCTATATATAAAGAGATCACTAGACATTGTAAATGTGTGGTTTCCATCATGTTTATTCTTTAGGAAAACACCAAACGATCTCACCACTTGAGATCGTTCCTCTTTGTTCAGCCTCAAGGTCAAGATTGATCCTTGTGAAGAGAAGAAACACGTCTATTAATCATTCCTTAAAGGTTAATATATTGAGGCTTACAATTCTGATCAAACAGATTGAGGCTGGTGTTGTAAAGAGAAGAAACACTTCTATTCTGATCAAATAGATTGTAGCTGGTGTTGTTACATATTTTATAGAAAAGCTAGGTTTAGCCTCAAGGTCTTTTATAGATCCTTGTATTAAGATAAACACGTCTGTTAATTTATTAATAGATCGAGGCTTGATGGGAATCGTTATTGTTTTATTGTTTTTATATATACAATATTCGATTATCATAAACTTGTGAATATCGAAATGTTTATCTGCTGCAACTTCTTTGATAAATCTTGATCTACGTAACTATGGGTTGTGTTTACACATAACCTAATCGATCCTAACAATTTCACTATAGTTGTAAAATCTAGTTGAATGTTTATAGTTTTGATGTTATGATAAATTTTACTGATCCCATATATTGTATGTGTTAAATGCTTGTTTAGCTTTAGCTTATATTCTGAAATTATTGTACAAGGAATATAAATTTTATTAAGATAAATAAATCATATATATGCTTTAGAGGACTGGTTAATGCGAGAGCTCCTATTTCTGTAAGAACTCAAATGTCAATTAACATGAAATTATGTCCATTAACATATAAAAACTATTGAATGTTAAAAATCTAGTAAAAATATAAATTAAAAATTAAAAAAAATTATATGAAATTACGCGTATTTAGAATTGTTCACATGTGAACGTTTTTTTTTTCTTCAGAAAATGAGTTTATATACGAACGAATCTTTTTTACGTTATTTTATATGATTTTTTTTTTAGTTTTTTACGTTTATTTTTACTTGATTATTAATCTCCAAAAGAGTTTGCATATGAATAAACAAAGTAAAACGTGATTTAACACTTTTTGTAAGTGTTATCGCAGTTCTCGCAAAAAAAAGTTCTCGCCTTAACCATTCACTATACTTTAGTACTTAACAAAATTGTTATGTTAAGTTCGATGGCAAATTCATAGTTGCAATGTTAAGAAATTATCAAGACCATCCTCTCCTGGTCTTTTATTTTCCAAACAACTAAAAATCAACTACATTTAGAATCATAAAATATTAGTATCGTTCAAATGGATAGAACTAGAACTACCAAAGAAATCACACATTTAGAAGTACCATAATTGCCCAATTGTTATTAAAAAAAAAACTATAAACTTTCATGTAACATTGTATATAAAAGTTAACTTAAAATCTCGTTAGTTTTTTAAAGTTGAGTTATTTGTGATTTTTTTTCGTAGTTAGTGTCACGTACTTTATACATACATCATTTACATTATTTTACAAGAACAAAAAAACCAACTACTCTTTTATATCTAATGAATATTTAATGACACATATATTTTCGATATTATCAATTTTTTTAATTTCTATAGAGATTTCAAGTTAATAACATATGATGTTAATGGAATGATAGTTTATAGTTTTTATGATAAAAAAAAAAAAGAAAGAATACAGTTTGTTAAGTATGATGATAAGAGGTAAGTTTTAAAAGAATAAAGAAACATATAGGTTTTCCCTTTTTTTCAACTCACCTTTAAAAGAGGTTTGAACAGGCGGCCCAAAATCTTTTTGGGCGTTAAGAAAAAACACATCATAACACCAACCCCTGCGCCCCTCTCGTCTTCTCTAGATTTCTATCTTGTTTGGCGATAGGGTTTGTTTGAATTAAATGGCTGAACTTGTCTTTGACGTGATTGAGCATATATTTGTAAGATTAGATGTGATTGATCTGATCCGATGCAAAAGCGTTTGTAAGTCATGGCTATTTTTAATCTCTACTACTCTTTTTGTTAAATCTCATCTCGACTATACTTATAATAGTTATGAACTTACACGTAAAAGGATTGTTATGCATGGTTCTTGTCATCGGTCTATAACCAGTTCGTTCATCGGGCCTTCTCATCATATTGTTGGTTCTTCTAATGGCCTGGTATGCATCAGTCCAAAAGGTATTGAACTTTTAGTAACCAATCCTTTAACTAGAGAAGTTAGAAATCTACCAACGATACCTGGAATTCCTAAAAGGACCATTAATTCTCGGTTTTCAGTACAATGTTGGGGTTTTGGTTATGATTCATTCACAGATGATTATAAGGTTATAGTAGGGTATGATAAAGGTAAGGATCAGACACGTTTTCAAGTCTTTACATTGAAATCAAATATTTGGAAACTTATTGGAGATATCAACTATAAGGTTATTCTTGCTCGACCTGGTATCTTATGTGAGGGGTCACTTCACTGGTTTATGAATAATCGAAAAATGAAGAAAGTAATTATTTCTTTTGATTTATATCGAGACGAGTTTAAAAGAATTCCCAAACCACATGATTTTTTATATGAATGTCATAAAGATGACTACAACCTTGGTTTTATTGAAGATTCTCTATGCATATATAAACAAGCACCCCCGAGAATTTCTTATGGAAAGAAATCGTATAAAATAAAAAAAGTACACTCTACCAAATGGATAATGAGAAGTTACAACGTAAGAGAGTCTTGGCAACGAGTTCCTTATCATTGTGAGAAGATGTTGGATGCTGATCCACACTACTTGAAAAATCTCGAGTACATTACCCACGAGAGCTCTTCCAATTGTCGTATGGTTAGGACTATGGACTATTTCGCTAATCCTATATTTGTACAGAGCCTTGTATCTCCTCATGTTAACAAAACGTGTCTCGTCAACGCAAAAAATGATGGTAAGAGGAAGAGAAGTAGTTATGCAAATCACAGCAAGAAGAATACTAAGGTGGGTTCTAATTATGTTGTCATTTAACGCTTCTTTATTTTAATTCATGGAGTTTTCTGAACAATGTGAATGATACTTGTTTGTATCCCTATGTTACACATGTATCGTATTTTGTTCACGTATTACTTATATATGACCTCCATTTGCTTTTTTTTTTGCCGTAACTATTCTCTGTAATTAGTTAACTCACTCCTCGTTATAATATCTCAGTTAATCAAGAGAAATTGTTTGGCTCCAAATTCAAGTTGTTGAAGAATTGGAAGATGACATAAGAGGATGCATTCTGAATTTCTGATCATTGCGCGCTTCTATTGAAAATCTATCTTTGAATGGTTTCTAGTATATTTGGTGTTGATGTATTTCATGTAATTGTGTTTTATGGTTTTTAATCTTGTTCTAAACCTTTGTTTGGTTATATTATCTTTAACTATATATCATTATCTAAACTTTTGTTTTATTTATGTTTTTCTGGATGCTTTAACCATCTTCAGTTTAGATTTTGGCAAGCAAATGTTTTTATTTTTTATTTTTATTGTTATGATCCATATACATAGTATCTAGCTATTAGTTTTTGTGCTTTAATATGTTCACCAGAAATACGCATTCTTATTTTCAAAAAACTTAAACCTAAACGATCTCCGACTCTTTGTACTCTTCACTGATATTGGGTGAGTTCTATAAGAACTTCTTATGGAAATACCAAGTAATCAGGATTTCAAGAAGTTTTGATTAATGTTAAGCTAACAAATCTTGATATATACTTAACTGACGGGTGTTATGATTGTCCACCTAAAGCTAAACTCGTTTTGACATATTAGATTGGTGGAAATAGGATTTCAAGAGGTAAAGTATCGCATCAAATAGTGTTATCATCCCCTGATTAACATAATTGCTTAATAGAAACTTCTTTCGTTAATTTAAACAAGGAATAATAAGAAGTCACTAAAATTTAGCGTTCTCTGAAGCGAATGAAAACGAGTGTGTTGGATTATCCTTTCTAGTGTGAAAACGAAGAAGGATGGTAATAATTTGGCTTTAATCGTTATGTTTATCTTCTACATGGAGCATAGACACAACACATATTTATAATTTGGTCTCCTAATTTCAAATAATTAATAATTATAGTTTCAATTTCACTAGATATAATCCTTACGTGTTTAGTTAGGGATGTACTTTCAAAATATGTCGAAGCAACGCACATTGCTTATAGTTCTTTAACCGCTTTGAGTTAGCTGACGACGTTAGCAGCCGTGAATTCATAATTAAATTCCGAAGAAAATGCAACCGGAATCGCAAAGAACACAGCTCTGACACACCGCCATGCCCCTCCGCAAGCAACTAATCTTTTGCAATCGGGGTCCAATCAACATCTATCTTTTTATTTATTTTTTATTTTTCATAATTACAGTTTTATTCCCAGTTCGAACTTTCGCGATTTCGTAGTTTGAACTGTCGGGGAGTATTAGATGTGGCCCAAGCCATCGCTCTAGGCTTGGTTAAATTAGAGTTAGGGTTTTATGGTGTTAGCTATAACCTATTTAACATATACAATTAATCATACATTTATAAAAACTAACTTGGCATACCAACCAATGATACGGTATGGCGAGGCCTGGTAACCCGAGATTTCGGGGGCCCTATGCGACGAGTAAAAAAGACCCCTAAATGTATGTTTTATCTATTAAAATTAATAAATTTGTACTACAATGTTTGTTATTCAAGTTATTCAAAACAAAATAACATATTTAAAATGTTTTTTCTTATAGCATTACACCGATATATTTAATTTGTTACGTAAACCGCAAGATTTCTTGTAGCATTACATTGATCGGTACATATATACGTAGTATGTAGAAAAATGGGGCCCTTGTAGATTGTGGCCATGTGCGATCGCGCATAGTGCACGTACTTGAGCCCGACCCTAGGTATAACCTGCGTATACGCGTACAATGACGATACCCTTGATCTATATAAAAAGGTTTCTCTTGGTATGGAGGCATACCGACAAGCATATCAAGTTATACCTCAAAACATACCCTCTTTTATGGGTTGACGATACGGGTGTACCATGGTAATACCGAATGACGTCCGCTCATATTCTTCCGTTACGAAGTTCATCCTTCGTAATACTAAAAGCGAATTTAGCTTGCTCTTATCGATCATTATGAAAACGTACCCAATGTCTCATAACAATTTAGAATTATTGAAAAACGTTTCATTAACACTTTATTCTTACGTTCATGGACTAATTGAGCTGAAATTAGAGTTTGTGATACAATGAGATAATCGATTTGATACCACAAACTAAACAAGTTGAGATTTCAAAATCAACAATAAAAGCTATTTTATAATTTTTGACTTAATTTTTTAGTAATTATAATTTCACTTAATTTGTAATGATACACATGCATTTCTGGCAGGATTAAATGGTTGAGATTGTTATTCTAAAGTTGGGTTTCATAAAACAGTTAGTAGTGCACAGTTCAAAAGGACACGGTTAGTATTGCACGGTTAGTACTGCACGATAGTGTTACTACTGCAACTCAGTTACTACTGCGGCTAGGGTTATGGAAGACTTGCTTTTCAAGATAAAGATCTGAAAGAATTTGTCTCCTAATATAACTAGGTTTCCTTATATAAGTCGTAGGAGACTCTATATATAAAGAGATCACTAGACATTGTAAATGTGTGGTTTTCATCATGTTTATTCTTTAGGAAAACACCAAACGATCTCACCACTTGAGATCGTTCCTCTTTGTTCAGCCTCAAGGTCAAGATTGATCCTTGTGAAGAGAAGAAACACGTCTATTAATCATTCCTTAAAGGTTAATATATTGAGACTTACAATTCTGATCAAACATATTGAGGCTGGTGTTGTAAAGAGAAGAAACACGTCTATTCTGATCAAATAGATTGTGGCTGGTGTTGTTAGATATTTTATAGAAAAGCTAGGTTTAGCCTCAAGGTCTTTTATAGATCCATGTATTAAGATAAACACGTCTGTTAATTTATTAATAGATCGAGGCTTGATGGTAATCGTTATTGTTTTATTGTTTTTATATATACAATATTCGATTATCATAAACTTGTGAATATCGAAGTGTTTATCTGCTGCAACTTCTTTGATAAATCTTGATCTACGTAACTTGGGTTGTGTTTACACATAACCTAATCGATCCTAACAATTTCACTATAGTTGTAAAATCTAGTTGAATGTTTATAGTTTTGATGTTATGATAAATTTTACTGATCCCATATACTGTATGTGTTAAATGCTTGTTTAGCTTTAGCTTATATTCTGAAATTATGTTACAAGGAATATAAATTTTATTAAGATAAAGAAATTATATATATGCTTTAGGGGACTGATTAATGCAAGAGCTCATATTTCTCTAAGAACTTTAAAAAATAAATGTCAATTAACATGTAATTATGTCCATTAACATATAAAAACTATTGAATATTAAAAATCTAGTAAAAATATAAATGAAAAATTAAAAAAAATTATATGAAATTACGCGTATTTAGAATTGTTCATATGTGAACGTTTTTTTTTCTTCAGAAAATGAGTTTATATATGAACGAATCTTTTTTACGTTATTCTATATGATTTTTTTTTTAGTTTTTTACGTTTATTTTTACTTGATTATTAATCTCCAAAAGAGTTTGCATATGAATAAACAAAGTAAAACGTGATTTAACACTTTTTGTAAGAGTTCTCGTAATAAAAAAATTCTCGCCTTAACCATTCACTATACTTTAGTACTTAACAAAATTGTTATGTTAAGTTCGATGGCAAATTCATAGTTGCAATGTTAAGAAATTATCAAGACCATCCTCTTCTGGTCTTTTAACTTCCAAACAACTAAAAATCAACTACATTTAGAATCATAAAATATTAGTATCGTTCAGATGGATAGAACTAGAACTACCAAAGAAATCACACGTTTAGAAGTACCATAATTGCCCAATTGTTATAAAAAAAACTATAAACTTTCATGTAACATTGTATATAAAAGTTAACTTGAAATCTCGTTAGTTTTTTAAAGGTGAGTTATTTGTGATTTTTTTTCGTAGTTAGTGTCACGTACATTATACATACATCATTTACATTATTTTAAAAGAACCAAAAAACCAACTACTCTTTTATATCTAATGAATATTTAATGACGCATACATTTTCAATATTATCAATTTTTTTAATTTCTATAGAGATTTCAAGTTAATAACATATGATGTTAATGGAATGATAGTTTATAGTTTTTATGATAAAAAAAAAAGAAAGAATACAGTTTGTTAAGTATGATGATAAGAGGTAAGTTTTAAAAGAATAAAGAAACATATAGGTTTTCCCTTTTTTTCAACTCACCTTTAAAAGAGGTTTGAAGAGGCGGCCCAAAATCTTTTTCATAACACCAACCCCTGCGCCCCTCTCGTCTTCTCTAGATTTCTATCTTGTTTGGCGATAGGGTTTGTTTGAATTAAATGGCTGAACTTGTCTTTGACGTGATTGAGCATATATTTGTAAGATTAGATGTGATTGATCTGATCCGATGCAAAAGCGTTTGTAAGTCATGGCTATTTTTAATCTCTACTACTCTTTTTGTTAAATCTCATCTCGACTATACTTATAATAGTTATGAACTTACACGTAAAAGGATTGTTATGCATGGTTCTTGTCATCGGTCTATAACCAGTTCGTTCATCGGGCCTTCTCATCATATTGTTGGTTCTTCTAATGGCCTGGTATGCATCAGTCCAAAAGGTATTGAACTTTTAGTAACCAATCCTTTAACTAGAGAAGTTAGAAATCTACCAACGATACCTGGAATTCCTAAAAGGACCATTAATTCTCGGTTTTCAGTACATTGTTGGGGTTTTGGTTATGATTCATTCACAGATGATTATAAGGTTATAGTAGGGTATGATAAAGGTAAGGATCAGACACGTTTTCATGTCTTTACATTGAAATCAAATATTTGGAAACTTATTGGAGATATCAACTATAAGGTTATTAGATGTGCAAGACCTGGTATCTTATGTGAGGGGTCACTTCACTGGTTTATGAATAATCGAAAAATGAAGAAAGTAATTATTTCTTTTGATTTATGTCGAGACGAGTTTAAAAGAATTCCCAAACCACATGATTTTTTATATGAATGTCATAAAGATGACTACAACCTTGGTTTTATTGAAGATTCTCTATGCATATATAAACAAGCACCCCCGAGAATTTCTTATGGAAAGAAATCGTATAAAATAAATAAAGTACGCTCGACCAAATGGATAATGAGAAGTTACAACGTAAGAGAGTCTTGGCAACGAGTTCCTTATCATTGTGAGAAGATGTTGGATGCTGATCCACACTACTTGAAAAATCTCGAGTACATTACCCACGAGAGCTCTTCCAATTGTCGTATGGTTAGGACTATGGACTATTTCGCTAATCCTATATTTGTACAGAGCCTTGTATCTCCTCATGTTAACAAAACGTGTCTCGTCAACGCAAAGAATGATGGTAAGAGGAAGAGAAGTAGTTATGCAAATCACAGCAAGAAGAATACTAAGGTGGGTTCTAATTATGTTGTCATTTAACGCTTCTTTATTTTAATTCATGGAGTTTTCTGAACAATGTGAATGATACTTGTTTGTATCCCTATGTTACACATGTATCGTATTTTGTTCACGTATTACTTATATATGACCTACATTTGCTTTTTTTTTGCCGTAACTATTCTCTGTAATTAGTTAACTCACTCCTCGTTATAATATCTCAGTTAATCAAGAGAGATTGTTTGGCTCCAAATTCAAGTTGTTGAAGAATTGGAAGATGACATAAGAGGATGCATTCTGAATTTCTGATCATTGCGCGCTTCTATTGAAAATCTATCTTTGAATGGTTTCTAGTATATTTGGTGTTGATGTATTTCATGTAATTGTGTTTTATGGTTTTTAATCTTGTTCTAAACCTTTGTTTGGTTATATTATCTTTAACTATATATCATTATCTAAACTTTTGTTTTATTTATGTTTTTCTGGATGCTTTAACCATCTTCAGTTTAGATTTTTGCTAGCAAATGTTAGGTTTTTTTTTTTTTTTTTTTTTTATATGTTTTAAGCCTTTGCGTTTACCATTTTTATTGCTGTATTTATTGTTATGAATTTAGGGGTGTTGATTAGGTCGGGTTAGCGGGTTTCGGGTTATTTGGGTTGGGTTATTTGGGTTTTGAGTTGTGAGAAAAATACTCATACCCATACCCGAATAACAATATGGGTTTGATCTTTTTAACCCATTTTACACGATTAACAACAAATATGGTTTACAACTAATTGAGTTTTAACTAAGAAAAAACTAAACAAATATTTATCTTTGAATAAATTTTTGTAAGCTTTTTATATTTTATGAAAATAAAAACAAACTAATAAGAGACAACTAATAATAATTTCATTAAGCATAACTAATAAAATTGGACATAAGCTATTAATACCTATATAGGAGTTAACTTAATCGGGTTATATGGATTATGCGGGTTACCCAAATGAAAATAAATAGACCTGTACCTATACCCATATGGCTTCGGGTTATTCGGGTTTGATCCATTTAACCCGTTTAACCCATTTAACATGACCCATTTAACCCGAACTCATTTTGGGTCGGGTAGGTTATTTGGGTTCGGGTAAAAACGACACCCCTAGTTATGATCCATATACATAGTATCTAGCTAGTAGCTAATTCTCCTTGCTAAAATATTTCCGACGGATTTATATTAATTCCTGAATTAATTTTCTCACAAATCTCCGACAGTAATATGTGGGAAAGTTTATGTCCGTCTGAAAAACTGTCGGAAAAAATTTTGTGACGCCCCTTTTTCCGACATACGGAATCTGATAGGAATCTGCCGAAAAAGGCACGTCCCATCTGATTCCCGACGGAATTGGTTGTCCGTATCAGCCATTTTTCTAGTAGTGAGAGGAAGAGAGGTAGTTATGCAAAAAACAGCAAGAAGAATACTAAGGTCTCCGACTCTTTGTACTCTTCACTGATATTGGGTGAGTTCTATAAGAACTTCTTATAAAGATACTACAGTAATCAGGATTTCAAGAAGTTCGGATTAATGTTATGGAAGTTCAAACAGCATGACCGTAACGACAGGCCATTATTGACCGTAACGACAGATCGACCATTATCGGTGTCGTTTCATGAAGTGATGTTCACACATTTTAGGAGTATGACAGATATACCTACTTTCCCAATACCGCCACACGATTGATTTGTACGGTCAGAATCGTTTGGTGTAAGGTTCCGGCGGGTTACGTCTCAAGTTTCAAGGTCGTGATCACTGATCAGTTTGCAACCCATTTCATATATTCCACCTAGTGATTGCCCTTACTGAGATTGCGGTTTGGTGGGTTTGGACGCCAAAGTTTACCTTCTTATGTTTGATTTTTACATCATAAAGGGTCGTTGTAGCATTTAAGGGGTTGGTCTTAGTCTCAAGTTGGTCGGAGTTGTTAGTGTCAAGTTGGTTAGTGTCAAGTTGGTTTGCGTCGTTAGTGTTATGTAACTTCTAGCATCTTGCTAGGTTTTTATTTATTTATATAATATCTTTATTTCCTTTCCTAAAAAAAAAGAAAAAAGAAAAAACCTAAACGATCTCCCATTATTTGTATTTTTCACTGATATTGGGTGAGTTCTATAAAAACATCTTATGAAAATACTACTGCAGTAATAAGGATTTCAAGAAGTTCAAAGTTCATGTTAAGCAAGTTTAAACATCATATCACCGTATCACACCATATATTATTGATGTATACTTAGCTGATGGGTGTTATGTATGTCCCTGAAGCAAACAATCTTTTTGACATATAAGATCGGTCCAAGCCTAGGCCCGAGATTTCGGGTGCCCTGTGCGACAAACAAAAAAGACCCCCTAAGTGTATGTTTTATTTAAAATAAATAAATTTGCACTACAATGTTTGTTATTAAAGTTATTGAATATAAAATAACAGTTATAAAGTGATTTTTCTTACAACAATACATTGATATATTTAGCTTATAACGTAAATCGCGTGACTTCTTATAACATTATACCGATCGATACATACATGTATTAAAAAAACGGGCCACATATAAATTTTGGGCCATGTACGATCGCTCATAGTACACGCCCGTGGGCCCGACCATGGATCGGTGGAAAGAGAATTTCAAGAAGTTCATATTCGTATTAAAGTGTCACATAATATCCAATCTAATATCCCATGGTTATAGTAACAGCATCGAAGCTACGTTCAGAGCGGAAGTAGGGTAATCGATGTTGGTGAATTTAGTGTTATCATCGCTTATTTTAGTTAATTGTGATTACTTGAAATATAAAGGTTTCTGATTAAGCTCATTAATAACGATTTTGACTCACATTCTACTTTCTAGGTCCATGGGTAACATTAGGTTGATCGTCCAATTACTAGAGACAATACTTAGGATGTACTTTTAAAATGTGTCGAAGCTGGCACATCCCATATTTGGATAGGAATCACACTGATTCCACGACACTCGGAATCATCCCCATATGCAAGATTTAGATGCCAAGGAGATCTTTCGTGTTGCGAACTTTCGTACGGAAGTTCGACGGAGCTCTAGTTAAGTCTTTTCATTCTTTTGTTATTACAGTACTCAACAAATCGTTACATAGGGACCTAAACGTGTAATCGTGTCTCATGTGTAAAATCTAGTCTTTATTGGAAACAAGAAATACCCTATCACTCGACTACACATAGTTAAGCAATGGACCTAATCATGAATAGTATAGTTCAGGTAAGTCAGGTTCGTCTTCAAATATTAAAGTTAAAGAATTAATAATGCTAAAAGATTGGGTTTTGTAACTAAGTTGTCACGTTGCTTAACCTACTTCGATTGCTTAAAACAATGGATTCCGAAGAATCTGTAATAATTTTGTTGATTTTAAAACATATCATTAAAGGTACATTCACTTGAACTACAGTCAACAATTTAGGAAGATATCGATGGCTAGCAGGTCAGCACTGGAGAGGTCGTTTATGTTTGAGGAGATTAAAGGGGCTATTTGGGCCTGTGGTTCAGAAAAAGCTCCTGGACCTGACGGTTTTACTTTCAAATTTTTTAAGCACTACTGGGAAATTCTCAAAGAGGATATCGTGGCTTTTGTCAAATTTTTCGAAGCTCATGGTCAGTTTTCTAGCGGATTCAACTCGTCTTTTATATCCTTAGTGGCTAAAACTAAGGATCCTACCTCACTTGGCGACTTTAGACCCATTAGTTTGATCGGAGCCCTATCTAAAATCATATCTAAACTGTTGGCTACTAGGATCGAATCTGTCATAGGGGAATGTATTGATGGAGTGAAAACTGCTTTCGTTAATCGTAGAAGCATTCTTGAAGGTCCCCTTATCGTGAATGAATGGTGTTCTTAGGAAAAATCAAAGAATAAAAAGATGTTACTCTTCAAAGCGGATTTTAATAAAGCCTTTGATTCGGTAAATTGGGGTTTCTTAGATTCAATGATGGAACAAATGAATTTCGGTGGTAAATGGAGGTCTTGGATTAATGGTTGTCTGAAGTCGGCTAAAGCTTCGGTCATTGTGAACGGAAGCCCCACAAAGGAATTCCTTATGAATAAAGGAGTTCGACAGGGGATCCTTTATCTCATTTCTTGTTTATTTTAGCTATGGAAGGTCTTAATATCGCTATGAAGGAAGCGAGAATTAAGAATATCTTCCAAGGTTTACCTATTCCAAACACTAATATCATTGTTTCACATCTTTTTTACGCAGATGATGCCCTTTTTTATAGGTGAATGGTCGAGCAAGAATATCTCTAATCTTGCTAGGATTCTCAGGTGCTTTTATGCTTCGTCGGGTCTTAAAGTGAACTTTAATAAATCTAAAGTCTTTGGTATCGGGGCTTTTTATTTGGAGGTGAAAAATTGGGCATTTCCTCTTGGGTGTGAACCGGCGATGCTCCCTTTTACTTACCTTGGGATCCCGGTTCGGGCTAATATGAATCGTTTAGCATCTTGGAAGCCGATATTGGACAAATTCAATTCCAAACTCTCTTCGTGGAAAGCTACCAACCTGAGCTTCGGCGGGCGTCTCACATTGGCTAAATCAGTGCTCGATAGACTACCTAACTATTTCCTTCCTATTTTTGTTGCCCCCGTTAGTGTTGTGGATAATCTCGAGAGAATTCGGCGAAAATTCTTGTGGGGAGGAGCTAATAACAATCAGCATATCAGTTGGGTCTCCTGGGAACGGATTTTAAGTCCAAAAGAGGTGGGTGGTCTGGGCCTTGGATCCATTAGGGCTCTTAACATTGCTCTTATGGAAAAATGGTGGTACCGATTTAGAATAGAATCGACAGCCTTCTGGGTTTCTGTGATTAAAGGTTTACATGATTCTGTTCGAGTTAGAAATGGTGGGATGTTCGCCGGCAATAGGAGTGGTGTTTGGAGGTCGATAAGTCGATTGGATGGTGTTCTAAACAAGCTGGGAATTCCCAGCGACGACTTAATTAGACGGAACAGAGACCACAGTGGATGGATCTCGGATTTTGCGGCCAATGGAGCTTTTTGCACCAGCGCCCTAAGAATTAGAGTTGATCGAGCCAACCATTGGATCTGTGACGGTAGCTTCCTATGGACCAAAGTTGTCCCGATTAAAGTCTCATGCTTTGTGTGGAGAGTGAAGCTTAGTAGAATCCCTTCTGCTGTTGCTTTAAATTACAGAGGTATTATAGTTGATTCGATGGTTTGTAGCTCGTGTATTAACGTTGACGAAACTGGTGACCACCTGTTACTTACATGCCCTTTTGCTAAATTTATTTGGGATAAGATTTTTAAATGGATGAATATGGAGGTTACCACTTTAAATAAGATTAGTGATGCCATCAATTGGGTAGCTACTAGGGGGAGAGGTTCTAAAAAAAATCCATGCTTATGACGGCGATCTGCTACGGTGCGTTGTGGTGTATTTGGAAGGCGAGGAACGACAGATTATTCAACGGGATTATGTTGTCCCCTGTTAAGGTGTTTCATAATATTGTATCTTTAGTTTTTAGTTGGTTTAAGCATAGATTCGGTGGTGTTAATATCATTTGGTCCTTTTGGTTGTCGGACCCTTTTTCCTGTATGTAATCGTTCTGGGTGTTTGTTCTCCCGTTTTCCTGGCTCTTTGCTAGGCGGGTTTGGTTTTTAATATATTTGCCGTTTCCAAAAAAAAAAAAGATAGTTGTTAATTAATAACTAATGATGTTGAATTAGTTATTAGGTATCTAACTTGAATTCTTATTTCCCATCAAAACTTCAGTTATATCATGTATAGTCACCACTCACGTGTAAATTTCTACGTTTGACAACTAAACATTAAGCGCCAATTATATGATTTAACCGTATAAGATGTCCTCTCGGATAACCTCTCAATTAAATAGTTTGATTTTCTCATAAACTAGATAATAACCTACATAATTAAGTTTAATCATTAAATTCCTTTAACAATAGTTTCTCTCACATATTTCTCCAGAATACCTATGAAGTTGTATTTGTCACTATAGGATGAGGTTCTTATAAACCAATATTTAAATTAATTAAGTAAAAAAATATGAAAAAATAATTTATAATATGTGTAATTTTGTATTATGTTTATTTATTCAATTATAACAAACTTTAAAAAAGCAAGTTTTGATATACATCAAAATATATGTCGTTTAGGGGCTGTGCATCAAATTCATTGTTTTTGTGCAGTAAATATTCAAATTTGATGCACAATGATAAAACTACCCATTTTTTGATATACAACAAAACTTCGTTTTTTAAAGTTTGATATATGGTTAAAATGAACGATAATCCAAAATATCTAACGTTATAAATTATTTTTTAATTTTTTTTTACTTATTTTACCTTAAAGTTAGTTTTACAAGAACCAACCTCTGTCGCTATACACACTTACTATCGTTTTATATAAAAAGATTTAACAATGTTATAGAACTTATTTGCATATGGATTTACGGTTAAACACACAATCCAATTCAACATTTATTATTTAACAACCTACATAACTGATCACATCATCCAAATGAATGTAAAGTAATTAGTTACTCATAATTATAAAAACATAACAGTCAAATATGAAATCAAAAATATTTATAATAAAGGTATAAATGAAATATGAAAGAAATACCAATACCAAATTATACAAAGATCCAACAATTGAATTCTGAAAGCCAAATATAGTCTCAAAAACCCTAAAATTCGTATATCCAAAACCCTAGAAAAAGTGAATGTGTTGTCCGTATGAATGAGTTATGCCCAAAATGGTGAAGGTGGGTAAAACATTTATAATGCATTATCTTCAATTTTCACTCTTCATAGGCTTTCGTTTATTACCCATTTTTGCTCGCTTTTAGCAATTTCCGCTTAAGAACTTTAGATGGTAACCTGTAAATGACTTTTTACCCTATAAGTGCCAAAAGTTTCCTAATCCGTCATTAATTTAAATATAAAATGAACCAATATCGCATATACAAAATATGTATAATATATACTATATTAGTGTCCTAAACGAGCATGGATATATTACTCTCATATCATAATCGAATATAAACATAATATCCATTTCCAATCTCGCATAGCAATAATTATCATACTCGTGGATAACATACAAGGTAACTTAATTAACATAGTGCACGTACTTGAGCCCGACCCTAGGTATAACCTACGTATACGCGTACAATGACGATACCCTTGATCTATATAGAAAGGTTTCTCTTGGTATGGAGGCATACCGACAAGCATATCAAGTTATACCTCAAAACATACCCTCTTTTATGGGTTGACGATACGGGTGTACCATGGTAATACCGAATGACGTCCGCTCATATTCTTCCGTTACGAAGTTCATCCTTCGTAATACTAAAAGCGAATTTAGCTTGCTCTTATCGATCACTATGAAAACGTACCCAATGTCTCATAACAATTTAGAATTATTGAAAAACGTTTCATTAACACTTTAATCAATAAATTCTTACGTTCATGGACTAATTGAGCTGAAATTAGAGTTTGTGATAGAATGAGATAATCGATTTGATACCACAAATTAAACAAGTTGAGATTTCAAAATCAACAAAAAAAACTATTTTATAATTTTTGACTTAATTTTTTAGTAATTATAATTTCACTTAATTTGTAATGATACACATGCATTTCTGGCAGGATTAAATGGTTGAGATTGTTATTCTAAAGTTGGGTTTCATAAAACAGTTAGTAGTGCACAGTTCAAAAGAACACGGTTAGTACTGCACGGTTAGTACTGCACGATAGTGTTACTACTGCAACTCAGTTACTACTGCGGCTAGGGTTATGGAAGACTTGCTTTTCAAGATAAAGATCTAAAAGAATTTGTCTCCTAATATAACTAGGTTTCCTTATATAAGTCGTAGGAGACTCTATATATAAAGAGATCACTAGACATTGTAAATGTGTGGTTTTCATCATGTTTATTCTTTAGGAAAACACCAAACGATCTCACCACTTGAGATCGTTCCTCTTTGTTCAGCCTCAAGGTCAAGATTGATCATCCTTGTGAAGAGAAGAAACACGTCTATTAATCATTCCTTAAAGGTTAATATATTGAGGCTTACAATTCTGATCAAACAGATTGAGGCTGGTGGTTTAAAGAGAAGAAACACGTCTATTCTGATCAAATAGATTGTGGCTGGTGTTGTTAGATATTTTATAGAAAAGCTAGGTTTAGCCTCAAGGTCTTTTATAGATCCCTGTATTAAGATAAACACGTCTGTTAATTTATTAATAGATCGAGGCTTGATGGTAAGCGTTATTGTTTTATTGTTTTTATATATACAATATTCGATTATCATAAACTTGTGAATATCGAAGTGTTTATCTGCTGCAACTTCTTTGATAAATCTTGATCTACGTAACTTGGGTTGTGTTTACACATAACCTAATCGATCCTAACAATTTCACTATAGTTGTAAAATCTAGTTGAATGTTTATAGTTTTGATGTTATGATTTAAATGCTTGTTTAGCTTTAGCTTATATTCTGAAATTATTGTACAAGGAATATAAATTTTATTAAGATAAAGAAATTATATATATGCTTTAGGGGACTGATTAATGCAAGAGCTCCTATTTCTGTAAAAACTTTAAAAAATAAATGTCAATTAACATGTAATTATGTCCATTAACATATAAAAACTATTGAATGTTAAAAATCTAGTAAAAATATAAATGAAAAATTAAAAAAATATATATATGAAATTACGCGTATTTAGAATTGTTCACATGTGAACGTTTTTTTTTCTTCAGAAAATGAGTTTATATATGAACGAATCTTTTTTACGTTATTTTATATGATTTTTTTTAGTTTTTTACGTTTATTTTTACTTGATTATTAATCTCCAAAAGAGTTTGCATATGAATGAACAAAGTGAAACGTGATTTAACACTTTTTGTAAGAGTTCTCGCAGTTCTCGTAAAAACAAAATTCTCGCCTTAACCATTCACTATACTTTAGTACTTAACAAAATTGTTATGTTAAGTTCGATGGCAAATTCATAGTTGCAATGTTAAGAAATTATCAAGACCATCCTCTTCTGGTCTTTTAACTTCCAAACAACTAAAAATCAACTACATTTAGAATCATAAAATATTAGTATCGTTCAGATGGATAGAACTAGAACTACCAAAGAAATCACACGTTTAGAAGTACCATAATTGCCCAATTGTTATAAAAAAAACTATAAACTTTCATGTAACATTGTATATAAAAGTTAACTTGAAATCTCGTTAGTTTTTTAAAGGTGAGTTATTTGTGATTTTTTTTCGTAGTTAGTGTCACGTACATTATACATACATCATTTACATTATTTTAAAAGAACCAAAAAACCAACTACTCTTTTATATCTAATGAATATTTAATGACGCATACATTTTCAATATTATCAATTTTTTTAATTTCTATAGAGATTTCAAGTTAATAACATATGATGTTAATGGAATGATAGTTTATAGTTTTTATGATAAAAAAAAAAGAAAGAATACAGTTTGTTAAGTATGATGATAAGAGGTAAGTTTTAAAAGAATAAAGAAACATATAGGTTTTCCCTTTTTTTTCAACTCACCTTTAAAAGAGGTTTGAAGAGGCGGCCCAAAATCTTTTTCATAACACCAACCCCTGCGCCCCTCTCGTCTTCTCTAGATTTCTATCTTGTTTGGCGATAGGGTTTGTTTGAATTAAATGGCTGAACTTGTCTTTGACGTGATTGAGCATATATTTGTAAGATTAGATGTGATTGATCTGATCCGATGCAAAAGCGTTTGTAAGTCATGGCTATTTTTAATCTCTACTACTCTTTTTGTTAAATCTCATCTCGACTATACTTATAATAGTTATGAACTTACACGTAAAAGGATTGTTATGCATGGTTCTTGTCATCGGTCTATAACCAGTTCGTTCATCGGGCCTTCTCATCATATTGTTGGTTCTTCTAATGGCCTGGTATGCATCAGTCCAAAAGGTATTGAACTTTTAGTAACCAATCCTTTAACTAGAGAAGTTAGAAATCTACCAACGATACCTGGAATTCCTAAAAGGACCATTAATTCTCGGTTTTCAGTACATTGTTGGGGTTTTGGTTATGATTCATTCACAGATGATTATAAGGTTATAGTAGGGTATGATAAAGGTAAGGATCAGACACGTTTTCATGTCTTTACATTGAAATCAAATATTTGGAAACTTATTGGAGATATCAACTATAAGGTTATTCTTGCTCGACCTGGTATCTTATGTGAGGGGTCACTTCACTGGTTTATGAATAATCGAAAAATGAAGAAAGTAATTATTTCTTTTGATTTATGTCGAGACGAGTTTAAAAGAATTCCCCAACCACATGATTTTTTATATGAATGTCATAAAGATGACTGCGAGCTTGGTTTTATTGAAGATTCTCTATGCATATATAAACAAGCACCCCCGAGAATTTCTTATGGAAAGAAATCGTATAAAATAAAAAAAGTACACTCTACCAAATGGATAATGAGAAGTTACAACGTAAGAGAGTCTTGGCAACGAGTTCCTTATCATTGTGAGAAGATGTTGGATGCTGATCCACACTACTTGAAAAATCTCGAGTACATTACCCACAAGAGCTCTTCCAATTGTCGTATGCTTAGGACTATGGACTATTTCGCTAATCCTATATTTGTACAGAGCCTTGTATCTCCTCATGTTAACAAAACGTGTCTCGTCAACGCAAAGAATGATGGTAAGAGGAAGAGAAGTAGTTATGCAAATCACAGCAAGAAGAATACTAAGGTGGGTTCTAATTATGTTGTCATTTAACGCTTCTTTATTTTAATTCATGGAGTTTTTTGAACAATGTGAATGATACTTGTTTGTATCCCTATATTACACATGTATCGTATTTTGTTCATGTATTACTTATATATGACCTCCATTTGCTTCTTTTTTTGCCGTAACTATTCTCTGTAATTAGTTAACTCACTCCTCGTTATAATATCTCAGTTAATCAAGAGAGATCGTTTGGCTCCAAATTCAAGTTGTTGAAGAATTGGAAGATGACATAAGAGGATGCATTCTGAATTTCTGATCATTGCGCGCTTCTATTGAAAATCTATCTTTGAATGGTTTCTAGTATATTTGGTGTTGATGTATTTCATGTAATTGTGTTTTATGGTTTTTAATCTTGTTCTAAACCTTTGTTTGGTTATATTATCTTTAACTATATATCATTATCTAAACTTTTGTTTTATTTATGTTTTTCTGGATGCTTTAACCATCTTCGGTTTAGATTTTGGCTAGCAAATGTTGTGTTTTTTTTTTCTTTTTTTTTTTTTTTTATGTTTTAAGCTTTTGCGTTTACCATTTTTATTGCTGTATTTATTGTTATGATCCATATACATAGTATCTAGCTATTAGTTTTTGTGCTTTAATATGTTCACCAGAAATACGCATTCTTATTTTCAAAAAACTTAAACCTAAACGATCTCCGACTCTTTGTACTCTTCGCTGATATTTGGTGAGTTCTATAAGAACTTCTTATGGAAATACTAAGTAATCAGGATTTCAAGAAGTTTAGATTAATATTAAGCTGACCAATCTTGATATATACTTAGCTGACGGGTGTTATGATTGTCTACCTAAAGCTAAACTCTTTTTGACATATTAGATTGGTGGAAATAGGATTTCAAGAGGTAAAGTATCGCATCAAATAGGATTTTAGTGTTATCATCCCCTAATTAACATAATTGCTGAATAGAAACGTCTTTCGTTAATTTAAACAAGGAATAATAATAAATCACTAAAATTTAGAGTTCTATGAAGCGAATGAAAACGAGTGTGTTGGATTATCCTTTCTAGTGTGAAAACGAAGAAGGATGGTAATAATTTGGCTTTAATCGTTATGTTTATCTTCTACATGGAGCATAGACACAACACATATATTTATAATTTGGTCTCCTAATTTCAAATAATTTATAATTATAGTTTCGATTTCACTAGATATAATCCTTACGTGTTCAATTAGGGATGTACTTTCAAAATATGTCGAAGCACGCACATCCCATATTTGGATTAGAATCACACTTATTCTACGACACTTGGAATCTTCTCCATATGTAGGGTTTAGATGGTGAGACCTTTCATGTTGCGAAGTTTCTTACGGAAAGTCCACGGAGCTCATTTCTCTTAATACTAAAAACGAATTTAGCTTTCTCTTATCGATCATTATGAAAACGTACCCAGTGTCGGACACTAAGTGTCGGATGTCGGCTTCGGGTGCCGGTGCCAAGGGTGGGGTGTCGGATACCGAGTCTCGGGTGTCGAGTGTCGGACACCGAGTGTCGCGTCTGAATTCGAGTGTCGGACATCGGTGTCGTTGAGTTCTGGTGCAGAGTGTCGGGTGTCGAGGGTCGGACATCGAGGTTCGGGTGTCGGTGACGGATGCTGGGAGTCGGAGCTGGCAAAAGGGAAAAGCTTCGTGTGGATTGGGGTAGGTGTTTAAGTGATTAATAGCCTATAATTATAAGTTATTCTTTCAGAGAAACAAATGCCTCGTATTTGTTATATGGGTATGGGATGGAAGGAATGAGTTAAAAAGTCATTAATTATCTTTGTTTGATGTGATTGGGTTTAATAAAACCAATCAAATAGGGGTAACGTAAAACCCTAACATATAAATGAGTTTTTGAAAACCAAATCTTACTCTTATGCTCAAATTTTTGTTCTCTCTTCCTCTACTCTCTTTCACATACTTTCACCTCTTACCTTTTCTTTATTAACTTCTAAAAATAATATTTAAATTATTTATTTCATGTTTCATTATTTTTTCAAATATATACCTATTAATGTTACCATTATCATACCCACTAACAAAACAACACACCCTTAAACCAGTTAAATTAAAAATAACTTTTGTTAAACATAATATATGTGATTTTATGTTTAAACATTCAAATATATTTAAAAGAATTGTATTTCAAATCTTTTAGTAAAAATTTTTAAATTTAAAAACAATTGTTATTAATAAACAAATTTTTTAATACATGTTTGGGCATTTTAAATAATAACCTTTTGAAAATTTATTTATCAAAACTCATTAAAAATTAAGGTATTATCTAGTTAAGAGGTATGGTTATTAAGCCTAATAAAGTTGTTTAGTTAGTCAAATGGGATTTTGGCAATTGATGTGAAATCAAAATAAAGAGTTTGGTTTATAATTTCTTTTTGATATTTTCAATTATTATACCTAGATATCAAAAGAAAAATAATAAGAAATAAGACGATCATCATAAGTTACATAACATATATGACTTGTATCGATCCAAAACACCGACAACAATATTACATTTTAAATTAACGAGATTTTAAGTTAACTTTTTATATACAATGTCAACGGAATGAAAGTTGATATTTTTTTTTTGATTCAAAAACAAAGTTGATTACACACAATAATAATTTGATAAAAATTTCGTTATATTTCAATATAATTTTCCCTGTTTATTTTGTGAAATCTCACTAATATTTCATCCACGTCATCAGAGTCACTAAGCTCCATTTAGAACGTGAAACGACATATAAAAGTAATCATTCAAGTCTTTAAAATGTATATTGATGTATCATTTGGCAATAAAAAAAAACAATGTCATACGTCGTCTAAAAGAATTATGTGTCAAAGAAGTTAACGTTTCTTACAAAATATTGTCGAAATACAAATGAATAGTAAATAAGGAGAAGAAACCTACAACGTCGTCTCTTTCAAAGTCATTCCTGGTCTTTTCCTGGTTTCTACTTCACTTCTCTTTCTTCCTCTTTTGCATCTTTTTACGAGCAGCTTGTTCCAACAAATTAATCGCGGAATCACTAGCCAGCTTGTACCCAACATCAACATTATGAGAAGTTAGAGCCTAAAAAACATATAAAAGTAATCAACAAATCGTTACATAGGGACCTAATTTGTTGCGAACTTTCGTACGGAAGGTGGACAGAGCTCTAATTAAGTCTTTTCATTCTTTTGTTATTACAGTACTCAACAAATCGTTACATAGGAAATAAACATGTAATCGTGTCTCATGTGTAAAATCTAGTCTTTATTGGAAACAAGAAATACCCAATCACTCGACTACACATAGTTAAGCAATGGACCTAATCATGAATAGTATAGTTCAGGTAATTCAGGTTCGTCTTCAAATATTAAAGTTAAAGAATTAATAATGCTAAAAGATTGGGTTTTGTAACTAAGTTGTCACGTTGTTTAACCTACTTTGATTGCTTAAAATAATGGATTCTGAAGAATCTGTAATAATTTTGTTGATTTTAAAACATATAATTAAAGGTACATTCACTTGAACTATCACACAGATAGTTGTTAATTAATAACTAACGATGTTGAATTAGTTATTAGGTATCTAACTTGAACTCTCATTTCCCATCAAAACTTCAGTTATATCATGTATAGTCACCACTTTCGTATAAATTTCTACGTTTGACAACTAAACATTAAGCGCCGATTATATGATTTAACCGTATAAGATGTCCTCTCGGATAACCTCTCAATTAAATAGTTTGATTTTCTCATAAACTAGATAATAACCTACATAATTAAGTTTAATCATTATATTCCTTTAACAATAGTTTCTCTCACATATTTCTACAAAATACCTATGAAGTTGTATTTGTCACTATACACACTTACTATCGTTTTATATAAAAAGATTTAACAATGTTATAGAACTAATTTGCATAGGGATTTACGTTTAAACACACAATCCAGTTCAACATTTATTAATTAACAACCTACATAACTGATCACATCATCCAAATGAATGTAAAGTAAATTAGTTACTTATAATCATAAAAACATAATAGTCAAATATGAAATCGAAAATATTTATAATATAGATATAAATGAAATATGAAAGAAATACCAATACCAAATTATACAAAGCTCCAACAATTGAATTCTGAAAGCCAAATGTAGTCTCAAAAACCCTAAAATTCGTATATCCAAAACCCTAGAAAAAGTAAATGCATGTGTTGTCACCAAACACGACCCCCTCACTCATAAAGTTCGTAACATTATTATGGACTGCATAAAAACTCCGTGTGACGGACGTTAACCGTGCTTTTGTCAGCAAGCGTCTCTGTTTCTAGTTCGTTCTCCAACTTAAATTACCCAAATCGAAGTCCGTATGAATGAGTTATGCCCAAAATAGTGAAGGTGGGTAAAACATTTCTAATGCATTATCTTCAATTTTCACTCTTCATAGTCTTTCGTTTCTTACCCATTTTTGCTCGCTTTTAGCAATTTCCGCTCAAGAACTTTAGATGGTAACCTGTAAATGACTTTTTACCCTATAAGTACCTAAAGTTTCCTAATCCGTCATTAATTTAAATATAAAATGAACCAATATCGCATATAGAAATATGTATAAAATATACTATATTAGTGTCCTAAACGAGCATGGATATATTACTCTCATATCATAATCGAATATAAACATAATATCCATTTCCAATCTCGCATAGCAATAATTATCATACTCGTGGATAACATACAAGGTAACTTAATTAACATAAACATGAACATATGATCATAAGAAGTTATGCTTTAAAATGAAAACGGGTTTGACACATATCTGGATTTGAAAGGCATTCACTTACCTCGGTGCTAATTGTCTTAACGATAATCCAATCCTTCAAAATGCTCATGTAACATATACAGTTAATGTAACATCTATAAGAGCTAGCTTAGCATACCATGGGCGTACCCTAACCATACCTTTGATCTATTTAAAAGGTTTATCTTGGTATGAAGGCATATCGACGAGCATATCGAGTTATACCTCAAAACATGCCCTCTTTTATGGGTTGACGATACGGGTGTACCATGGTCATACCAAATGACGTCCGCTCATATTCTTCCGTTATGAAGTTCATCCTTCGAAATACAAAAAACGAATTTAGCTTGCTCTTATCGATCATTATGAAAACCCAATGTCTCATAACAATTCAGAATTATTGGAAAACATTTCATTAACATTTTAATCAATCAATTCTTACCTTCATGGACTAATTGAGCTGAAATTAGAGTTTGTGATAGAAGTGTATGAGATAATCGATTTGATACCACGAATTCAACAAACAGGTACCGATTTCAAAATCACCAAAAAGACAATTTTCCTTCCTTCTTGGATAACGCAAGGAATTATTTGAGAGAAGTCATACTTACTCACTTTGGAAATATTCAAATGACTCAGTTTACCATGGACATACAAAACAGCTTAATTAACATAATTGCTTATTAGAAACGTCTTTCGTTAATTTAACAAGGAATAATAAGAAATCGTAAACATTTATAGTTTTGATGTTATGATGAATTTTACCGATATGATATAGTGTGTGTGTTAAATGCTTGTTTAGCTTTAGATTCCGAAATCATTGTACAAGGAATGTAAATTTTATTAGGATAAACAAATTTATATATTTGCTTTAGTACTTAAGAAAATTGTTATGTTAAGTTCGAATAATTGCAGTGTTAAGAAATTATCAAGAGTATCCTCTCATGGTCTTTTAACTTCCAAACAACTAACGATCAACTAAATTTAGAATCATAGAAGATTAATATGCCAAGACCAGATAGAACTAGAACTACCAAAGAAATTCCACAATCACAAGTACCATAGTTGCCCAAATGTTATCCCCGACAACAATCAAAGACATAATCAGGAGGCTTTTTTCCATGCTAAAAACAAAACCTAAATAAAGACGAGAATGTTATAAAACTACCCTCCCCACTCGTTCTTGAACAAAATCTGTCACTATTATCATAGCATTCAACTTTTACCACCAATTACTTGTGTTTGGCATGGTTATGAGACTGAAGAGCACCATCTGTTTTGAAGTTCCTACAAAACCACCAAAATGTATTTATATATAAAATATATAGATATTGATTGATATATAATTAACTGATTATGATAAGCAAAACAAAGATATACCTGTTGCAGAGTGTGCAAGATTTTTCACCGTCAGCTGCAGAGGCAGGGCTTTTCATCTTTGACTTGCTTGCTGCTAAACTAGTACCAAACTTAACTGAAGGGTGACGAGTAGCTACGTGGCCTCCAACTTTCTTACCATCTGGTTGAGAAGCCAACATTTATGTGCTCAGAATGTATTCAAACATAAACTCGATTCAATTTAATAAAGACTAAAGTTGAAACATTTATATTAAAAGTGAGTAACCTAACCTGTCTTATGGGGAGTAGACATCTTTACTTTTTTGTTTGAAGAGGGCTTGAATACTCGCTTGGTCTTTTCTTCCCAGATATTTGCTAAAAAGTAGCAACAATAAAAAAGACAGATAAGCAAGAAAAAAGGATGATATTATTCTACAATGAAAAAAACATGAACATAAATTATCACTAACGTTCTTTGGTGTCTCTTCATCCTCGTCACCTCCATTAACATCCTCATCAAAGTCGTCCTCCTGGAAATTTAACGACTGAATTTTATTTGAAAAAATAAAATCAAAAATATGAAGAATGAGATTATTTTAGAATAACAACATATTTTAGGGGGCAAATGAACACATATTCTACCATGGAAATAGAAAAAACAGGAACGGAAAATATCACTAACCTTCATTGGTGTCTCTTCATCCTCATCACTGAAACTGAACATCGTCATCAAAAGAATATTTATCCTGATAATTTAACAAGTGAATGGAATGCCGATTCTACCAATAGAAAAAACACGAACATAAATTAACACTAACCTTCTTTGTGTCTCTTCACTTCATCCTTGTCACTGCTCTCAACATCGTCATAAAAAATATCATCCTCCTGGAATTTAACAAGTGAAATTTTATTTGAAAAATAAAATCAATAATATGAAGAATGAGTTGTTTTAGAACAAACAAAAAGAATAACTATATATTTAGGGGGGCAAATGGAGTGCATATTCTACCACCTGAAAAAAACAGGAACGGAAATTATCACTAACCTTCATTGGTGTCTCTTCAGCCTCGTCCTTGAACTGAACATCGCCAGCAGAATAATCTTTATCCTGAAAATTTAACATGTAAATTATATTTTACAGAAAAATAAAAATAACGGATCACATATTGAATGAATTATATTTCATGAATTTACCTCGTAAACTTTCATGCACGTACTAGCAATGCTTCCTTCCTTAGTCATCTTGTTATAGTGCTTATCATCCAAGCAAGACAAATATAAAACTTCAAAAAAAATGTTATTTTAGTCGGGGTGTATCTAATAATGTAAATGTAATAAGATTCTTAAGTATTGAAATCCATACGAACCGGATAAGATAATCAAGTAAAAAGAATAACAAGAACACGATAATAGTCTGTATTCGAGAGATAGACCAACTCTCCCAATGGTTTACGTTCAAGAGGTAAACCGATCTCCCACTTGATACCCTAAATCAAAACCGACTCTCCCAATTGATACCCAAATCAATAATATATTCAGCCTCCTAAATTACAGCCCTAATGATCTATAAATATTAACCTAAAGCTTGGACAACTAGCTAATACATAACAAAAAATGGTTACATTATGAGATACTGAATAAACTGATATTTTGGTTCAGTTATAAATATATCTGAAAAATTGATGACATGTGATATACTTGAATCAATGGAGATATAAGAAAGTGAAACGGCAATTTTTGATCGATTACAGAAATGATTATGGAAATCCACAAGACCTAACTTAGTACACGCTATGACTAATATTAGGAAAAAGTACCTAAATAATAAAGATCTCCTGCTAATAATAATAATAATATCTCTTCTAATTATGATTAAATAATACTAAAATATGGTTTTCGTATTAGTTACCTGGTTTTTAAGATCCAACACACCGTGGGTAAAAAGTCGTTCTTAGCATAGGCTTCTTCAGAAGTTAAGACGACAATATTGACATCATACTGCAATAAAACATAAAAACACAAGTTATGACCCAAAATGGGTTGGTAACTCTGGTTGAAGTAAGCATAACAGATTTTAAAAAAGGTGGTTTAGCAGATAAAGCAAGGCAAAAAGGTACGTACAAGATCGGAAACAGCTTGCAAGGAGTATTCATCACCCCATTCTCCAACCCTATTTAATTATTATAGTTAAAAGATGTTCAATTGTAAATAAGAATGCTAAATGAGAAGACTTACTGAGCCGTGCAATTCACGAACTTTAAATACGTCAGATTCTTGTTCTCTCTTTCTGGTGGTTTAACACAGTCCATGTATAACTCCGAATGGAGCATAACTAAGTAATTAAAAAATATTTAATAAACGTAAATATTAATTTTGAAATACAAAAGAGCTCTTTATTAAACTGACTAATGTGCTAATAGTTCAAAATTTTAAGGATTACCTGATTAACAACATCCTTGCGGACGACCATTTTTGCAAGACAAGTTCAACTCCTTTAGTTGTTTAAAATAGCTTTTAAACTGTACAAAACATATTAAGATAGAATAAGAGGATTATTCCTTGATACATTTAGGCCAGAAGATCATTAACCCGTTTATTAAAGAAAATGTTCGTCCAGGTAATAAAAAAAACACGGGGTTCATTTGAGTCACCTCTAGGAAAAGCTACCTGACTATTGCCGTCAGTCAACGCAATTTCCCCCTATAGCCATAAAAATTAACCTAATAATAACTAACAATGTTTGTCACGAAAATATAAAACAAAAAACAAAACTAGCAAAAAACAAATTGGATATTTTTATGTATTATTGTAGGTACTCATATGAAAAAAGAATTTATTTACCTATCCTGCAATCTCTGATAACTTGCTGAATTCATGAAATTGCGCTTGCGAGTAGACTGCAAAAGAAAAAACACATTATTTGAAAGAAAGATTAGAAAAAATACACTATTATGTTGAAAAATTGCATATTGCTTAAATCAAACTTAAATATAATATTTTTTTTAATACCTTTTGATAGCACCATATGAATACCATTCTTCAGCTAGTTTTTGCTTAGATTCTGAAATTTCTTTTAAAACAAGAATACCGCCGTTATCTTTGGTATAATTGGAATCGAGGGATTCTGATCCACAAGAGGCCCACAAGACCGCAGCAGCAAGAAAACACCTTCCGGGGTTTTTAATCCCAATAAAAGCGTTGATACAATTTCAGATGTAGTTTCCTTAGGATGTCCGCAACTGCAATTAACGAATACATTATTATCAAAAAGAATAAAATAGCCCAAATATGTAATACAAAATACTAACCGTTTAATAGGAAGGGCTTCGGCTTTTTTTTAATCGATCTGAGCATTTTCTTTAGAGCCGGAATACAATCATAAAGATATTTCATCTCTCGAATAACACATTCCGTTGTACAGAATGTTGCCTCAGAATCATTTATCAGGTTACAGATGGTGTCGACATCTAACTTGTGTTTAACCAAATAATAACACATGGATCCATCTAATAAAACCTGAGATGGTTTTTTGAATCCTAGCCTTTTCCTAAAGAACTTCAGAGTATCTTGATAGCAATGAAAAACGCTATTCACTCTAACACGTTTTTTCTCTAACTGGACATGAAAGAACTTGAAACTCGTTTTGAGTCCTTTCCCTTATTTACCGCTAACAATTTAGTGTGATTAAACCTTTAGTGTTCGATTCTGTAAAAGAAAGCAAGGTTGAAGACATCAGTTTGTTTTTTTAGGTTTTTCGGATTTTGGTTCGGTTTATACACATCCCTTTAGACATCAGTTTTATCTTAATATAATGGAGCAATTTCCTAAGAAAACGGAAAATTACCAAATAGAAATGCAGTATATATGAAAAAGTAAAAAATTAAAACGATTACCATATTTTAGTTGAAGCAGGAAGTACATGATTGGGTGAAAATAAGTATATAAGCATAGAAAAAAATTACCTTCATGGTTGCCGATTCTGGTGTTCGATGATCAGTCCGATTCTTCATAGAGAGAGCTGGGTTTCCAATTTGGGGGTTTATAATGCAATTGCAATTGTTTGGGTTTCTGTTAGTATGGTACCAAATGATGAAGTGTATTTCAAAAGTTCAATCACATTATAAAATTCCAATAAACTCAAAACTCTTACACGAACAATAAATGCCCTTTTGAAATATTGGGAATTTTTAGTTTTTTACTAAAACCACATGGTCTATATCTACAAATCGCTCTATATATTTCCTGCTTAAAAATAACTACGGAGTTTTAAAATTAAGACGAAAAGACTAATGATAATGTATATAGAGGTCGGGGTTCAGGGGCGATGATTGATTTTTAGATACATCTTCGTCCTCCCAACATAGAAATTCAAGATCGAACATATATGTAAAATTATAAGTAATGGGTATGCAACATATAGTTCAATGTCGTCAGCTAATTACTTTTCACATGTATGAGGTTTTGTTGAAGAAGTTTTTACACCAAGAAATGAATATTAAACGAGTTTAATATACACAATTTTTCTACCTAAACACAAAAATATTTGACGTTCCAACCCAGCTCGCTCGCATTTTTAAAGGCTTATATCCATGTTAAAACAGATATTTGAAAACTTTTTTACAGGTCTTTTATGTAAATTACCATGACTGCTAACTCTTCGTCATCACCAACACACGATAAGTATTGGGAACATATATAATCAAATAACTATACAGCAGTTGAAAAAACAGTCTTGATAAAGGAATTCAAAACATCAACCAAAAACATGTACCAAAATCTCCGTAACAACAAAAACATTACCAAAATAACAGTTTTAAAAGGATACCTAGACAAAAAAAACATAAAACGTGTATTAAATCTCACAAACAACCCATAAAACAAGTTTTGAAAACGAATCCTAAAGCTCAAAAAGGTGACTGCATATATCAACAGGAATGCAGATAGGGTACATAGAATCGGCATGAGTTCCCGTCAACAAAGCCAGATACAGAACTGCAATAAAAGGAACCACGTTACTAAAATAAATTACAAACTTGAACATTTAAGATTGTATAACTAGAGTATTGAAGAGTATAAAATGTGAAAAAGTGTATCACCCAGTTAAACTGAAAATTATAAAAGATTTTTTTGTTTTGATTGAAATTCAATTTTAGTATTACCTCTGTCGCATACTTCCAGACCACTTGGATGATGTTCCAAAATGCTATGTTTCGAGTGGAACATAAACAAACTATTTTGGCCTTAAACTGCAACAAATATAATATATTGTTAGAATGTTATTTCATTTAAACTTGATCAAATATTAACAGTTAAAAATGAGTAGAATAATTATAATAACAAGATCGGCTGCAGCTTGAATAGAGACATGACCACCTTCTACTTCATCATTAGAGAGATGTGCAACATATTCGTCATATGAAAGCTGTTAATAAATGAAAAAATATATATATTAGCATCTATTAACAACAATTATAAACTTTCCAAAAAAACACAGTGTTGTCTTTGAGGTTGTACCTTAGACATTGCTGGATCCTCCTCTCGGATCGACTGCAGAAACTGAGAAACAAGCTCCGCGTACATCGGTTTATTTTTGTAAAAGCTGATTTACATGTCAAAAAAATCATGAGCTCGTAAATATTATATATTACAAATTACAAATGGGGAAAATGAAAAGTAGCAAACAGATTGCGCTTTCATCTAAGTAATTACTATAAAAATCGCACCATATGCAAATTTAAACATTTCATTTGATATACCGGTTACTGCAGAAAAAAATCAGGAAAGAAAAAGGGCCAATCTGACCCGCTCGAACCATTTTCCATACATGTAAATCTGAGAAAACTCTAAAAGTTTAAAACAACTACCCTGATTAGCAAAGCCTATTATTCCTAAGAAAAAACGGAACTCTGCGATAAATTTTGATTTCATGATAATGTTAGCTGATCAAATGGTAATTCTTTTCCAAATCCACCACCGATAATACATCAGAAATTGCATCCCAATAGGTTGCTTAGTATCGACACCAAGTCTGCCACATTATTTCCACAGCTTACAAGAATAGAACTCACGCACGCTAAAACTTTTTCACAGAGACTTAACACCAGATAATTTTCTTATGGGTCTAGGCAGGAAAGCATATCAGGTAATTCTCACAACAACAATATAACCTTATGTAAGTGATTGTGGCTTATTTGAATTCTTTTGGGTTTGAATGTGTTCTTTAATCATTGTATTTACGATAAAAAAAAAAAAAAAGAACGAAGTTTCTATGTAAGATGGTTTGAAAACTTACTTTTCCGTAAGTAACGTCGTACTATCTAATAAGTTTACCATTTTATTGTCTTTATCAGGTCTATGTGAATGTTAGAATAGTCACTACTAAAAATCAGACAGCAGAGCAAATTAAGTAAGTTTATCATGAAACTCTGCTCGATGTATGTATATATTAAATTATATAAAAATCAGAATTGTCACAAATGACAGCACGTCACTCGTCTTATCATGATTTCATCAAAATTTACAAGGCAATAGAAACAGGAGCATAAAGAACACATCACACCGCAAAGCAACAACAGCAAAGAGCATTAAATTCTATAATTGTAAGACTCTTAAAAAAGCAATAAACTTTTCCACATAATACATGAATGCTTGTAAAGGAAGCAAAACTACTCTAAATAAAGAAAATGTTGCAGGTTTACCTGCTGGGAAATTCGGTCCCTCACGATTTTGTAACTAGCCTGTGAATGGGTGGTTTGTTCTGATAGAGCCCGTGGCTGCAGATAGCATTAGAACAATAAATGAGCAATATTATTTTTTAATTAAAAGCAGTGAATCGAGAGACACTTACCAAGCAATTACCATCTCCAATGACATCAATCTTAGCCAAACCGTAAAACTTTAACCTGATAAGAAAAACAAAAGTTATCAAATGCATATGAATAACTTATTACCAACTTTATTACAGCCTTATTTACCTGAACAAAAGCCGTTGAAACTCCGATAAATCAGGGTCAGACACATCTGAATTAATACATTGTTGAGAATGTACGGCCTCTTTATGATCACAACTGCAGTAAAACACATATAATATAATAATTCATTTTAAACAAATAGATACAAACTGTAGAACAGGAATTATATTATACCTCTTAATGTTCAAATTATCTAATAGTTCGTTGAAAATTGACAATTTCGCAGAATGGAACTTCTCAATATACTTTCTTAACTCTTCAACGACACATGTGGTGGTGTATAAATCCAAGCCGACATCATCTATTGAATGCCGAAGTTTTCCTAACAAGACATCGTCTTCTAAGCATTGCATGATATAGGAAGCATCTAATAATGGAGGGTGTTGTAAAGCCTAAGTTTCGTTCCTGAAAGTCAAACACCAAATGAATGAATTCGATAACATAACATGAACGATTTAACCTAAAATAGAATTAAAATAATGACCTGAATTTTCTTATTCAGAATTCTCCCTTTCAAAGAAGCATGAAGAAACGAAAAACTCGGTCCAATTCTCCTTTTCCGATTATGAAACGGAATCACCATCCTAGGGTTCTGTAAAAACAAAAAATTGAGAAATGTAATGTAGAATTACATAATCGAATCAAGCAAATAAAGAGAATTGAATCGAAACATGATCATTGACCTGTGTTAGTTCTCGATTCTGGAGTTCGATGATCAATCCGATTCTTCATGGAGAGCTGGGGTTTCCATTTTGGGGTTTTTGGGATTTAGGGTTTATAATTGGGTATTTATACAAGGGGGCAATTTTTACATATTGGGAAATCAAGGGTGCAATTTGCATTCCCGCATAAGATAAAGGTGTGATTGCTAGTGGTATTTTACAGGTTATGTAATGTAAATTATAAAAAGTTAAAAAATTGTTTAACTGTATTGTAAAAAGGTAAAATTTGGGTGTCAAAATTCAATCGTGAATCAAACAAACACCCAAAAGAAAAATCGTTGATACATACCAAATACCCAAAAGAAAATCGTTGATACATACCAAATACCAAAAGAAAAATCGTTGATACATACCAAATACCCAAAAGAAAATCGTTGATACATATCAAATACCAAAGCGACCCGTATAGATCTAGAAACCTTAAAATCACAGATCTGGTTTCAAACATGTTTCATCGGAACCTTACTTCATCCGAAAACTGAGATATAGATGAACGAACATCAATCTCAGTTTTTGATTGAAATTAGATTCGGACGAAAAGTTTTACAATATAGATGGATGAATAATTAGGAGCGGAAGAAAATTGAGATCAGAAAAAGTAGATATGGGGCGGAAACTCTCAGAGAGATAGATTGAGATGTACTTTAGGGTTTCTTGCTTTTATAGATAGAGTTCAAAGTACTGTCGGCAATTAAATATTAAATAATATAAATATACAACTTTTCTTTTTATATATATAAAATAAAAATAAAAATATTTCAAATTTAAATTATCAAATACAAGTTTATAACCTTTTTCTTTTCGTGTTGTGTTGTCACATTAGTCATAACCCGTGTTAACGCGAAAAATATATATATGTAAAATATATATGTAAAGTAATAATATAGAAACTTTAAAATTTATATAATAAGTTACTTACGTCGACAATATAAACATCATGGAGATTTAGGGATCTCTTATATACGTTGTTTGAAGCTAACATTTTTTACTTGTTTTTATAAGTTTATCATATGATGGAATAAAGTATATTGTTAATATATAAAAGCTGATCACAAAACTATAACAAAATTAATTTATTTTATATTGACGTGAACAAAATATGATGGAATAAAGTATTAATACCTTGCAATATATTATCTAACTCATAAAGTGGGGAATGAGTAATAAGTTAGAAAAAAAAAGTATATTTAACGAGAAAATTAGCCCCGTGTGTTATGGCGAGGAAAAAAATTCAGTCAAGAATACGTAAATAATTAAAAATATAAGTTGTAAAGTTATAACACTTATCGTATCATAATATGAGTTGTAGTGGGTTGAGGTATATGAACACACCAACACGGCAACCAGTAACACGATAAACCAAAACACGACACAATTGCCATCCAAAAAATCTTATTGTTGTAAAAAAAATTTCTTTTACTATTATTATTATTATTATTACTATTATTATTATTATTATTATTATTTAATCTTTAAATGTCTTTAATAATTAGATATTTTGCCCATGCGTCTTAAGGCGATATTTGTGTTTTCCTTTTCAATTCCGCTACTCCTTTTGTTAAAAAATCAAGATTATCTACTTAATGTAATAGTCTACCTAAAAAAACTATAACCTAGAATTAACAATTAATCGAAATAAAAATTTACCTGCTTTTCTTTTGTAAATGTAACATGGAATAAAAGCTAAAATCTAGCATTAATAATTAATCGAAATGAATACGTACTACATTATAGAATAATATAATATAAAAAGAAAAACCAAACATAAATTAATCAAAATTAAGATGTACATATTTTATAAAGTAGAGGACTAATTATGACCGTTGTTTTTAGTTCGTCCCTTATTTGTTCAACATAAAGGATTATTTTTTAATTAAAACAAAAGTTAATTAGATAAATCGGTCATTTGTTACAAATTACGGATTTTGTTTCTAACTTTAAAAAATTACATAACCCGTCTTTTTTTACAAACTAATTACATTTTATGTTCCTAATTTCTAAAGGACATTCATTTTAAGGAAAAAAAATGTGTAATTAGTCCAAACTAAGAAGGATTGATTCGGATCGAGATCTTAAGATCATATGAGCAGGTCGGGATCCTATGTAGATCCTATCGTATAGAGATCCTACGTAAGATATTGCACATTTTCCATGACTAGAATCGTAAAATCGTAAGATTTTAAGAACTTGGTCGTAAGATCGATAACCTTTCTTTTATGTATATATTGTCCATGACATTGACTACAATAACAACGACAACAATACTTAATCCCGTCAACGCCGGGGTATAAGAGAGATGAGACATAGACAATCACGAGTAGAGATATTGCTTATAGGAAGACTTTTGGCTTGTGAGTAAGTGAGACGAGGTAATAGAAAACTTGTAAGTGACAAACGTGAGAATAACGTGTGTGTGGTTTGAAAATAAAAAAGGCACAGAAAGTGTAGGACCTTTTAATTCCTTAAACTATCTCGGTTTGATATTGGTACAAAAGGTTTTCCAAATAAATAACACGTTTTTTAAAACTTCGGGACGAAATATGGTATCCGAACAAATGTTAGGATGGATCTATGCAATTATGAGAAATGCTTTGCTTTTGAAAAACAATAAAAAAAAACCCCTAAAGTATGGTGTACCGCGTGTTGCGGCGTGATAGAAGTTGATTCGTAAATATCGGTATAGTTAGCAAAATAAAAAAGAATAAAAATCATATTTTGGTGGAACTCAAATCTTTTCTTTTAGTTTTTACGTTTACTTATATCTAAATTTAGACTTGTCAACAAATGAATCGTCCCAATATTTAAACGAACAATTTGTCAATACACTTATAAATAAACAACAGTTTTTAGTGTATGCAAGTAGTTACCTTTATCAAAGATAATGAAAAAACTATATATGATAAGAGATGTTTTTTGGTTACATGGCATATGTAAGTCCTTAATATCAACCAAGAGAACGTAATAAGAATTGAAGACCAAATTCTAAATTCATATGCATCTTCAAGGTTAGCTGGCAATTTTTGAAGAAACTGATCCTAAAATACTATTTGCAGGTTCTAAGCGTCCGTTTCTGTTTTAAAAAAAACCCGTAAAAATGTGTGTTGGTCAAAAGAAACCTACCTATTTACCTTGAAAAGCCTAAAAAGCGATTAAGCTTTCCTAAAAATAACAGAACACAACATTGTAGTTTTATTAAGCTAATTCAAAATAACATAACACAACATTGCAGTTTCATTAAGCTAATTCAAAATAACAGAACGACATTTACTATTTAAACATAATTAAATTTCGGTGGGTTGCGTCAGTTTGTTGCTATTCAAGTTTTTAACCACGTGCTATGATACCTCTCTTTTCATGACCTAAATCGAAAAGATGAATAAGTAATCTTTAGTAAAATCAAAATCTTAATCAAAGTAAACCCATAGTAAAATAGTAATATAAATGTATTTGTTATTCATAGACTGATAATGTGATGAAATGAACGATTTTATACTAATAATAGCATCCAGTTGTTTTAACATTAAACATATGAGTAGAGGTTAGAGTAGATATACATAACAAAAATTGCATTCTAAGTAAAAAGCTTGCAACCGTGAAAAAAGTTAATACAACAGCACACCACCAAATGATCCATGAAGCTGATGATCTTCGTATCCACATTATGAGATGTGACCGAAGGCCTAATCAAATTGACACATATCTTAAAAGGAAATGGGTCAAAAAGTTTGAAGTATTAAAAGATGGGAGTTTACCGTTTAAACTTAGAACCATACGAAAAATCATATGTTGTAAACAACTAAGCGGATCATGATTTAAAAGTAACATTAATCAATATACAACAACACATATAAACCTATAGTGATCAAGTATATTTGAAGAGAAAAGAAGTAGATATAAGAAAATCAAGAAACTCAACTAACTGATGGATGGATTAAAATTTGATCTTTTTCTTCTTCAACTCATCGGGTCACTCGTATTTTCTCTACATACTTTAAAACTGATCTTCAATCCCCTTCACTAATATCCTCATAAGTTTGACTGTTATACAAAAAACCAATACATAAACAATAAATCAAAGTAAATAAAGTTAAATTTCAATAATACCCTTCTGAATAACATGTTTGACTGAGAAGAAACAAAAACAGAGTAATACACAGTTTGATCTTAATGATTATACTATTATCAAAAGCTGAGATTTTATTTTTGATGCATACCAAGAATGTAGTCTTTTATAATAAGACCCAGGTTCATTTTTTTTTTATTTTTTATGGTGTTTTTGGTTTAAAGTTTCTTGCTTTTACGTTTAATTATCATATTTATGATTTGGGTTTAGTTGGAAGGAGGTGAAATATTATTATTTTTATAGTTTGGGGTGTAATATTTTGAATCTTTGTAATATTGTTAGTTGTAATTTGTGGTTAGAAAATTAGGACTGGTGCTTTTGTACAATTAAGCATGATTGGAGAATTTGGGGGGTAAAAAGGTCATTTGACAGTCTATGCTACTCCAAGATTGAGATTTTATGGAATGTAGTATGTAGAAGCTTATGTGAATTCGCAAATTGGTGTGATACAAGCTAGCTTTGATATTATGTGACGGAGTTAAGTACTTTGGTTTTATAGAATACTGAAACGTTTCTGACATTGAATTCGGTGTCAAGTTGGAAGCATACACAAACCATTAGCCCTAAAAAAACTATAAACTTTCATGTAACATTGTATATAAAAGTTAACTTGAAATCTCATTAGTTTTTTAAAGTTGAGTTATTTGTGATTTTTTTTCGTAGTTAGTGTCACGTACATTATACATACATCATTTACATTATTTTACAAGAACCAAAAAACCAACTACTCTTTTATATCTAATGAATATTTAATGACACATATATTTTCGATATTATCAATTATTTTAATTTATATAGAGATTTCAAGTTAATAACATATAATGTTAATGGAATGATAGTTTATAGTTTTTATGATAAAAAAAAAAAAGAAAAAAGAATACAGTTTGTTAAGTATGATGATAAGAGGTAAGTTTTAAAAGAATAAAGAAACATATAGGTTTTCCCTTTTTTTCAACTCACCTTTAAAAGAGGTTTGAAGAGGCGGCCCAAAATCTTTTTCATAACACCAACCCCTGCGCCCCTCTCGTCTTCTCTAGATTTCTATCTTGTTTGGCGATAGGGTTTGTTTGAATTAAATGGCTGAACTTGTCTTTGACGTGATTGAGCATATATTTGTAAGATTAGATGTGATTGATCTGATCCGATGCAAAAGCGTTTGTAAGTCATGGCTATTTTTAATCTCTACTACTCTTTTTGTTAAATCTCATCTCGACTATACTTATAATAGTTATGAACTTACACGTAAAAGGATTGTTATGCATGGTTCTTGTCATCGGTCTATAACCAGTTCGTTCATCGGGCCTTCTCATCATATTGTTGGTTCTTCTAATGGCCTGGTATGCATCAGTCCAAAAGGTATTGAACTTTTAGTAACCAATCCTTTAACTAGAGAAGTTAGAAATCTACCAACGATACCTGGAATTCCTAAAAGGACCATTAATTCTCGGTTTTCAGTACATTGTTGGGGTTTTGGTTATGATTCATTCACAGATGATTATAAGGTTATAGTAGGGTATGATAAAGGTAAGGATCAGACACGTTTTCAAGTCTTTACATTGAAATCAAATATTTGGAAACTTATTGGAGATATCAACTATAAGGTTATTCTTGCTCGACCTGGTATCTTATGTGAGGGGTCACTTCACTGGTTTATGAATAATCGAAAAATGAAGAAAGTAATTATTTCTTTTGATTTATGTCGAGACGAGTTTAAAAGAATTCCCCAACCACATGATTTTTTATATGAATGTCATAAAGATGACTGCGAGCTTGGTTTTATTGAAGATTCTCTATGCATATATAAACAAGCACCCCCGAGAATTTCTTATGGAAAGAAATCGTATAAAATAAAAAAAGTACACTCTACCAAATGGATAATGAGAAGTTACAACGTAAGAGAGTCTTGGCAACGAGTTCCTTATCATTGTGAGAAGATGTTGGATGCTGATCCACACTACTTGAAAAATCTCGAGTACATTACCCACAAGAGCTCTTCCAATTGTCGTATGCTTAGGACTATGGACTATTTCGCTAATCCTATATTTGTACAGAGCCTTGTATCTCCTCATGTTAACAAAACGTGTCTCGTCAACGCAAAGAATGATGGTAAGAGGAAGAGAAGTAGTTATGCAAATCACAGCAAGAAGAATACTAAGGTGGGTTCTAATTATGTTGTCATTTAACGCTTCTTTATTTTAATTCATGGAGTTTTTTGAACAATGTGAATGATACTTGTTTGTATCCCTATATTACACATGTATCGTATTTTGTTCATGTATTACTTATATATGACCTCCATTTGCTTCTTTTTTTGCCGTAACTATTCTCTGTAATTAGTTAACTCACTCCTCGTTATAATATCTCAGTTAATCAAGAGAGATCGTTTGGCTCCAAATTCAAGTTGTTGAAGAATTGGAAGATGACATAAGAGGATGCATTCTGAATTTCTGATCATTGCGCGCTTCTATTGAAAATCTATCTTTGAATGGTTTCTAGTATATTTGGTGTTGATGTATTTCATGTAATTGTGTTTTATGGTTTTTAATCTTGCACTACAACAAAATGATTAATTTTTCACACTTTTTAAGACATATTTACACACTTAAAAGCGTGAAGATTTAAAAAGTTCACGCTTGACATATGCGCGAGGAATATTGGCGTAACAAAATTCTTCACGCTTTTATGTGTGATTATTTTGATATAATTTTTCATGCTTTTAAATGTGATGATTTTAAGATAATTTATCACACTTTCAAGTGTGAGGATTTGTGATTAATTATCACACTTTTAAGTGTAAAGAAATTTATCACACTTCCAAGTGTGAGGATTTGTGATTTATTTTCACACTTTTAAGTGTGAAGAAATTTATCACACTTCCAAGTGTGAGATTTGAGATTTATTTTCACACTTTTAAATGTGAACAATTTGGGATAAATTTCACATTTTTAAGTGTGAAGATCTTGGATAATTTATCACATTTCTAAGTGTGAGGATTTTGGTATGATATATATATATATATATATATATATATATATATATATATATATATATATATGCCACATGGAACACAATATATCAAAACATACAAATGGTGACAAAACAGAAATCAACCACATTTTAGGTTTCGAGTTTTAAATACAGAAAAACCCCATGAAGAAATCGATGAAAAAAAATTCTTCAATCAAATTACAGATGACGAATTTGCTAATGTAATTGTACATCAAAATAGCAAACATAAATATGCATATATTGAAGTCTGCTTAAATCCAATTGCTCCCATGCTGATTCGACAGTAAATGAATAGATGCAGATTTTGTCTGTAAATTTGTATTATAAAGAAACCGAGTTAGTCATTGTGATGTTCATGTGGGACAAAATCGTCTTTCACAATTTTCGTTACCTGGTCCCATTCAAATCCGAGGTAAAGAGCTAAAAGTCCTTCAAGTAGTGGAGAATATATCTTCTTCATTTGTCTCCTTTCATACCAGGCTGTAGAATTTACATGAGCAATTCAGGTAAATCACAAATGGTAAATGACGACTCTACTGACAAAAGTGCTCCAGAAATCCATATTTCACAAATGGTATCTATTACCAGAACGTTCATGTTTTGAAAAATGAATAAGGTTATACCTGCAAAAAGCTTCTTCATGTCTTGGCGACCAGAACGTGAAGTCAAAACTGGTGCAACAACATAAGTAGGATCTGAAAAGAAAACAAGCAACGTGTGTTATCAAACAAACAATTGCAATATATGAGCAACGTGTGTTATCAAACAAACAATTGCAATATATGAAATATGTCATTTTCTAGTATAGGTCGAGTTCAATTCAGGAAGAAGTGTATTCATCGTTGACTTCATCTTCTCATACGCCTCTTATAACACAATGGGATTCTGTTCAGGATTATATTTCTCCATTTTTGACGCGTAAGCTGCCACCATCCACCCTCTTAACGCATCTTCACAGCTAGCATTTTCCTCCAACGCCATATATGTCCATCTGTTTCCACAACTCAAAAGAAATCTCTCATTTGGGAATACTTCTTTTAACTCCTTCAGTCGTGAAGGCTTGATTGCCCTATGCAAATCTCTACCGACTTTAACATTTCCGGCATCTTTTATGAGTCGGGAAACAAAAGATCTTCTTTGTACCTTACGTCTACAGGGCTCGATACCTTTCCTGTCTAAATTATATATGTTTTAATACCAAATTCTAAAAATAAAACAAACCCATTCGTATATTTGTGGGTTTCTTCTCGTTTTACAAACGGGGCCCACAAAAGAGAGGTAACAAGGCAAATTGGATAAGAGTAGTCCATTTGTAATAAGTTCTTTAGGCTCAGGAGACAGGTGGGACACTCCTCAGGAGGTAAAATAGGTCCTTTAGGCTTCTTAAGTTCACCCGACTTCTCAATCTCAATATCGTTCTCTTTTGTTTCAACAAGTTCAATGCAAGTTATCTCTTTACAATCAGATCCTTTTGCTTCTTTATTGACTGTTTCACCGCTGTTACTGATGCTTATTTCTCCATCAGACTCGTCAGTATTATTTGTTGCTTGCACAGGTGGTTCTTGTTTAGCTCCAGAAGTTTCTCGATTGTTAAGTGGACTTCGAGGATGATTAATATTCACACTCCCATCATATGGTAAAGGTGCAGGAGGAGGCCTATATGTGTCGGGTATTGATGTTTCAAGGTTTGTATCAACTAAAAGCCCTGCCGAAAGAGCGGTAGCTACCCCACTATTTGACGATAACGGTTGGCGCTCCTCTGATGCTATTGGATACTGGAAAATGAATCAGAATTAAAAGTCAATAGTTAAATTAAGTCAACTAATGTGTTGAATAAAACTGTAATTTCCATCAAATATGAATACAGAATTTAACAGTTTGGAGGGTATTAGATGATGGGTCAGATTATTGCAGATATCAGATTATTTTGGAGGTTAAATAATCAGTTTTAGATAACAAGATTTAACCTTACACATTTAACCTGTTAGATGAAAACATTAAACATATTCCAGAAATCGACAATTATCTAGTAAACAAATCGAAACAACCACCTCCCCCATAACACGAGAATGTAAGATGACCTAAACCAGATGTGGCAAGATGAGTGGGTAAGGTAATGGGTAAGGTCAGGTTGACCACACAAAACTTTTTTTGCTCCATTTTTAAAATTTCCGATAAATAATAAATGGCTTGACTATAAAGACAGATAAGAACGTTTTAGGAGGTTATAGCACTAAGAAACATGCATTAGGCGATTTTCAACCCCTTGGGCGATTTGACCCGTTCCCCTTTTAGCTAAAATTTCTAATACAACCGAAATCGATCTTTTAGTCTATGAGACAAAATTTGCAACTCTAACACAGAACAAATACTATCAATTATTACACCTCAATGAACGATTTTGGCAATAGATTATCTAACCTTTAAGAACTCATCTACGATCATTTCCGTTCTCTGTGATTTCAATGTGTTGACAGGAGCAGCTCGCATTTCTTCACTCACACTGTAAGCATGAATTATAGAAAGAAGGGGACCAACAATCAACTGCACAAATAGAGCACTGTAAGAAATAAAAAAAAAACTAATAAACGATTTGTTTGCAGTATAGAAAGAGGTACTGAATGACTCAACGTACTTTTCCTTGCATAGATGAACAAACTGTAGAGACTAACTGAATCCCGGCACCTAAACCAAGCACGTTAAACACGGTTGAGATCGCCTCGCCTTTTGCAAATAAGTCACTAAGATTACCCTCTTTGGCAAATGAAAAATTGAGTAAAAGTTTTCTCTTGCATTATCAACATTTGAAATTTTTATTTCAATAGTTGTTTCTTACCCAACTAACTACAGTTGCTTGTGCAGGGGTAGGTCTCAAGCCTGCAGCATATAGAAGGGACTGAAAAGTTGTAAGATTACATTTCGCTACAATAGAATTATCTTTGCAAAATCTAAAAAAAGCATTAAACATAAAACGAACGCATTTGGGTTATGTATTATCTCTAAAGATCAACTGGGTAAAATAGAAGAAAGTTACTAAGGAAAAAAGTCAAACGGGTAAAAACTAAAAAGTCTTCAAGTCGTACTTTAAATGCATAAAGCATCTTAAAATCATTTTATTTCAAAATAAATAATATAATTTTGGACAAAAACTGTTTTGCGGCAACCGAATCCAACCCGAACGGTACCAAAAACTTTATCCGTTTTAACACAACCATTTTATCACCTTTAAACGAGATGTTTTTTCTAGGTATCAAAAGAGGACCTGAGTTGATAACACGGATAATGCTGCGCTTGAGAAATGCTGTAAGGCCCGAAATTGAGTGTATCTAAGGTATCCTTCATTAACACTGTAAAACAACAAGAGATGCTCGAATTGATGAAGTATAAAAAACGACACTTTTAGGCCGAAAACAATATATGAAATTAAGTTTCATAAACTATCACCTATATGGAAAACCAGACGGGAAAAACTGATTGACAAAGGATTCAGCTACTCTATGAACAACGGGCCTTGAATCGTCAAGCACCTTCACCTAAAGTATAAATATCACAAAGACGTCCAACTGTCAAAATATATAAGCTAAACATCTTGGCAAGTTTATGTTTTTTATAGTTTTATCAGAAATCTCAAAACAATCACCAAAAAGCTAATGCAAGCCCTAATATAAACAATTTTACAAATCAAACAGATACAGTTAACTAAAATTGAATTATACCTTATTATTTCTAAAATCTTCAGCTGAATCGGTGATCGTATTGTACGGTGTAAAATCGTCAGCGTTAACGATTTCAAAAACGAAATCGTTTTGATCATCCATGGAATTAGAGTGATTAGTAGACTGTAAAATACAATTATTGATCAATAATCAGTGTAATCAATGCATAATGTTCAAGTCAGAATGCAATACTGCTATATATTAGTTCATAATTAGAATTACCTCATCTGCCTGAGATATCAGTCGGTAATTGCACATTAATCGGAGAAGAAGCCGAGATTGAGCTAAAATGACAATCTGCAGATGAATCATGAGCGGCGATTACAGAGGTGAATTCGTCGGCGGAGAAATCGACGACTGACCTAAAACGGACGGATTCGTCGGTGAAAAGTCAAAAATTAAACTCAGGCAGATGAATCGTGAGCGGCGTCGATTTAGGCTTACTCATCGGAGGATTAGCCGGCGAAATCGGCGGTGAATTGGCCGGAAATTGAGCAGATGAATGCGATTCTGAAGTTCAGATCTAGGGTTTCAGTTTTAAAAGAGAGAGAGAGAGAGAATATTTCTCTGGTGTGTTTGGTGTGTTTAGAGGAAAAAGTGAGACGCGGGAAAAATGATTTAGATATTTCAGTGTTACTGTATATTTTGAATTAAATTCTTCTATTACTTTTGCTATATTTAAAATTGTAAGTTTCATTTCCTTCAAAGTTTCTTCACACTTCAAATTGTAAATTTTATTCTATTTTATTCATGCTTAAGAACGTAAACAAATTCATATTTTTACTCTTTACTTGCATTTATTTGTACATTTTCACTCTTAAAAGTGTGATGAAATTATATATTCCTTACGTTCAAAAGTATGACAACTTTTTTATGTTAAGTCACATTTTAAACTGTGATAATAACTGTAGCTTCTACACACTTATATATGTAACAAACTCTTGTACTTTCTTATTCTCAATTATAAATGTGAACAAATTTCTTCACAATCAAAAGTGTTTTTATTTTTTAACCTTTTGTATTGTTCATATTTATAAATGTGAATAATTTGATGACGCTTATTTGTGTGAACAACATACAAATATTTTTCACACTCACATGAACCGCGAAAAAATAAGCGTGAAGAATCAACATTTTTGTTGTAGTGTTGTTCTAAACCTTTGTTTGGTTATATTATCTTTAACTATATATCATTATCTAAACTTTTGTTTTATTTATGTTTTTCTGGATGCTTTAACCATCTTCGGTTTAGATTTTGGCTAGCAAATGTTGTGTTTTTTTTTTCTTTTTTTTTTTTTTTTATGTTTTAAGCTTTTGCGTTTACCATTTTTATTGCTGTATTTATTGTTATGATCCATATACATAGTATCTAGCTATTAGTTTTTGTGCTTTAATATGTTCACCAGAAATACGCATTCTTATTTTCAAAAAACTTAAACCTAAACGATCTCCGACTCTTTGTACTCTTCGCTGATATTTGGTGAGTTCTATAAGAACTTCTTATGGAAATACTAAGTAATCAGGATTTCAAGAAGTTTAGATTAATATTAAGCTGACCAATCTTGATATATACTTAGCTGACGGGTGTTATGATTGTCTACCTAAAGCTAAACTCTTTTTGACATATTAGATTGGTGGAAATAGGATTTCAAGAGGTAAAGTATCGCATCAAATAGGATTTTAGTGTTATCATCCCCTAATTAACATAATTGCTGAATAGAAACGTCTTTCGTTAATTTAAACAAGGAATAATAATAAATCACTAAAATTTAGAGTTCTATGAAGCGAATGAAAACGAGTGTGTTGGATTATCCTTTCTAGTGTGAAAACGAAGAAGGATGGTAATAATTTGGCTTTAATCGTTATGTTTATCTTCTACATGGAGCATAGACACAACACATATATTTATAATTTGGTCTCCTAATTTCAAATAATTTATAATTATAGTTTCGATTTCACTAGATATAATCCTTACGTGTTCAATTAGGGATGTACTTTCAAAATATGTCGAAGCACGCACATCCCATATTTGGATTAGAATCACACTTATTCTACGACACTTGGAATCTTCTCCATATGTAGGGTTTAGATGGTGAGACCTTTCATGTTGCGAAGTTTCTTACGGAAAGTCCACGGAGCTCATTTCTCTTAATACTAAAAACGAATTTAGCTTTCTCTTATCGATCATTATGAAAACGTACCCAGTGTCGGACACTAAGTGTCGGATGTCGGATACCGAATGTCGGCTTCGGGTGCCGGTGCCAAGGGTGGGGTGTCGGATACCGAGTCTCGGGTGTCGAGTGTCGGACACCGAGTGTCGCGTCTGAATTCGAGTGTCGGACATCGGTGCCGTTGAGTTCTGGTGCAGAGTGTCGGGTGTCGAGGGTCGGACATCGAGGTCCGGGTGTCGGTGACGGATGCTGGGAGTCGGAGCTGGCAAAAGGGAAAAGCTTCGTGTGGATTGGGGTAGGTGTTTAAGTGATTAATAGCCTATAATTATAAGTTATTCTTTCAGAGAAACAAATGCCTCGTATTTGTTATATGGGTATGGGATGGAAGGAATGAGTTAAAAAGTCATTAATTATCTTTGTTTGATGTGATTGGGTTTAATAAAACCAATCAAATAGGGGTAACGTAAAACCCTAACATATAAAATGAGTTTTTGAAAACCAAATCTTACTCTTATGCTCAAATTTTTGTTCTCTCTTCCTCTACTCTCTTTCACATACTTTCACCTCTTACCTTTTCTTTATTAACTTCTAAAAATAATATTTAAATTATTTATTTCATGTTTCATTATTTTTTCAAATATATACCTATTAATGTTACCATTATCATACCCACTAACAAAACAACACACCCTTAAACCAGTTAAATTAAAAATAACTTTTGTTAAACATAATATATGTGATTTTATGTTTAAACATTCAAATATATTTAAAAGAATTGTATTTCAAATCTTTTAGTAAAAATTTTTAAATTTAAAAACAATTGTTATTAATAAACAAATTTTTTAATACATGTTTGGGCATTTTAAATAATAACCTTTTGAAAATTTATTTATCAAAACTCATTAAAAATTAAGGTATTATCTAGTTAAGAGGTATGGTTATTAAGCCTAATAAAGTTGTTTAGTTAGTCAAATGGGATTTTGGCAATTGATGTGAAATCAAAATAAAGAGTTTGGTTTATAATTTCTTTTTGATATTTTCAATTATTATACCTAGATATCAAAAGAAAAATAATAAGAAATAAGACGATCATCATAAGTTACATAACATATATGACTTGTATCGATCCAAAACACCGACAACAATATTACATTTTAAATTAACGAGATTTTAAGTTAACTTTTTATATACAATGTCAACGGAATGAAAGTTGATATTTTTTTTTTGATTCAAAAACAAAGTTGATTACACACAATAATAATTTGATAAAAATTTCGTTATATTTCAATATAATTTTCCCTGTTTATTTTGTGAAATCTCACTAATATTTCATCCACGTCATCAGAGTCACTAAGCTCCATTTAGAACGTGAAACGACATATAAAAGTAATCATTCAAGTCTTTAAAATGTATATTGATGTATCATTTGGCAATAAAAAAAAACAATGTCATACGTCGTCTAAAAGAATTATGTGTCAAAGAAGTTAACGTTTCTTACAAAATATTGTCGAAATACAAATGAATAGTAAATAAGGAGAAGAAACCTACAACGTCGTCTCTTTCAAAGTCATTCCTGGTCTTTTCCTGGTTTCTACTTCACTTCTCTTTCTTCCTCTTTTGCATCTTTTTACGAGCAGCTTGTTCCAACAAATTAATCGCGGAATCACTAGCCAGCTTGTACCCAACATCAACATTATGAGAAGTTAGAGCCTAAAAAACATATAAAAGTAATCAACAAATCGTTACATAGGGACCTAATTTGTTGCGAACTTTCGTACGGAAGGTGGACAGAGCTCTAATTAAGTCTTTTCATTCTTTTGTTATTACAGTACTCAACAAATCGTTACATAGGAAATAAACATGTAATCGTGTCTCATGTGTAAAATCTAGTCTTTATTGGAAACAAGAAATACCCAATCACTCGACTACACATAGTTAAGCAATGGACCTAATCATGAATAGTATAGTTCAGGTAATTCAGGTTCGTCTTCAAATATTAAAGTTAAAGAATTAATAATGCTAAAAGATTGGGTTTTGTAACTAAGTTGTCACGTTGTTTAACCTACTTTGATTGCTTAAAATAATGGATTCTGAAGAATCTGTAATAATTTTGTTGATTTTAAAACATATAATTAAAGGTACATTCACTTGAACTATCACACAGATAGTTGTTAATTAATAACTAACGATGTTGAATTAGTTATTAGGTATCTAACTTGAACTCTCATTTCCCATCAAAACTTCAGTTATATCATGTATAGTCACCACTTTCGTATAAATTTCTACGTTTGACAACTAAACATTAAGCGCCGATTATATGATTTAACCGTATAAGATGTCCTCTCGGATAACCTCTCAATTAAATAGTTTGATTTTCTCATAAACTAGATAATAACCTACATAATTAAGTTTAATCATTATATTCCTTTAACAATAGTTTCTCTCACATATTTCTACAAAATACCTATGAAGTTGTATTTGTCACTATACACACTTACTATCGTTTTATATAAAAAGATTTAACAATGTTATAGAACTAATTTGCATAGGGATTTACGTTTAAACACACAATCCAGTTCAACATTTATTAATTAACAACCTACATAACTGATCACATCATCCAAATGAATGTAAAGTAAATTAGTTACTTATAATCATAAAAACATAATAGTCAAATATGAAATCGAAAATATTTATAATATAGATATAAATGAAATATGAAAGAAATACCAATACCAAATTATACAAAGCTCCAACAATTGAATTCTGAAAGCCAAATGTAGTCTCAAAAACCCTAAAATTCGTATATCCAAAACCCTAGAAAAAGTAAATGCATGTGTTGTCACCAAACACGACCCCCTCACTCATAAAGTTCGTAACATTATTATGGACTGCATAAAAACTCCGTGTGACGGACGTTAACCGTGCTTTTGTCAGCAAGCGTCTCTGTTTCTAGTTCGTTCTCCAACTTAAATTACCCAAATCGAAGTCCGTATGAATGAGTTATGCCCAAAATAGTGAAGGTGGGTAAAACATTTCTAATGCATTATCTTCAATTTTCACTCTTCATAGTCTTTCGTTTCTTACCCATTTTTGCTCGCTTTTAGCAATTTCCGCTCAAGAACTTTAGATGGTAACCTGTAAATGACTTTTTACCCTATAAGTACCTAAAGTTTCCTAATCCGTCATTAATTTAAATATAAAATGAACCAATATCGCATATAGAAATATGTATAAAATATACTATATTAGTGTCCTAAACGAGCATGGATATATTACTCTCATATCATAATCGAATATAAACATAATATCCATTTCCAATCTCGCATAGCAATAATTATCATACTCGTGGATAACATACAAGGTAACTTAATTAACATAAACATGAACATATGATCATAAGAAGTTATGCTTTAAAATGAAAACGGGTTTGACACATATCTGGATTTGAAAGGCATTCACTTACCTCGGTGCTAATTGTCTTAACGATAATCCAATCCTTCAAAATGCTCATGTAACATATACAGTTAATGTAACATCTATAAGAGCTAGCTTAGCATACCATGGGCGTACCCTAACCATACCTTTGATCTATTTAAAAAGGTTTATCTTGGTATGAAGGCATATCGACGAGCATATCGAGTTATACCTCAAAACATGCCCTCTTTTATGGGTTGACGATACGGGTGTACCATGGTCATACCAAATGACGTCCGCTCATATTCTTCCGTTATGAAGTTCATCCTTCGAAATACAAAAAACGAATTTAGCTTGCTCTTATCGATCATTATGAAAACCCAATGTCTCATAACAATTCAGAATTATTGGAAAACATTTCATTAACATTTTAATCAATCAATTCTTACCTTCATGGACTAATTGAGCTGAAATTAGAGTTTGTGATAGAAGTGTATGAGATAATCGATTTGATACCACGAATTCAACAAACAGGTACCGATTTCAAAATCACCAAAAAGACAATTTTCCTTCCTTCTTGGATAACGCAAGGAATTATTTGAGAGAAGTCATACTTACTCACTTTGGAAATATTCAAATGGACTCAGTTTACCATGGACATACAAAACAGCTTAATTAACATAATTGCTTATTAGAAACGTCTTTCGTTAATTTAACAAGGAATAATAAGAAATCGTAAACATTTATAGTTTTGATGTTATGATGAATTTTACCGATATGATATAGTGTGTGTGTTAAATGCTTGTTTAGCTTTAGATTCCGAAATCATTGTACAAGGAATGTAAATTTTATTAGGATAAACAAATTTATATATTTGCTTTAGTACTTAAGAAAATTGTTATGTTAAGTTCGAATAATTGCAGTGTTAAGAAATTATCAAGAGTATCCTCTCATGGTCTTTTAACTTCCAAACAACTAACGATCAACTAAATTTAGAATCATAGAAGATTAATATGCCAAGACAGATAGAACTAGAACTACCAAAGAAATTCCACAATCACAAGTACCATAGTTGCCCAAATGTTATCCCCGACAACAATTCAAAAGACATAATCAGGAGGCTTTTTTCCATGCTAAAAACAAAACCTAAATAAAGACGAGAATGTTATAAAACTACCCTCCCTCACTCGTTCTTGAACAAAATCTGTCACTATTATCATAGCATTCAACTTTTACCACCAATTACTTGTGTTTGGCATGGTTATGAGACTGAAGAGCACCATCTGTTTTGAAGTTCCTACAAAACCACCAAAATGTATTTATATATAAAATATATAGATATTGATTGATATATAATTAACTGATTATGATAAGCAAAACAAAGATATACCTGTTGCAGAGTGTGCAAGATTTTTCACCGTCAGCTGCAGAGGCAGGGCTTTTCATCTTTGACTTGCTTGCTGCTAAACTAGTACCAAACTTAACTGAAGGGTGACGAGTAGCTACGTGGCCTCCAACTTTCTTACCATCTGGTTGAGAAGCCAACATTTATGTGCTCAGAATGTATTCAAACATAAAACTCGATTCAATTTAATAAAGACTAAAGTTGAAACATTTATATTAAAAGTGAGTAACCTAACCTGTCTTATGGGGAGTAGACATCTTTACTTTTTTGTTTGAAGAGGTTTTGCTTGAATACTCGCTTGGTCTTTTCTTCCCAGATATTTGCTAAAAAGTAGCAACAATAAAAAAGACAGATAAGCAAGAAAAAAGGATGATATTATTCTACCAATGAAAAAAACATGAACATAAATTATCACTAACGTTCTTTGGTGTCTCTTCATCCTCGTCACCTCCATTAACATCCTCATCAAAGTCGTCCTCCTGGAAATTTAACGACTGAATTTTATTTGAAAAAATAAAATCAAAAATATGAAGAATGAGATTATTTTAGAATAACAACATATTTTAGGGGGCAAATGAAACACATATTCTACCAATGGAAATAGAAAAAACAGGAACGGAAAATTATCACTAACCTTCATTGGTGTCTCTTCATCCTCATCACTGAACTGAACATCGTCATCAAAAGAATATTTATCCTGATAATTTAACAAGTGAATGGAATGCCGATTCTACCAATAGAAAAAACACGAACATAAATTAACACTAACCTTCTTTTGTGTCTCTTCATCCTTGTCACTGCTCTCAACATCGTCATAAAAAATATCATCCTCCTGGAAATTTAACAAGTGAAATTTTATTTGAAAAAATAAAATCAATAATATGAAGAATGAGTTGTTTTAGAACAAACAAAAAGAATAACTATATATTTAGGGGGGCAAATGGAGTGCATATTCTACCACCTGAAAAAACAGGAACGGAAATTATCACTAACCTTCATTGGTGTCTCTTCAGCCTCGTCCTTGAACTGAACATCGCCAGCAGAATAATCTTTATCCTGAAAATTTAACATGTAAATTATATTTTACAGAAAAAATAAAAATAACGGATCACATATTGAATGAATTATATTTCATGAATTTACCTCGTAAACTTTCATGCACGTACTAGCAATGCTTCCTTCCTTAGTCATCTTGTTATAGTGCTTATCATCCAAGCAAGACAAATATAAAACTTCAAAAAAAAATGTTATTTTAGTCGGGGTGTATCTAATAATGTAAATGTAATTGTGAAGATTATTAAGTATTGAAATCCATACGAACCGGATAAGATAATCAAGTAAAAAGAATAACAAGAACACGATAATAGTCTGTATTCGAGAGATAGACCAACTCTCCCAATGGTTTACGTTCAAGAGGTAAACCGATCTCCCACTTGATACCCAAATCAAAACCGACTCTCCCAATTGATACCCAAATCAATAATATATTCAGCCTCCTAAAATTACAGCCCTAATGATCTATAAATATTAACCTAAAGCTTGGACAACTAGCTAATACATAACAAAAAATGGTTACATTATGAGATACTGAATAACTGATATTTTGGTTCAGTTATAAATATATCTGAAAAATTGATGACATGTGATATACTTTGAATCAATGGAGATATAAGAAAGTGAAACGGCAATTTTTGATCGATTACAGAAATGATTATGGAAATCCACAAGACCTAACTTAGTACACGCTATGACTAATATTAGGAAAAAGTACCTAAATAATAAAGATCTCCTAATCTATGCTAATAATAATAATAATATCTCTTTCTAATTATGATTAAATAATACTAAAATATGGTTTCGTATTAGTTACCTGGTTTTTTAAGATCCAACACACCGTGGGGGAAAAAGTCGTTCTTAGCATAGGCTTCTTCAGAAGTTAAGACGACAATATTGACATCATACTGCAATAAAACATAAAAACACAAGTTATGACCCAAAATGGGTTGGTAACTCTGGTTGAAGTAAGCATAACAGATTTTAAAAAAGGTGGTTTAGCAGATAAAGCAAGGCAAAAAGGTTACGTACAAGATCGGAAACAGCTTGCAAGGAGTATTCATCACCCCATTCTCCAACCCTATTTAATTATTATAGTTAAAAGATGTTCAATTGTAATAAAGAATGCTAAATGAGAAGACTTACTGAGCCGTGCAATTCACGAACTTTAAATACGTCAGATTCTTGTTCTCTCTTTCTGGTGGTTTAACACAGTCCATGTATAACTCCGAATGGAGCATAAACTAATTTATGTAATTAAAAAATATTTAATAAACGATAAATATTAATTTTGAAATACAAAAGAGCTCTTTATTTAAACTGAATAATGTGCTAATAGTTCAAAATTTTAAGGATTACCTGATTAACAACATCCTTGCGGACGACATTTTTGCAAGACAAGTTCAACTCCTTTAGTTGTTTAAAAATAGCTTTAAACTGTACAAAACATATTAAAGATAGAATAAGAGGATTATTCCTTGATAACATTTAGGCCAGAAGATCATTAACCCGTTTATTAAAGAAAATGTTCGTCCAGGTAATAAAAAAAACACGGGGTTCATTTGAGTCACCTCTAGGAAAAGACATACCTGACTATTGCCGTCAGTCAACGCAATTTCCCCCTTATAGCCATAAAAATTTAACCTAATAATAACTAACAATGTTTGTCACGAAAATATAAAACAAAAAACAAAACATAGCAAAAAACAAATTGGATATTTTTATGTAATTATTGTAGGTACTCATATGAAAAAAGAATTTACCTATCCTGCAATCTCTGATAACTTGCTGAATTCATGAAATTGCGCTTGCGAGTAGACTGCAAAAGAAAAAACACATTATTTGAAAGAAAGATTAGAAAAAATACACTATTATGTTGAAAAATTGCATATTGCTTAAATCAAACTTAAATATAATATTTTTTTAATACCTTTTTGATAGCACCATATGAATACCATTCTTCAGCTAGTTTTTGCTTAGATTCTGAAATTTCTTTTAAAACAAGAATACCGCCGTTATCTTTGGTAATAATTGGAATCGAGGGATTCTGATCCACAAGAGGCCACAAGACAGCAGCAGCAAGAAACACCTTCCGGGGATTTTTAATCCCAATAAAAGCGTTGATACAATTTTCAGATGTAGTTTCCTTAGGATGTCCGCAACTGCAATTAACGAATACATTATTATCAAAAAGAATAAAATAGCCCAAATATGTAATACAAAATACTAACCGTTTAATAGGAAGGGCTTCGGCTTTTTTAATCGATCTGAGCATTTCTTTAGAGCCGGAATACAATTCATAAAGATATTTCATCTCTCGAATAACACATTCCGTTGTACAGAATGTTGCCTCAGAATCATTTATCAGGTTACAGATGGTGTCGACATCTAACTTGTGTTTAACCAAATAATAACACATGGATCCATCTAATAAAACCTGAGATGGTTTTTTGAATCCTAGCCTTTTCCTAAAGAACTTCAGAGTATCTTGATAGCAATGAAAAACGCTATTCACTCTAACACGTTTTTTCTCTAACTGGACATGAAAGAACTTGAAACTCGTTTTGAGTCCTTTCCCTTTATTTACCGCTAACAATTTAGTGTGATTAAACCTTTTAGTGTTCCGATTCTGTAAAAGAAAGCAAGGTTGAAGACATCAGTTTGTTTTTTTAGGTTTTTCGGATTTTGGTTCGGTTTATACACATCCCTTTAGACATCAGTTTTATCTTAATATAATGGAGCAATTTCCTAAGAAAACGGAAAAATTACCAAATAGAAATGCAGTATATATGAAAAAGTAAAAAATTAAAACGATTACCATATTTTAGTTGAAGCAGGAAGTACATGATTGGGTGAAAATAAAGTATATAAGCATAGAAAAAAATTACCTTCATGGTTGCCGATTCTGGTGTTCGATGATCAGTCCGATTCTTCATAGAGAGAGCTGGGTTTCCAATTTGGGGGTTTATAATGCAATTGCAATTGTTTGGGTTTCTGTTAGTATGGTACCAAATGATGAAGTGTATTTCAAAAAGTTCAATCACATTATAAAATTCCAATAAACTCAAAACTCTTACACGAACAATAAATGCCCTTTTGAAATATTGGGAATTTTTAGTTTTTTACTAAAACCACATGGTCTATATCTACAAATCGCTCTATATATTTCCTGCTTAAAAATAACTACGGAGTTTTAAAAATTAAAGACGAAAAGACTAATGATAATGTATATAGAGGTCGGGTTCAGGGGCGATGATTGATTTTTGGAATAGATACATCTTCGTCCTCCCAACATAGAAATTCAAGATCGAACATATATGTAAAATTATAAGTAATGGGTATGCAACATATAGTTCAATGTCGTCAGCTAATTACTTTTCACATGTATTGAGGTTTTGTTGAAGAAGTTTTTACACCAAGAAAATGAATATTAAACGAGTTTAATATACACAATTTTTCTACCTAAACACAAAAATATTTGACGTTCCAACCCAGCTCGCTCGCATTTTAAAGGCTTATATCCATGTTAAAACAGATATTTGAAAACTTTTTTACAGGTCTTTTATGTAAATTACCATGACTGCTAACTCTTCGTCATCACCAACACACGATAAGTATTGGGAACATATATAATCAAATAACTATACAGCAGTTGAAAAAACAGTCTTGATAAAGGAATTCAAAACATCAACCAAAAACATGTACCAAAATCTCCGTAACAACAAAAACATTTACCAAAATAACAGTTTTAAAAAGGATACCTAGACAAAAACATAAAACGTGTATTAAATCTCACAAACAACCCATAAAACAAGTTTTGAAAACGAATCCTAAAGCTCAAAAAGGTGACTGCATATATCAACAGGAATGCAGATAGGGTACATAGAATCGGCATGAGTTCCCGTCAACAAAGCCAGATACAGAACTGCAATAAAAAGGAACACGTTACTAAAATAAATTACAAACTTGAACATTTAAGATTTGTATAACTAGAGTATTGAAGAGTATAAAATGTGAAAAAGTGTATCACCCAGTTAAACTGAAAAATTATAAAAGATTTTTTTGTTTTGATTTGAAATTCAATTTTAGTATTACCTCTGTCGCATACTTCCAGACCACTTGGATGATGTTCCAAAAATGCTATGTTTCGAGTGGAACATAAACAAACTATTTTGGCCTTAAACTGCAACAAATATAATATATTGTTAGAATGTTATTTCATTTAAACTTGATCAAATATTAACAGTTAAAAATGAGTAGAATAATTATAATACATACAAGATCGGCTGCAGCTTGAATAGAGACATGACCACCTTCTACTTCATCATTAGAGAGATGTGCAACATATTCGTCATATGAAAGCTGTTAATAAATGAAAAAATATATATATTAGCATCTATTAACAACAATTATAAACTTTCCAAAAAAACACAGTGTTGTCTTTGAGGTTGTACCTTAGACATTGCTGGATCCTCCTCTCGGATCGACTGCAGAAACTGAGAAACAAGCTCCGCGTACATCGGTTTATTTTGTAAAAGCTGATTTACATGTCAAAAAAATCATGAGCTCGTAAATATTATATATTACAAATTACAAATGGGGAAAATGAAAAGTAGCAAACAGATTGCGCTTTCATCTAAGTAATTACTATAAAAATCGCACCATATGCAAATTTAAACATTTCATTTGATATACCGGTTACTGCAGAAAAAAATCAGGAAAGAAAAAGGGCCAATCTGACCCGCTCGAACCATTTTCCATACATGTAAATCTGACCTCAAGTTAGATGAAAACTCTAAAAGTTTAAAACAACTACCCTGATTAGCAAAGCCTATTATTCCTAAGAAAAAACGGAACTCTGCGATAAATTTTGATTTCATGATAATGTTAGCTGATCAAATGGTAATTCTTTTCCAAATCCACCACCGATAATACATCAGAAATTGCATCCCAATAGGTTGCTTAGTATCGACACCAAGTCTGCCACATTATTTCCACAGCTTACAAGAATAGAACTCACGCACGCTAAAACTTTTTCACAGAGACTTAACACCAGATAATTTTCTTATGGGTCTAGGCAGGAAAGCATATCAGGTAATTCTCACAACAACAATATAACCTTATGTAAGTGATTGTGGCTTATTTGAATTCTTTTGGGTTTGAATGTGTTCTTTAATCATTGTATTTACGATAAAAAAAAAAAAAAAAGAACGAAGTTTCTATGTAAGATGGTTTGAAAACTTACTTTTCCGTAAGTAACGTCGTACTATCTAATAAGTTTACCATTTTATTGTCTTTATCAGGTCTATGTGAATGTTAGAATAGTCACTACTAAAAATCAGACAGCAGAGCAAATTAAGTAAGTTTATCATGAAACTCTGCTTGATGTATGTATATATTAAATTATATAAAAATCAGAATTGTCACAAATGACAGCACGTCACTCGTCTTATCATGATTTCATCAAAATTTACAAGGCAATAGAAACAGGAGCATAAAGAACACATCACACCGCAAAGCAACAACAGCAAAGAGCATTAAATTCTATAATTGTAAGACTCTTAAAAAAGCAATAAACTTTTCCACATAATACATGAATGCTTGTAAAGGAAGCAAAACTACTCTAAATAAAGAAAATGTTGCAGGTTTACCTGCTGGGAAATTCGGTCCCTCACGATTTTGTAACTAGCCTGTGAATGGGTGGTTTGTTCTGATAGAGCCCGTGGCTGCAGATAGCATTAGAACAATAAATGAGCAATATTATTTTTTAATTAAAAGCAGTGAATCGAGAGACACCACTTACCAAGCAATTACCATCTCCAATGACATCAATCTTAGCCAAACCGTAAAACTTTAACCTGATAAGAAAAACAAAAGTTATCAAATGCATATGAATAACTTATTTACCAACTTTATTACAGCCTTATTTACCTGAACAAAAGCCGTTGAAACTCCGATAAATCAGGGTCAGACACATCTGAATTAATACATTGTTGAGAATGTACGGCCTCTTTATGATCACAACTGCAGTAAAACACATATAATATAATAATTCATTTTAAACAAATAGATACAAACTGTAGAACAGGAATTATATTATACCTCTTAATGTTCAAATTATCTAATAGTTCGTTGAAAATTGACAATTTCGCAGAATGGAACTTCTCAATATACTTTCTTAACTCTTCAACGACACATGTGGTGGTGTATAAATCCAAGCCGACATCATCTATTGAATGCCGAAGTTTTCCTAACAAGACATCGTCTTCTAAGCATTGCATGATATAGGAAGCATCTAAAAGCATAATGGAGGGTGTTGTAAAGCCTAAGTTTCGTTCCTGAAAGTCAAACACCAAATGAATGAATTCGATAACATAACATGAACGATTTAACCTAAAATAGAATTAAAATAATGACCTGAATTTTCTTATTCAGAATTCTCCCTTTCAAAGAAGCATGAAGAAACGAAAAACTCGGTCCAATTCTCCTTTTCCGATTATGAAACGGAATCACCATCCTAGGGTTCTGTAAAAACAAAAAATTGAGAAATGTAATGTAGAATTACATAATCGAATCAAGCAAATAAAGAGAATTGAATCGAAACATGATCATTGACCTGTGTTAGTTCTCGATTCTGGAGTTCGATGATCAATCCGATTCTTCATGGAGAGCTGGGGTTTCCATTTTGGGGTTTTTGGGATTTAGGGTTTATAATTGGGTATTTATACAAGGGGGCAATTTTTACATATTGGGAAATCAAGGGTGCAATTTGCATTCCCGCATAAGATAAAGGTGTGATTGCTAAGTCGTGGTATTTTACAGGTTATGTAATGTAAATTATAAAAAGTTAAAAAATTGTTTAACTGTATTGTAAAAAGGTAAAATTTGGGTGTCAAAATTCAATCGTGAATCAAACAAACACCCAAAAGAAAAATCGTTGATACATACCAAATACCCAAAAGAAAATCGTTGATACATACCAAATACCAAAAGAAAAATCGTTGATACATACCAAATACCCAAAAGAAAATCGTTGATACATATCAAATACCAAAGCGACCCGTATAGATCTAGAAACCTTAAAAATCACAGATCTGGTTTCAAACATGTTTCATCGGAACCTTACTTCATCCGAAAACTGAGATATAGATGAACGAACATCAATCTCAGTTTTTGATTGAAATTAGATTCGGACGAAAAGTTTTACAATATAGATGGATGAATAATTAGGAGCGGAAGAAAATTGAGATCAGAAAAAGTAGATATGGGGGCGGAAACTCTCAGAGAGATAGATTGAGATGTACTTTAGGGTTTCTTGCTTTTATAGATAGAGTTCAAAGTACTGTCGGCAATTAAATATTAAATAATATAAATATACAACTTTTCTTTTTATATATATAAAATAAAAATAAAAATATTTCAAATTTAAATTATCAAATACAAGTTTATAACCTTTTTCTTTTCGTGTTGTGTTGTCACATTAGTCATAACCCGTGTTAACGCGAAAAATATATATATGTAAAATATATATGTAAAGTAATAATATAGAAACTTTAAAATTTATATAATAAGTTACTTACGTCGACAATATAAACATCATGGAGATTTAGGGATCTCTTATATACGTTGTTTGAAGCTAACATTTTTTACTTGTTTTTATAAGTTTATCATATGATGGAATAAAGTATATTGTTAATATATAAAAGCTGATCACAAAACTATAACAAAATTAATTTATTTTATATTGACGTGAACAAAATATGATGGAATAAAGTATTAATACCTTGCAATATATTATCTAACTCATAAAGTGGGGAATGAGTAATAAGTTAGAAAAAAAAAGTATATTTAACGAGAAAATTAGCCCCGTGTGTTATGGCGAGGAAAAAAATTCAGTCAAGAATACGTAAATAATTAAAAATATAAGTTGTAAAGTTATAACACTTATCGTATCATAATATGAGTTGTAGTGGGTTGAGGTATATGAACACACCAACACGGCAACCAGTAACACGATAAACCAAAACACGACACAATTGCCATCCAAAAAATCTTATTGTTGTAAAAAAAATTTCTTTTACTATTATTATTATTATTATTACTATTATTATTATTATTATTATTATTTAATCTTTAAATGTCTTTAATAATTAGATATTTTGCCCATGCGTCTTAAGGCGATATTTGTGTTTTCCTTTTCAATTCCGCTACTCCTTTTGTTAAAAAATCAAGATTATCTACTTAATGTAATAGTCTACCTAAAAAAACTATAACCTAGAATTAACAATTAATCGAAATAAAAATTTACCTGCTTTTCTTTTGTAAATGTAACATGGAATAAAAGCTAAAATCTAGCATTAATAATTAATCGAAATGAATACGTACTACATTATAGAATAATATAATATAAAAAGAAAAACCAAACATAAATTAATCAAAATTAAGATGTACATATTTTATAAAGTAGAGGACTAATTATGACCGTTGTTTTTAGTTCGTCCCTTATTTGTTCAACATAAAGGATTATTTTTTAATTAAAACAAAAGTTAATTAGATAAATCGGTCATTTGTTACAAATTACGGATTTTGTTTCTAACTTTAAAAAATTACATAACCCGTCTTTTTTTACAAACTAATTACATTTTATGTTCCTAATTTCTAAAGGACATTCATTTTAAGGAAAAAAAATGTGTAATTAGTCCAAACTAAGAAGGATTGATTCGGATCGAGATCTTAAGATCATATGAGCAGGTCGGGATCCTATGTAGATCCTATCGTATAGAGATCCTACGTAAGATATTGCACATTTTCCATGACTAGAATCGTAAAATCGTAAGATTTTAAGAACTTGGTCGTAAGATCGATAACCTTTCTTTTATGTATATATTGTCCATGACATTGACTACAATAACAACGACAACAATACTTAATCCCGTCAACGCCGGGGTATAAGAGAGATGAGACATAGACAATCACGAGTAGAGATATTGCTTATAGGAAGACTTTTGGCTTGTGAGTAAGTGAGACGAGGTAATAGAAAACTTGTAAGTGACAAACGTGAGAATAACGTGTGTGTGGTTTGAAAATAAAAAAGGCACAGAAAGTGTAGGACCTTTTAATTCCTTAAACTATCTCGGTTTGATATTGGTACAAAAGGTTTTCCAAATAAATAACACGTTTTTTAAAACTTCGGGACGAAATATGGTATCCGAACAAATGTTAGGATGGATCTATGCAATTATGAGAAATGCTTTGCTTTTGAAAAACAATAAAAAAAAACCCCTAAAGTATGGTGTACCGCGTGTTGCGGCGTGATAGAAGTTGATTCGTAAATATCGGTATAGTTAGCAAAATAAAAAAGAATAAAAATCATATTTTGGTGGAACTCAAATCTTTTCTTTTAGTTTTTACGTTTACTTATATCTAAATTTAGACTTGTCAACAAATGAATCGTCCCAATATTTAAACGAACAATTTGTCAATACACTTATAAATAAACAACAGTTTTTAGTGTATGCAAGTAGTTACCTTTATCAAAGATAATGAAAAAACTATATATGATAAGAGATGTTTTTTGGTTACATGGCATATGTAAGTCCTTAATATCAACCAAGAGAACGTAATAAGAATTGAAGACCAAATTCTAAATTCATATGCATCTTCAAGGTTAGCTGGCAATTTTTGAAGAAACTGATCCTAAAATACTATTTGCAGGTTCTAAGCGTCCGTTTCTGTTTTAAAAAAAACCCGTAAAAATGTGTGTTGGTCAAAAGAAACCTACCTATTTACCTTGAAAAGCCTAAAAAGCGATTAAGCTTTCCTAAAAATAACAGAACACAACATTGTAGTTTTATTAAGCTAATTCAAAATAACATAACACAACATTGCAGTTTCATTAAGCTAATTCAAAATAACAGAACGACATTTACTATTTAAACATAATTAAATTTCGGTGGGTTGCGTCAGTTTGTTGCTATTCAAGTTTTTAACCACGTGCTATGATACCTCTCTTTTCATGACCTAAATCGAAAAGATGAATAAGTAATCTTTAGTAAAATCAAAATCTTAATCAAAGTAAACCCATAGTAAAATAGTAATATAAATGTATTTGTTATTCATAGACTGATAATGTGATGAAATGAACGATTTTATACTAATAATAGCATCCAGTTGTTTTAACATTAAACATATGAGTAGAGGTTAGAGTAGATATACATAACAAAAATTGCATTCTAAGTAAAAAGCTTGCAACCGTGAAAAAAGTTAATACAACAGCACACCACCAAATGATCCATGAAGCTGATGATCTTCGTATCCACATTATGAGATGTGACCGAAGGCCTAATCAAATTGACACATATCTTAAAAGGAAATGGGTCAAAAAGTTTGAAGTATTAAAAGATGGGAGTTTACCGTTTAAACTTAGAACCATACGAAAAATCATATGTTGTAAACAACTAAGCGGATCATGATTTAAAAGTAACATTAATCAATATACAACAACACATATAAACCTATAGTGATCAAGTATATTTGAAGAGAAAAGAAGTAGATATAAGAAAATCAAGAAACTCAACTAACTGATGGATGGATTAAAATTTGATCTTTTTCTTCTTCAACTCATCGGGTCACTCGTATTTTCTCTACATACTTTAAAACTGATCTTCAATCCCCTTCACTAATATCCTCATAAGTTTGACTGTTATACAAAAAACCAATACATAAACAATAAATCAAAGTAAATAAAGTTAAATTTCAATAATACCCTTCTGAATAACATGTTTGACTGAGAAGAAACAAAAACAGAGTAATACACAGTTTGATCTTAATGATTATACTATTATCAAAAGCTGAGATTTTATTTTTGATGCATACCAAGAATGTAGTCTTTTATAATAAGACCCAGGTTCATTTTTTTTTTATTTTTTATGGTGTTTTTGGTTTAAAGTTTCTTGCTTTTACGTTTAATTATCATATTTATGATTTGGGTTTAGTTGGAAGGAGGTGAAATATTATTATTTTTATAGTTTGGGGTGTAATATTTTGAATCTTTGTAATATTGTTAGTTGTAATTTGTGGTTAGAAAATTAGGACTGGTGCTTTTGTACAATTAAGCATGATTGGAGAATTTGGGGGGTAAAAAGGTCATTTGACAGTCTATGCTACTCCAAGATTGAGATTTTATGGAATGTAGTATGTAGAAGCTTATGTGAATTCGCAAATTGGTGTGATACAAGCTAGCTTTGATATTATGTGACGGAGTTAAGTACTTTGGTTTTATAGAATACTGAAACGTTTCTGACATTGAATTCGGTGTCAAGTTGGAAGCATACACAAACCATTAGCCCTAAAAAAACTATAAACTTTCATGTAACATTGTATATAAAAGTTAACTTGAAATCTCATTAGTTTTTTAAAGTTGAGTTATTTGTGATTTTTTTTCGTAGTTAGTGTCACGTACATTATACATACATCATTTACATTATTTTACAAGAACCAAAAAACCAACTACTCTTTTATATCTAATGAATATTTAATGACACATATATTTTCGATATTATCAATTATTTTAATTTATATAGAGATTTCAAGTTAATAACATATAATGTTAATGGAATGATAGTTTATAGTTTTTATGATAAAAAAAAAAAGAAAAAAGAATACAGTTTGTTAAGTATGATGATAAGAGGTAAGTTTTAAAAGAATAAAGAAACATATAGGTTTTCCCTTTTTTTCAACTCACCTTTAAAAGAGGTTTGAAGAGGCGGCCCAAAATCTTTTTCATAACACCAACCCCTGCGCCCCTCTCGTCTTCTCTAGATTTCTATCTTGTTTGGCGATAGGGTTTGTTTGAATTAAATGGCTGAACTTGTCTTTGACGTGATTGAGCATATATTTGTAAGATTAGATGTGATTGATCTGATCCGATGCAAAAGCGTTTGTAAGTCATGGCTATTTTTAATCTCTACTACTCTTTTTGTTAAATCTCATCTCGACTATACTTATAATAGTTATGAACTTACACGTAAAAGGATTGTTATGCATGGTTCTTGTCATCGGTCTATAACCAGTTCGTTCATCGGGCCTTCTCATCATATTGTTGGTTCTTCTAATGGCCTGGTATGCATCAGTCCAAAAGGTATTGAACTTTTAGTAACCAATCCTTTAACTAGAGAAGTTAGAAATCTACCAACGATACCTGGAATTCCTAAAAGGACCATTAATTCTCGGTTTTCAGTACATTGTTGGGGTTTTGGTTATGATTCATTCACAGATGATTATAAGGTTATAGTAGGGTATGATAAAGGTAAGGATCAGACACGTTTTCAAGTCTTTACATTGAAATCAAATATTTGGAAACTTATTGGAGATATCAACTATAAGGTTATTCTTGCTCGACCTGGTATCTTATGTGAGGGGTCACTTCACTGGTTTATGAATAATCGAAAAATGAAGAAAGTAATTATTTCTTTTGATTTATGTCGAGACGAGTTTAAAAGAATTCCCCAACCACATGATTTTTTATATGAATGTCATAAAGATGACTGCGAGCTTGGTTTTATTGAAGATTCTCTATGCATATATAAACAAGCACCCCCGAGAATTTCTTATGGAAAGAAATCGTATAAAATAAAAAAAGTACACTCTACCAAATGGATAATGAGAAGTTACAACGTAAGAGAGTCTTGGCAACGAGTTCCTTATCATTGTGAGAAGATGTTGGATGCTGATCCACACTACTTGAAAAATCTCGAGTACATTACCCACAAGAGCTCTTCCAATTGTCGTATGCTTAGGACTATGGACTATTTCGCTAATCCTATATTTGTACAGAGCCTTGTATCTCCTCATGTTAACAAAACGTGTCTCGTCAACGCAAAGAATGATGGTAAGAGGAAGAGAAGTAGTTATGCAAATCACAGCAAGAAGAATACTAAGGTGGGTTCTAATTATGTTGTCATTTAACGCTTCTTTATTTTAATTCATGGAGTTTTTTGAACAATGTGAATGATACTTGTTTGTATCCCTATATTACACATGTATCGTATTTTGTTCATGTATTACTTATATATGACCTCCATTTGCTTCTTTTTTTGCCGTAACTATTCTCTGTAATTAGTTAACTCACTCCTCGTTATAATATCTCAGTTAATCAAGAGAGATCGTTTGGCTCCAAATTCAAGTTGTTGAAGAATTGGAAGATGACATAAGAGGATGCATTCTGAATTTCTGATCATTGCGCGCTTCTATTGAAAATCTATCTTTGAATGGTTTCTAGTATATTTGGTGTTGATGTATTTCATGTAATTGTGTTTTATGGTTTTCAATCTTGTTCTAAACCTTTGTTTGGTTATATTATCTTTAACTATATATCATTATCTAAACTTTTGTTTTATTTATGTTTTTCTGGATGCTTTAACCATCTTCAGTTTAGATTTTGGCTAGCAAATGTTGTGTTTTTTTTTTTGTTTTTTTTTATTTTATGTTTTATTGCTGTATTTATTGTTATGATCCATATACATAGTATCTAGCTATTAGTTTTTGTGCTTTAATATGTTCACCAGTAATACGCATTCTTATTTTCAAAAAACTTAAACCTAAACGATCTCCGACTCTTTGTACTCTTCGCTGATATTGGGTGAGTTCTATAAGAACTTCTTATGGAAATACTAAGTAATCAGGATTTCAAGAAGTTTAGATTAATATTAAGCTGACCAATCTTGATATATACTTAGCTGACGGGTGTTATGATTGTCTACCTAAAGCTAAACTCTTTTTGACATATTAGATTGGTGGAAATAGGATTTCAAGAGGTAAAGTATCGCATCAAATAGGATTTTAGTGTTATCATCCCCTAATTAACATAATTGCTGAATAGAAACGTCTTTCATTAATTTAAACAAGGAATAATAAGAAATCACTAAAATTTAGCGTTCTATGAAGCGAATGAAAACGAGTGTGTTGGATTATCCTTTCTAGTGTGAAAACGAAGAAGGATGGTAATAATTTGGCTTTAATCGTTATGTTTATCTTCTACATGGAGCATAGACACAACACATATATTTATAATTTGGTCTCCTAATTTCAAATAATTTATAATTATAGTTTCGATTTCACTAGATATAATCCTTACGTGTTCAATTAGGGATGTACTTTCAAAATATGTCGACGCACGCACATCCCATATTTGGATTAGAATCACACTTATTCTACGACACTTGGAATTTTCTCCATATGTAGGGTTTAGATGGTGAGACCTTTCATGTTGCGAAGTTTCTTACGGAAAGTCCACGGAGCTCATTTCGTACTAGTTAAGTTATTTCATTCTTTCTTTATTAGAGTACTCAACAAATCGTCACATATGGACCTAAACGTTTAATCGTGTCCTAAACGAGCATGCATATTAGTGTCATGTCATAATCTAAAATGAATATAAACATAATATCCATTTCTAATCCCGCATAGCAATATTTATCTTTCTCATGGATAACACACAAGGTAACCTTACATAAACATGAACACATGATCACAAGAACTTATGCTTTAGAACGAAACGGGGTTGACTTATATCTCGTTTTTATTAGATGTGTCCCGGACTTGGGACACATCTAATAAAAACGAGATATAAGTCAACCCCGTTTCGTTCTAAAGCATAAGTTCTTGTGATCATGTGTTCATGTTTATGTAAGGTTACCTTGTGTGTTATCCATGAGAAAGATAAATATCGAAGCCCACATCGATAAATTAGGGTGGGGGTTTTTGGGTGTTATTGGTAACCTATTTATATCACATTAATAATATAATAATGATAACATGTTTCATTCTATAATATGGTATCAGATTGGTTGTGATCCCGTCTCTTTCTTTCTTTAAACCATAATCGGCGTAGAGATGAGCCGCCTACCCCCCCCCCCCCCCCCCCCCCCCCCACAAAAAAAACCACTTAAAAATTCGGATTTGAACTTTAGTCGATCATGGTTTTGGCCATAACATCCAAACCCCTTGGAGTTAAGTAATGAGCTTTGAGGCATTGGCTTCGTAATTAAATTATGAAGAAAAAATGTCTTACTGATTTGCTTATAATTCCTTTACCGCTTGAAGTTAGCTGACGACGTTAGCGGCCGTGAATTCAAAATTAAATTCCGAAGAAAATGCAACCGGAATCGCAAAGATTACAGCTCTGACACACCGCCATGCCCCTCCGCAAGCAACTAATCTTTTGCAATCGGGGTCCAATCAACATCCATCTTTTTATTTTTTTTTATTTTTCATAATTACAGTTTTATTCCCAATTCGAGCTTTCGCGATTTCGCCGTTTGAACTGTCGGGGAAAAATTAGATGTTGCCCAAGCCAGCGCTCTAGTCTTGGTTAAATTAGAGTTAGGGTTTTAGGGTATTACTTGTAACCTATTAACATATACAATTAATCATACATTTATAAAAACTAACTTAGCATACGAACCAATGATACGGTATGACTAGGCCCGGTAACTCGAGATTTCGGGGGCCTTATGCGACGAGTAAAAAAGACCCCTAAATGTATGTTTTATCTATTAAAGGAATAAATTTGTACTACAATGTTTATTATTCAAGTTATTTAAAACAAAATAACATTTTTAAAATGTTTTTTCTTATAGCATTACACCGATATATTTAACTTGTTATGTAAACCGCAGGATTTCTTATAGCATTATTGATCGTTACATACATATACGTAGTATGTAGTAAATTGGCCCCATGTAGATTGTGGGCTCTGTGCGATCGTGCATAGTGCACGTACTTGAGCCCGCCCCTAGGTATAACCTACGTATAGGCGTACCCTTACAATACACTTGATCTATATAAAAAAGTCTCTCTTGGTATGGAGGCATACCGACGAGCATATCAAGTTATACCTCAACATATACCCTCTTTTATGGGTTGACGATACGGATGTACCATTGTCATACCGAATGACGTCCGCTCATATTCTTCCGTTACGAAGTTCATCCTTCGTAATACTAAAAACGAATTTAGCTTTCTCTTATCGATCATTATGAAAACGTACCCAGTGTCGGACACTGAGTGTCGGATGTCGGATACCGAATGTCGGCTTCGGGTGCCGGTGCCAAGGGTGGGGTGTCGGACACCGAGTGTCGCGTCTGAATTCGAGTGTCGGACATCGGTGCCGTTGAGTTCTGGTGTAGAGTGTCGGGTGTCGAGGGTCGGACATCGAGGTCCGGGTGTCGGTGACGGATACCGGGAGTTGGAGCTGACAAAAGGGAAAAGCTTCGTGTGGATCGGGGTAGGTGTTTAAGTGATTAATAGCCTATAATTATAAGTTATTCTTTTAGAGAAACAAATGCCTCGTATTTGTTATATGGGTATGGGATGGAAGGAATGAGTTAAAAAGTCATTAATTATCTTTGTTTGATGTGATTGGGTTTAATAAAACCCATCAAATAGAGGTACGGTAAAACCCTAACATATAAAATGAGTTTTTGAAAACCAAATCTTACTCTTATGTTCAAATTTTTGTTCTCTCTTCCTCTTTCTCTTTCACATACTTTCACCTCTTACCTTTTCTTTATTAACTTCTACAAATAATATTTAAATTATTTATTTCATGTTTCATTATTTTTTCAAATATATACCTATCAATGTTACCATTATCATACCCACTAACAAAACAACACACCCTTAAACCAGTTAAATTAAAAATAACTTTTATTAAACATAATATATGTGGAATTATGTTTTAAACATTCAAATATATTTAAAAAAATTGTATTTCAAAACTTTTAGTAAAATTTTTAAATTTAAAAACAATTATTATTAATAAACAAATTTTTTAATACATGTTTGGGCATTTTAAATAATAACCTTTTGAAAATTTATTTATCAAAACTCATTAAAAATTAAGGTATTATCTAGTTAAGAGGTATGGTTATTAAGCCTAATAAAGTTGTTTAGTTAGTCAAATGGGATTTTGGCAATTGATGCGAAATCAAAATAAAGAGTTTGGTTTATAATTTCTTTTTGATATTTTCAATTATTATACCTAGATATTAAAAGAAAAATAATAAGAAATAAGACGATCATCATAAGTTACATAACATATATGACTTGTATCGATCCAAAACACCGACAACAATATTATATTTTAAATTAACAAGATTTTAAATTAACTTTTATATACAATGTCAACGAAATGAAAGTTGATATTTTTTTTTGATTCAAAAACAAAGTTGATTATACACAATAATAATTTGATAAAAATTTCGTTATATTTCAATATAATTTTCCCTGTTTATTTTGTGAAATCTCACTAATAGTTAATCCACGTCATCAAAGTCACTAAGCTCCATCTAGAACGTGAAACGACATATAAAAGTAATCATTCAAGTCTTTAAAATGTATATTGATGTATCATTTGGCAATAAAAAAAACAATGTCATACGTCGTCTAAAAGAATTATGTGTCAAAGAAGTTAACGTTTCTTACAAAATATTATCGAAATACAAATGAATAGTAAAAAAGGAGAAGAAACCTACAACGTCGTCTCTTTCAAAGCCATTCGTGGTCTTTTCCTGGTTTCTACTTCACTTCTCTTTCTTCCTCTTTTGCATCTTTTTACGAGCATCTTGTTGCAACAAATTAGTCGCGGAATCACTAGCCAGCTTGTACCCAACATCAACATTATGAGAAGTTAGAGCCTAAAGAACATATAAAAGTAATCAACAAATCGTTACATAGGGACCTAATTTGTTGAGAACTTTCGTACGGAAGGTCGACAGAGCTCTAGTTAAGTCTTTTCATTTTTTTGTTATTACAGTACTCAACAAATCGTTACATAGGAAATAAACATGTAATCGTGTCTCATGTGTAAAATCTAGTCTTTATTGGAAACAAGAAATACCCAATCACTCGACTACACATAGTTAAGCAATGGACCTAATCATGAATAGTATAGTTTATGTAATTCAGGTTCGTCTTCAATATTAAAGTTAAAGAATTAATAATGCTAAAAGATTGGGTTTTGTAACTAAGTTGTCACGTTGCTTAACCTACTTCGATTGCTTAAAACAATGGATTCCGAAGAATCTTTAATAATTTTGTTGATTTTAAAACATATCATTAAAGGTACATTACTTGAACTACCACACAGATAGTTGTTAATTAATAACTAACGATGTCGAATTAGTTATTAGGTATCTAACTTGAACTCTTATTTCCCATCAAAACTTCAGTTATATCATGTATAGTCACCACTCTTGTGTAAATTTCTATGTTTGACAACTAAACATTAAGTGCCGATTATATGATTTAACCGTATAAGATTTCCTCTAGGATAACCTCTCAATTAAATAGTTTGATTTTCTCATAAACTAGATAATAACCTACATAATTAAGTTTAATCATTAAATTCCTTTAACAATAGTTTCTCTCACATATTTCTCTAGAATACCTATGAAGTTGTGTTTGTCACTATACACACTTACTATCGTTTTATATAAAAAGATGTAACAATGTTATAGAACTTATTTGCATAAGGATTTACGGTTAAACACACAATCTAGTTCAACATTTATTAATTAACAACCTACATAACTCATCACATCATCCAAATAAATGTAAAGTAAATTAGCTACTCATAATCATAAAAACATAACAGTCAAATATGAAATCAAAAATATTTATAATAAAGGTATAAATGAAATATGAAATAAATACCAATACCAAATTATACAAAGATATAAATGAAATATGAAAGAAATACCAATACCAAATTATACAAAGAAAAATTACATATTATTATTATTATTATTATTATTATTATTGTTATTATTTTGTTATTATTATTATTGTTATTGTTATTATTTTGTTATTATTATTGTTGTTATTATTATTATTATTGTTATTATTGTTATTATTATTGTTGTTATTATTGTTATTATTATTATTATTGTTATTATTATTGTTGTTATTATTATTGTTGTTATTGTTATTATTATTGTTGTTATTATTGTTGTTGTTATTATTATTATTATTATTATTATTATTATTATTATTTTATTATTATTATTATTATTATTATTATTATTATTATTATTATTATTATTATTATTATTATTATTATTATTATTATTATTATTATTATTATTATTATCATTATCATTATTATTATTATTATTATTATTATTATCGAGTTCTAGTTTACTCAAGTGTGGTAGAACTTACATTACGATAGAAGAAAACCTCACCATTCTCGTCATAACCAATCACGAGAATGGTACCACCCAAAATGAGATTGTTTTTCAGGTTTTTGGGCTATTTTGTTTCAAAAAACTTGAAGACCTTTTTCGCACCTATAAGATTTTTCTTCTAATCGAACTTGATAAAAATTAAAACCGATTTAAAAACTTTTGCTTTGTTCAAGTTATCAATTTCTTGATATCAAAGTGTCCACTCTCACATTCCCTATACATCATAACCAAGTCAAACATGGTTTTATCAGCACTAACAATAATTTGATGAATCATATCACCTTTTAGATTTTCCTTTGGGTGTCCACAACTACAATAAATTATAAATGTATTAAAGTATAATTTAAAGAGGAAAAGAATAGATTTTAGATGTCTATCTAAAATATGAACCACTCAACATTACGAGATTTGGCTACTTCGATAGCTTTATTTAAAAACCCGGAATACATTCGATAAAGATATTTCGTTTCTCAAACAATGCAACCCGTCGTAAATAGGGTGACTTCATATTCTTTTATTAAATTTTGAATGGTTTCGAAAGGTAACTTGTTATTAAGAAGGTAAGAATAAACATATATGATATATCTATCAAGTAACACGATTCAAGATTTTTTGAATCATAAGTGCTCTTTAATTTTTAGGTTTCTTCAAAAAGTTTAAAACCCTCCCTTTTGTTCGGCTTTAACAATTTCTTGATATCAAAGTGTGTCACTCGCACATCTCTCCCTGCACCATAATCAAGTCAAACACGGTTTCATCGACACCAATAATAAGTTGATTAAAAATAAGTGGATGAAACAAAAATGTTTTACTAATTTGTTTAACTCAAATTTGTGTGTTTCCTTACCTTTTTAGGCTAGAAATCATGACACTTGTCTAATTCACTTTAAAGTTTAGCATTCTTAGTAAAGAAAACGATCTTCTCCCCTTTCGAACTTGACACGTTCTAAACTCTAACAATTTATTCAAATTATCCGTCTCTTTCTCAAGCAAAGCGACACGACTCGTGGTACCCCAATGACCATCTTGAAACAACTTGAAATTAGCAAGAGTATTAAAAATAGAGAAATGATATATTCCTCTTACAAAATCCTACTAATAATCCTCCTAACAACATGATTGTGACATTTGGTAAAATAAAAGGATGAGATGATGAAAGAGAATTAGTGGATTACCGTTGTCGCATTCTTATAACATTTGGAAGATTATTAAAAGGATTTTATAGGATGATATATCATTTTAAAATCTTGATCGATAACTTTACTTAATGTTATCTGACGTTCTCATACCCCCATTTTTCCTTCTCTCAAAGGTAAACCAAGTCCCCAACTTCTTGATTTTTAACAAGTAACCAAAAAGATCTACGCTAGGAACATCTACTAGAGATACTAAAATCATCTCAAACGATACAATACGAAGAACACCAAGATGGTAAATTTCGGAAACACAACTTTATAGAAATTCAATATGGACGAAAAGAAGAGGATAAGAGGCAACAACATATTTCCATCAATAACAATACTAAGATACAAATCGGTATAACCACCTTGAGGATCATTCGCAAAAGACCCCGTGTTAGTGCAAGATGCACAATGACTGGATGTTCTATTACGTTTTGGTTATCTAGTATAGTATTAGCCTGTGTATACTTAGTCTAGTGGGCTGCTCACGGACTTGCATGTCCGTGAGGCCCAATATAGTCCAAGCCCAAACTGTTGAACATGTTACTCTATAAATAGAGGTGTTCAGAGCAGTTTAGGGTTGTTGGTTTTGAATAGAAGAATTCGTGTTTAGCTTTTGGATTGTAACAGCGATTGTTAATCAGAAGCTTTAGAATTCGGTAATTGTGTTTATATGTTTATTGCATTCGATTATTACTTGTGTGTTTATTGATTACGAGATTCCGCATCGTATTCAGTATAGTTTAATCCTGTAGATCGGACCACTGGGACCTACAATTGGTATCAGAGCAAACGCTTTGTTTGCTCTTATCGAGATTTGGTTCAGGATTAAATTCAGGTTTTAATCGATTCTGGAAAATTAGTGTTCTTAGCGATTTTGAGTTTATTAGGGTTTGAATATCTTCGGCGGCGATAAGGGTTTCTGGACGTCTTCGTAGGTGATTAGGGTTTCTGAACATCTTCGTGGGCGATTAGGGTTTCTGGACGTCTTCGTAGGTAATTAGGGTTTCTGAATTTCTTCGTGGGTTTAGTTCGTGGGCTTAGCTCGTGGATCTTCGTGGATATTTCTTCATGGATTACATCTTCGTATTTACTTCTTCGTGGATTACTTCGTCTTGATACATCTTCGTGGATTACATCTTCGTGGAACATCTTCGTGAAGACATCTTCGTGGAACATCTTCGTGAAGACATCTTTGTGAAACATCTTCGTGAAGACATCTTCGTGGAAACTTCTTCGTGAAACATCTTCGTGATACATCTTCGTGATTGACACACATCCTCGCCGAACATCTTCTTCGTGACAACATCTTCGTGACCTACACACATCTTCGTGAACACCATCTTCGTGACAACATCTTCGTGACCTACACACATCTTCGTGAACACCATCTTCGTGAAAAACATCTTCGTGAACTTGCTTGTCACATAACATTTTCGTGCACTTCTTCGCTACCTTAAAGGCCGACCGCGGCTGGGTCTCTGGTATTCCAAAGGAAGCGACCTCTTTCTCGAAGCATTCACCGACTCGGATCTGGGTGGATGCAATATCGATCGAAAGTCAACCTCCGGTGGTTGTCAATTTTTGGGAGGACGCCTTGTGTCTTGGCAATGCAAGAAACAGACAACCGTCTCTGTCTCATCCTGTGAAGCTGAATACATCGCTGCGGGTAGCTGTGTCTCACAGGTTCTCTGGATACAACAACAGATGCTGGATTACGGTTTATTCTATACCTCTACTCCTATTAATATAGATAATGAGGCTGCCGTTTCCGTTATTAAAAATCCTGTTAAACATAGCAAAACCCGTCATATTGACTTTAAGCACCATTTTATTAGAGACTATTTTGAAAAGAAACTCATCGATATCATTCGTGTCTCTTCCGAAAATAACTTGGCCGATCTCTTCACTAAATCGTTTGACAAATCTCGCTTCGAGTCACTTGTTCACCGTATTGGACTTCGCAACTTAGATAAACCAACGTTTTCCTTAAAAAAAAAAAAAAAAAAAAAAAAAAAAAAAAAAAAAAAAAAAAAAAAAAAAAATTTAGAGTAACTTAGTTTTAAACTACATTCGAGATGAAGATATTTTGCTTCTGACTTTTCGTCTTAGATCGGGTTTTTGCCGCTTGCTTTATAATTTTACAAAGTATTTAGTTTAAATTCCAGTGTCTTGTGGCCCTTCGCTTTATTACTGAATTCAGTTGTGTGGTTTGCTGTCTTAGAGCTCTATAGTTTTCACCCATTAAACGACTTAAGTCTGCTGATTGCAACAAAGGTTGAGAATGGATTTCTGCTACGAAGTCATGTGATACACTAACAGATGGGAGAAACTTATATCAAATTTAAAATAATTTATTGGTGTGTTAATAAGTGTTTGAATTCACATAAGCGGCCTTTGGAACTTGAGTAAGTACACACATGGGATGCCTCGATCATCTAGCCACCTAAGGTCTTTAACGGGTCTGGGATCGGTTGGTAGAAAGCTCGTTAACGGGTTCCATAGAAAGTCGCAGAATTCTAACATCTTAAAAAGGCTTCATAGAAGTTCAGTCATAGACTTGCACAATTAAACCAATGCGTTAAACTGTTTTCAACAAATTTGATATAGGCTATCTTAATGCTAGCTTCATATGTTGCATTGTCAAGTTTGGTAACCATCCCATACTACTTTGTACCATGGAAGGTTTCACAAATACCTTGAGCATCTCTCACTTTTGTCGAATGGTTCCTAACTTCTGAGTGCTTTTAGCCTAAATCGATGACAGCTTACTTGTAATTAAAACACAACTTTTTGGTGTACGGCTGAACGGTTAAATTGGACAACTACACAAACATGGGTTTAAATTAAATTCGCTTTGAAACCCCGATAAGCAATCTGATCGAATATTAAATGTATACTACACTTGTTCGTTTCAGTTAATGTTTTAGGTTTCTTTTAATATTTGTTTCAGTTAATGCTTTAAGTTTCCTTTTCTCTTATTCTAATTTTGAAAAACGTTGGGTTACAAATTTTTAAGTCCACCTGGCTGGCCCAAATAGTCAGGCCCAGCCCATCTAAGGCCCACTCCTGGCCCTATATAATCTCAAAAGTAAAAATATTTTTTCACTTTTCACTTTTTCACATCTTCGGAGCTAGAGTTTTTCTCACACAAAGTTCTTCTTAAGGTTGACTATTCCCTCAAGTAAGTTCTTCGTTTCTTCGTTGATATTCATAGTTGTTCGTCATATTTGCCTAATGTGTTAGTGATTAACTCTGTTTATGTTAAAATCTGGGTATTTATGTTCATAATCTGGGTAATTATCTTCATGTTCTTCATAACTTCTTGATGTGTTCGTGTCAAATTTGCCATGTTTTGCTTCAATGATCATACTTGTTCGTGTTAATGCTTGATGATCATATTCGCCGTCTAAGTTTCCAGAACATAGCTATGCCTTAGGGTTTTTATTTCCCAAAAAGTTAGACGAATACCTTAATATGTCAGACGAAGATACATCTTCGTCCCATTTAGGAAAATCAAACGAAGATCATCTTCGTCCCTGTTTCAGTGTGTCAGACGAAGAACATCTTCGTCATATCTAGGTCTGTCAGACGAAGACCCTTCTTCGTCATACTAATGATGTTTATCACACGAAGACACATCTTCGTGACACATTGATTGTCCTTCACACGAAGACACGTCTTCGTGACACTATATGTCCATCACACGAAGACACGTCTTCGTGACACTATATGTCCATCACACGAAGACACATCTTCGTGACACTATATGTCTAACACACGAAGACCCATCCTCTTTGCTTATCATTGCTCCACGAACATGCATGCTCGTCCACTCTAAGTCAGGCATACATGTTCGTGTCTATCATATCTAACGTCTTCGTGTTTACAGATTTTACAGATGGAAAGACAATTTGATCGACGACACAATCAGGCAGTGAGCTTCTCTCTGGACGACTCTGCATCAATTCCGTTTCGTGAGACCATTCTGTTCTTACAACACTCACGGATGTCGTTCATTCTCAGTGAGGATCCTCCAATCAATCTCCCGTTGGTTCAGCAATTCCTCACCAACCTCACACATGTCGATCTTCTCCATCCGGTTACCGCTAAACATAAAGACGGATTACGAACGGTGGTTAATGATCGGGAGATTACATTCAGCAGCACTACTCTTCGGGAAATATTTCAACTTGGCCGAAGCTCATTAGAGAGTGCCCCCTCATCATTTGGCACCCGATTCCTCGGACGGAAATTGCCATTAATGGGATACGCCGGGCCATTCCCTGGCGTCTCATTTCCAAAGGGAAAATTTGTCGGCCCATGGCGGTACTTGGTTCACGTGTTCGTTACCGTGTTCAAATTCTCCAAGACCTCCCACGACAACATCGACAATGTCTTACTATCAATGATGCTCAGCCTGGTACTCAACAGACCCTATCCCGTAGCTGAATATGTATTTCAAATGTTTCAGAATGACCTGACGGTGACTGCGCCCGGCACTCTCATGCTTTATCCGAGGTTCATCATGATCATCTTACGACACTTCATCCCCGATCTTCCACCTCCGGCGTTTGATTTACATGTTATGCAGATTGGTTCTGCAAAATTGTTTCACACTTGTCAGAAGATTCATCCACGACCCGCTCACGAGGCCCAACCCACAGCTGAACCTTTGTTTGGGGCACTCGTCGATCTGCGATTCGTTGACACCGATGTTGATGAGGACGCTCCTCTGCTATCGGGCGAGCCTCGCACTGTGTCTACTGGTCCTTCGGCCCCAAGCAAGCCAAAAGCTCGGCCAAAGCGGAAAGCAAAGATTACTGTCGCCGTGGATTCGACTTCAAGTGATACACTATACAGGGAAATCGATAACTATCATGAGAGTCAGTCGCTCTCTGCCATTCCCGAGCAGCCACCTCATACTCCACCTGGGAGTCATCAGTCCATTGCTACTGAGGTGATCGCAACGTCCCCTGCTCCGAATACTATGCCTGCTGCTTCTCCCACTCAGGTTCACGATGCAGCCACAGAGGAGCTTAATCTAGCTGATGACGAAGTTACATCTTCGTTTCAACCCTTGAACCGTGGGAAACGACCAGCTCCAAGCAATGCGGAGTCTGGCTCTTCTACTGAAACTGCTCGCCCCCACAAGAGACGGGCCAAGGAGACAAAGGCCCCAGAAGTCCAGACCACGGAGAATCCACCACTAACGATTAATGGTTTACTTTCCCTTGTTTTGCAGCTTTCTGATCAGGTTGCCACGCTCATGCAAAATGACGCTGATAACTCATTGCGTATATCCTTTCTTGAAGATCAAGTTAAGCAACTCTCGAAGCGGCCTTCTGCTCAGGGGGAGAACCCGTGCAAGCCATCTGAAGTCAGACAGAAACGAGATGATCCCGAAGATGATCAAGACGCTGCACGTCAACAAGAGCAGATTGCCTCTACATCTCGAGCACTGCATACTTATCCTACAGCAGATCAGGGGGAGCAATCACAGCAAAAACAAAGTGGAGGGAATAAGGATCAAGAGATTGGGGAAAGCACTGATGACACTTGGATCTTTGAAGATAACGGAGGAGAATATGTCTTCCAAGAACCAGCAAACACCGAAGAAGTACATATTGAAGAAAAAGGAGAAAGTACTTCGAAACCGAGCCAAGAAGAACGCAAAGGATGGTTTAGAAAGCTCGACCCAAAGAAGCAAGAGCCACTGATTCGAAAGTTTTTCACCAGAGAACGCCAACCACACTTGGGAATAATTAGCTGGTTGTTTGACAATGAATTGCAGGTGTTTGTGATCAAGAGATTCGATGGAGTTCAGTACTTAACCAGAGATCGGGAAAATTTCAATTCATTTCCAAGATCAGAACTCATCGACTTGTCAAAGCTGAAGCTGATCAACAGAGGGAAAGATGAATATGCAAATTGGGTTGAGAGAACGCTTAAAGACGAAGTGAAAACCGGTGTATTCAAGGATTTTACACCAACAATTGGAAAGATGAGGATTTCTAAGAAGAAGATGGATCCTGAGACGGGAAAAACTGCAAGAAGAATGGTATATCCTCCTATCGCCTGCTTGACGAAGATTCCGATGAAGGATTTTGGTCGAGACATTCTTGGAGACTTACATATTTGGGCGGTAGACTCTGAAACCGGTGAAGCAGTTATGTACAGAAAAGATGACGAGGTCAAAGAAGGTATGACTGAGATCTTAAGAGTTATCGACGCTACTCAGCTAGCTAATCTGACCGAGAATGATCTGAAGATGCTGAAGAAGAATCATATTGTTACTTTAGCAGGGTGGGAAGACATTGGTAGAGATTACCAACGGATCGTCGATGGCTGCTTGAACTTGCAGGTAAATGCAGATAGCGATATGTTGATCAGAGAATAGAAGCATCAGTCAAGGGGGAGTTTGTTAGTGCAAGATGCACAATGACTGGATGTTATATTACGTTTTGGTTATCTAGTATAGTATTAGCCTGTGTATACTTAGTCTAGTGGGCTGCTCACGGACTTGCATGTCCGTGAGGCCCAATATAGTCCAAGCCCAAACTGTTGAACATGTTACTCTATAAATAGAGGTGTTCAGAGCAGTTTAGGGTTGTTGGTTTTGAATAGAAGAATTCGTGTTTAGCTTTTGGATTGTAACAGCGATTGTTAATCAGAAGCTTTAGAATTCGGTAATTGTGTTTATATGTTTATTGCATTCGATTATTACTTGTGTGTTTATTGATTACGAGATTCCGCATCGTATTCAGTATAGTTTAATCCTGTAGATCGGACCACTGGGACCTACACCCCGGATGAGGAAAATCCTCATAGATTGCATATAAACATCGTGAAGCTGAGCATAGAAAGACAGACTGCTTGCCGTTTATCAAAGCATAAAATTTGCCAAACACATGTCGCACATTAACACGAACACAGAATGGCGATGTGTTATAACTAATGACGAACCACCACATTATTCAGACCGGTCTATAAATAACCAATTGTCCATTCAATGGACATAAACTTTTTGATGTTCACTCTTTCTCTAAATCAAGATTTACTATCCCGCAATTCATGCAAACGACTTAGGCATTAGAGCTCAATATGACCCCCACCCTTGTGAGGTTGGGATTAAAACTGATCTATGAGTTTAGGTCCACTTCGTGCATAGTTCACGTTGGTTCTTGGTTCGAACTGAGAGGAACACAAGTTTTATGTAGAACCGGACCAAAACCGGATTTGGGGTGTTTTGAGAACCGAAAACCGGACCGCTAGAGTTGGTTCAGCTTGGTTCCGGTCCAATTTCGGTTCGGTTTCTCGGATAAGTTATATATTTTCAACCCCTAGTGTTGTTTATTCTTTTTATTTTAAGAGCTAGAAGCTTTGCGCCAAATATATTCGTAGAAAGCCTTGAAAACAATTTGGTTCCGGTTAAAGTCGGGTTTTCTTTTCTCTATAATAATATACGTTTCTTAATAAGTAACAAATGTTGTTACGTTAGAGTAAACTCATATCTGTATCGACTGGGATTCATGTGACAGGAAGGGTATCAATATGGTGAACATTATAGGTATCGAAATGGATTCATGTGAATTGGTGTGAGTTTCGATATTTGACAGGAACGAGTGAAGCAGCTCTTTATAAAAATTATTATTTTCAATTAACAAACACTTGATGTAGATAATACAGTTTAACAGCATATTTTGATGAAGTTTTGTATTGTGACTTTTGCCATTTCAGGCTGGCACTGAAATCTTATCGTTGTTGAATTAATTCTAAGATTATTGATACAAGGTCTACTGAAAATAAGTAAATATTGTTACTCTTAGATGAATTGATAGAATAACGGTACATACGCAAAGCAAATGAAAGTATACTAGAGGTCAAAACAAGGGGCAAAATTTTCAGAATTTTATGATTCAAGTAAAAGCAACAAATAACAAGACTTCTGTGTGCACTTTAGGCCTTAACTTATAGAACTTGCTGATGACGGTTAGCAAAATGAACAAAAACCTCTAACGTATCATCAAACCTTGCATTGACTGAGTTCCTTCTTCGGTAACCTTGTTCGCCTGAATTGTCGTTATTACATTTGCAATGTTACCCTGAAAATTAAATTGTCGTTATTATATAGGTTGATTAACAATTGCCACATGAAATGGTTGAATGAAAGAAATAATTAGTTACCCTCCATGTTGCCAACTTTGTTCGTAGAGCTTGCCACTGTGGCGGACCAAACACACGCTCAGTGTACCGGCTACACACAACATGTTTAAGTAAATTAATCATAGTGATTTCAGGAGATGAAACAATGAACTAGAGACACCACTGTTTCTACATACCTCACTTTAATCACTTGATTCATTTGGTCGATTTTACAATCAATTAGTTTTGCTGTGATTGCCTTCACAACCCATGGTTCCACCTCATCATCCTCTATCTGTAACGAACCACATATCTATAGTCATTAACAACCATAAAAACAGGAATAATTAGAAGCTTCTACCAAAGCGAAGAGGATTTTCAGTAGAGAGTAATTTTGGCCCATTTAAAAGTGGATCAATTTGGGTTGTCTTTTATCGCAGACGGGTCATCTAATCAAATTATTAGCTAAAAATGAAACAAAGATAAAAGGATCGAATGGGTCAAGCAGCTTGAAAGTCTCCACAAGCCCTATTTAAATAGGTACAATCTCTTAAAGTGTTTATTGAATTACCTTTAAAATTTTAGATTATTATTTATGTTATCTGTTTAGGGAGTCGGAAATAACAACTAATAATTTAAAAAAAGTAAAAAGATGGAAAGAATTGAAGTGTTGATCAACCGCCCCGCCACATCCAATTTGATCCATACTAAAAACGACCAACTTTGACCTGAACCTGTTTTAATCCCCCAACCCGCCCATCTTGCCACCTCTATCCAAGAAGTTAGTCTGCATACCTGAAGAGTGTCCTTGACTAAAGAATAGGGAATTTGACCAGACTCATCAGAGGCGAGATCCACCATGGACATCAACCTCATTTTTTCTATACAGTCTTCATGGACAAGACCTAAACAGTACCAAAACAAAAAGAAAAAACAGTCGACATATTTAGACAAAGGACAAAAACTCATCCCAGTAATACAAATCAGATATTGGTAATCACCGTGGCTTAAAAGTAATGCAGAATTTGCGGCATGGAAATCCAAGTAAGCGTTCAGCCTCTGAGTCATAAATATGTTCAAAAGCTGATATAGTAATGCATACTTGGTGTCTTTTTCCAATTGTGCAATAGCAGGCATCTCAAGTAGATCACTCTGCATAATTATTAAACAAGATGATCAACTTCATCACAAAGTATCATCTAATTTGACGATAGAAACAGTTAATAAACTACCCCAAGTAAACAAAAATGTGGCAAAAAAGAACTCCCGCAATTCCCTTACTTCTTGTATTCGTACATAAGTATTTACTTGATCACATTTGTAAAATGTATAGTACCTGAAACATGTCAGGTGCTTTAATAAACTCAATAATGGTGTAGGCAGCTTCTTCCTTTGCCTCATCCATTGACTGTGCATCCTCACCAGAAAACGTTGCCAAATACTTAGTCAAAAATTTGAAATTTTCCTTTGCTGAGCTGGAAATCCAATTTAAACAAGAAAGAGACGTTACACTAATTTAGTGAATCTAAAAGGTTGTAAGATTCGGGAAGTTATATCTAATAATGATACCTCTTATGTTCCTTCAAAATATTGGCGATGGCAAGGAAAAGTCGCCTTTGATCCTGCAGTTCAAGATTCCATTCCTTCAAAAAGGTGTCTATCTTTTTAAAGGAAGGTAGGATATGTTCAATGGTCTTCCCATTGCCTGCCACTTCGAGGGCCTTAATGTAAACAAGGAACCTTCCGTAAGGGTTCTCTAACATGTTGTACAGATTGAACAAACTGAAGTAGGGGAACAAAAGATTGATATCAGAAAATGATTTGGCGGAAGGCTGTAATGGAATAGAAAAATCCGAGCTTACATCTTTAAACGCAATGTAGGCTTTTCACTTGGTTGTTGAGCGATTTTTGCGGACAAAATCTTTGCAATCTCCAGTGACTCGTCAAGGCTTTCAGGCTTCTTCACAAGATTGCAGATGACAGTGAAGATGCACTCAAGATCTGAGACAAAGAAAATGGTAGATTAAAAAAACATTGTATAAACAAAAGAGGCACTATAGAAACCACAAACGCAGCATATAAAAGGACATATCTAAACAACGGGAAGACAAATTATGGGAGTCAAACCCAATGTAATTATACATTCAAAACAATAACACCGTATATTTTTCTTACATAAATATTAATATGACTATTGAAAAGACAGCTTACGTCCCATGACTCACGAAGCATAAATACCGCCAACACTAAACATGAGAAACCAACGTTGTATGATCTCATCAGTTTACTACAGGCGACGAATAAAAAATGCTGATAGAGAAGCAACATCGGTATAATCAATACATTTGATAGGACAGCACCTACACATGTGTCTTTAGATGTGATTTGAGACGTTAAGGCTATACGTCCATTTACATAAGAGAATACTAGCTCACACAAATTGGTAATGAACTAAAACGACTGGTTCATATTGAAACATAAACACAGACTTTATAACACACATCTCAACTTATTCGAACTCCGCCACAAAACGCAACAGTCGATACTATAACTTTCATAAAACAAACACAGGATAAAAAGGTGACCTTTTTCGGAAGCTTTAGGGAAAACCAAATCAGCAGAAGTAAGCATAAGTGAAGCTAAATCCAACCACCTGCCAGCAATCATACATTCCTGTGCCTCCATACACAAACTACTCACTTGTGGTTCAGCTACCTGTAACCCCCAATTCAAACAATTTCAACACAAAATTAAACCACAAAACTACATATTCAACGAATAAACTAATCAATTGAAGTAATTAGGGTTTACCTCTGGGCCGGCTTCAGCCCAGGACATTTCGGCGGTGAAACGGACGACGGAGAGCGCGGGATCCTCCTCCGATGTAGGTACGACGGTCGTCATGATGGTGGCGTGACGGTGGTTGCAAATCGGCGCAGAATAGACTAGAGAGGGGTGCTATCGGCTAGGAGTGCGGGAAAGAATAAAAACCCTAACTGGGAAATGGTAAAGCAAACCAGTTATGTCTTTCTTAAGTCCTTCGGGATTTGCTAAAATACAAACTACCCCTCTAACTCAATGTCCATTAATACTAACTTGCAACATCTTAATTCAACTCTTGTTGCGACATATTTTACCACGGGATGGTTTACATTGTCTTTCCGAGCCCGGAGTATACTATAATATTGAGAAACCCGTCAAAAGGGGACCCAAGGTCGAAGCTTCTGGTCTATACTACGACAATTAAGTAAGAACTCTTATAAAATAACGTTAGGCATATATAGTGAGAGAGTAGTTAGAGAGAGATGGGGATGAACTCCATATATATAAGCCTATACTTGGATAAAAGAGTGTACATCCGGGTCATCCCAAGAGATCAGTGGAAATCTGATGATAAGGACGGAAATTCTCTCATCATGATTTAACGTTCACGTAGGATAACTGGATGCATCACTTCCTTCATCGGATGAACGTTCCCTCGTCACGATGAACGTCCCTTCATCAGCATAAATGTTCTTTTTCATTAGTATGAACGCTACCTTCTATAAGGACGACATCGTCATTCATCAGACTAAACGTCGATCTTCATAAGGTCAAACGTCGTCTTTCATCAGGCCGAATGTTATCTCTACTAAGGCCCAACTTCGTCCTTCCTCAATCCGAACGTCACATCTCAAAATTATGTCGTAGGATTAAATTTGATACTTGATCGTAGTTACGGTTTAGACCGTAAGTACGTTAACAACTCCCCAAGTTTAGGATATGTGTTAACACACATTATACTAAACTCAAATATTGAATTCAAACTCCATCCTTGAAGAATATCATATCCAAACTTTTGTTAGTAAGTTTATGAGAAAGGACCATTAAATATGTAAACCCTTTATTCTATTAACAATAAAGTCATGATTCACGAAACTGGTATCCTTCAAAAATAGGTGAAGATAAATCTACATGATTTTTCTTAAGATTTATATATATAAGGTGATATTATTTAGATTTTTACATGTTTGTAATATTGGAACGTATAACCTAATATATGTTAGATTGTTGTTGTTCTTCTATGTCCGTTTAGCATCTAAATGAACAAATATAAACGAACATAAATATCCTGAATTCTTAACAAACAAATATGAACAAAATAACTCGTTCGTTAATGTATTCGTGTTTATTCATTTATTCGGCTAAAGTTAAATAGACAAGGACGAACAATATTTTTTTGAGAAAATGCACTGGATGGTCATCGTACTATGTCAAAAATTCCGTATAGGTCATTGAACAAAATTTTCGTCTATCTACATCACTATACCACAAGTAACCTTTTAAATTATAACCTTAACTTTAAAAAAACCGTTTAATAGATAAGTTTGGTGACTTGAAACCTGTTGGTAACCGCCACGTCATCGTTTTTATTTTTTTTAAATAAAACAAAAAGGTAATCAAATTGAATTAAATAAAAAAAGAACATGTTGACTATTAGATATAGATATAGATAAACAAATAAAGTATTGAAAACTCAAATCGATGCTAATTGTATACTTGAAACGGAGAAAATGATGCAGGAATCGCCGGAAAATGATGATTCTGTTAATCAAAATGAAGCTAAAACCGATTCTAATTCACAGGAAATGACGTCAGAATCGGAGAAAATGACGTCAGCATCGCCGGAGAATGATGATTCTGTTGAACAATCGGCAGCTGAAATTAACACCGGAATCACTCATCTTCACACTGAAGCCAAAACCGACTCTACTTCGCAGGAAGTGACGTCAACATCACAGGAAATGACGTCAGCGTCGCCGGAATCTGAAGCTGTTGATGATTCTGTTAATCAATCCGAAGCTGAAATTATCGACGGAATTAATCGATCTATTTCATCTAATTATTGTTGATTTAATTGAATTTTTGTTTGATTTAATTGGATTTTTTTGTGATTTTTGTGATTAAGGCTTCACCGAATCAGCTATTTCATCTGATTATTGTGATTTTTTGGATTTTGTGTTTGTGATTTTTGTGATTTTATTGTTGATTTAATTGAATTTTTGTGATTAAGCTTCAAGCTTGTTATTGTTGGCGATGGTGGAACTGGGAATTTTTTTTGATGATGATTAGGTTGTATGTTTTCGTAATTTAAAAAATGAAAGAGAAAGAAAATTAGTGGGGGTGACGTCACCGGTTTTTAACGGGTGGAATGAAAAAAAATGATTTAGATAACAGGTTTCTTGAGGTATAGTGATGTATATAGACGAAAATTTTGTTCAATGACTTAGACGGAATTTTTGACATAGTACGATGTCTATCCAGTGCATTTTTCCTATTTTTTTTTTAATGTGTATAGAGATATCAACATACTTTTATTTTATCTCTTGAATTAGTTAGGATACTTGAAAAATTATATATGATTCGTAACACTCTTTTTTCTTTTGTCTTATTTTGATTTGCGTTACATGACAAAATAAGAAGTTGACAGTGATCACATTTATTTTGTATTTTATATTAATTTTTTTATTTATAGTTTTAATTTATTTATTTAATTATTTATTTATCTTTTGTACTTGAACGAGAAACGAGGCCTCGCGCATTGCATCGGTAAAACAAATCCGTCAAAAATATATATATATATATATATAGTTAAACGTAAATTGTGATAAAATTTATAGCAATTATCATATGCTAAAAATCGTTTAGAAAAAATAGCAAATGGCAAAATAGTTGGTAAGAGATACAAAATAAAGGGTTGGTACATAGTCAGCTATAGGGGGAGACGAACCTAAGCCACGCAGATAGCAAGATAATGTCTTGCCTTTTGGATGATGAAGGTGGTTTTGGAAAACTATCGACAATTTTAAATAATAATAATTAATTCAAAAGTCAGAAAAAAAAAAAAAAAAAATTTCTAACTGTAACTTATATAATACCTTTCATTTGGATCATTTTGAAAACTCAAAAATACATTGATGTAAATATAATATTTTCAATATCAAACTATAGAACGAAAAATACGTTGTTTTCGACTTTTTAGCTATCTGTTTAAAGAGTAATCTACATTAATCGTCTTAGGATATATATCAAATTACAGTTTTATAATAAAGTTAAAAAGATTATATTTGTGGTCTAGTTTTAAAAACTAATTACACATTTTGTCCTTCTTCCCGATAATCGTTTGCAGAATCTCGCATAGGGATGCCCTGTTTTGTAATACTTTTGTTAGTTTGTAATCACAAATTGCCTTTAAAAAAAGAAAAGAAAAAAAAAAGAAATATGGATGAAACAAGTAATAAAATTTCATTAAAAATAAACTTATTTGTACTACTCTATAAAGCAAATTTGATGTATTCTGATTTTAAAATACTCTTAATATTAAGTTTTCAAAAGTTACTATTAGTGGTAATTTGCAATTTCAAATAAATGGTTAAATTCATAATAATGATTATTAAATCTCATAAATTACATAATTAATTTTCAAATTAATAAAAATAATAGAAATAATTAGCTTTTAAAAGAAATGATGCAAATGTATTAAATAATTATGTTAATATGTAATTATATGTTTCTAATTATAAATCAAATTTGATGTATTCTAATCTTAGAATACTCTCTAAATTAAGTTTTCAAAACTTACTATTATTAGTAATTTTTAACTCTTAAATAAATTCATAATAATGATTATTAAATATTATAATTGTTCAATAAATTACATGATTAGTTTTCAAATCAATAAAAATAATAAAAATAATAAAAATAATTAACTTTTAAATAATGTAAATGTGAAAAGTGTTAAGTGCTATATTTTATAATACAACATAATTATTACTAATACATAGTTATCCTATAAAGATTTTCAAACATATGTTGTAAACTTTGTCTTATAAACAAACTTTCGTCTTACTCGCTCACCAATGTGGGATAAAATTAATAACACATAATAGAATATATTCAAAGATAAATTACAAATATATTTTTCATTAATAGTATATAACTTGTTTATATAATGTATAATTAATAAACTAACCATTTTTAAGTAAGAAAAATATTTAGGAATTATTATCTCTATTTAATATGGAGTATATATATGATAACTTTTACGCACCTAACTAATATATATATATATATATATATATATATATATATATATATATATATATATATATATATATATATATATATATATATATATATAGTATATAGTATATGCCTTTGTCGATAAATATGATATAAAATACATGTAAAGCTAACTTTTGAATTAATATTACAACCAAAAATATATTGAATAAGAAAGATATAATAATATAAATAATCTATAACACAATCAATTAAAAAAAAAAACTCGATACAAAGAACAATATTTAAACAAAATGAAATGAAATCATTTACGTACGATTTTTTAGGAAAAAATATGTCTCGTGCATTGCGTGAATACTAAGCATTCTTAATTTATTTTTCATTGTCAAAACGCATGTTGTCTACTTATACTCCTTTTTATAACGTGACATTGTACAAACACAAGTATACCTATAACTACCATAAAATCGACACTACTTCAAATAAGTTAAACTTCAAATATAGTTTGTATATGATTCCAATTAGGGGTGTTCACTATTTGGATATAATCGAATTGTCCAATTGGATAATTCAGATCAGACTAAACGGTTCGGATTTTCGGTTTGTTTTGGATGAGAACCGAAATACTATTTGGATTTTTGGATTGGTTTCAGTTATTATTATATGAACCGAATAGTCCAAATAAACAGAACAATAATTTATCATTACCTATTTCTCATATATCTTAATATATAACATAATTACCTAATTATTTTGCATATACTTTTCTACTATCTATCATTGTTTATTTCCTATATTTCACCTAAAACTTATATTTACTAATTTTCTCACCTATATTTAATCTACACTTAATAACCCCAACTTTTATTTTCATTTACGAAATCTATCCAAATTTGAACCGTAAACTTACATACCGTTCCTATTGGGGCTAAACTAAATTCATTGTCAATACTACAACGTTCATAATTCAATTGTTTAAATTGTACGTACATTTCATTGTCATTATTGACATGTATATTTAGTTAACAAGAAAAAACTAAATATAAAACTGATCAAACCGAATTGTAATTTGGTTCGGTTCGGTTCGAATCTTAAGATAATTTGGATGGTTCGGATCCATATTTGAAAAACCGAAATCCAATTTACTTCATTTAATTGTATCAGATTAAACCGATCAACCCAAACGAATACCCCTAATTCCACGTGGATAAAAGTTATCCTTCGTATAGCGCGGATACACCTCCTAGCTAAAAATAAAGACAAAATATATAATTAGTTTTTTCAATGAAAAATGTAAGTTTTTAAATTTAAAACGAAAATCTAATGGAGTCCATTTATGTCATATACTCTTATAAAAGAAAAACAAAAGAAAAAAAGGTGTACATGTATAGAGTTTGTGATTCTTGACATATAAGAGGGGCTGAATATGACCTAAACTAATAACCAAAGGGGATAAAGTAAAAACACAAAAAATATGAACCTACATATTCGAAAGCTAGTCCAGTATCTCTTTTCTGTTTTAGGGTTTACACATCTGGGCGGCGCTACAGAAACCAGAATCAACCATGGTAATTTATCTCATCTTATATCTCTAATTCAATCAAATATTTCATTAATCATGATTTTAATTTCAAGTTTATAATCATAATCATAATCATAATCATAATCTGAACAGCCGTCACACAAATCGTTCATGATTAAGAAGAAGCTAGGGAAGAAGATGAGGCAGAACAGGCCGATTCCGAATTGGATCCGTATGCGTACCGATAACACCATCAGGTACAACGCTAAGCGCAGGCACTGGCGCCGTACCAAGCTAGGCTTCTAAGCTATGTTTGATCATTTTGTTGTTTTCGTATCGTAGACGGAAGTAAAATGTTTTAAGTATTCGGTATTGTTTTCAGATTATGATTTTTGAGACTGTTTGAAATCAAACTTATGTGTTTTTCAGCTTTTTTGTTAGCGTGTCATTGATTTGATATTTGCGTAATCGTTGAACGTCATACTGTGTGTATGGTTTACGGATATATTACTGTTGTGTTTTTGAACCGTTGTTCGATAGAACTAAAATTTGTCGGTTGAATTCTTCATCTATAGAAATTATTAGCTTGTAAATAACAGGACTGGGATAGAGTCTTTAGTAACTAGTTGCCGACTCATTGATAGCCTATTAGGTTGACTTATCTGATTAGCGTGTGATTCTATGTTTGTGTATTTTTGAATGGTAGATAACGGTCGTTGTGTTTGTGTGAACTAGTCTTTGAACTGCTGATGATATGTTTCGAGTCTTTAGATAAAGTAGTTAATCGATTGGAATTATGTTTGATGTTTTCGTTTCGTAGACGGATGGAAGTAATTCAGTCATTCAGTGTTTGTTTATGTATTCGGTATTGTTTTTAAGTAATGGATTTTGAGACTATTCGAAATGAAAGCTATGTGTTTTTGAGCTTTTTTGTTCGCGTGTGATTGATTAAATATTTGTGTAAATCGTAGCGTTTGTTTGAACTAGTTGTTGAACATCATACTGTTCATGATTTACGGATGTTTTGTTTGTTTGAATTGTTGATGATATGTTTTGTGTGTTTGGATAAAGTAGTTAATCGAGTGTAATATTCAAACTGATTAGAACAAAATGTATAAACGGCTAAACGCAAATGTTGATGATTCTGTCACTCATGTTTTTTGAAACTTTTTTTATGGTTTTTATATGCAAGTGCAGCAGAGTGTTACTTTGAAAATCAACTCGATGTGCATTAGTTTAGTTAAATTCTAGTACACTTGTTTTGAATTAACAAAGATGCATATCAATCAATAAAACTAAATACGCTGGTTGATGCGAGTTTACTTTGCATCTACTTTATTTTATTGATCTTCATCTATAGAACTAGGGGTGTAAAGAGACCAGAAAACTCGTGAGCTATTCGAGATCGACTTGCAAACAACTCGAAATCGACTCGATTTAATTGAGTTGAGCTCGAGCTACTCGAGTAAAGTTTCGAGTTCGAGCTCCAAGCTACTTGGATCGTTAGGCTCGTGAGCCTTATCGAACTTTTGCTAAATGACTAATTTACCTTTTTATATACATACAATTACTAAGTTATTGTTAATATATAACGTAATACGTATATATAGCGAGTCGAGTCGAGTTTCGAGCACGAGTTTTAGTAATCGAGTCGAGCTCGAGCAGGAACTTTAAAGCTTGATCGAGCCCGAGTTTGGCAATACTCGGCTCGTTTACACCCTTATATAGAACTCATTAGCTTGTAAGTAACAGGACATGTAGCAGTAGCGACATGTTATTGACTCGTATCTAATGTTGCCTATTGAGTTGACTTGCCAGATTCAAGATTAGCACTCGCTAGTTCTAACCAACCATCTCATATGTGCATCTAATGTTATAGTAGCTGTTAACTAGTCTGTCATGTCGCGTCATTAGAGTCACTACCTGAGACGTAAACCTTGGGAAGAACCAACTCCAAATGGGACCAATGATTTTAATCGAAACATTTGTTGGCAAATCTGGAAGCTTGTTAGAATAATTGTATTCTAAAACTCAAAATTCCCAAAAATTTCGGAATCGCTCAAATAAAGAACATTTTTCTGATGCATAATGAAACACAGCACACAAAGACATTTCATCTGATTCAAGTTCTTTTTTGGATACTAATTACATCTCTTTGAATCAATCTCTTGTTGCAATATCAGCCAATCCGACACAAACTTCTCCAAAAACAATTTCCAAACCTAGCGATCATAATCAAACTGGACCATTCACCATTGTACGATTACATTTAGTTTCAAGTGAATGTCTTTAACCTTACAGGAAACCGAAAACTATGATGGCAAACTATCGCAAACACAAGGTCCAAAACTCACCATCATAATAAATGGACCATTGTACGAGTCCATTTAGTTTCAAGTGAATGTCTTTAACCTTTCGGTAAACCGAAAACTATGATGCAAACTTTTTCAAACACAAGCTCCAAAATTCACCATCATAATAAACTGGACCATTGTACGAGTCCATTTAGTTTCAAGTGAATGTCTTTAACCTTAAGGGAAACCGAAGAATATGATGCAAACTATCTCAAACACAAGCTCCGAACCATCAAAATCAAACTGGACCATTGTACGAGTCCATTTTGCTTAATAGTGAAAGTCTTTAACCTTACGAGATACTGGGAAATATGAATGTGACCGAGTCTCAATAAGTACACCGACATGTTTTTGTAAGGGCTAAGTCAGCATTAACCAAAAACTTTATGGTACAAATGTCCTTCCTAGTAGTCTTGTATTCTTTGCAGTCAAAGAACGAAACAAAGATTTAAAGACTTGAAGGTAATTTATAACTAAAGAGGTCAAAAATCGACAGTCTTACACATGACGAACTACTAATCAACCAAGTCACTGTTTTTATCCAATCTAAAAGAAACTAAGGGCCATTTAGGAACTTCTAGTTACGTCGAGTTAGTTTGTATTTAAGAACTTTGATACTAATTGTATGAGCATTATACTATTAACAGCTGATTTTAGTGAGTTGCCCTTCGGGTTTTCAATCAAAAATTGACTATTTGTCTTGTTTCGTCAAGTTCATTAGCCCAAAGTTAGATGCTCGAACATAAAGCAAAAGGAACAAAATGAGCCTAATGAGAATAAAAACGTGCAACAGTTTCATTAGAGGTGACAACATGAGCGGGTCTCCCTTATTTGGGTATAGGAATAGGAGGTTACGATGAGGGCACAAATGAGCGAAGTAATATATGCAATTTACACGGGGAACGGAGGTGTGTCTCTCAAAAGATTATATGTTGCCGGATATCAAAGCTTAATAAAAATTACATGTTTTATTCGTGTAGTCTTTGGTTATATCAAAATGACTAAAATACCCTTGGTTATAGTAAAATGACTTTTAAAGAGAAATGAGACAACGACATTTTACTCATCACCTCGGAGTTTAGAACGAAATTGTTAGAAATAACGTTCGAGTGACGTTTGATGTAATAATTTTTATAGTTAAAGGACATGATTCGTAATTTCCGACCTAGACAACAAAATTTAATTGGACCATCTCATTTACATTTCAGACAACGAATAAATGAAGAAATATATAGTTGTAAAAATAATAATTTCAGATGATGTAACAAGAAACATTTTATAGGAAAAAGATTTTGTACCATCACCTGGTATGATTTTATGACTCATCAAATATTGCAAGCTAGTACAAAATTATCCGTTTTCCACAATTTTTCATCATTGTTATTATCTGTTTTGACCGAATTGAGATTCGGTATATGTAATATATTATACTTTGGATCGGATTGGGATGACTTTTTAACATTTTTCATACATTGTTGTTTTCTAATTTTATACTTAAATGTAAGAAAACACTACTGTAAAAGCATTTATTTATTAACTTCATGTATTTTAAAATGTTTAAACGTCAATCGATAAATTTTTAAATAAATGGGTTGAAATTATGACCAAACTGGTACAAAAATCATTGTATATAGTATAGTTATGTACATTTTACAAATGTGGAATAGACAAACTTAAACATTAAACTTGTTTTGTTAGTATTAAGTTTGTTCACTATATGAAGAAATTACCAATGTGACATACTTTCACAATCATATTAATTGCATTGTGTAGTAATGAAACAGACCAATAAAAACGGTTGATATGACTACCAATTACATTATCTTTTTCAAAATTCACCACATACAAATGGGTTTATCCCATTGGCCAGAGGTTGTTCTTCCGTCCAAATAAATGTCACTGTGGCCCCGAATCACTAACATTGTCGTTCAAAAAGAAAAAAAGTATGAACTATAACTTATGCACTCTTTACCAAAGCTATGATTGATAATTTTCTTGTACTATTTAGTTAAAGTAAATATACATTGATAACTATAACTAAGTGGTTGGTACATATTTGCGCTTGCAGAGTCTTAATATAACCATGTAGAAAAATCCAGACCGCTTTATAATCTTGAAGATTTACTTAAAATGGTCGGAATATTTCTTACTTATCATTTTTCGGTTGAAACATTTGTCTACATCCACACCATGTTAGATATTGTGTGTAAACTGAATTGAATAAGTTTCTGGTTATATTTAATTTTATATTTCCAATAAAGTAATTCGTATATATCAAGAAAGATAATATGATTATTTTTGTATCGATAAAATAAGACATAAAACTAGAATATTACCACTTGACATTTATATTCAGTTATTATAAAAAGACACAACCAACCAATGCAACTGTTGATTTATGCGGGAAGTAGGTCAGAAATATGGGAGTCGGGGCGTTGCTCCTAGACACCAAATCCCCTCCGACCCTTGCATGGGGCGTTATCCCTTGACCTCGCAAAGGGGTCATCATCCTTGAACCCCACATATATGTAAAAACGAAATAGCTCTAACGTTGCATCCCACACTCTCCTGTTTGAAATCACACCTAACTCGTTTAACTTTCGGTTTCAAATAAGTCACAATAACACTAATATGACCGATAACACAAAAACACAATATATATACATATATTATCCTTTATTCTTGATATCTGTTTGTATTCTTTATTTTATGATGAGTCCACTAGACTTTTATTGTAACGAAGGTAAGTTGGGTTTGACAAAATTGTAGTCAAACAAATTGACAATTCATATATTACATAAGTACATAGACGTATAATTTAATATTTTATGTATATGATATTTATTGAGAGAAAAGAGTTACGGAACGGTGGATAGTGATCATGTTGATGATCCTGAATTTAAAGATGATCATATATCATCATCATCAAAAAGATCAGAGAAATCAGAAGATACACGTATTACGATGGATTCTTTGTGCCCACAAGCTACATTCCAAAACTTCAATCAACGGAATCTCATCATGTGCATATCTTCTCATCATCCCATTATCTGGCTACTCCAAATAAATATTCCTATCATATTATATACTAGTATGTTGTATATAATAATTCCCCACTCCCAAAATTCAAATAACAAAACTAGGTTTATTAATAACGAGAATCACAATGTAAAATTGAGGTATGTTATAGTGGAATAAAAATTCACGGATTGCAATAGATACTAAAATAACAAACAAACAAAATAAGTAAAATATACAAAACATAAAATTTTAACCTTAATTGCCCGTTAAGAGTTGATAATATGGCAAAAGAAATCCATGAACCATTGACTCTTGTAGCAAATTGGCACAAATCTAATACCTTACACATCATGTGAAGAACAACCACACTCGAGAATATCACCTTAATAATGCAGAGGGAATTTTGCATTAGTGAATCGAGCAAATGTTGAACTTTATTGAGGGAAAGACTTTTAATATGCCATTGAAATCATTAACGAACCAAATCGTTTTCTTTTTCAAAATCGAGATCTGACTACAAGAGACTTTTGTGCAACGTGACACATAAAAATATTGGATCCAAAAATATTCCCGAATCCCAAACTTTGAATTCATAAGCCGATCTTTTCCAAAGATTTAACAAGATAGGCTAGCAACGATCTTCTAAGCAAAAGTAAAACGCTCACAAAGGAGAATAAAACTGATAAACTAGTCAATAGATCTCTACCATAAATGGAGGGAAGAAAGATCACAACAACAACAATAAGAGGAAAAACCTTCCTCAAATCTTCATTGCGCGATGAAGCTTATAAACACTAATCAGTATATTGATCACAGTAGCCGTCGTATCGTATACAAGGGTGTTCACTATTTGGATAAAACGAATTTGGACAATTTGGATTGGACTATACGGTTTGGTTTTTCGGATTTTTGGATCGGATTAGACCAAAACAGAATTAGTATATTAGATTTTGGATTGGATTTTGGTTCATATAAAAAACCGAATTGTCCAAAAGAACCGAATAACAATTCAGTTTACTTATTTTGTACAATTATAATCGTTTCATACCTAAAATATTAATAATTTTCTTATTCCGTATTAACGAATTAGTGACGTTTAACAATGATCTCAACTTTTTCTCATATTTTACGAACACTTTTTTGAGACATATGCACAAAAGTGTCGTTGTAATTATTGAGATATACATTTAAAAAGTAACATAAATCCAAATTTTAGAAAATGATCCAACCGAATAGTAATTTGGTTCGATTTGGTTCAGATTTTAAGTTTGTTTGAATGGTTCAGATTTATATTTTAAGAATCGAAATACAATCGGATTTATCTATTTGAACCGGATTAACACGATCTATTCAAATGAACATCCCTAATCATATAAAATAAATTTTTAGTAATAGAAATAATAAAATATTTCTATAAACAAAAGAAGTTTTTTGTGTTTAGTTTATGTGTGGAGGGCGAGTCATTTTGAGTCAAATATTCGAAATATTTCCATTACTGTTTTTAATCCTTTTTCCATACTACTTTTAATCTCTAAAGATCTGAATCTAAGTTTTTTTTTATAAAAATATCAGGACGCTGTCACCTTGGTTATATTGTATATTCTAGTTAATAGATAATTAAAATAAAATGATATCATGCTTAACGTCATTGATTTTGATGCATAATGAACTAGATAGATTCTTATATTCTCACAAAATTTGAGGTTCACATATATTATTTGATTTGAATCATTATTCTAAATCTCTAACCCTTACACCCTTGATCTAACATCAATATGACCCATCCGTTAAAAGGTTACGAGTTTAATTCTTGTCAGTACTAATGTATCAAATCGAACCATCAATCAAGTGGCATGGGTTTAATTCTCGTTAGTGATATAACTAGTGCGCGAGTCTGTCTTTCAAAACAAAACAAAAAGTTATTAATATTTTATATTCTAAGAGCTTAAAAACAAGATAATTTTAGGTTTTCTTTGCGAATAAAATGGTCGTTACTTTTGGCTAAAGAACATGATCTATGTTTCTATTCATTAATTAGCAACAAAAATCATGTGTTTTAGTACCCAATTTTAGATCTACCAACATATGTCGTGTTGCATCATGTGATCAAAAGGAATAAAACCTTGTAACATGGCTTTTTATCCTCCTTTATAACATGGAATAATTTTCATAAACCGAGTTCGAACTTTCAAACTTAAAGATGAAGGTATAGAGTTTATTCACTCGTATCGTTAGGTTAGAAGCCGATTAAGATAAAACTTATGATATATTAAAAAATAAAAGTTCACATATCTTATCGGTGAAAGTAAAAGCTTGATTTTATACAAACACAATTTACGACAAATAAGCAATTGATGTTAATTTGACTAGAATTTTTCTTTCTGATTAAAGTAATTTTGTTATAAACGTGTCAAGAATTATATAAGTAACATATATGGCCCCATGAGGCCATGATAATATCAAAGATGCATGTGACCATTTTTTTAAGTGTCCCTAAATAAAGTTGATCACTTTGGAAGAACATGGTTTGGCTTATTAAGTTACGACAATTGATAGTTATACTTAATGATAATGACTACTACTTTATTTTATCATCTCTTTCAATTATAAATAAATAATCATATGAAAGAGTTCGGGTAAAAAGTCGTATATTTGTAAAAACTGTAAAAAGTCTTATGATACGCGTCATAGAAACATCAATCATGTATTCCATGTCTAGTTTACTCAATTTACCCGCTCATATATGCACATATGAACGTTAACATGTAACACATTGTTTCCTTTCATGTCCTGTGATAGTAGTTTAACGGTAAGAAAACCAACCATGTACATCTTGTCTGTAATTTACACGATTTACCTGATTCGTGTTAATAATTTCGAATTAAATAATATACGACATCCATGCCCACCAATGATTTGACTAGGAAAACAACACTTTAAAACGTGTTATTGCACATGGTGATTTGGTAAGGGGGAGAAATGTTAGGGGTTTAAAGGTGTCATCATGTGCCTACAATAACAATAATACACATTTAACAAACAAACTCTTATCACTACTTTTTTAAAATTTGACCTTATTCCAAAATCATATTACATAAACTAATAACACATTATTAACTTGTACATCATGCATTAATACTTGTACCTTCATTTCACATATTAATTAGGCTCTGTTCTCGAGTCTAAAGTTAAAGAAAAAGAAAGTAATGTAAAGAAAAGAAAAGTAAAGTAAAGTATTTATTTTACTTTACGGTCATCCCAAATATGGTCGGATTGTTTTATTGAATAAAATGTAAAAACTTTACCTTCAAATCCTTTCATTTTCTTTACTTTCCTTCCTAAAAAAAAAACTTAAGAACATGATAATTTATTTATTTTCTTTTCTTTACATTACTTTACCATAAAAATAAAACTTGAAAATACAACGGAAAATGCCAAAAAATATGTAAAATATAATCATTGTACTATATAAGAAATAATAGGTACATGGATGCACATGATATGAATGTTATACATCTATGATGTTTGGCACCTAATGTATTTCTAGTTTTATGTACAAACTCCATAGTAATTATACTCAGGCAAAAGTACAAATCAGTATCTGTGGTACTATTCTAGAGGTTTCTTGATTTCCGAGGATATCATGGGTCCCACGGAGCGAAAACGAATAATCATAACGTTGTATTTGTATCGTATTTGAAGCACATTATGTTAAATGAATACACAATAGTATCAAGTAAGGGGTCTAAGATTAGATTCTTATTCACGTCATATCTGCCGAGAACATTTACCAAATAAATTGAATCTACAATTGAATGGTAATGTTACAAAAAGGAATTTAATAAGCATTTAATAGTATAAAAGTCTACATGCATTGCATTTTGTATATAAAATAACATGAGGGGAGAAGATATATGATATATGTCAAAATGACTGATTCAGTCCACCAGAAAGATGAAAGTTTTTGACAGAATGAGGAGAATATGACAGACAAGATTGTTGTTATACAAGGGTATTTTGGTCATTTAGATATAGGTTCACAAAAGGGCTTTAGAACTTGAATACCATAAGTTGCCTGACCTGACAAACACCACATGAAGAAGCCAGAAATCCAGACCCTACCCACATTATTTTGTCCACATGGTAAAGTGGAAGGCCAGTGCACCTCTGTCCCACTAACTCCCCTCTCTATCTCTATATCTTTTTTCTTAACTTAATTGCATAAACCGTCCTTGCGGTATCGTCCATGTTGAAAACCTTTTGTGTGATATCGTCTATAACAAAGACAGTTAAGCCAGGAACGATATCCGTACAAAAGAATTTACTCACGGCCTGTATTTACAGTTTGAACAAACTACAAGGACGGTTTATGCAATTAATTCTTTTTGATTTTATAAATATTGAATAAAATATGACAGCAATTTTCCCTCTCATTCTTAAAATTTGACACCATATATTCTACCAAATACTCTTCTGCAACTCTTAGTATATCTTTCCTTCAAGGGTTTTAGAAAAGTAACAAACTTTGATAAGTATGTTATAGTTTTAATCGAATTCGTCGATTTTATAAGATCTTGAAGAAATGTCTACTAAGGAGGTTTTAAGTAGTTTGAAAGAGGGTGATAAACATGAGTTACAGAAGCAGTTAGGATGTATGAATGGGATTTTTCAGCTTTTTGACCGGCGTTACCTTCTCGGTCAACGTCGTCGTGGCAACAACACGAAAACACGCCCTTCAGGTACTAAAGATTTAAGATTTTAAAAAGTGTATAGAAAAAATATATGTTTTTCATGTCTGCACAGAGTATATGAACTAGTAATAGTAGCATATAATCAAAATATGTTAAACAATTTGGTTTTCGATGTATTAACCAGTTACTAATTGCTCTGTAGGTCAAACTGTAAACGGCGAAAAACAAATCGAGAATGCATCAGATAATAAAGCCAAGGTAACTCCAACACTTGGATTTTTTGGTTGCAAACTAGCTATTCAAATTTTGTCTAAAAATTGTGTTTTTTATGCATATAACAAGTATAATTTCTAGTATGGTGGCTTTCACTTGCAGAAATATTAACTCATACCTGATTTTCGATTGCTTGCAGGAAAAAACCACGAAGGTTGTCACAAAAGAGAAGAACAAAGTCTCTGTTGAATTACCAAGAAACTCGTTTTCTTCTTCTAGCTCGCCTACCGCTATGTCATCTTTCGAATGTAGCAAGAGAGTTCAAACAGAACAATCGTCTTCTTGCCAAAGTGTTGTCTCTGAAACCTTGTCGTCTCCATTTGTACACAGAAAACAACCAGATTTGTTTATGCCATCACCCGACATCAGAGATGTAGTCAAGGATTCCATGACCAGAGAACCTCGTGTAGTAACAATTAAAACTGTTACAAAAGACGAAAGAGTAGGCCCTGCTATGAAGCATGTTGATTCCCCAAGGCCATACCCTCACCAAAAACCTGTTCAATATGACAGAAATGATCGTAATCTTGTTAAGCTGCGGGAACCTCAATGGGGAGTCGAGAAAGTAAAGGAGATGTCACGGTTTTCGTATGATGGAAGGGAATCACGTTACCAGTTGAAATCAAATATGAAGATTAAAGAGCTTCCAAGGTTATCACTGGATAGTAGGCAAGGGTATATAAGTAATTCCGCCAATGATTCAGTAAGTAATAGGCGACCATCGTCATCGAGTGTTGTGGCAAGGTTGATGGGTTTAGAAGTTTTAACAACCTCCAATGATGAAAGTAAGACCACCTTGAAAACTTATAGTGCAAGTGAAGAATTAGTTTCGACGTCAAGATTATCAAGAAAAGAAGACGAACTAATTCATGACCGTGATTCTAGTTATGTTTCCTCAAAGGTTCACAAACCTCAAAGGGGAGTTAGAGTCAGGCATGTAATTACAAGAATACCCCTGGAAACCGCACCATGGAAGCAGGAAGGCGGTGGTCGGGGGCCACAAAAGCCAACATTCAAGAGTAAGGAGGGCTCACCACGAGCCGAACCGGCTTCAACTTCCATTTATGGTGAGATCGAGAAAAGGTTAACTGAACACGAGTTTAAAACGGCAGGTAAAGATCTCAGAGCGCTTAAGCAGATTCTAGAAGCAATGCAGAAGACAAAGAAGAGGTTAGAGAACAAAGAGCATGATCAGAAAGTTGACCAACCACTTTCCCCAACCATTAACGCAATTAGTCCTCGGAAAGTGAAACACGCAGACGTGAGAAAAGATTTGGTTAGTAGGCAACCGCTGAAAGATCCAGCCCTAAGAGATAGGAAGGCAGCCACTAGACCACTATCACCTTCAAACTTTCCGGAATATTCTGGAGCTGTGAGCCCGAGAATGCAGAGATCAAAGAACGTTATAGACAACCCGTCACTTGATTCGAGCAGGCGCAAGAAGCAAGGAAGTATGCAACGGACGCAACTGAGCTTAACGACCAGAACCCCAAAAGCAAAATCTGTGAATTCATTTCAAGACAGTAGTGAAACAAGAAATTTGAGTCCACACAGTGATACAGTTTCCTTCTACTCAGAAAACTATAGTCTGGCTTCACAAAATGATTCCGAAGTCACGAGCACTGAGTGGGTCCAAGAGGTCACAAGCCCATTTCGACCAAAAGAAAACCACAGGGTGAATAATGTCGCCGAAAGGATGATTGAAGAGAGGTCAGTGGTTGACCATGCTAAACAGACCATGGATCAACCGAGTCCAGTCTCTGTTCTTGATGCATTCTACACAGAAGACACACCATCTCCAGTAAAGAAGAAATTAAACGCTTTTAACGGTAAATATCTCACTATAAAGATATTTTATCATACCATTTTTAAGCTATTATATATGCTGATGTCCTTTATCTTATTTCAGATGACGAAACTCTACAATTTGATGAAGCGCAAGATCAAGCAAGAGACCTAGATCCGTTTTCTGAGTTCAAAACCGTGAAACTAAAAAGCGTAAAAAACCTAGTTCATCAAATTGAATTATTGAACACCAATGCTGATGAAGCTACTGTGAATCACGCATCAACATCTCCAAGTGAAGGTGACAGTGGAGATCACGGATACGTAGCAGAGATACTATTAGCCTCCGGATGCTTAAAAGATCTGGATCGTGCCACCACGATTGTTCAGCTTCATCCAACTGGCAGTTTAGTCAATCCCGACTTGTTCCATGTTTTGGAGAAAAACAAAGGATGTACAAATGAATATGACGGGTATTACAAAAAGAACACGAGATCAGAAATCAGAAGAAAATTGGTATTTGATGCTGTGAATGATGTTCTCGGTCACAAATTAGCCATGCTAGGTCCTTTCGGGCCACATAAAGGGCGGATTCTGAATGGAGACAGACTACTGAAAGAATTGTGCTCGGGAATAGACAGTCTCCAACATAACTCAGAGAGATACATGTATGATGAGGATGATGATGTGACAAACATCATAAATGCAGATGTGAATAAGAGGTCACAAGATTGGGACGAGTACTGTTATCAGGTTCCTGGTCTAGTGTTAGATATAGAGCGTCTGATATTTAAAGATTTGATTAGCGAAGTTGTGAATGCTCAAGTAACCTGTCTGCAAGATTGGCCAGTGAGACATCGAAGGCAACTATTTCCTATGTAGAAGTTATATACTTATATCTTGCTCCCTCTTCCCATCATCCCTCGCAGTTTTCTTTTCTTATAATTTGCTGGCTTTAGACGCACAGCCTTAGATTAGTGAAAGCATGTACCTGCAAAGCAAAAGCGTGTTCGAATGCATATAAATTATAATACAAAACTAACTGCATTTATGTATATCTTCATTGCTTTAAACCATTTCGCATAGTATAGGTATGCCCTTGTGAGTTCCCTCGACTGAGTCCAGAAACAACATTTTTAAAGAGCAAAATCTTTGGATTTTTTTCATTCTCTAGAGCCAAAATGTACGGATAAAGATACGTTTTGAAGCCAGCTTGTGCATATATAGTTAAAAGACTATTACAATAATTTTTGCCCTAGTTATTTATCAAAACTTTATTTAAGAATATGTGATACCGATCAAGTAACACGTTGTGTTTATAACAAATCATAAGCATAAATGATAATGTAGGCCTGATGCTTCTCCATCTCATTATATTGCATTAATTGAACGCGCATACATATCAATAGAAGTTTTTAACGTGTAGCTGAACATCTATTTTGACATTACTATTGGCGTTTGAAACAAGACATACGTTGCCAACGTAAATAATCTTGTGAACCAAATTCAATATCAACAGAAATTGGTAAATGATGTTTACAGTCCGAGACCACAAGGATAATTAGGTATTTTGCTTAGAATTTTGCCCCAAAAAAGGATATTGTGCAGTTAATACAAGACACCCCCAAACTAAACCTCTTACAATTTTCATGGCATGACGAGACTATAAGAACTAAGAAGGTAGTGAACCATGAAATGAGTTTGGATAGCATTCGCGCTATTGATTATTCGTCAGATATATAGATCAAAGCTTATGAAACAAATATAGGAATTAAACATGAAATTCAACTTCCTTTATGATGTGATGTACATCTTTACAAGAAAAAGAAATACACTGTAAGGTTAACTATAGTAAAATACCAGGATCGTCTGCTTTTACTAAAGAAAATATAGACCCGAAATCCTCTGCTGTACAAAGGTTATTTGACAGAGGTCATGAATGTTATCTAGCATTTAATTATCTTAAAGTTATCAGAATAACTTCTTAAACAACTACAAATTTCACAGATTCCTCAGCTATTATTTGGAATTATTTTTCTTAGGCATCTCGGAAAATTCACTATTTGCTTGCTGCCATATTCAGTAACATTCATTTAAGGCAAACACTAAATAGAAGGCTAAAACCACCCAATGGACGAATGTTTGTATAGCTCAAGTACCGTATCACAAGAAACATAAATAAAACAAGTCACAGAAAGTAAATAATCGTCATTTTCTAAAACTCATTACTGAAACTACAAACATACCTCTACAAAAATGTTAGTGGAATGATTCCCTTTTAATAGACATATGCTTCCGACATTGACTACTCTGTAACTAACACCCACAACTAGTATACAAAAGCGCTACGTTAATGTTCCTAATTTACCACTGCATTAATTTGGTAATGCTTTCTACTTTCCATTGACTCATTCACAATGTTCTCTTTTCTCCTTTTCTTGTCATCCCGTGAGTCACCATTTGAAGAACAAAACACAGCTTCTGCATGTCCTAATTTCCCGTGTAGACTTACAGTAGCTAAGGATTTCTTGCCTGTGTGAAACTTTAATCACACTGCAGGTCTTCTTTGTACAACAACTTCTTTGCTACCTTCCTCAGTATCAAAATCATTGCTCTTAAACCCGTGAACTGGTGAAGCCAATGTTCCCGGTGCAGAAACGTGTTCGGCCCATAAGTTATGGTTTTGCGACACATCTTTCACGAGTCTATTAGGAAGAGAAGCCAAAGAAACGACTTTTTCGCCATATTCTAAAGGAGATGCAAGAAAAGGATTATTAACAGGAACTTGAAAACCAGTATGAGCAAAACGCTGTTCCGATTTCAACAACGTTGGTTCAATAACCTCCCGCTTCGTTTCCGTTTGTTCAACACTTGTTAAAGCCAGACTAGTACATGTCTCGGGATCAGGAAAACAAGGTAACCAAGGAGGCACATTATCCCGAGACGTCTCTCCACCATTCAAGAAACTCGGTATCCTTTCCATTCTTTAACTACAAGAAACAACGGAACCGAATAAGCAAATTCCACTTCTCCACAAACACCAACATACCGACAAATCTCCTTAACACCCCCAGACTCCGATAAACAATGATCAACAAACCCCTGTGACAATCCCAAATCCTCCAAACCGCAAACTACATCAAACACATTAGTCTCAGTCCTACCAGCTACATTCGCATACAAATTCGACGTTTTTCCTATATCTCGAATATACTTACATACAATAGCAGACAATGTATCAAGTGCAAACTGTTGAAAACCTTGAAACCCTACATTTTCACATATCTGAGCAACCGAAATTTTCGCAATCGAACAAACAAATTCATCATTTTTCCTACTCTTTTCCACATTATCTACATCGTTCATTTATCAACTTCATATCACTTCAATTCAAAAAACAAAAAAAAATCAATTTTTTTTTTACCAAAACCCTAAACCCTAATTTTCAAATTCTTCATATAATCATCAAATTGAATGATTCCAAACATAAATTAAACTTACAGCAATGAGTTTTGAATGAAATTGATTGGATTTGAAGTTGAGCCGAATCAAAATTGACCGGGTCGAAAAACCCGGATCTGGTGGAAAATTGACCCGAGGTTTATTCCAAAAACCCTCTTTGGTTTGTATAGGAAAAGGAGTTAATCACGTAAATCGTCCTTTGAGTTTTATTCAAATTACATATTACTTTTTTATTCAAAAAATTATATTTCGTTCATTTTAAAAAAAACTAGTTAAGCTTTTCATCTTTAAAATAGATATCCGTTAAAAATCATAATTAACTAGTTACGCATTTTGTTCATTAAATAGATTTCCGTTAAAATATAAAGACAAAAGTTTAACAAGTTTTCCTAAGATGACGAGTTCTTCTAAATTTAAAAACGAAATCAATAATCTAAGCACGGACCATTTATCTAATTTACTCTAGAGAAAGGTAGGTAGCAATATTTTATAAATTATTAAATTTTTTATTACTTAAAGTTTTTTAATATGATTAAAAAAAGGGAATCAATTGCTTCCGTAGCATAGTGGTATTGCGTTCGCTTCGTAAGCGAAAGGTCGCGAGTTCGATCCTCGCCGGGAGCTATTAGTAAAAAGCATCTTTTTCATGGGTTTACGACCGGTTCGACTTATGACCATTGCTAGTTATTTTGATCCCACTTGTTTGAAATTGTAGCGAAAAAACATAACTCGAACTTGTTCATAAGTAAATTTTTCGATAAGAAATACAATGCATTCTTCATGGCTACTTTACAACTATACCAATTCAACACCGTGTTTGTTAACAAATATTACATAATCGAGAACTCTTCGTGTAGTCCTTGTAGTTTCCCTCTGAGTTTATGTTGTTGGATAATCAAAACAGATGCTGTATTTGAAAAATCTGAAGCGGAAAGAATGTCACCGATAGGACCTAGCTCGGGGCACGCCTCCCAGTCATTCATACCAGCAGTTAAGGTTGAGTTAACTCTTCCTCCTCGTCCTACAATGAATAAACCGTATTCTCCTTCTAGTGATTTAATTGTTGAATATGTTTCACCGGAATTTGATAAGTATTTTTCCATGTATGCAACATGTCCTGTAGATACATGACGATCGTAAAACTCTGCAAAGAATTCGTCATCTTGTTTCATTTCTTCCTCGTATTCTGCTGAGTTGGCACGAGCACGTGTTATCCTTGATGATACGTTGTTTCCGTTGGTGTCTAATAGGAATCTTATGACTGTGAGTTTAACTCCAGGGTGACGGGCTACTCTACCAGCGTAAGCAAGTGCTTCACGGTCGTCTTTTCCTGCTATGAATATGATTGCTACGTTCAGGCATTGGCTTTCTCTTGATAATTGGATGGATCCGAGACCTCTGTCCACTAAAACCCCCACTGAACATGGTGCGTATCGTAGAACCTGTGTCCAAGTATATATTATTGCTAGAAGTGGTAACACGGGTCATTTGACATAATTTTGTTTATGCTAAATATATATTCGACTCTTTTAATTTGTTTTTACAGGAAACACAACTAAATCGATACATTTAAAAGTTTGTTACCTTTCTGTTGACACTTCGAAACCCCAAATGGGTGGTGGTGAACTTCCCGTCAGGTTGTTGATTTTTGTGGAACGGAAGGATGATCAACGAAACCAACAAATCCTCTGAAAGCGTGCATATGTCATGATGCATAGTTGCAAGAGGACAAAGCGTAAGCATTCTTCGTACATCAATCCCTTCACATTGTTCCTTTACGTAATCATTAATTGTGTTAGTGATGTTTTCTCTCATCTCTAAGATCCCTTCATCTGTTATGGTCATTGCATCCACTCCTTCTCCACGTGCTAATGTGGAAGCTGTCGTGTCAGTTAACTCAATCATGTCATTTACGTAAACCAGCATTCTAGGTTCTGTCTGCCCCTGGGATATCTCCATGAAGTTAATAGCTGATTGAATGTTTTCAGGACCATGGAGGCAGAGTACTAATCGCAACTCGTTTGACGGGTTGAGCCATTGGAGTGCCATTCGTTGTGTTGGTGACCGCTTTCTTGCACGCACAATGATGTTCTTAACGACCATTGGGGCAGAGATGAATGTGAGGAAACAAACGAATACCATGACTACACTATCGGATGGACTAACTATATTTCTCTGCATGACAAAATAGAAATCGTTATGAAATATCACTTAAGAAAAGCAAAGGAAAATTTGAAGCTTACTTGCTTAGCCAAGAGAGCCATGAAGATATGGAAGTGGCCTTTGATGCCTAAAAGCAATCCCGAATCAACGGAATCCTGCCAATGAAATCCTAACATGAACCCGCATAAAACACTCCCTACAATTTTCCCGACAAGTATGACTATAAAGAGTATTAATATGCTAGCCCATGTTAGTATGTTACCACCATCGAATTCAGAGAAGTCGACTTCAAACCCGACCCAAAACATGAATGCCGGGAAGAAAAGAAGTCCAAAGAAGTACTTAACTTTACCCGCCAACAACTTTGATAACCTTCCATCACGAGGCATGACAATTCCAGCCAAAAACACGCTCAACATCATGTTAAAACGAGCTATCAAAGGTGAAAGACTACAAACTAGTACAAGACTTGCTATTGAGACAATCAAGTGTGGACCTTTCATTAACTTCCCGGGCGGATTTTGACTATCGACCCATCTCATGAGAAGGGGTATACATTTAGCTGCCAAAATCGTTTGAATCACAAGAACCCCAAGCATTAAAAGGACCTCTTTATAATTACGAATAGTAAAACCGTCTAATGGATCAAAAATGATATACCCTACAGTTAAAACAAGAATTGAAATGAGATCGGATATGACAGCAGTCAGGATCAAGAATCGACCAATGTCGGATTTCCCAATCTTGAGGTCGTTGATAATACGTTTGAGGAGAGGGGAGGCTGTTCCGGCTAAAATAAGTGAGATGAAGACGTCAAACTCAATACTTGGCTCATAACTAAGATGTAACATTGGGGTCACAAAAACCGCTAACAGAAAGGTGAGTAGTAACCCCGTACATGCCATCTTCACTTCACGAACTGGTATTCTCGTAAATAAACGAGGGTCTATTTCAAGGCCTATGACAAACATGTGACAGATCATTCCAAACTCCGCTACAAAGCCTAGCGCCATATTGGCGTCGGCATTAAAGTTGTTTCGTAAAAATGGTAAGTTGCTCAAAAAAAATCCCACCTGCAATTATAAAATAAGCAACAAAACGATAATGACCAAAACCGTAGAATCTTATGATGTACAAATGAAAACAGGAAGAAAGAAAAAAACGTTACAATGGCTTCAGAAATGATGCGAGGTTGGGAGTAAGGGCGTAAGAGCATGTGCAAAGCATTACACAAGGCTAATGTAACGATGAATATCAACATATTCACCGCGATATTCGCCACTTTCATGACCGTGAATTGTGTGCATCTTGGATCTTTGTTATTATCGTTGTTATCCATATTTAATGTTTCGACCTTTTTAGGTACAAATCAAATCATAAGAATGCATACGCATACCACCGTCTTCCTTGAATCCTTACAATAGATCCGGAAATACTCATAAACTTAAATACGGGGTTCTTGAAAGAGAATGGAAAATGATTAAGAAAAACATGGGAATATTGAATTTGAGGGATAAATTTGGTTGTTAGTTTCATGATGAAATCGAAAATAGAAAGATGATAACCGAGTGAAAGGTGAGTTTGTCATGGTTTCATGAATAAATATGAGAGAATCCTGGTGAATGACTGTGGCTCTCCATATTTTTCTGTCATTTCTATGTAATACCAAGTTGATTTAGAATGGGTTAAAATCGTAATGGCTCGATAAAACTGGAATCTAACCAAACATCAGTTATATTTGATTTGGTTTCGAATAATCAGTTTCCATATTAGTTTGGTTTAGTTTGATTAAGAAACGCCTAAAACTTACTTGAAAAAGAGTCGGTTCGTGTTACAGTAAATTTAGTAGATGTATTTCAATTAGGCAAAGAGAATAAGCTTCCGTTTTTTGTGGCAATAAACGAACAAATCCGTTCTGGTCTTGAATAAAATTTAAACTTCCCTCCACTATAAAGTCTTGTCGATTCGGACAAGTCTAGTTAAATCATTTAATGTTATAAATCAAACTATAAGTTTGTACAACAAATCCAAGCCAAGAACGAAAGCTTGAACTATTGTTTACTATACACGGTGGAAGTATGGAACCCTAAAATGGACGATAATTACATATTTGAAAACGTGTAGTAGGCATATTATTAAAAACTTTATAGTTTGCCTGATATGATACAAAGAAAAGGTAATCGACAAATAGAAAAAAATGACTTTTGAAATTAGAAGGTACACGTATAAGTCTAACGCAAATTCGTTCACTGCTTTGATAGGATTACATGTATAATGGTTGTGTTTGTACACATTTACTTCAAAATGTATATTTATTGAATTCAGATGATAGCTTTGATTGGTGTACAATAGATGATATTCGCTTACAACGGCTACAGATGACAGATCCAAACGTTGATCGGGTCTTCAAATACCCCCATAAAGTTCCATCTCGTTTTGTTGGCATCGATAAAGAGCTTGATAAACACATGGTGTAACGAGCCAAGAAAAATTTAGAATTTATCTTGAAAAACATTTTCAGAAGAGATGCATATGAATATATACATACCAGGATCTGATTTCTTGGATTGATGAGATCGAGCAATAGTTGAGTCTTGTCATTGAATGGTGTTACTGATTTTCGGGTGTTTTTATTTGAAACATCAACAACACATCGGGAAACATGAGAAGCAATGGAACCATTGGTTGCCACCAGCTTTGGGGGCGGAGGAAGCTTTAGGTGTCGTTTGTGCTGCCTCTACTGGCGGTGTTGATGGCGGTGACTGAGGTTTTCCAGCCGCTACCTTGGTTGGACTTGAACTTGGACTGCCATCTGCAAGTCTGAGAGTAACAAACATTAGTCGTTACCTTAAACGATGAATTCATTTAATAAACGACAAAACTGTAATGAATTAATATAGCAGATAGCTTACATAGGGAATGCAAATGAACCATCGCTTTGGCAACTCGCATCAGATAGGCAAGCAATGTTTGCAGAATTATGAGTAGAATCATTTTGTGTTTCCAGAAACACTTTTTTCTCTCCAGATTCACGATTTGTACTAGCACTTGTAGGTTCGCTTTCTGCTGTTTCCGTCACTGTTTGCAAAACAGGCGACTTACCATCATCAGGCGTATAACATGAATAGCTGTTTTCATCGTCAAGCCAATTAAGTTCCCCAGATTTACCTAAATAAAACCCACTATCCATAGAGAAACTATTATTCCCCATATGAATACTAAACAACGATTCATTCGAACCTACACTCCATCCTGAATCACTTCTACGTTTCCTACCAAATACCGGCGACACATTCCTGCTTGGATCATTCCCCATCACCTGAATCGGAGGAGATTGTTTTGGTGATAACGAAACCTCTGGAGCTGGTGAAGCAATTATCACAGTCGGTGATTCAGGATTCGATCTATCTATACCAAAATCATTTTCTTCCAATTCTGGAAATGTCATATCATATTCACCAATATCTATTTCCAAATGACTTGAAGACGAAAATGAAGAGCCAGAAGAAGAAAGATCTCCAACCGTTTTACCATTATCATTATCATTATTCAACGACTTCTCATTTACGATACTATTAGTAGTAACATCAGAAGGCTTATTTTGATCCATTCTGTTATGTTCAACAAATCATCGTCTCATATAACTAATATCCATTACCGTTAAGTAAACAAACGTATCCGCTAACCGAAGACTAATTACATTATCAGAAGCTTAAGAACTTTAAATCAACGAATCACACATGATAACGATTCGATATTATAACCGTAAAATTCTACTGAACTAGTTCAAATTCAATGAATAATCACACAGGTTTCACCGCAACGATTCACATCGAAAACATCACAAATTTGAGATAAAATCCTTGATTTCTACTGAATTTCGCTAAATCTACGAAACGAAACGGTTTCAAACCCTAACGGAATCATAAATCATTGTTCATATGAAAAAAAAAATGAAAATTAAAAATGATGAAAAATTTGAGTAAAGTGTAGCTTACTGGAATATTCCCCTAACAGATCGGAATAAGATCACCGGCGGCAGAAATGTTGCCGTGAATTACACGAGATCGATTAAGGGGAATTGAAAACAAAGGATTTAGGGTTAGGGTTTCATCATTTGAGTAACGGAAGGGTGACCGTGTTTTTCGGGTAACGCTTTTTTCCCTAAATGTATAAACGCGGGAAGATATTTTTTTATTTCACGGGTAGTTTTGTTTGTTGGAAAGTTCAGGGGTTGATTTTGTAATATACTGAAAGTTGAAGGTGGTAAAATGAAAACAAGTAGAAAAGTTTGATAAAAGGTTCACCATACAATAATACAATACATCTTTTACTTATCCATCTATAAACACCATTGCAATGGAAGCAGTAATGCAGAAACAAGTTTTTAGCCAACTAGCTCGGGTTTTCGCATGTAAGTTTGCTATATATTACATAAACCGGTTTTATGTGCCAAAGTATAGTATGTATGCTAGTGGAGTCCCCATTAATTGTTTGTCACGAATTTGAAATTAGATAAACTCTCACTAAGGTCTCAAAAGAGTAAAAAGAAATGTATGCGGTTGATGGCATTTTAAGTAAACTAATCTTAATATGGTTTTCGATAAATATAAAGTTTGCCAATCACCTAGTTCTATGTAACTTTCAGTATCGGATGTGAAATAGTATTTCTATCCAATTTACATTTTCGGATATGATGGAATACTTGTTAAGTTAAAAGAACGTCCACAATAAGTGATTAGTAAACATGTTCTGCTTGCAATAAAGTTAAAAGAACCAATACGCGCGTAGTGCCTATTTTTTGGACACTTTTACTAATTGTGTGCTCTTCGCTTTCAGCCAAGAAAGTGTCAAGAAACAACCCTGATACAATATCATCTATGCACGAGAAGTCAAGTTTTGCGTCTCAATGTTTGAGTCACTCGAGTTACCCCAAATTTCCCATTCTAACAAAGCACCACAATAATGCAACAAAGGCAAGGTCCTTGCTTTTGTTAGTTTATCTATTTACGGTTTCTTAAACTAGAAACTCATAAACATACACTGCGAAAATAGGTTTATGCAGGAAGAAGAAGGAGATCTAACATGGAGACAGATACGTATGTTTTGATGGAGCCAGGGAAGGCTGAAGAATTTGTAAATGAGGAAGAACTTAGAGGCAGATTGAAAAGTTGTTTAGAAAATTGGCCAAATCCATCGCTCCCTCCTGATCTTGCAAGATTCGAATCCATTGATGATGCTGTTTCGTTCCTTGTAAAGTCGGTTTGTGAACTTGAAATCGATGGAGATGTTGGTTCAATTCAATGGTATGAAGTTAGTTTAGAATAAAATTCATTCAAATAATTTGCAACTACAAATCAAATCCCCAATTATGTCGTGTGACATCTTCTTGAAACGATATGGTTGCATTAGTTTCGTTCTTTTATATTCGTATAAAAGCCTAAACTCGACCGCCAGTCACATTCATAATAAAAGCAATAAACTTTATATCATTTAAAAATGGTTCAACATTCAATCAAACACAGTGGAATAATAAGAAATCAAATCCATTTGAGCAAATCAAGATTTCAAGTCTAATAAACCCTCTTCGGCTCAAAAAGATTCCGAACCATCAAGGTACATCAAGTTTTAAGAGCACTCAAATCTTGAAACTTGGAAGCTTGAATCTGCAAAAAGATAAGAACATAATAAGATGAATCAAAGGATACGACTAAACGATCAAAACCTCGACAAATGTTCATCATGAGACTGTACTATACCTTTTGCTGTTGAATTCTTGTAACCGATGGCGGTATGAGAGTAGATGATTTCATAGACTTGGTTCTATTAAGAAGTCCTTTGGAAACAGGGGACATAATCTGATCAGTTGGGCTTTTATACCTACACATAAAAACTCAAACTTTATTCTATGATTTCCCAGAGTATTTTTGGGCGTATGAGCTTGTTTGATTCGGCTTTTTGAACTTTTTGAGTTTATCTTCATTTTTTAAGTCAATAAACTCATAGGCTATAGAATAAGTCATAATAAGCTAAAACCAACACTTACTTGATAACTCATATATTGACAAGAAAACAAGAAAGATTTAAATACCATCCACAAAGAAACACTTACATTTCGGGATATTTAAATGCTTTTGGGACAAACAAACGTTCAGGGGTGCCGTTTTTAGCAGAACCAACCGCGAGAGCAGGAGAATTCATCGGAAGTGGTTGAATTGGAGACGGTGTTTGTTTTGAGGGTGTTGTTATTGGAGACTTTTGATCCATGTTTTTGCTGAAAGTATCAAAGAGAATAAGGTGTTTTGAAGTGTTGAATGTGATCAAAATGTTTGGTTTTTTTGTTGTTGTTTATAAGTGTGGAAAATAAAAAAGGTAAAAATAGTGGTGCAAAAAAGACCGTTGGTGGAATAACGGATCAATTAGGTGGGCCATGGGTGGCTGTGACTTAGACTAAAAAAATGTCAATTCTTTTTTAAATTATTATTAACGTTTTGGTATGCTAAACTATTTGTTTAATTAAATCGTAGTTTAGAATAAGATAAGATATTTAAATTATTATTTATTGTCTTTATTTCAAGTATATATTATTGGAACGAGTCTTTCCTAGTTGGAATTATAGATTGAAATTATTCCTATTTGAGTCGTGTTTGGTTTTCTCTTTAATTTACTTTTATATTACATGAATATTAGAATGTGTTTATCTATTTGCCTAATGATAAAATATTCCGTTTGAAATTATTTTTATATTTTAAAATTGGAGATAAATTATTTTTAATGACTCGAAAATCATATTTTTAGGTTGACTGGTATAAAAGAGAGTGACCAAAAGTGTCTAAATATCATTATCAGGTTAGTGGACGCATCAAAATGTGTCAAATTTGAAGTTTTATTTTTCCTTTTCCCTAACGTCTTAACCCATAGTTAAGTAATCAACACTCTATAAGACCGGCAAACAAGACTAGAATAGCCAATTTGATTACGTCGAGAGGTATCAAACATAAATGTAATGAGCCGACATAACAGTCCATGAGGTAGAGTTGTATGAAATGGTATACTCGATCATATTAGAACAACAACATTAGGTTTTACTTTATTAGCGAAATGCTTTTTCATGTTGTAGAACTAAAGGAAATTAGTAGAGCTCATATAGATCATTGAATGTAAAGTAGCTATATGGTCTCAAAAAGAGATACATCCAAAATCGTTACGAAACAGGTTTTATGCCACATTAACATGTATTAATACCGTGAACCAGAGTACTGACATTTTGGTATAGTATTCGGTACCCTTACATCACCCAACAAACTCTTAAGTACCGTTCTCATTCTGAATTTAAGATATACAAGTTTTAAACAAAAAAAACGATGAATAAAAGTTCCAATTGTAAGATGACCATATGAAAAGGAAAACATAAAAAGCTATAATCATAGGTTCGGTTTTTTATTTATAAAATACTAATATATTCGATTTAGTTTTTGTTTGGCAAAAACCGAATCAAATCATTTATCTTTAAAAAAGTTATTCATCAAAATTATACTACGTATTTGTCAGAAAAATAATAAAATGTTTTTGTCGAGTCAAATTGTTTTAAGTAAATAAAAAAAAGATCACAAAACTATACCAAAATCAAACTCGACTTTAAAAACCAAATGGAAAACAAAACGGTTTCTTTTTTTTGGAAACGGAAAATGTTTGTACATCGGAGCCTACTCGTAATATTCCAACGAGTACTCCAGGTTCGAGCTCCGCATGGGGAAAATTCGTCATACGTGCCTCAAGAGGTGTGAGTTAAATTACGCTATTGCGACGACTACATGGATCAAACCCCGACCTCAGCCCACATGGATATAAAACCCAATACATCACAACCAGCTAGGCTGGATATCATTTGCTAATACAAAACGGTTTATAACTTTAAAAAATCGAAATTTTTATTAGTAGGAGGTCAACAAAGTAATAAAAGGAAGGAGTTGAGTAGAGTACTTTATGGCGAGATCCCGTGTGACGGCACCCGTACCCAAAAAAGTCAGTTTCCTTCTCTCCCCAACTTTTCGTCGCGAATACTTCACTTCTTCATAGTAATATATATTATATGACGAATTTATGATACACACCTCCCTAATGCAAACACTGCTCTACTTCCACGGCTGATTTCCCAATTTTTTTCAGGTCAGAAATACCCCTTGATCACTAATTCATGTTAATAACTCCATCCGTCCAAAATAAAATGTGTACTAAAACAAAAAAAAAAAACGTGGTCGAAATAAGATAGTTGTAATTAATGAAGTAAACCTTAAAAAGACTTCATAATAATTTTAGGGGACAAACATTTTTTTTTTTTGGGAAGGAGTGAGTAATTGTTAATAATTACTAATTGTTTCATCTGTAACTGAATTTAGCCTTTTTATGTTGTTAGGTTAAATGTTTATGCATATTGTGGGTTCTTAATTTTTGATTTTTTTGTAATGTGTTTAGTTTGTATTGTCTATATTTTGATACACCTAATGCTAAGTTTTTATTCAATTCCTTTGACAGAATTAAATGGCTACAATGTCACTACCAGATGTTTTCGCCTTCAACAACCGCGTTTTTGCTTCATCAAGCATTGCTGGTGGATCTAATAATTTGTTTATCACTCCGAATAAATATGCTCTAACCTCTTCAAATTATTCAAATAGTAAAAGGTTTATAATACATTTTGCATTTAATCTCCACAAATTTTGTTACAAATTTAGAATTCGTCGTGTATGTTTTTTGCAGAAACTATATACATAAAGATGATCGTTACTTTAAATCACGGCCTGCAGTCTGCTGCAGCATGGTATGTTAATGTTTTACACTTATACTCGAGTGATTTTGTCGTTTAAATGATATAGTTGGATCATTGTGTGTGTATATATAGGGTGACTCTAGTGAGGTTTCTATAGATATTGCTAATGAAGGAGACGATACTATGTTACAAGTCAATGAAGTTGACTTGATGGAAGCTAGAAAAGCACTTTACGAGGCACAATTAAGACAAAGGGCCTTAGAAAAGGAGCGAGATCAGTTACTTAAAGAATTAGCTAAATTTAAGCTTAAGCAACATGAAATTTCAGCAAAAACATCGCGTGAAATGGGAATGGTAGACGAAATGGATAATGATGGAGTAGTTGATAATGGTGGACGATTGGCTCTTTTAATTGATGATGATTCACAGAAGTTGAAATTGATTAGTGATGGTCCTCGTAGAGAGATACCAGATTGGATGGCGCGTAGGATTGGTTCTGTTCGTACTAAGTTTCCTCCTCGAAAGATTAATGTTTTGGAAGTTAATACATCGAAGTTTAAGTCTTTGGAATTGCCTAAGCCTGCTGAAGTGTGGTCAATTGCACAAGCAAAACCTAAGGATGAAGACACATTAGTTGAGAAAGAAGTTATTGAAAAGAAACGCAAGGCTTTAGAGCGTGCTTTGCAACGAAAGACCATTCAGAAGACGCCAGAAGAAATAAGATTAGGTGTTTTTTTATTTCGTTTTAAGCTTTAGTCAAAATTTATTTCTTTTTATTTCATTTAATTTGATTTGTTTTCTATTTCAAACAGAGCCAGGAACTGGCACGGGGCGTGAGATTGTGGTTAGTATCGTAATTCAACTTTGCTACGATTTTTTATTTGTTGGATCTATGATAAGTTTTGAATTGTTTATGTCAATAAAGCTTCAAGGTTTCAATTGGGAAAGCTGTAGAAAAAGATGGTACATGGATCTAGCTCCAAAAGCTGCGGATTTATCTCACTGTGGGATAACAGCGGTGTGGTTACCTCCGCCAACAGAATCTGTTGCTCCACAAGGTCTTCACGACTTTAATAAATTTTTCGTTTTGTTTTAGTTTCATGTTGTTAACAACAATATTAGTCAATCTCATGAAATGACTATAGGGTATATGCCTTCTGATCTCTACAACTTGAACTCGGCATATGGCACCCAGGAGGAGCTGAAGTACTGCATAGAGGAGTTGCACAAGCAACATCTTTTGGTATATTTTTTAAAACGATTTTATAGCTCGTAGACTGTTGGAAAAAGATATAGCACCTAGTCCATTGATTTCTCGTGTAAATTTTCCTTTTATGGAAGTAGGAATCCAACGTAGGAAACTTGTGGTGTGTTTGTGTAATGCATATATTTCATTGCCAATATTCGTCATGTTTTACAGGCCTTGGGAGATGTGGTACTAAATCATCGATGTGCTCATAAACAGGTGAACTACTTAAGTTTCATATCTCACTAGGCTGTTTAGATATATTGTCTTACTCCTCCCTAACTCTCTACAAAGTTGACGGACATATGGTATTATTTCGCCTGCTTATATTTACGTTTTTACCGATGACAGAGTGAAAATGGAGTATGGAACATCTTTGGTGGCAAGCTTCCTTGGGGACCTGAAGCAATTGTTTGCGATGATCCAAATTTCCATGGTCGGGGAAATCCTTCAAGTGGTATAAGTCTACATGTTTAGAACAAATTTATATGATTCATTAACATGTAATTCTAATCACGTCGTTTATTTAATTGCAGGTGACATATTTCATGCAGCACCAAACGTCGATCATTCCCAGGATTTTGTACGAAATGATGTAAAAGAGTGGCTGAACTGGCTCCGGAACAATATTGGTTATGATGGGTGGCGCCTTGACTTTGTTAGGTGAAGTTTATTTTGGTCATTAATTTCTTTTCCGTACAAATTAGTTTAAGAGTGTTTTCATCACAGATTCACAGCTAACTTCTATTAGTATTCTTGTTCCTTTTATGTTGCTCACAGGGGCTTCTCAGGTGAACACGTAAAAGAATACATTGAAGCTTCAAATCCCGCATTTGCCATTGGAGAATATTGGGATAGTCTGGCTTATGAAGGCGGCGATCTATGCTACAACCAAGGTAAGTTGTAAACACATTTTCCGAAGATAATATATTAAATGTTAAAATATCCGATTTTGATTATTAGTTTTCAGATGATCATCGTCAACGTGTTATTAACTGGATCAATGCAACTGGCGGTTCGTCATCTGCTTTTGATGTCACAACAAAGGTAAATCTATATAAACGTATAATAGAAAGTTAACAGAACTCTAACCAGATAGCAAATTAACCATCTTTAGTTATTGTACTCTGTAGGGAATACTTCATTCTGCATTGCATAACCAGTATTGGAGATTAATAGATCCTAACGGAAAACCAACCGGAGTGATGGGGTGGTGGCCTTCACGAGCTGTCACATTCTTGGAAAACCATGATACTGGATCAACGCAGGTCTGATGTTTTTCAAATGCAAAAAAGCTTGCTAAATAATAACATCGAGGTTAAATTGGGTTTTTTTGTTGCAGGGTCATTGGCCATTCCCGCGAGATAAGCTTATGCAAGGATATGCATATATTTTAACCCATCCTGGGACGGTAAGTTTTTTTCAAAAATAATGGAAATTTGTCCTTTTAATATCGGTGATGAATTAACCAACGAGTTGCTGATTTATTGCAGCCTACAATATTTTACGACCATTTCTATGATTTTGGGCTCCATGATGTTATTACGGAACTAATAGAAGCTAGAAAAAGAGCAGGGATCAACTGCAGAAGTCCTGTGAAGATTTACCATGCGAATAACGAGGGTTATGTGGCGCAGATTGGAGATACGTTGGTGATGAAACTTGGGCATTTTGATTGGAATCCGTCAAAAGAAATCGATCTGGATGGGAATTGGCAAAAGTTTGTTGATAAAGGCTCTGATTACCGGTTGTGGTTGAGAATGTAGCTTTTGTTATGTAGTTGTATAATAATGGATGACTGCGTCACATTATATTCTAATTGTAGTAACTTTACCCGTTATGTGTAATGATGTCACACAACCTCTATGTGTATGTATACGTAGGAGGTTGTTATATGTTATATGATATATAGAAAATAACGAAATTGAATTCCCCGTTCTTGTATCCTTTTCTTTGTTTATCTTGTTAGTTTGACTCGCAGTTGCTTTTGGTTCACCGAACAAAGTCAAAGTTCGTTGTAATCATAATGGAAACGTTGCTTGTTCCATTGAACACAGCTTAAAAGGCTAAAAAAATGGAGATGCAGGGGATCGAACCCTGTACCTCTCGCATGCAAAGCGAGCGCTCTACCATTTGAGCTACATCCCCAATTGTTATTGCATTGTGATTATATTTTTATAAATCCATGTTGTAACTTTTAAAATATTAACATCAAGGTTGTGAATAACGTAAGACGCGGCGTAGGCAAGGCTCAAGACATGGTGTTTTCCAAGACGTTTTAATACCGCGAAATTTTAATATATTTTATAGTTTTATATATGTTTTTACTATTTATTAATAAAAAGGTTTTTGTGGGCTATTTTATCGAAGGGTTTTGATGTTTTGATATTCCTGGAAACAAAATACACATTTATACTTTTAAGTGCAATATTACATGAAGATGTGGTAAAAGTAGTCTTATACCATTTTTAGAAAATCTTTAGAATGGCGTAATAAGTTGTACTTTTATTTTTATAAAATTGTTGTACCTTTAATGATACGATCATTGCGATTTCTTTAATATTTCTTTAATTTCTGCACCCGATCTTATTAACTAGAAAGAAAAGGATGTCATCCTAAAATGAAAAGTTGATGCACGTGACCAAATTTTTATAAAAAAATAAGTAAAGTAAGTATACTCCCAATCATGATGTTATGGTCGGTGTTAAGTCTTCATAACTTGAGTTATGACTGGGCAGACGTGTTATTGTGGTGTTATCGAGTCGTGCGTTACACACGTAATGCGTGTTATGTATATTTTTTTGGTTTTTCTTTTGTTTTTTAACTAATATTTAGAAAGTTTGATATAAATAGGTGGGTCAAGAGTTTCGTGTTATGATTAACGATATTTTTGGTATTAGGTAATGGATTGAGTAATGGTTTTATGACTCAAACTCTCTTACTTAGATCATAATGTTTTGTACATAGTATTTTAAGAATAACAGTTAAAATCATGTTTGTTGTTTACTACAATAATTTTAATAAAATTATACATGTCATAAATCATTTATTATACATTCTAAAGCTGGATATTGTTTACGAAATTATATTTAAAAGTCACACATTTTTGCAAAAATTGTCCATTTGTATGGTGATCATGGAAGGAACTATCTATAATGATGTCGGAGACAAGTTATCGTTTTAGAAAGACAAATATTGTTATACAACATAAATATTCATATTTTTGTGTTTTTGAAAACTTAATTTATATTCTGTCAAACTATATACTATATGCCCTTTGTTAAATAGCTTTTCTTTTTATACATTTTAATTTAGAAATTGTAATTTAAAGAAAAGATAACAACAAACCGAATTATGCTAAAATATTAGAACAAGTTTTAGTTATTTGTACCTTTTTAAATAACCGTGGTTGTATTTACGTTAATCACTCTTATACAAATATAGATTTCTTGCATATGTTATAAATATTTTAATCACAATTTTAATCAGATCGAGTTGTTAAAGACGCGTCTTAGATTTAAAGGCCTAGAGGCCCGAGATTTCAGAGTCTATGTGCGACTAGTAAAATGTGGGCCCTAAATACGAGTTATTATATATGAAATCAAATTTCATATGTACCACAACGTTTGTCATTAATATAAAACAAAATAAAATGACACTCGCATAGTGTTTTTTTTAAATTGTTATATAAATCACAAGATTCGTTCTATCATTTTACTGATTTAAATATTAACTTCCTATTTCCTATATCTTTTGAGCTATTTATGGTCGTCCATATTACACGACCCGCCTTAACTATTACAAACACTTTTATTTTATTTGATATGAAAAATGTTATCGACACTCCTTTAATTTACTATCTAAAAAGTTAACTCGGTGAAAAAAAAGAATTCTCTACACGTGTATCCAACAGCGCGTGGATGTTTTCATTTCCAGCATCTCCACTTTCTACAATTCAAGTCCACCAAACACACTTTCTCCATTATCAGCCGTCCGATCACCCCAAATATCTAAATCCACGGTCACAATAAGCGCGTGCATCTACGCAACTGGGGAACACACCGACATCTTTAGTCACTTTAGCCTTATGTACCAAAATCTAGAGCTCAGCCTCGGAACCAAACCTCCACGTTCAGTCCCGAACCTAAATCAACTAAAAAAATATAATATTTTTTCAAGTGTTATCAGCTAAAAGTCCAGAGAAAGTAAAAAAGCGCTATATATACATACACACATGTGTATCTATATCTATATATAAAGATCGTGCATTATGCAGCTGTTGCTTGTGTTTTCCAGTTGCACTAACAAAGTAAGAATCTTTAGACTATTATATATATATATATATATATATATATATATATATATATATATATATATATATATATATATATATATATATATATATACATTTTCAAAAAATGTGAATAAAACATTATAAACAGTGAACCAGACAACCTGCTATGAATTGCTTGTTTTCAACAATTCCCACAAAAAAAGATTTTATTTTGATCATTATCTTTTACACCATTTTGAAGTTTTTACTGGATTCTTGGTGTCTCTCATGATTATAATTGTTGTAATGTTATTAACTTTATATTGATTATATTAAAGGGGTGTTTGTTTCGGCTTATGTACCGAGGTTATTAGCTTATATAAATTTTGATAAGTTTATAAGTTTATTTTTTTTTTTGTTATAGCTCATGAGCTTAAATAAGCCATAAGCTCAAATTGATAAACTCATAAGCCGAAAAAATTGGGGCTTACGAGCTTATCAAAATTTATATAAGCTCGTAAGCCCGTTAGCCGAACTTTTCTTTTTCTAGTTAAGTATTTTCTTTAATTTCGGTAAATGTATTTCACATTATTATTATTTTCTTTCCATTTCTAGAAAAAGAAAAAAAAAAAAAAAGAAGAAAAGAAGAAGTTGGCTTCATGCAGAGGTTTTTCTGGGCTTAATTTAGGCTGTGATTTTTCCAAAAAAAAATATTTGATTGTTTAATTATTTCTAAAATTTGTTAGTTGATAACTAGGCTTTAGAACTAATCTATGTTTTTTTTTGAAGTTAATTAAACTTTGCTGAATTTATTACATTTTATGTTTTTTTGAAATTAATTTGAATTTAGAAATAAATTGGTTATCTTTTTTAATTTTTTTGAATTTAATATGAATTAGGTAGGAAAAAAAAGCCTTTATAGTATGTCTTAAAAGTTGGTAAATGCAAAATATATGTTTCATTCTGTTACTAAAAGTTTTGTTGTTTCACATAATATTATGGCGCATTGACTCTTTGAGAATATATGAAAAAGAAATTTAGTTTGCGGGAATGAACGATTTTCGCCAAATTGTGGAAATGTAACTGCATAATGAAACATACGTGGTTTTTTTTGTTGTCCAAAATCAGTCATTTTTCAAAAAATGTTTGTTTGCATCTTTCACGAGAACGATGGTTTGTTGGTAACGAAAAGGCACATTATAGTGGGACTGGTCGATGGGGGCTTCTAGTGGTGGTGTATACCATTTTTTTTTTTTGCATAGTCAATCACTTTTATACCAAGTTATCTTTGATCTCTTATTTGATAACTTTTCGTTTGCAGGTTTCTTGGTAAGTAAGATCAAACAAGTTTAATGTTATTCCGATGTTGGAGCGACAAATTATGTTCAAGCAGATGCAAGAACTTCAGAGGCAAAAGAAAGTACAAGGATTAAACATCGCCCAACAACAAAATGTCATAAATCAGCTATCTTTTACACATAATAAACAGTCCTCTGGAGTGTTAAATTCTGGTATACCAGTTCGTGATCCTTCTCAGATGTTTATGTTTGATCGCACCAATTTGGTTCATGGATTATCGACTCAAAATCAGGTTTTGCAGTCAATGGGTCTTGCATCTCATTTTCAGGGGCCATCTAACGAATCTACTTGTATGTTGAACTTTAGTCAATCTGTTGTAGTTGATAAATATAATGATTCTGCCAATGAGGATTCATCTGCTTTAGATCCATTAGAACAGAAGTTTTTGTTCGATAGCAGTTCGGGAACAGAGAGCTTTGGAAATATGTTTGAGAAAAAAAAGAATTCGAGTGATATTCTGTCTCTTCAAAACGGAAGTTGGAGTGCTCTTATGCAGTCTGCGGCTGCAGAAACTTCTAATAGTGAGACTGGGCAACAAGAAGAATGGAGCAGTTTGAGCTTTCAGAATCATCATGTGCCTATATCTAAAACTGATGATGCATTTACTCTATCATATAGTAATTCTTATCGTTCACCGAATTCTGGTTTTATGTTGACACCTTCAAGTCAAAGTCAAAGTTACGTGACAAACCAATCTCCGCAAGCGACCCTGTTTTATAGCGGAAGTAGACAACCGGATTTTAGCTCTGATGCTTCTAGGGAAACCTCCAATATAGTTTCGGTGAAGAAAGAAGATGGTCAACTATGGTCAACTACAAGACTACCGAATATAACAGCAGATCTTGAGGCCTTTCCGCGTTCATTGGAAAAAACAGATGCAACACCTCATAATCATTCCTGTATAAAGGGAGAAGTAAAGAATGAAAGCATATATTATGACAATACGATGATCCCTCAAGTAACCTCACTTTCCAAACTGAATTGTACGTATGGGAATTATAAGAGCCAACCCATTGATCAAATGGTCGAAAGCTCATCTCAGCCTCCTGGAATTCCGGAAAGAAATATGTCTGTTTTTAAATCAAAGAAAAGAAAATTTGCTACATTTGAACATTTGTCGTGGCATAAAGAAGTTACCGAAGGTTATTCAAGGCTTCATGATATCAGGTGAGTGACAAATAAAAGAAAGATTTGAATGATGCTTGAATCATAAATGTACCTAACTTTTGAAAATGTTGTCTTGCAGCACTGCTGAACTGGAATGGGCACATTCTGCTTGTCGGCTACCTGAACAGGTTTGTTTTTGTCGGCTGGTTTGTATTACATAATTGTGAGTTTTTAAAAGTAAATTTCAATGCTTATCATAAACGCTTGATTTCTATCAATAGTTGAAAAATTCGGGCAAGGAAGTAGTAGACTCACTTTGGATGATTAATCGGAAAAGAAGACTTAACTTAACAACACAACTTATGCAACTGTTATTTCGGCCTGCACCAGCCTCCGTTCTCTCAAAAGATCTTACTCAACATTGTGATTCTGTGACATACTATGCTGCTAAACTAGCACTCAGTGATGCTTGTAGCTTATGCTCGTAAGAACTACTTATTTTTATTTGTAACTTTTATCAAGGAAAAATACATTAGTTTATTTTTCCTTGAAATTTTCTCCAGAAAATCCGCGAAAAAAGTGATTTCTAAAAGCAGCAAGGACCAGGATCTTTCAAAAGTTGTAGAAGGGTTAATCGATAGATCAAAAAGGCTGGAAGACGAGTTTTCAAGGTAAAACTAATTTTTCAAAAGGCGTAAGTTAGCAATAGTGATATATTTGTTTTTAACACATGGTGATATAAAGGTTGGTGGAAAAACGAGACTTGTCGATTCTTGAAGTAACAATGAATTTTCAAGACTTGATCAAAGTTTCAGTAATCAACCGTTTTGCCACGTTTCATACACGAGGGTCATCAGTTACAGACGATGCAGAAGCTTCCTCGGCGCATAAACTATATCCTCAGAGATACGTTAAAGCTAGAACAATGCCCAACATAGTACCAGTAGGGGGGTATTGTCTTTCTTTATAAGATCTAGTTAGATAAACTCTCTTCTCCATCCTTATGTATTCTCCATCCTAGTCTAAGCCTATCTAATTACGCTTAGGTTTTATCTTTTTCAACTTAATCAACTTTGACAAAAGTATATAATCGTTTTGTACATGTTTATAATATTCTAGGAAGCTTTTTGTTCGCGATCCCGTTTTCATAAAATTTTAATATTAGATTACGAAAAAATAAAAAACCGTCAAAAATTAAACTTGCTTTAGTATCTACTGGGATATTGTATACCAGAATTGGTTGTGTGACATGTCAGCTGTTGATGTATATATACATATTGTTGTGTACAAAATATGAAGGTAAAATCATTGAAATAGTAGTTAGATGCAAATCAATTATTGTTGTGTACAAATTTTCTTCTAGCGGGTTGCATTGTCGGGTCGGTTGTGGCAATGACCGAGAGTGTGTCTGTTTAGTGGATTTTGGGATACCGGAATGGGATCCATAGTCATTGTTGTTATTTAGTTAATGATTAAGGAAGTTTTGGACAATAATTATCCAAAAAGCCGTTAATGTATTATATGAATAAAGATATGCTTGGTAAAACTAAATTGTAACTGGAGCTAGTAGTTGGAGATGGAAATTAGAGCTTATATTCATTGTTGTTATAAATTTGTCTCGTTAGAGGGGGTTGAGCACCCCCTAGCCCCTTCCCTGACTTTGTCGCTGTGATGTAGATATTTCTTTGTTTTTGTGTGGATTTGTGGGGTAGGCTTAACAAAAATTGCCAAATGGGTTGGTTTGGTTTGGTTTTTATATAAACATGGGAACAAAGATCTGCTGACAAAGATTTATTTGCTTTTTTGTTACCTTATTTATCTTTGTTGTTTGACATGTTAGTTGACTTGGTTTTTGGAGGCCCATTTTTGTGTTTGTGGGCCTATAAGCCCACTTATTGAAGCCCATATGTTAAAGTTGGCATTCTTGAAGGCCCATATATTTGAATTGAGCAAGCTAGGACTTGAGACCATTCAGTATGTTTGGGAACTTTTGATCTTGCCTTAAGTTAATTCCTAATCGATGAGTGCGACAACTGCTGTTTCGGGTAAAAAAAAAAAAGAAAAAAAAAAGTTGAAATATGAAGGTAAAGTTATCAAAATATTAGTTAGGTGGAAATCAATTATTGTTGTGTACAAATCATCTCTCATCGTGTTAGCTCGGTTGCGGACAAATGGCTAGCTTTTACCGGGCAATGACCGAGTCATGTATGGGACTTTTGGATGTTTTGGGCATGTCTAAATCAAAGAGCTGGTGACAGGGCTTCTGTTCACCAATAAAAGGCTAAGTGGACCACATTTTTTTTAATTGTAAATTGTTATTTTTTTATTAAGCATTTTTAATTTGAAATTTAATGTGTTTTTATTTTTTTTAATAATGTTTAATATTTAAATGTACTGAACACCAAAAAAAATGTGAATAATTCTAAAGATGAAAAACTCTATGCTACCAAAGATTCGAACTAAACGGCAGCTTTAAATTCATCATCAATTTGCTACAAAGATATCGAATTGCTTATGAGTTTTGCCAACTGAAATATGCATTCGGCTTTTCGTTCTTACTTAATCATCAGCTTTAGTTTTATACAAAGACAACAAAATGATAACGAAAATGTTTACGAGAAAAATCCTTAGTAATCGTGATCTTATTATCATACAAGTCGAAAAGATGTTTTAGTATTGACATAAACCTCCATTAACTATATTTTAAGGACCGATCAACATCCAATATTGTTTATTCGTTGCGATACATCTCTGCAGGCAACAAGGCTTGTCAAGGTTTATGTCATCTAGCTACAAACATCATATGTTCAAGACACCAAAGAACCGTCAAAAAGTTGATGAAACTCAAGTCTTAAGTTTAACTTCGAACGATTGAATTGATACTCCAGAAACTGCAAAAAACAGACAAAAACAAACAAGAGTTACATCTTTGGTATCTTAACCATACTTGTCTATAAAAACCGCGATAATATCTTCAAGTAAGTAAGTAACCATCAACAAAAAGAAAATGGAAAACACTACTCATGTTGTAGTCATACCGTATCCAGCACAAGGCCACGTAATTCCATTAATGGAACTCGCTCAAAACTTGGCTAAAAATGGTGTCAAAGTAACCTTCGTAAACACACAAGTCATTCACAAAATGGTGACAGCTACTTGGTCAGAAAAGGGTTTGATGCAAATGGTTTCTATCCCAGATGGGCTCGAACCATGGGAGGACAGAAACAACCTGGCTAAGCTGTCTGATTCAATATTTCGAACCATGCCTGAAAAGCTAGAAGAACTTATAAATACGATTAACAAAGAAGATGATAACAAAGTCAGTTGTGTTCTTGCTGATAATTGTATGGGATGGTCAATGAATGTGGCCGAAAAGATGGGAATTCGAAAGGCAACTTTCTGGCCTGCATCAGCTGTCACAATGGCTACCTTGTTGAGCTTTGAGAAGCTAATTGATGACGGAATTATAAACGATTCGGGTGAGATATTGTGAATCTGTTTGATTTATTTGCATTTGGTCAATTCTTTTGAAAATGACCAAATTGTAAAATTCAATTGTATGACGATCAAACTGAAACATTTAAGAAAGTACGTTGTTATTTTATATCATTAGCGTTTTATCTTACTATAACTTATTGTTTCAGGGGTGCCATTAAACGATAACATGATTCAGTTGTCACCTACCATGCCACCCATAAAACCGAAACACCTCTCATGGGCATGTATTGGTGATTTAGCCACAACAAAAATCATCTTCGACCTTTCAGTAGTAGCGGAAAAGTCAACTAGAATGTCGGAATGGATATTATGCAACTCAAGTGAACATCTTGAACCAGACACATTTAGCCATTTCCCTCAACTATCCTCAATCGGTCCATTATTAGCAAGCAATCGTCTAGCCGAACAAGCAGGCCATTTCTGGCAAGAAGACTCCACTTGCCTGTCATGGCTAGACACCCAACCACGAAACTCGGTTATCTACATAGCATTTGGAAGTTTCACAATCTTTGATCAAACTCAATTCGAAGAATTAGCACTTGGTCTTGAACTAACCAACAGACCATTCTTATGGGTGGTTAGACCAGGTATAACCAAAGAAACTACGGTTACATATCCAAATTGCTTCATGGACCACGTTCACACTCGTGGGAGGATTGTAAACTGGTCCCCTCAACAAAAGGTGTTAGCTCACCCTTCCGTGGCGTGTTTCTTGACCCATTGTGGATGGAACTCGACTCTTGAAGGTGTTAATAATGGTGTCCCATTTATGTGTTGGCCGTATTTTGCTGATCAGTTTCATAACCAAACTTACATTTGCGATATATGGAAAAATGGGGTCTCGGTTGATAAGAACATTAATGGAATCATAACAAGAGAGGAGATCGAAAGTAAAACAAACACACTACTTAGCAACAAAACGTTTAAGGAAAATGCGTTGGGGCTTAAAGAAAAGGTTACGAGTGATATTAGTAAAGGCGGGAGCTCGAAAAACAATTTAACCGAGTTCATTGAATGGATCAAGGATTCTGAATCGACATAGCCACTTGATTTGGAGTTCATCTAGTGTGTTGCAAAGGTTAAAAGGCCTTTGTGATTTTCTCGAATAACATATTTTGTTAACCTGTTTATTTATGGATTCCAATAATAGTAATACAATACTAGATATATAAGAAATTTCGAGTTCATTTTCGTACTAAATAAATAGGAAAAAAAATTGTAAAATTCACTTTTCAACATTTCGAAAACTTATTCTAAGAGCGAAATCTTTGTTATAATCCGCCCCATCTCAAGGTTTTTTTGGTAATTGTATCTTAATAATTTTGAGTTTCAGTATGCACAAAATTAAACTAGAAAGTTCCCATATATTTTCCGATAACCACGATGACCGACTCAAAAAGCTATTACAAAAAAAAAACATGACGCATGTATTTAGTTGAATAACCATTAAACGGTTATAATATAAACTAATAAAGCACAATGACATTTACCGACTCAAAGCGCTAAAGAAAAAAAAAACAATTAAACAGTTATAAATCAAATAATAAAGTATGACACCCTATATATTTAGTTCACGGTTTTGTAAACACCAAAAATTAATTAATTCAAGAGTTAATTGTAAAAATCGTCCCTTACTTTTGATCAGATTGCAACTTTCGTCCTCATGATTTCATATGTGCAAGGATCGTCCCTGTGGCAAATTTAATGTGCAAAAATCGTTAATTGAAAACTCGTTAGGATATTCATATGTTTAATGTTAAAACAAGAGATACATTATTATTTGTATTTTTATTTTCAGAAAAATTACCTAAAAAGGAAAATTGAATTGATCTTACCATAAACAAGAAATGAATCTAAATCACATTCGCCTCGTATGGACCATAGATGCATTCTTATTTTTCGTTGAGATCTTTTGTGTTACGGAGGAGTTAGATTTATTTTTTCTTGAGAATTTACGAGAGAGTATGATCGGGTGGGTTTAAAAAAAATGGATGTTGGAACGATAAATATGTTATAGAATCACTAAAAAGACCACATGTACAAAACACGTGCACACACTAACAGACCCAAGTTAACGACAAAGGACGATTTATGCACGTTAAGTTTGCCAATCCTTGCACATACGAAATCCCGAGAACGAAAGCTGCGATCTGAGCAAAAGTCAAGGACGAATTCAATTTGAAATTTTGTGAAACCGCCGATTAAAGGTGACCAGTGACCAGTGACCACCACATGTGCATACTGAAATCTCTATAATAGAAAATGTACAACTTATAGTGCATAGAATACAAACAGAAAATAAATAATCACACCACCACAATCCACCGTAAAAAATAAAATTAAAGCCACCGGAAACACACAGATTCACCATCACTATCTCAGTTACATTAATTAAAACAAATAAAATAAATTAGTAACCTAATGAATTCAAAACACTAAACCGTCTACATGCATTCAAAACAAAATCTCTAAATAAGTTAATTATAAATATTAATAAATCATTGATGCTGTACAGAGCCATAAAAATCGACTAATTTCTGCAAAACCGAAACTTGCGTTTGAAGAAGAAGAATATAATCAGCGGTTTCCTGAAACAATTGATCGGCGTCTGACGTGGCGGCGGGTTGCTGAGCTGGAATAAGGTTTTTCAACGCTTCGAGTTTATCGGAAACTGAAGATGATGATTTTTTATTGTTGTGGTGATGATGATGAGATTTGGATCGTGATGATTTTGTTGCCGGAAAGTTTTTTAATCTTCTCGTCGGCGTTGATCCCATTACCGGAATTTTGGTGTTGGAAAAGAGAAACACAGATTTGGAATTCCGTCTGTTTTCGGGGGTTTAAGTAATTGGAGCTTCTCTTTTTTGCCCTTGCTTCTATGCTTTATTTACGTAACTCTCATTATTGTTATTTTTTTTTTATTATTATTATTGAGAGATTACATTTTTTGAGTTTTGAAATTTTGATTTGAGTAAAAACATGAAAATTTAATAGGAGGAAAAGGGGAGAATCAGAATACATTTGGTTTTTCTTGGATTTTAACTGATAACCGATTTAAAATATATCATAACTAAATGGATTTAATATGGTCTGAAAAATATACCTGACCGAAAACCAAAATTGCATATAAAAGATTGAAAATCGGATTGCTGGTAACAAGTTTTGGACTAAAACGGACAGAAAACTGAATTTTCAAATTTTTATAAACTATAAACCTTGACCGATTGTCATTGGTTCGGACCGGTTTCAGTCCAATGTTTACCGGCTAGAGCATTTTTAGCTCACCCAGTTATATGAATGTGTCGAAAATAGGACCGAACCGAAATCGAAAAATACATAAAATGTAAGACTGAAAACCGGACCATTAGTAACAAGTTTCTGACTGGACCAAACCAAAAACCAAAATTTCTAAATTTTATAGACCATAAGTCAAAGTGGTTGTCATCAGTTTGAAACCGTTTTGATCCTATTATTGTTCGACTCATCAGTTTGTCAGGTCCAAACCTATTTTTGCTCGTTCCGATAACTAAACCAAAACCCAATAATTATAATTTTTAGTTCAGTACAAATTTAGCTATATAAACAATTTTGACTTATAACTAAATTCAAACCGTCCATACTCACCCTTAATTTGCACCCATGTATCTTATGTTTGTAAAGCAAAAATCATCATACAATGTTTTTATATATAAAAAAATCAATGTTATTATATTATTAGATAATCTAATTTACAATAGCAGGAATTATGTAATGAATAATATATAAAAATGTGTATATAATTGAATAGGTTAAGGGGTATTAAATGTGTAATTAGAAAGGAAAAAACGACAAAAGAGTGGTATATCTCACTTGACTTTGAAAGATTTATAGCGGGAATTGAAGAAAATGGCACCCAAAGCCTGGTCACCTGCAAATGTCACATGTGATTTAGGGGTCCATCTCTTCACTATATTACCAAATACCCCCTTCTCTTTTTCTTATATATATATCACCCATGTTTTATTAAATGTGTATATTTAAGAATACATGTTTGTACAACTTGTACTAGTGTCGAAACCAAACATTTACTTGTTGTCTACCCATAATCTTGTGTTTCTTAGGATATTGTTCGTTTTCGGTCCATGTCGTGTCATTAAGAGTTAATTGCATATACCATCTTTCGCGGTTTGTGGCTAAATTAAGATATTTGTTTTATATATTCGAAAATATAAAATAGTCTTTGGATATCATTTCTCGTAAATTAACATATATAAACATTTGCATAAACTTTTCTGTCAGAGACAACTTCTAAACAAAAAAAATGACATTATAATATAGCTTTGTTAGTCATTTTTTATTCATATTACATCACTAATTTACCGGTTATATATTAGAATGTTTCATTAAATCCAAATCCAATAATGTGATAGAATGAAAGTTTGATAAACAATTTTTCTTTTCAATAAATTAAAAGATAAAGTTATTTACAAAATTCATACATGAGATTTAGGTGGAGCATTTTCGGGGGCTAGCCTCCCTCCTTCTTACTTATATTTACGAATATACAACGCAAATGACTGAAATATCAAACAGTTCCTCAACATTTTAGACATTTCATTAAAAAGAGACGATGTCTATATAAATAGTTATTTCTTAATAATCATATTTGGCCCAAACCACAAAATTTATAATCAAACTAAAAAATATTTTTATAAAAAAAAAATAGGATGAAAAGAGGGGTAAAAAAAGGAATAATGAACTAGAGGAGGTGTGGCCTCCCTAAAGGGGGCATTGTGAAATGAGAATGGGCCAGCCAGGGTGGTGCATAGTGCGCAAAGCGGCGCATGCACATGGAACACCACATGCTACTCTTAATACATATACATATAATATACATATATCTATATCTATATCTATATCTATATGTATGCATATATACATATACATATACATATGAGCAATGTGAGAGACAGTTAAGCAGCATGAATTGTACCGCATGTTCTGCACATTCCCTGCAGCTTCTTCTGCCAGCCCACCCCCCTTCTCATTCTTTGTACAACTTTTAAGACACAATGTACATCTTCTATAGCACAATGTACAATTTAATCAAATCCAATTGACAGTTATTGTTATGGAACATAATGGCACCTGCGTTTGGACCAGCAAGGCCGTATCTAAGTGTTGGTTAATTAGATTATCAAAAGTACATGTTTAATGATGACTTTCTTTTTTTAGCTAGGAGAATATAAGTTTGATAATAACGAGGACTTAAAGAGTCAAACAAATCTTGGCCTAAGCCTATAATCAGAAACAACAATTGGAAAGGCCCGGAAATGTAGACGTTTTTAAGTTCAGGGTTAGTTTTGTTAATTTATGATAGTTATAATGTTATTAGTCATTTTGTCATACACCCATTCTATAAGGATGTTTTATGTAAATATTTCATAAGAATTTTCTAACTTTTTTTAAAAGGTCACAAGTCTATGAGTCGTAAATGTCCCAAATATAAATTGAATTTAGTACATCTCATATTTGATAATATTTTTATATAATTTTAATTTATGTAACAATTTACTTGTGGAAAATTGTTCCATTGTTGATCTTGTTCATAGTTTGATTCATGATTTATCATGATATCATAGTGGTTTCGCTCCGATTTTACGACCAAACCATTCGATTTAATCTAAATTTCTCAATCAATTGATTCCACTCATTTTTTCGCAATTTGAAACCCTTAAACCCCTAATTTTTCAATTTCTTTGAATTTAAGCTTCAATTAGTCATGGATGTTGAAAATGATGATCCCAACTAGAGAATTGAATATACATCATGGATATACATTTAGTAATGCTAATAGCTATGGCGAGTGGAAAACGAGCTACTGAGATCTTTCTAAGTACGAGAAATAAAATCGATTTTGTTTATGGAAGTTGTGTGAAACCTAATCTTGGACAACTGCTACCATTTTCGGAATTCTAACGGCACGTTTCCTACTAAACTATTTTTGAGCGACATTATTGAAGGTTGCATATGTCTACTTAAAAATTGTAATAAAGTTAAAGTTTTCCAAGAGGTTTGTTTGGTCTCAATATGCGCAATTTGGAAGCGGCTAATGTAGTAATTCATGCATCACTCAGAGATATTGGTGATAGTTAATTTGACACGAACGTCTTTCCTTCTATTTTCGAAAATATCCAATTTATAGATTGCGAACATGAGTCGACATCACAAGAGAGATTGGAGGCCGTGGGCTTCAAATCTTTGTGATGGTTACCAACATCATGAATATGAACTCATTTGTTTTTAGTTTTGTTGTAAATTTATAGAGTCGGTGCTTCAACTTGTAGTACAACATCAACGATGATTGTTCATATATTTATAGATTTCTTTGGTAACTAATGAAATATTTTGCTTTTCAATAATCATATCCTTATTACTTGTATCTTAAGTATTTAAATAAAATTGAGGTCAACTTTTGTAATAATATACACTTGGAAAAATATATTCTCCTTGCTTTAAAATTTATATTTCACTTTCATAAATATCACTTTAGACAAAATAATATAAGCAAGTTGACTAAATATTTCAAATTTGGAGGTGGTATGTGAATTTTAAGGTTGTATGGACACGTGGCAACTAAAGCACGTGATTATATTCTGAGCAATTAAATAAATTTTGATAGGGTCTAGTTATTCCCACCCTCCCTAAATGCTTATTTCAACGGGTCTAGTTATTCCCACCCCCCTAAATGGTTATTTCAACCCTCCCTAGCTACTTATATCCCATCTATGTCATAATGTGTCATAGATGTGACACTTTCTTTTTTTTTGTCTTTTTTTGTCTTTTTGTTGTCGTTTTTTTTAATTTTTTTAAGTATTGCAAAATAACAAACATTATATATAATTTAACAAAAAAATAAATTGTGTATTAAAATGCAACATTCATATTCTATTATTCACATATTCGGTATAATAAAAAACAATACATATTTGTGTAAAAATCCGTATTAAGATTTATAGCTTGCAACAAATCTTTTCGAATTTGTAACCACCTTTTTATTAAACATTTTTATAACCTAAATATTAATATTAATTAAAATATTTTTATAAAAATATTTTTACAAAAATATTTTTATATCCTAAATACTATTTTTATAAAAACATTTTATTAAACATCTTTATATCCTAAATATTAATATTAATTAAAATATTTTAATAAATCATTTTTATATCCTAAATACTTGTAGTTAATACTCATATAGGGTATTCTTTAATACAAAACTATGACTCAGTCCCTGATTGTTTGCAATATAAACATGCTTTACTACTTTTATTATATATGAATAACCGTTATGTATTTTTGTGATCATCCCATACATCGACAAAAGTTTAATAAATGATGTGTGTAATAATATGTAATTCATCTCGTAAGATTGTTATTATCGTGATCATATAGTTATTGTTTTACATATACAAAAAATAGATATAATAGAATCATAAGTTGCATGTGTTGCGTGTAATATTGAAAGTTAAAAGTTAAACCAAAATTTCAAAAAAAACAAAGAAAGAATAAATAGCAAGAATTAATAAAAGTTATAATATTTTTAGGTAGGGCCACGAATATCGAAAAAAGTTTAATAAATTATGTGTGTAATAATATGTAATTCATCTCGTAAGATTGTTGTTATCGTGATCCTATACTTATTGTTTTTACATATACGAAAAATAGATATATTAATATTTAGGATATAAAAATGTTTAATTAAAATGTTTTTAAAAATAGTATTTAGGATATAAAAATGTTTTTATAAAAATATTTTAATTAATATTAAATATTTAGGATATAAAAATGTTTGTGGTCACAAATTCGACAAGATTTGTTGCAAGCTATAAATCTTAATACGGTTTTTACACAAATATGTATTGTTTTTTATTATACCGAATATGTGAATAATATAATACGAATGTTACATTTTAATATACAATTTATTTTTTTGTTAAATTATATATAATTTTTGTTATTTTACGATACTTGAAAAATTAAAAAAAAAAACAAAAAGACAAAAAAACAAGAAAAAGTCACATCTATGACACATATGTGTCATAGATGTGACACAAGTGGGCTATGAATATGACAAGATAGGGAGGGTGTGGGGTAGGGAGGGTTGCCATAACAACACCCATTTTGATAACAACGTTTTCTTTTTCCCATTTTTTAATCTTCTTTCTATCCATTACGCCTACCAATGACCCGCTTCACTAATTTTTACACTTTATTTACGGTCATAATATCAAAATGCTCGGTGTTATGGTCACATTAACATAACTCAACCTATAACATAACATTAAAAATATCCTCCAATCATAACACAAAACTCTAGACCCACCTATTTATATTAAATTTTCTAAAAAAAAAAAAAAGTTACACATAACGCGCGTTACGTGTGTAACGCACTGCTCGTTAACACCACCATAACACGCCCTAACCATAATTCAAGTTATTGATGCTTTAACACTAGGCCATAACATCATGATTGGAAGCCCTCTAATTATGTATTTAAAATCTTCTTAAAGCACATTTAGATTTTTGAATCATTTTGATATTTTTACAGATAACAAAGTTAGATTGATATTTTAATTATTTGATATTCGTTTTAATCTAAAACGTGTCTGACTAGTTAATTAAAGGGGTTTTTGTTCGAGTTTGTATAACAGTTTATAGACTTAATAGTTTTCGGTTTATGTTTCATAAGTCGATATTTTATGATTTATGTAAGAGGTTATAAGCTTATTACTGTTTATTAAGTCAGTAATAAGTTCGTAAATTTTTATGTGAGCCATAAAATTGAGGAACCGGAAACAAAAGTAATAGATCGGGTCACTTTTGGGTCAGGTTTGTCATTTGTGTCCGGTTTAAGCGGGAGTCCATGTGCCTTAAGGGTTTCACTTTATTCACTTTGTTTTCTGGTCGGTTGAGCCCACAAGGCCCGGTTTAAATTTCTATCATTCAAACATCATTCTACTTGCTGCTTATATGCTTGTACCTTATTTTGGCTTCTTCCGTGTGCTATTTCCGACAACCTACTGAGGCAACGATACCAAATCCCGCATAAGACAAGCTACGTGAAGGTAGATATACCTGAATATGTGATTTACCTCTTTCATGTTGGCCGTGAGACCGGTCGATGAGGACGTCTAATGGTGGCGTATGCCATATTTTTTTTCTTTTTATAAGACGCGTGAAGGGGAGATATAGACAATTTCTCGTGCTATTACTGTTAGAAATGCAATGTATATTGAAAAATGAGCTCCGTATGCTTAAACACTAATGAAGTGACAAATATAAACTACTTATTCATATTGCAAATTGTAAGCATCATATCTGGTTTCACGGTCGAAGTTTATACATGGTTCAGGATTTTTAGAACAAACTGAGAACAAATAGAGTGACAAATATAAACTACTTATTCATATTGCAAACTTTTAAGCTTAAATGAATCGTTATACTTTTCCGAGTCACTTGAGGACACTTTTTCAATTGTCATTCTACTTTTGCAAAAAGTAGGAGATACTATCTTAAAAATACACAATGTCTCATGAAACATTGTAGATTAAGTTACAAATAATTGGAAAATAACTCAACTCCACTAATGTACACTGTTCATTTCTGGAACTAACAGATATCTCTCAAGATTAACATAAACGCAGAAACTAAAACCGACCTTGGTTTGACCAAAAACTCTAAAGAATTTTCATAGTTGATATTGATTGTCATAACGGCTAGGCATGCTTTCTGGGACAATGGGTTCACCTGTAAACGGGTCAAACTTGTATGGTTGACCAGTAAATGGGTCAAATCTCATTTGAGGTCGAGGGGCTTGAGGATCTGCACCAGTATTTGCGTAAGCTAAAGAGGCTGGTATTCGGTAAGGATCTTGTGCAGAATTTGCGTAAGATGTTGAAGATGAACCGGGAATTTGGTGTGAGGGGATAGGGCTCATCTCTTCCAAGTTTGCATAGGATGGCTGAAGATGTGAATTAACTAAATATCGACTGTAAGGAACATTTGTTGCAGAAGAACCTGGTAATTCGTGCAACTGTAAAGGACTTCTTTCCTCTGTTCTTAAAACACCTGTGTGACTTGGTAGACGGTAATCCGGATATGATGAAGAATAGCGTGATGCATAATTGTCGGACCTGCATCATACACGGCTGATTAAACGGAAAGAGTGAACGGAAATATCGTTTCTTAACATATAGTTTTGGTTCAAATATTTCACTTATATTAGGAAGCAAGAGGTGGTAATTCGGCCCATTTATGAATAGGTCAATCCGTGTTATGTTTTGGGTCAAATGGGTTACATAAGACTTGCTTTGAATACAAGAAACGAACCTAGGGGCACTTGGGTCCACATGCAAGACAAGAGAATCAACGGCTGGAAGATGCACTCTACCAGAGAGGCTCACTTGTTCCCTAACATTTGGGTCCCTTAATCTTAACAAACTTGGAGGTAGATGATTTAATCCGAGTTTATCCACCGGGTACTGTTCACAAAATAAATATTGTTTTTTATAAAATTTGAAAAACTAGAAACTAGGTTATGGAGACAGAATGCATACCTTAGAAATTAGTGATGCAAGATATGCTCCCTTGTCACGCTCATCTGCACCTGATAACATGAACTGCAGAAGAAAATTAGCAAAAGAAAACGTTAATCTCGACAAACAAAAGGAGAAGTACAAGTAAGTACATCAAAAAGCGTCGTCACTATATCAAATGAAGCATAGCCTAGCCCACTAAGCTATATATGAACTGGATATAGTAATTTTTTCAATCGTGAGAGGTAGTTAACCTGATCAAGGACTAATATTGCCGTAGATTCAGGTAGTTCCGCTAGATTAGCTAGTGATTCTACTTCGATCTGTCAAAAAACAATAAAAAATATTGAAAAGTGAAAGTTCAACTTCCTGACCACAGATATGCATATATTCCAAGAAAAGGAGCAAACAAAAATTAAATTATTGGATGATCATAACATACATCATATCGAGTCGCAATACCAAGCCGCAAAATTCGAAGTAGCCGCTCTCTGACAGCAACTGGTAATAGTAGAACAGCAGCTTCATGGGGATCAGCAACTACATGTTCCTAATCGTAAGCATTTTTTATTTTATTGTCAAATTAGCAACATGTAAATGATTGAAAAGTAAGAACATGTGAATGGAAAATTCAAAACTAAAGGACATCAATATTAAGCTAATGAAAACCTTTTGAAGTGTCTCTCCGTGGCCATTGAAGGAATTAAAGACGGGATCGTGATTTTGAGGTTTGTAATGATTTAAATTCTCACGAGGTTGGGTGATTTGGGGATCTTCAAAAGCCCTTTTCCTTTTCTTGTCCATGGGCCTTGCAACTTCAACCTATTATCATATACACAAGATTGGATGAATCCATCTTCGAGTTATGTGTTCTTTTAAATAACTAATTAAAAAACAAGATAAGTAACAGTACCTGTAGCTTAAATACTGGACCGCCCCTAGGCCCTTGAACAACTTTTTCATTTAGTCCCTCTATGGCATTATCAAGTTGCTACATGTGAAATCAAAGTTTAAAAAAATACAATAACAGTAGGGAATGCGAAAGATTATTTGCATGCTAAATTAACTTTTGCTACTTACTGAACGTTGAGCAAAATGAACAAATCCAACTGAAGAATTGCCCTTATTATGCACCACCACTTTCTCTACCTGAAATACGAGCATAATAGCCATTAAAACTGACAATGTATGCCTCTCAATGAAAAAAAAAAACATATAAACTGCAGCTTCTCTGACCTTCCCAAATGGCGCAAAGATTGAGTTCAAGTAATTTTCATCGGTACCGGAAGGTAAGTTTCTGATAAATGCTATTTTTATCTAGAAATCAAAAACGAATTCATAAATGTACAGAAGATAACACAATCATCAGGAATGTTGTTAAATTACTGAGATTACACACCTTAGCAAGTTCATCGGGATCAACTCCAGCATCCTCCTCGGCCCACTTAACAGATGGATGAGTACCACCAAGAACAAAATCTGGATTAGAACCAACCCTAAACGCACGTGCTGCGGCCTAGAATTAAGAAAATTTCGTAGCAATAATCAAAAGTGTAGTCAATATTTTTGTAAAGGGACAGTCTTTTATATGTGTGACGAAAGCATGATACTTGTATCATTAGTTAATCTGAAGTCTAAGTTGTCAACAAGATGGTAACATGAGTAAACAGAGGACTCACAGCATGAGATGAGAACTTTACGAAACCAAAACCGCGGTTCTTGAATTTCTTGTTAGGAGCAGTGTCACTACCACTTAAGGGTTGTGAAAGATCAATGGAAACGACGTCTGGAAAAACCTATACCGCCACGAAACAGTTAAATAATGATCACAAGATTCATATAGATTCTTACATAATGAAAAATAAAAGCAAATAAAACCAGACTTGCTGCCAGCAAACACATATTTACCTGTCGGACAACCTTACTAAAATCATCAGCACTCCACCCTAAATGGAGAAAATAGCTATAATCAAGCAAATGAAGACTTTAAGCATGCAAATTAGAGTACTGCGAAGAGATTAAAACAAACCTTTGTTTAGGTTCCCTATAAATAATGTATCATGTCCAGCTGATGGGAGAACACCGATTTTTTTCCCTTCTAGCTGAAAAATATAGGCCAAGAAACTTAACTTTATACCTCTCTGTATTCATTTCAATTATCCAAATCAAATAGAATGAACATGGGAAAGACGGAAGAAGAATAAAGTGTGTCCAAGTTTCTCAGTATACGTCTTCTAAAAAATGTCGCTGCGGATTTTGGTGAATCGGTGAACGCCACCCAAACCAATTACAAATCGGTTCAATGCAATAGGCTAACTTCTTTAGGGCATGAGAATATCCCTCAGTAGAGTTCAAATGATGCACTCATGCACCAATTACAAGACTATGAAAATCTTAATAACGATAAATTAAAAGTGAAGTAACTTCTTGCTTATATCATACATGGCACTAACAATGCGATAACTTCTTATGTCGCGGACAATGCAGTGACCAAGAACTGACCCTTGTCTTTGCACTAATATTATGAGAAACATGTAAAACTACAGCCTAGACTCGTTGATAATGTTCCTAGACCCTAAAAGGCTATAACATTACAAAAAATATATATATTGTAACAGTGTTGGAAAAAAGTTGCTTTTACCAATTAACAATAAATTTGAAAGAGATTATTATTTACCATTGATTCATTTAACTCCTTCAGAGCTTTGTCAGCAGCATCTTTTGTTTTAAAGCGTATAAAGCCGAACCCCTAGGCATTTATACAGATAAACAGATACGTGAGCTTCAAAAAGAGAGTAATAAGTAAAGAGAAATTATACTTATGGGTAGACTATTGAAGAATATAATATGTAATCACCCAAAACTATGCAGTAAAATATCCAAATAGAACACCTTTAGCATGCCTTTTTGATCCTTTATCAAACGCATGTCCATGATTTCTCCACATGCCGAGAACACCTGATAAAAGACAGAAACATATTGATGAACTGATGATAATTTCACACAGTTGAAACAACAAGCGTAACACTATACCATATAATGAAATTCATTTTGTCATGGAAACACTGTGGTGAGAAAGCAGATCACATATACAACTTTGTAATCCCTTACATGTACATATAAATATATCAGTATCATATAAAGTTGTACAGCCCTAACGATCAACATGTAGAAAGACTCAAAGATGACAAGCTTTTAATGGGTCATCGTAGTACAGCAAAAGGAACTCTAAACCATAATTCACTCCCACGAATGAAAATCGAAGATATAGAACTAATCTTTTATAAGCGTAAAAAGCTAAGTTACCTACCGTTAACAAGTTTCTTTTTAAATGAAAGTCAACCGATCACCAAATTTACTCTAAAAAAGATAGTCACAATTTCTAACAGATCGGATAGGCCGATGAGTATAAAGATATAGCTAACCTTATGAACCTTGTCTTCGGTTAAAGTACGAGACAATCCTCCAACAAAAACTTCCACACCTTTGCTTCCATTCTCTGGTAAACCAAAAAAGACGGTTTATTTAAAAAACAATAACACTTAACTAACAAATCCAAAATGCAAGCGAATTAGAGAATTAAAACTTACGTAAATCAGTTGAATTATAGCTCATCTGCAATCAATTACAAAAAATTAAGTCAATCAAACTCTTTTAATAAATTCAAATTACGTAAATTAATCTCATAAAGTCAAAATCAATGTCAATTTGAATAGATTGATTACCTGAAAATGCAATTCCTGTCGATGAATTGATTGCTGGAAAAGGTGAATTGATGACGATGAGTGAGAATTTGAGGGAATCTGATTATGGTTAGGGTTCTGTTTCTTCCCCTTTTTGGTTTCTGTTATGTTTTTCGGGTTTCGCAACTAATAATTATTGTCACATACTATATAGTATGATATAAAAAGTTAGAAAAACACAAACCCAAACACAATTAGGTTAATAACTACTCACATATACTTAAAAAACCGTAAGTCATAAAACCGTAAAACTAAACTACAATACAAAAGCTAACAAAAAATTAAATATTTGGGTGTTTTTAAATTAAAGCGGAAAGATTAAAGAGATAAATTTACTCTTTAGTAAAAAAAGGACTGAATTGACTTAGCTATTTTGAAGAAGAATTTTCACTAACCATTATATCTTGAATAAAAATTTTGAACTTCTTCATCTCAATTTCTGACATAATGGGTTCTGATATGTCATCGTCCTTGAACAATAAGATGTCTCTATGAAAATCGTCTAGTAGACTCAAGCGTTTAAACTTTGATTTTTTGTCTTTTTAAAGAATTTTTGATAAGTTTTCATGGCTAAGGATGTTCATTTTTTCTTTTTCTCCATTTTTTGAAAATGTGCTAAATTGACTCGATAAATCCCATATAACCTTTGTGATGTGTGTTAAATTGATATGTTGGTAAAGGTAAATATTTTGTTGTTGAAATTAATTAATAAAGAAAATAAAAAATATTACTTGTAAAATTACTTAACGACTGGATTCTATAAAGTAGGACGACTTGTGTGTGTCTCATTGTTGTTGTCAAAGTTTAAGGACCGTATTTGCATATTGAGCAAATCACGAAAATGGTCCGAGTCTATGTTATTTACCAACATTCAATTTCTTACGCCTTGCATTTTGTCTATGGTTTGAGAGTTACATTAAAAGGCTTGTAGAGCCTCCCTGGTTAGAGGGTTATCCTGTAGTAGAAGGATCTATAATGATCAATAAAAAGAGAAAGTAAAAGGGACTAAATTGTACAACATGAGTCTTTTTGGATTTAATATAATAACCTAAAACATTTAAAGGGTTTGATTACAAAAGTAAGCTACCGAAAATAAGTTAAACTTATATATCTAAGACTTATGTTTTTAAATAATGATCGTGTTATATAGTGTTTAACACAAATGACTAAGAAGTAAACTACTTTAAGCTATCGAACACTTTACTAAAATATGATAAATTAATATATAATAATTTTGGATGGGTTTTGATAACTACAATCGGATTGGTCGAGGTTTAGTCACAAAAACAAGTTTTAAAAGTTGTACTTTGTGAAAATAGGATATGCAAGAAGATTTGGGTAGGAAAACGGAAGGCAATTGAACTTATTTTTGGGAATTGGGAAGAAATTTAATATTGCTTTACCTAAATTTTTAGTTACACTTCGATCTTTTAATTTGGACACTCTAGTTGAATGGTGTACTTCAGTACCGAATGATATTGATCAAGTGCAATTTACACGTGTTTTGGGGGCTTTTGCTCCCTTATCAAAGGATCTGGACAGTGTCGACATGTGATTAGCATTGACGCCACACTTTTGTACGACAAGTACAAAGGTAAGATGATGATGATTGCTATAGAAGTTGATGGTAACAATCAAATACTACCACTTTTCATTTGCAATTATTGAAAACGAATCTTATAGTAGTTGGCAATGGTTTCTTTCTCATGTTGTAAAATAACGGGAAAGAATTTGTTTAATATATGATTGTCATGTTGGAATCCTTAAGACTCGAATGAGCCAGGATCTCCGTGGTGAGATCCACATGCTTTTCATAGGTATAATTTATAACATTTATTGAAAATACATTCTCGATAAAATTCTCGCTTAACAAATCAATTTTTTCACAGGTATTGTTTACGACATTTCATCAACAACTTTCATGATGAGTTTAAAAACACACAACTCGAAGTTTTGGTATACCGTGCGGGGAGTGATAATCAATTTCACAAGTTCACTTCTATCATGGAAGAAATACGGGAACTAGATTTACTTGCTCGTCGGTGGCTTGAGCAACATGCGTTTTCAAATGGACACTTGCACACGACGACAGAAAGCGATATGGGTTGCTCACCAAAAATTTGCAGGAGAATTTTAACAGTGTTTTTAAAGGTGCTCGTTTTTTTACCAATCACGACATGTGTCCAACTTACATTATATATATTGGTGCACTACTTTGATGTTACACGTCCTTTAGGATCTCGTGCTCAAGCTAATGGTGATGTGTATACTCCTCATGTAATAGCAAAACAAGCGACTTTAATGTCAAAAGCTACCGCCCATTCCTTGAGATTGTTTAATCGAGAAAAAGGAATATTTGAGGTAGTAACTAAAAGAGAAAGAAATGTTCAAAGTAGTTAATTTGGAGGAAAAAAAAACTTTCACATGTGCTAAATGGGATGTCTTGAATGGATCAAATCTAGTCTTTTTTTATAATTCAAAATATGTTAATACTCGACTTCACACATTTAGGCAGTGAACCTAATCATGTATAGTACAGTTTAGGTAAATCAGATTCGTTCGTATGGACTGTGTAATAAATTAATGATACTAAAAGTGGAGGTTTTGTGACCGAATTGTCATGTTGCTTAATCTAAAAGTAAACGTAACTTATCACGTGAAACGTTGTTTCGAAAAAAGATTGGTTTTGATTATCAATAAAAGGTAAAAAACATCCATTTGGATAGTTCATTATTGGTTTGATTTCACCTAAGTAATTGAATGTTAACTTACTTCTAATTTATAATCAAGTTCCTCTCGAATAACTAATTATCTTTAATTATTTTAAACAATACCGTTCCTCTCGAATACAGTAAAAATCCTAAATAACTAAGCGTTAAGAATCAAGTTGATGTTGATGATTTGATCTTATAAATCTTCCTCTCGGATACCTTATTTAGTTTTCTAATCCAATTTCTTGTAGTTATAAACTAACGTTCTTGTTATAACCTAATTGTTTTAGTTTCCATTACCAATTCCTCTCGAATATTGGTAATTCTAATCAATTATAGACCGATTGATTTATTCGTTCAGTGTTTAACCTAACCCTAGATTTTTCTCAAATACCTAGAATTTCAACCAACAAAGAATATAAAAAACTTAGACAATATATTAAGATTAAAACCAAAACGGATCTTCGATCAAACATAAAATCATCTATTAAACATTCAAAAACTTAAGCTAATCCATCCTTAATTCCATCTAGTAATTTTCCATAGTGAGTTTTAATGGGTTTGGATATCGTGATTTTACATTATTATCATTCATGTGTTTGGTGCAAGTAGTTATAACTTTTAGGATCAGTCGATTGTTTGATTTTGTAACCATTAGGGTCATATATATTTGGAATAAAATGAATATCGTACCTGATAAATCCATATTATGACCGGGTGTGATATGTGTTAAATTGACATGTTAGTATAGGTGAAATTTTGTTGACGAGTTTAGTTAATAAAGAGATTAAGAGATAACACCCATATGATGATATCATAGTCACTTAATAAGTAAATTTAATAAAGTTTGGCGAATGAACATGTGTGTTTCATTGTTGGTGTTAAGGTTTAAGAACGATATATGTATATTCGCAGGGCCGGTCCAATAATTTTTTGGGCCCTGAGCGAAATATAAAAAGGGGGCCCTAAAGTAAAAAGAAATAAACAAATATGTAAAATTCACGTAGAACATGTATTTGTACCCTAAATGAAGATTATGAAAAGTAAACGATTTTTTTTATCTGTGTATTTGTTACTCTAAATTTGAACTTCTTTTTAGCAATGTGTCCTAAGAGTTACATCCTTTACTTTAACAAAACGTTAAAAGTTTTAACTTTTATTTGTCGGTCATTTTGAGTTGATTTGACATGTCGACTTCTTAAATTATCGTTTCAAGTTGTTTTTATTTATCGATTTATAACTTTTAATTAACTTAAGCAGGGTTAAATTGACAAATATTCCATAATTAGAAAAAATAAAGATTCGAAAGCAAAACATTGCTAAGAAGTAATCAACTATGTTACCGATTTACCCCAACTAGCATCAAGAAAATATTACAAAATTGGCTAATTTCCCCAAGGGTCAAGGGTATTTCTGTCAAAACAACATAAACAAAATACAAATATCATCAATATACCTCTATACAAAAGCGTAATCGATGGGAGCAGCGACAGGAGCAATTGATGGGAGCAGCGACAGGAGCAATTGAGCAAATCGATGGGAGCAAATTGACAGGAGCAATTGAGCGTAATCGATGGGAGCAGCGACAGGAGCAATTGAGCAAATCGATGGGAGCAAATCGATTGGAGCAAATCACGGAATTCTAATCGACAGGAGCAAATCAATATTAACGGGCCTCTAGAATGGCAGTAAAGGCTAATAGGTTAAAGGTTAAAGGCTAAAGGGATTAAAACGGGCCCCTAAAACTGATGGGCCCTGGGCGGTTGCCCTGGTGGCCCAGGCCCAGGGCCGGCCCTGTATATTCGGCAGACCACAAAAATGGTACGAATATATCTAATTTACGAATGTTTTTTTTATGTTAAGATAAGACATAGACTCAAACAGTTTTTCGATTCAATGGTTCAACCTACTTTTCAGAAAAATACAAAATTAGTCATAATCCATATAGCGTCTAACACACATATGACTAATAAATAAGCTACTTAGTTTCAATTCTTGTCCAAACAAACTTATCTTAAGTAAAGAAAATGAAATTTCTTTTTAAAATGAATTATAAAGCTTTTGCACTAGATAAATTATCATCATTCCTCATTATTATTTTAGAAATTGACAAGGATTATGTCTAAAACATAAATACATGTTTTAATTACTTGTATATTCACTAAATTATAAACACTTTTATTATATTATGAACACTTTACTAAGGGCTGTTTGTTTCGGCTTATATAATCGGCTTATGAGTTTATGTAATTTTTCATAAGCCCTTGAACCCATTTTTTTCGTCTTATGATCTTATCAAGTTGAGCTTATGACTTTAAATAAGTCATAAGCTTAGCTTAATAAGCTCATAAACCAGAAAAATGAGCTTATGAGACTATGGGGTGTGGTGGGTGATTGGGAGTGATGATGTGGAGTGATAGAGGTGATTTGTAGGAAAGAGAGTGTGATGATGTGGAGTGATAAAAATGGGTGGTGTGGTTGTGTGTAAGTGATGATGATGTGGAGTGATTGAGTTTATTTTGTTATTTTATTATATAATTTTATTTAAAAAGTTGTATTTTTATTAAAAAAAAAAAAAAACACACTACAATTTATTTAAAAAAAAAATACTACAATTTATTTAAAAAAAAAAACATACTACAATAAAAAAAATACTACAGATATTTTTAAAACTCGTCTTCGCGCTTCTACAAATTAAAGTGTGAAGACACGTTAGTTTCCCCCTAATTCATAACGACATCTTCTTGAGTTGTGGAGTATTAAGATGCCACATATTTATCAATCGTATAATACTATTCGACAATCTAGATAAAATGTACACAACCATAAGTAACAAGATTTACATATTATAAGGTTAGTACTTATTTATATGACATAAACATTAAAGTTTCAAAAAATTTAACACATAGGTCATCTTCATATGTTGGGCTTAACCCAGCCCAGTAGGTCTAAAAGCCTGTACCAGGTATATTATCGTCATTTTACACAAAATAGTTTTATAAAACCCTAAAACCTAAACTAACAATCTCCCAATTCAACTCCTGCACTCTGTTTTTTCCAAATTAGGGTTTTAACAATTCCTCAGAAATAATTTGTATTTTTATTATGTTTTATGCGCAGCCCTTAAGATCGCCTTCCAAATAATCAAAATCGACCGTTGCATTATTTGGCCGTTGCTTTTGATTTCCTTCACCACGGCGTGATTCAGAAAACGCCAGCGCCCATTTTTTGCCTATAACGCCCCCACCGGTGTGGGGGTAGGCGTTATGGGGCGTTATGGTGCTGAGGTGGCGGCGTTATCGGAGGTTTTCACGCCTCACACCGTATAGTCTAAGGGCTGTTTGTTTCGGCTTATATAATCGGCTTATGAGTTTATGTAATTTTTCATAAGCCCTTGAACCCATTTTTTTCGTCTTATGATCTTATCAAGTTGAGCTTATGACTTTAAATAAGTCATAAGCTTAGCTTAATAAGCTCATAAACCAGAAAAATGAGCTTATGAGCTTATGAAAAATTACAAAAGCTTCGTAAGTCCGTTTAATAAGCCGAACAAACACCCCCTAAATCCCTCATTGAATTTATAAAATTATTTTTGTAAGGGGTCGTTTGTTTTTTATGTTAAACTCCTAATGATATCTAATTGTATTATCCAATAAGTGAAATAGTAAATAAGAGGTTTTGAATTTTTTTTTGAATAAGATCTTGATATCATTTTTTTCCCTCCTATTTGATAAGCTATATTTTATATCTTAATACCTCTTAATACCTCTACTTAGAATTAATATTATGACACCACATCGTAATGTTAGATATTGGCTTGGAGACTTTCGTCGTCAACGTGCAATGAGCAAAAATGAAAAGTTCAATCATGCTCATGCAAAACTTAGAAATGTTATTGAACGGGCGTATGGAGTCTTGAAAGCACGTTTCCCGATTTCGAAAAAGATGTCAACATTCTCATTTGATACACAAAGGGATGTTGTTATTGCATGCTTTGCGGTTCATAATTTTATACGAAATGAAGGCGTTAATGATGAGCTATTTTCTATGTCTGATCAAATAGAGATACAATTCGAAAATGAAAATGAAACAAAAAATAATCAGAATTAAGAATTCCAGTCACAAGGTAGTGCATCAGATCAACAATTAATGATAAACTTGCGTGAAGAGATTGCTGATCAGTTGATGCACAATGGAGAATGATTTACTTTAAATGATTTTGTCATGTTAGTTTATGGATTTTCATTTACCGTACTTTGTCGGTATTATTGTTAGAGTGTTATTGGTGAAGACGTTGTCTTTGGATCTAAAAACCTTTTAAATGTTTTTCTTACATTTAGTTATTTGTTAATTTTATTTTTCGTGCAATTTAACTATTCCAATAGCTTGAAAATATGATAAAAACAAGAAAAGAAAAAAAAGAATTAAGATATATATGAAACTATATTTTTCAAACAATCTTAATGACTTTCAGATTTCAGACTAAGTCTGTCTGAATTAAAGAAAAGAGCCGTTGCTTTTACGCGATGTCACCGGAGACTATAAATAGCCCTTTTCATCTGTAAGAACATTATCCTTTTTTTTCTTTTTCTTTTTTGGTTCCTTCCCTTTTTTTTTTTTGAAATGATCATCATGAAAAACTTGATCTAAGACACAATCGGGTCACATAGATTGTTAGCTCTCGTGAATCTGTAGGTTTCCAGAAAAAAAAAAGAGGCATTGATTGTTCCTAAATCGATTTTTCATGAAGATTATTTAAACTTTAGAATGATTTTTCGGTTAATGTTTTTAAACTCCATTTAGGGTTTCGTTTTTCATGAAGATTTTCTTATATTCGAATTACTTTTAGTGATTTTTTGTGTTTCTTTTTGTTTGAATCATATCGTGAACTCTATATATGGACAAACGAGTAAAAGAAAGAACATTGTCCACTCGGCTTTTCCATGATCATTCTTTAATCGTTTTTGTATTTCTTGCATTTCGTTTGTTTGAATCATTATGAATTAACTCGACTGATACGCACACAAATGGTTGGATTTTAGTTAATTGACCGGTATCATGAAAAGGCATATCGTTCAGTCGAGGTTTTCATAGTCATTTTTTGGGTTTTTTAGATTTTGTTTTTGAACTTCTTTTTTGTTACTGGGTTTGAAATCATCATGAGCAACTTGACTCATGGATAATCGCCTAAATGTATCGTTTTTCCACTATTTTTAAGTTTCCGTTTTATGTTTATTGCGTTTTGAGTTGTTTGCTATCATCTTGAACAACTCGTTTTTCTCAAGATGAGTATTGAATCTTTGAATGAATTCTCCAGTTTGTAACCTGATGAAAGAAAGAGTCCGGTAAATATTTACTTGATATACACGTAGATGGCCCCTTTTAACTATGATGACGCGAGAAGTTTTATAAACTGGATACCTGTTGGACCCTTTAGCTTCCCGATATGCTATTTACTTGATGTATGCAAGAGTCCCTATGAACTCGGTTTCTTTTTGTTAGCGACTGTCTCTATTAAGTATTTTGCTGTCCCTATAAGCAAACATACTTTGTACGCACTAGATCCTTATGTCTATGTACTTGTTGAAAGCAAGTGGCCTATGGTAAGCTGCTGTTTAAACTTTGTTACCTTGATGGCAAACGGCTCGACGACCCTAAACAACTTGACATACGAGACAGACACGCATAGAAAAGGTTGGTTTGGTAAAGTTATTGGTTTCCTTAAAGAACATTGTCTAATCGTTTAAATAATTTTTCTACTTTGTTTGATTAAAGTTTTCGTCATATGTATTGTTTTAGTCAGTGTTTATGTTTATGGCGATTCATTTGTTTGAAATCATTATGAATAACTTGACTGATGGGAAAATGACACACTCAAATGGCTGGCTGTAGTTAATTGATGGGTTCTTGAAAAGGCATATTTTTCAGTCGAGGTTTAACTTTTCATAAAGATTTTGATCATTTGGATAGAGTCAGTTTGCTTTTGAACTTTTTCGTGTCATTGGTTTATGTTTTTTTTTGCATTTTATTTGGTTGAAATCAAAATGAATAACTTGACTGATGGGAAATAACGCACTAGAATGGTTAGCTTAAGTTAATTGATGGGTATCCTGAAAAAGCCATATTGTTCAGTCGAGGTTTTCATAAAGATTTTGATCATTTGGATAGAGTCAATTTGTTTTTGAACTTTTTTTCGTCATTGGTTTATGTTTTCTTGTATTTTGTTTGGTTTAAATCGTCATGAAGAACTCGACTGATGGAAAAATAACGCACTCGAATGGTTGGCTTTAATTAACTAATTGGTATCCTGAAAAGTGAAAAGGCATATTGTTCAGTCGAGGTTTTCAAAAAGATTTTTTATATTTTGGATGGAGTCAGTTTGTCTTTCAACTTTTTTTCGTCATTGGTTTGTGTTTTCTTGCATTTTGTTTGGTTTAAATCGTCATGAATAACTCGACTGATGGGAGAATAACGCACTCGAGTGGCTGGCTTTAGTTAATTGATGGGTTTCCTGAAAAGTGGGAAGACATATTGTTCAGTCGAGGTATTCATAAAGATATTTTATATCTTTGAATGAATTTTTCTGTTTCTAACCTGATGTAGAAAGAGGCCAATATATATTTACTTGATATAAGCATGTGGCCCTATAAACATTACTTCCCTATGTCAAACGCCCCATTTAACTATTTTACCTGCTGACACGAGAAGTGTTATAAACTAGATACCTGTTGGAAGCAAGCAACCCTTTAGCTTATTTACTCTATGTATGTAAGTGTCCCTATGAACTCGGTTTCTTTTTGTTAGCAACTGTCTCATTTAAGTATTTTTTGTTTCTGATGAAAACGCATTCCTATGAACTATGTATGCAACCATAGTTTGTATGCATGTGGCCTTATAAACTACGTTATCCGATGTAAGCACTCGACCCTTATGTCTACGTTACTTGTGGAAAGCAAGTGTCCCTAGGATCTTTCTTACATGATGTAAGTAAGTTGCTGTCTAAACTTTACTATCTTGATGTAAGCAAACGGCTCAACGACCCTATGTACTATTTTTACAGACTCTTTTTCGTGTACTTTAGTTGTTTTATGTTTATTGTGTATCTTTTGTTTGACTCGATATATGGGACAAACACGTAACATAAAAACCTCGATTTAGTAAAGTAGATGGTTAATTTCCTGAAAGAACATTGTCCAGTTGGGATTTTCATGATGATTCTTTAATCTTCCGAATGTTTTTCTGGTTTGTTTGAGGAAAGTTTTCATAATATTTTTGTTTTTCCGCTTGTTTTAGTCGTTTTTTGTGTTCATTGCGTTTCATTAATTTGAAATCATTATGAATAACTCGATTGATGGGGGAATTGAACTCAAAAGTGGCTGGCTATAGTAAATTGATCGGTATCCTGAAAGAACATTGTCCAGCCGGGTTTATCATGATGATTCTTTAATCTTCCGAATGTTTTTCTAGCTTGTTTGACTAAAGTTTTTATAATATTTTTTGTTTTTCCGCTTGTTTTAGTCGTTTTTTATGTTTATTGCGTTTTGTTAGTATAAATCATTATGAATAACTCGATTAACGGGGAAATTGAATACAAAAGTGGCTGGCCATAGTAAATTGATCGGTATCCTGAAAAGCCACTGTCTAGTCGAGAATTTCATAAAGATTTTTTGTTCTTTTGGTTGGAGTCAGTTTCTTTTTAAACTTTTTTTGGTCATTGGTTTATGTTTCTTGCATTTAATTTGATTGGAATCATCATGGGCAACTCGATTCATGGACCATCGCCTAAAAGATTGGTTGGATTTCTCTTCTTGAAGGGTTTCCTGAAAAGGCAATGTCCATTCGGTTTTCTCATAAAGTTTTTTTAATCTTAATGATTTTCCAATCTATCGTTCTCTTTATTCTTTGTTATTTCCGTTTTATGTTTGGTACGTTTTGATGTGTTAGCAATCATCCTGAACAACTCTGTTTTTTTTTAAAGATTCTTTAATCTTTGATTGAGTTTTCCAATTTGTAACCTGCTGTAAGCAAGAGGCCCGTCAATATTTACTTGATATAATATACGGATTACTATTTACTTGATGTATCCAAGTGGACCTGTGAACTCCGTTGCTTTTTGTTAGCAAGTGTTCCTATAAAGTAAAACACTTCCCAATGAAATATGTAAGCGAACATAGTTCGTAAATATTATATGTGGACTTATAAGCTATGTTGTCCGGTGTAAGCACCCGACCCTTATGAAAGCGAGTTCCTATGATCCTTTTTACATGTTGCAAGTAAGCTGCTCGATAAACCTTGTTACCTTGATGTAAGCAAACAGCTCAGTGACCCTATGTACTATGTAAGCATTACCTTTTGCTAGCAAACGTCCCAATAAAAAGTATAATGTAATCGTTTGACCCTATAAAGTATGAATTGTGGTAGTGGTTATATTTACGTGATATTGACCCTAAAAGAATGGCTGAATTACTTTAACTGGTTGCTTTCTTAATGTTTTGATTTGTTTTCAATCGTGTTGAACAACTTGGTTTTTTCAAGAAGATTCTTTAATCTTTGAATGACGTTTCCGGTTTGTAAGCAAGAGGCCGTATAACAAATGACACTATGTGGAATAAGCAAGAAACTCTGTAAACTATCTTACCCGATGTAAGTAGTTGCCCCTTTAACTATGATACCCGTTGTATGTGAGAGTTGTTTTGTATATACTATTTACTTGATCTGAACTAAGTTGCTTTTTGTTAAAAACTGGACCTATAAAGTATTTCATCGGTTGAAAGTACGGCCTTATAAACTATGTTATCCAATGTAAGCACTCGACCCTTACGAAAGCAAGCAAACTGCTCTCTAAACCCTCTTACTTGTTTTTCCCCCTTTTTGGTTTCTGTTATGTTTTTCGGGTTTCACAAGTCATAATTATTGTGACATATCAGAAATCAAAACTAATAAATAAATATTAAGAAAAAAAAAACAGTTTTCGGTTATTTTATGTATATATCTTACTAAATAACCGAATTTCTTTACCATGTAACCTTAATTGTTTGCCAAACAAACCATCATTTTTTTTATCATACCTTCACCATCTATTTTACCTATAGCAAACACTTTTCCCAAAAATATATCATTACTTTGGTCGACATCGGAGTTATTTGATACGATAAAAGTGTTTTGGATTATACACAGACTAAATTGTATGTTACTAATTGTGTCAAACAAGAGTTTATCAGGTACAACAAGTCTTAACCATAAGAGAACGAAGTTTGTTTGGACCTTATTGGTGGTTTTGAAGTATTGGTTAGTTGTGGTTATTCTTCGAATTGAGTTTGATCAAAGATTGTGAAACTTCCAAATGCTAAGTAAATAACCGAGTTTCGTGATTGGGTGTCTAGCCCTGTTAAGCAAGTCGAGTCTTCTTGCCAGAAATGGCCTGCTTGTTCGTCTAAACGGTTGCTTGCTAACAAATTGGGGATAATTGAGGGAAATGGCTAAATGTGGCTTGAGTTGCATAGTATCCACTCCGACATTCTACTTGACTTTGCCCCTTCTACTGTAAGGTCGAAGATGATTTTTGTTGTGGCTGAATCACCAATACATGCCTATGAGAAATGTTTCGGTTTTATGGGTGGCATGATAGGTTTAACTGGATAATGTTGTCGTAATTCTAAGATAAAACGCTAATGTCATAAAATAACAGCGTTTTTTTTAAATGTCTCGGTTAAAAAACAACAATATACGATGTGTTGTAAGCAGGCGACCCTATAAACGTTGTTATGTGTTGTAAGCAAACTGTATATGGTTTTCCACTTCTTAAGGTCGTTTTATGTTTATTGTTTTTCATTTGTTTGAACATGAATAACTTGATTTATGGGACAATCGCCTAAAAGAATGGTTGGCGACTTGGCGTTACTTGAATTGGTTTACTGAAAAGCATTGTCCCGTGTTTTTCTTGAGAATCTTTAATCTCTGAATGATTTTTCTTCTTGTGTTTTAATTCTAGCTTTTTCGCAAACCATTATAACTGTAACACCGTGCCCGAATCCGACCTGATATTTGACTTGTAACTTTAATTCGGACTTTGTAATTGTATACATTTGACGATTTATAAAAGTTCGATTTGAGTTATGTATATTTGGGTTATCTTAATTCTATTTAAACCTTGTAACATTATTAATGTGTTATCTTGCATGTGTACATTAATGTACACTAAAATGTGTTTAATACACATGGACTTATATAAATGCAAGTAATTCTAGTAATGTGTTAAAGACAAGTAGTTTAATTAATACATGCATGCAAGGAACTATGTATGTATGTATGTATGTATGTTTCCTTGTTCTTAGCCTTGTTCTTAGCCTTCAAGTTTGGTCAAATGAGTTACACGTTTCTTATTTATGACTTTAAACACCTCTTTAACCATTTCTTTTTGTAACCTACAATAATTAAATTTGGAGTTAATTATTAGGGGAGTTACATTTTGACCTTTCTTTATCACATTTCAAACTCTATAAATTGGTGTCTTCTTGTCAAAAATCGAACCAACACAAGCTCCATAATCGAAACTTCAAGCCTCCCATAATCGATTGTAAAGGTTCCCAATTCTATTGTTTTTCATCATAATAATCCATAATCATGTTTATCTTTTATGTTACTCAAGCTTACCACCATCATCTTATTAATCTTGTCTATTCAAACTCTAATCTAGAAAACTCTAATTTCATGATATATTCTTATTCATATTTATTCTTATTTCTAGATTTGTAAAGGCAAGTTTGGTGTTCCTTTCAACGTATTCCGTATTCATAATCTAGTATCCGTATCTACCTCCGTATTTAATCATGTGAGTAAACTCGATGCCCTTTTTATTATATAAATCTTTGGGCTGTATCATGACATTCATATTCATACTTATATTCATACTTTTATGTTTAATTCATACTTATATTCACATTTATATTTTATGTCTATATTCATACTTATAGTAATATGGTGATTCATATTCATATTTACGTTTATATTCATACTTATATTTATGTGTATATTAAGACTTATATTCATATTAAAACTTATATTCATGTTTATATACTCACTTATAATCATGTTTATATGTATACTTTTTGTATTATATTCATCGTAATTCATTCATATTGGTATTCATTCATAAAAGTCATTCTTATTATATTCATTCGTAAAGTCATTTATGTTTATATGTACTTATATTCATATTTGATACTATATTTTCGTATTATGGCAAACATTGGAATGAATCAAGTGACACAATCATTATGGGATGCACACATGATAAATCAAACATTCAAACAATCAATCATTCATTATATGTATATACTAAACGGGAAACGTGATAGATCTATTGGCCGTTATTAGACATTCCGACGTGTTACTGTGAATGTCGAGGCCCTCGACCGGACCCTATGTGACTTTGATCACATATACATCAGACTTGATACAAACGCGTGTTATGCCATTATACACATATTATACTTGCTTTCAATATACAATCTTTATATATTCTTTTATTATACATTCTTTTATACTGCATTTTACATATTCATTTATATTACTTTTATACTCTTTATTACGTAATCTTTTTAATACTTTATACTTGTGTCTTAAACTTGTTTATTCACCAATACTTTTGTATTGACGTTTACTTTTTACATGATACAGGAAATGGATAGGTTTGTTTGAAGAAAACATAAGAGTTTGGACCTAGTTAATGACATTAATGAATAATTTAAGTCTTTTGTCGTTTTTCGGTTACTTTTCTGTAAAACATTTATTCATCTTTAATGCATTCATTTAAACCATTAAATGTGTCTATTATAACCTAATAGAGGAACACGAGTTAAGAACAAATTGTAATGCCTCTGGTGTGTTCTGCTTTAGCCGGGGTGTTACAATAACTGCATTCATGTTCAAGAAATTACATATAGAACTGTTATTTAAATAACTAAAGCCATTTATTACAATTGTGTAAGATTTACAAGTAAATTTTAATCCCAACATTATAAACTGTTCAACAAAAACCACAGCACATCAAACAAATAGACACAACGTAACGGAACAAGCAGAAGTTATAAAAAAAATAGAAAAAATTGACACGTCTTGAACCCAAAATTGCAATCGGTTTAATTGCATCATATGCACTTACGAAGTTAGGACTGAGTCCTTCATTGACCAGCATGCATCTTCTTCGGCTGTGGGTTGTGAAACTTTGGCTCTTTCGGCATTGTTGGTTGCCTTTCCGACCTGCAAAATATTCGATTCTTTTTATTTTCACAATTTGACCGAAGTATGCTTCTTGCAAACTATGGTATATTTTGTAAACCTTGATTTTTATATGACTTATCGGTTATAACTTGTAACATGATTATGTTAAATACCTTCTTGGGACGAAAGGTTTGTCGAAATAAGGCATAGGTTGAGCTTTTGGCACAAGCTCCTTCCTCGATCTTTTTAATTCTTCCTCTTCGTCTAACTACACCAAAAGAGCAAAAAAGGACACATAAAAAAACAAGGCCGTAATATGAACTATATACAAACCAACAAGTTATGTTTGCCAAATTCTACCTTCTGTTGTCTTTCTCTTTCTAATTTGTATTGTTCGATGTACGCAAGCTTGTCTTGCACCTACCATAGAATCCCAATGAATCAACCATTAGTCAAAATAAGTTGACTCCTCAAATTTGATTCACTGGTTTTCACTCTTTTTTAGTTTAAAAAAAACAGCACGTTAAATACCTGATTGTCAAACTCAGCACGTTCCATGGCCCTCGTGTCGCTATGTAGAACCAAATCAACTGGTCTAGTAGTTTCTTTAACAGGCGGTTTTGCTAAACACTGAAGTTACGCAATGCCACAATTGTTAAAACGTGTCAGATAACCACAACTCTTTGCAATCTTAAGATGTTGAAATTTTCTTCCAAGTTTAGGAGTAAAAGCTTTGAAAGCTCACCTCTGGTTCATCTGTGGTCCATGGCAGACCCTGTGCAACACGAATCCTTTGGTTTTCCTGCTCAATCATCATCTCCTGTACCTTCTTTATGAACTCTTCTTGTTTGGATTTTCCTCTTTGCTGCATACCAGTAATATAAAAATATAGTAAGTCAAACCATTCCGACCCGATCCATTTACCCAAACCGCACAATTTACCAAATGCCAACTCTAGTGATAACAATAAGGTCCGCAGATTTGAAAGAAAATAAACATATGTAGAAACATATCAGGTAACCTAACTACCACTCCTATCAGTTAACCGAACACGAAGTTAATCAATATCCCAAACTACACCCATATATCCAGATAATATATTTAGAAACAGTTGCTAACCTCGGTTTTCAGCTTAAAAGGTTTTTGAGGAGTAGCCTTAATAGTCCTTCTCTTCCCTCGAGTACCACAAGAAGTCGCAGAAGATTCAAAACTCTACATGATTAACAAAACTAAAGTAAACAAAACTACGTCTTTTTCACTTTGGATAAATATATAAACCAACAAACGACTTACATTTCGTCTGCTCCGTCTCCCACCACCAGAATTCCTGTTCAAAATACCAGTCAACAAACAACACATTCGTAATCAAATCAAGACAACAGTAAAATCAAACAACAGAAAGTTTCAACATCACCAACCTTCGTTGACTGTGATTACTATCCAGTGAACAAGTAGAACTGCGTGATTCCAATCCCAAACTCTCCCGAGTAAGAAAAAGATCCGGAGAAGAAAATTCAGTCACATGAGCCTTAGGTCTCAATCCTGGCAACTCCCATTTCGGAACCTTAACCTTAACCTCAACCGTCTCATCTTCAACCTCCTCGTTCTCCGCTTTAGGTAAAGTCAAAGCATTCTCAAAAGCTTTCACCAAATGCATCACTCTCCCACATCCAGTTTCCGGAACACTCTGTCTCGCTACCTCCATCAGCTTATCTCTTCTCCGTTTAACAATCGCACCTATCTTCTCATCACATCCTTCACCAATCTCACTTTCCCCCAATTTTTCGCTTTCAATTTCAGTCCCAATTTTCTTAAACTCATCTTGCGAAACCCTAAGATTCTCATAAGCCACACACAAACACTTATTACTAGAATCAGAATTACCTCTACACTTACAATTATTAACCAAGTCCACCTTTTTCGCCTTCAAATTCTTCTTCGCCACCACAAACTTCCGATCTCGAATTTTGTTCGGTGACTTTATCGTATTAGTATTCAGTTTCGGATTCTTGAGTGTTGGTTTATTGATCTTAGAAACTGATTTGGTTTCTGGTGATTTAAAGTTAGGGTTTGAATTTTCTGGTAATTTTGGTTTGTGTAAAAGCTTTGATTTAGCCGGTGTGGAATTCACTGGACCGGCTTTACGCGCTGCTTTCGATTCCATCGTAAATCGTAGGAAATTGAGAGAAGGAATTACTAGGGTTTTAGTTGGTTATATGATCATGAATGATGATGGAATATATGAAAAAATATGAACGTTTGAAGCGCCGCTCTTTATAACGGCTAGTTTTTTCTTTGTTTTTGTTTTATCCGGTTTTATTGCCGGTAATGTGGAACTAGGTGGGTCGGGTCAAGTGGGTAATTTTATTGGGTTATTTCCTTTCGGTTAGGGTTCGCATCCACGGGTCTTGGCCTCGAATATCCCTTACCCACGCTCTGTGTTCGTGGATTTTTTCGTACCCGTTAATCCGCAGGTAATTGTTGACGGGTTTATTTTTATATATGTGCCCACGACCCGTTGGGTATTCGTGTCCACGGATAAACCCGCAGGTTGAATAAGGCCATATTTACTAGTTAAACAATTAACAAGAATTGAAATATGCTCTAAACGAGTGACGTATGTGACTAATATCCTTACATGAATGGAATATGAAAATTGTTTTGCTATTTTATAAATTATAACTAACGTTACATACTTAACTAGATAACAACGATGACTAATACGTTAAGTACTTAATTTAGACTTAAGTTACATATATAATATTATATTTTATTATGTTTTATCGGATATAACCACATGTATTATATACAGGTTTGACGGGCTCGTTGGTCGGGTTTACCCACGGATTTACAACAAAACCAACGCTCACCCACAACCCCCCAAAACGTGTATGCTTTTTAACTCACCCTCGCACCCACAGGTAGTAACTTGCGGGTTTTTCTACCCACAACGGACGAATACATGGGGTTTGCGGGATTTTTCTCGCCCATTACCATCCATACATTGGTTTTCATGGGAAAACATAGAAAAGATTATCTCTAGATTATTTGGAGAGAGCGAGTATTTTTTTAGTGCAATACATGATAATCGAATAGAAACACAAAAATATTTAAAAAGTAAATATCGGCTGTTCTGTTTTTCAATTTATAAAAAATCAAAATATTCAGTTAGATTTGAGAATGTTTCATAAACATATATAACTTTTACATATTATTATTATAAAAAAATGTTGTAGCTTAATAATTATAAATTTATTAAGTCAAAATTATTATTGGTTGTCAAGAAAAATAAATATAATGTTGCTAATTGAGTCAAACTGGTTACAACTTAGAAGAAAAAAAAATAATTAAAAACCGAACTTGACTTAAAAAATCGAAAAACCAAACTGATATAAAATGGAACCGAAAGGTTCTTAGTATTTTAAACTGAAATTTTCGATTTGATTTCGTTATTCCGATTTTATGCAAAATTGACCCAAAAGTCTATGCAAGCTTAGCCTTTGTCCCAAATTTTTTAAGTATATTGTTTTCCATTTGTTATTATTTTTTTAAAGGTATATAAATATTTTCCAAAGTGGCTAACAAAGATTCCACCTTGTGGATTTTCTACTTTTCTAAAGAGTATTTGGTATATGAAGTTTTAGGCTCTTTCTTTTTTAACAAAAATAAAAAGTTCTAACAATAAAGTAAAAAACTAATTCAAAAAACTTTTAAAAAATTGAAAGTTACATTTGTTGAAATAGACTTCGGTTGTAACTTTCTTTTTCTAGCATCAATTACTTATGTCGAACACAGTAAGAAACAAGATTCTCGAACATTATTAACTTAACTCTAAATTAGTAAAATTTGATGCTCCATCAATACATATTACATAACTTTTTATTTTTATTAGGAATCCATCAATAAAACCCAAAAATTAAAGCATATAAGTCATTATGTTTCATAATTAGCTTAAATTTTCGACAAATGAGACATATTTATCTTTTAGATATCTAATAAACATATTTTTATAGCTATGTTTAATATTATATTAAAACATAATGTTTTCGGTTAATTTAAATGTAAAAATTATTTTAAACATAGATGGTTTTGATTATGTCGCTTTAAATAAAACTAATTGTCGTCGATAACAAAACATTTGTCTATTATCATTTATAATTAATTTTGTTTCAAATGAAATATGTGTAAAATATCTACTTGAAAAATTGACTTATTTGACTTTTAAACATGAAGGTATATTCAAATTCAAATACAACTTCAAATACAAAATTATAACATTTTACAATGATAGCTTTTTTTTATGTAGTAATTTATATTCATTTTGTTTTTTATAAAATATTAAATGTCACGTTTTTATGAATATCTATTCGGTTACACATCAAACCAACCAAAAGCGAATTTCATTATCACCGACAAACACGAATATTATTAAAATAATCAATTATTACCCCTGAAGAAATACATAATAACTAAACAACCCTTCAAAAATTGTTATATATCTATGTTGAAACCCGTTTACAACTATCTGCATCCGATAACTTGATTACGTACGTTTGTAAAAACAAGATAACCAGAAAATAATGTTTGTTACGAGGATAGTTATTATCGGCATTTTCTTGAAAATAAATCAGTTTTAAGAAAACCGGAAATAAATCTTTATTGTTATTTATATGAATATAAAACGTATAATTGGTTGGATATTTGAGGCTTACATTTCACTCAACCAAAATTATGTGCTCCTCAGGCCAGGCCCCCATTAACTTTCAATCTTAGTTTCCAAGTTAACTTTTATTGATTTTTATTTAAAAATGAATTAAAATTAACATTACATTAAATTAAAAATAGGTGTACAATTTCCCGATAAGCAACTTATTATTAATTGGATACCAAAAATATCTTATTGAAAATAATCAGTATAGTTCAAATTCTAAATCAACTATTATATTTCACATGATTTTTGTTCTAGCGACTGTGATTAGTTGTCTAGCAAAAAAACGTATAGCACTTGTCCAAAGATTAAATGTGTCCGATTTATGCAAATTAACTGTATTATGTTAGCCACATACCGGTCAATGTAGTCTCAAGAGTACGAGTGACACATATTTATTTATTAAGAATTTGGCCGTTAGAAAAAAAAAAATCAAGAAGCTTTTGACCAAAGCAATGCTTTTAACTTTTTGGTTAATATCTTGTAATTATTACTAAAAAAACAAAACTGTCACTTAATAAAATTTGGTTAATAACTTTAAACCATGTAAGTAAATTTATTTATTTTTGTATAAATTTGGTTCACCTTCACTTCTTCATATGTTTAAAAATTTATAAATAGAGTCCGTCAAGTTTTTCATTTGTTTCATATAACGTCCTTCTATAATTAAAGATAACTCCGTTTGGGTTTTTAAGGTTTGACGTTAGCACCGTCAAGGAAGATGCTGCCAGCAAACCGGGTTGTGGTTGACAGTGGTGAAATGTTGCCGTCAATACGCGTTAGAGTGGATACTATTCTACGTCAAAGAGTTGAGTCATTTATTAACTTGGTCCCTTGACTTATAACCATTTTGTAACTTTAGTACCTCCAGTTTTCTCCCTTGTATAGTTTCTGAAAGTTTCATAATAAAAAGGTATCGAAATCAGTTAATCAAATCTTAATTAGTTAACTTCATCTCATGGAGTAATAACGTGAGTGTGATACATGAGTTCATTTGTAGACGATTTTTAAACAATAATGATTGAACGATCAAGAGTATCACCATAATTATTAATGCAACCATCAAAGTGTTTATAACCTAACGGTATGTGAGTTGACTTATAATTTAGATATTCTAAGTTCAAGTTATGAAATGGACAAAAATAAGTATTGATTGAACCAAATATATACATCTGACAAAGACAACAAGTTGTTGAGCCGTGAGAAGTAGCAAGTTCAATTGATTGACCCATAATCTACATTCGAATTTCCAATAATCGAGCAAGAAGCCGGTCGAAAAACAATAACTAAATTGGCAGTTTAGTGACTTTATATTATATGACTTAAGAAGTAATGAATGATTTAGTGAATTGAGATCGAAAGAATATTTGATGAAGTAGGATGAACGTGACGATAAAGTGATCATTAGATCGAGGACACCCATGTGTAGTGCACATGCTCTGCCAATATTTAATGGAATAAAATGAATGTATTGGGATCGTGAATGTAGAATATAAAAGCTACGTACACTAAAATTGAAGAGTTGACTCTTTATGTATGACTCTTCTACTTGTTTATTAGAATATGAAATGAAATTGGTCTATGTACTAATATAAATTCCTTTAGTTCTTTCTTTTTATTAAAATTAGATACATAATATACATGTATTGTCAAAATTCCAAACAATTAAATATCAATTAATCATCTAAACTAATGGTGTAAACTAGTTGAGTTGAATCGGGTATTACCAAACTTGAACTCGACTCAGTTGTTAAGACTGAAGTTCAACCGAACTTTCTATTTTATGTTCAAGCTCGTGCTCGAAACTCGCATCTAGCTCGATTGATTATACTTCAAGCTCGAGCTCGATAAATAATCATTATATAAACTTAAATCGACTCGACTCGTTTCATATACGTAATAACTTATATAGTAACAATAATTTAATAATTGTATGGATACAGAAGGGTAAATTTGTAATTTAGCAAAAGTTCGATAAAGCTCGTGAGCCTAACGAGCTGAGTATCTTACAGCTCGAACTCGACTCGAAAGTTTATCCGAGTAGCTCGAGCACGAGCTCGACTCGATTAAATCAAGTCGAGTTCGAATAGTATGCGAGTCAAACTCAAATAAGTCGAGCTGTCTCGTCTCATTTACATCCCTACCTAACCTTATGTAACTTATGGAATCCCGTTTCGTTTAGTAACTTTTTTTTTCGTGATAAAGTTATTCAAAAAGATAAAATTATTTGGGATAAAAGTGTAATCTCACCAGAAAAATCAGAATTATTTATCATTTAATTTAAATTGTAATAAATGAAAAGAAACTATAAAAAATGGACATATCTTATTAAATGTTACGAAACATATGTACACTGGACACATTCATGATATTAAAACAAAACGTAACAGATTAACTCAAAATCCTGGTAAAAACTGTTAAAAAACAATCTTGAATGTCAATTATGAAAAATAATTATTTTTTTGACTTATTGAAACTTCACCACTCCCTAACCATCATCTGCCAAATGCGTGTAGGTGGACGCGTTGAGCTGTCCACGTCAATAATAATAAACAAAAAGGTTACCAAAGGGATCATAAATGTCATTCAATGAAATACAAGGGGTAAATTCTGTACTTACAAAATATTATATAAACATGTCCCCCCGCTTTCTATGTTTCGTATTACACATTACACACACACACACAGATCTCTCTCTCTAATTCTTTCTAAATCAGATCGCGGATCTATCAGGTATATATGTATATATATCATTCATTTCAGATTCACATTTTTTATAAAATTCACATTTTCTATATTTTTCAGTATTGTTGACTCAAATTACTGTTTTCATGATCTAATTTTTGAAATGATATAAGTTGTTAATTAGTTAATTGTATATATTTGTAGTTAATTGCGATGTTTTTATGATCAGATCTGTTTACATTAATTCTGTTATTTGTTTCTGTAAATTTTAGTGTTATTGACTCGAAATGAATTGTTATGTTTATATGATCAGATCTGTTATTATTTGTTATTGAGCTGAATTTCGGAGTGTCGGTTACGAAACGAAACTGTTCCTTGTAGATCTGTGCTGTTTTTCATTTTCATTTTGAATCGTAATTAGTTAGATGAAATATTATCACATTTATTAGTTGCATTCATTTGAAGCTGATCTGTATGTTTACGTATAATTAAGCTAAGCTTTTCGATTTTTAGACGGAACTAGTAATGCTGTTAATGGACTGTTAGGTGTACTCGTTTATCATGTTGTGTAACTGCAAGTTATATCCTCTGCTTACATTTTTAGTACGTAGCTTTTATATCATTTTAGTTGCGTATAATTAAAGTTGAAAGAGTTGCAATTCTTCGAGTCTTAGATTGCTGTTTTTTAGTGTTGCGTTTGACATGTTATATTGAATTTAAAGTTGAAAGTTACTTTTCATCTACTTTTTTTTACGTAATGACTTGATGCTTATTGAAATTTCTGGTATACAGGAATACGAGAAGATGGTGAAGATCTGCTGTATTGGAGCTGGGTATGTTGGTGGGCCTACTATGGCTGTTATCGCACTCAAGTGTCCTGATATTGAAGTGGCGGTAGTTGATATTTCTGTTCCTCGTATCGCCGCCTGGAATAGTGATCAGCTCCCGATCTATGAACCAGGACTTGATGAGGTTGTGAAGCAGTGTAGAGGCAAGAACTTGTTCTTTAGTACTGATGTAGAGAAGCATGTATGCGAAGCTGATATTGTGTTTGTTTCGGTTAATACTCCAACGAAGACACGTGGTCTTGGTGCTGGTAAAGCTGCTGATCTCACGTACTGGGAAAGTGCTGCCCGTATGATTGCTGATGTTTCGAAATCAGACAAGATTGTAGTTGAAAAATCGACTGTACCTGTGAAAACAGCTGAGGCGATTGAAAAAATTCTGACACATAACAGCAAGGGAATTAACTTCCAGATTCTTTCGAACCCGGAGTTTCTTGCCGAGGGAACTGCAATTGAAGATCTTTTCAAACCCGACAGGGTTCTCATTGGTGGTAGGGAAACCCCTGGAGGCCAGAAAGCAATCCAAGCATTGAAAGACGTGTATTCTAACTGGGTCCCCGAAGAAAATATCATCACAACTAACTTGTGGTCTGCAGAGCTATCAAAGCTTGCCGCTAATGCCTTTTTGGCTCAGAGAATCTCTTCGGTTAATGCTATGTCAGCTCTCTGTGAGGCTACTGGTGCTAACGTCAGCCAGGTTGCTTATGCCGTTGGAAAGGATACTAGAATCGGTTCAAAGTTTTTGAATTCCAGCGTGGGATTTGGCGGTTCGTGTTTCCAGAAGGATATTTTGAACTTGGTTTACATTTGCGAGTGCAATGGACTTCCTGAAGTGGCTGAATACTGGAAACAAGTTATTAAGATTAACGATTACCAAAAGACCCGTTTTGTAAACCGTGTTGTAGCATCTATGTTTAACACTGTTTCAAACAAGAAGATTGCCATTCTTGGATTTGCATTCAAGAAGGATACCGGTGACACCCGTGAAACCCCAGCCATTGATGTTTGCAAGGGTTTGTTAGGTGACAAGGCTCAGTTGAGCATTTACGATCCACAAGTCACTGAAGATCAGATCCAAAGAGATCTTTCCATGAAGAAGTTTGACTGGGACCACCCTCTTCATCTCCAACCAATGAGCCCCACAACCGTGAAGCAAGTAGGTGTCGCTTGGGATGCTTATTCCGCCACCAAAGATGCCCATGCCGTGTGTATCCTAACCGAGTGGGATGAGTTCAAGACCCTCGATTTCCAGAAGATATACGACAACATGCAGAAACCTGCTTTTGTTTTTGATGGTAGAAACGTTGTGGACAGTGACAAACTGAGGGAAATTGGTTTCATTGTTTACTCGATTGGTAAGCCACTTGATGCTTGGCTCAAGGACATGCCTGCTTTGGTCTAAACGAACAGTTTGATGAACTAGTCAGGTCAATTCTTCACTATTTTTGGCTGGTCAGTTCTTTTATTCTTAAATTTGTACCCTGTAGTGAAAAAACGATTATGTGGGTTGCCATATATGTTTACGAAGCTTTATGATCTTCCTATGTTGTATCCGTTTATATTGTTACATTTTTCAACTTTAATGAACCTTAATATAACCCCTTTTGTTTGAATAGTTGTCAAAATAGTTGACGAAATATGTAATTTGAGCACGCATTCTTGTTATTACATCATGGTGTTGTACTTGCTTTGGGATGGAATTTTCATTACTTAATCGAGCTTTTACATTTTCTTAAATAATGATATAATAATCAACTGTCGTAGATATACGATGCTGTACTCTTAACAGGACATTCTGTAATGAAAACTGTTGGAGAGTTTTTAGTTTTTGTTCACAACTTCACATATGTCTCCAAACAAATTGGAAAATGAACATTCTCTTCGGTGTACAACAACAATAAATTTTTTGTGGTAAAGCCAATGAATGTTAAAATGAGTAAGAGGCTATCATAATAGCGTCAATATACGACACCTGATTCTGTTTATTATAACGAAAACTATGTACTTACACTGAACAAGTAGATCTTAAGTACAATGGAGAGAGCCAACTGCAACATCGTAATTCCAGCAACTATCCAAAACCACTTTTCACCAGACGAAACTATGTGGCTTCGCAGATTTGTAGCCACAAACATTGCCGACATAAATCCAGCAACACCCGCAATCACCCACCGAATTATGTCCACCGGAATAATAGATAAACACTGTAATTGAAAAATTATTATTATTTGCACAATGCGCTTTCAAAATTTGGAAACTGTTTCTGTTGAGAGCAGAAATTTACCACTGCTGGAATGAAGATAAACAACGAGTAGCCATAGAGGCAGAGAAGTTGAACAAGTCCCAAAGGTACGGATAAGTACTTCAGAACTATATACAAAATGATAGGGACAAAAACGGCATAGCCATACAATACGGTAGCGGACCAGGTTAACAGATGAATATCATAGTCCCAATTCTTATGGTTTATCCTGTCAGCAAGATAAGTGACTGATGTACCAATTGAAGCCGATACGAAAATTAAAGTGGTGCATATCCAAAAAGGTCCGTATCTGCAAGAAGATGTTGGTTTAATGTTTGATGATTGATGATTGATCTCAGTAATAACAACGAGGACTTATTGATTCATCTTACAAGTCTGGGGTGCTAGCGGTTTTTTCACCAAAGGTCCCTTTGAAGGGAAATAGAGAATCTTTAATTCTATCTAGAATATCAGATGTGTCAACATCGAAGTAGGGTTGGTAGGCTGCGACTGAGAATGCCTTAAGCCAACCGGCAGCTTGTTGTTCTGATGCACCTGACGTTGGCTTTGAGAACGTGACTGCATATACATGTTAATCATCACCGAAGAACTAAACATTTATCCATTCGTTAAGGTTCTGAAATACGTACCATCAGCATCACGAGGTGGTCCTGTACCGATGGTGATCTTTCCTTCAGGTGCGGAGGGTGGAAATGTCTCGAGTGGTGAATCTGCAATGAACAACTTTCTAATTTTTTACAAAGTAATATATCTAGCAATTTTTTTGTATAGTTATGATTAAGATAAAATCATGCACATTACCGTTAAATTTGACAGAAACTTGCCCGGGCGGATCTGGTACAGGCTGAAACATCATATAAAAATAACGTTTTGATAATATATGAAAAGCGATAAAAGGCATTTGAAGAACAAAATATAGATACATACAGGAACAGATCCGGAGGCATCTTGGTTCTCAACGGATGTGTAATTTCCTGACATCATTTTTCTATCAAAACGATTGCTGTTTGAAGATAAATGCTTCTTTCTACGTTCTCTGCTTAGCTCGGTGACGATGACTCGATAGACACAGAGATCATTAGCTTTACATTCTTTCTAAATTACGTTTATTTACCATCCGTACTGTCCTCCCTCCTTATGGACCGTATCAAAATGAATACAACAAGTAACAAACTATGTTTACATTTTATTTTGTCTTGTTAACAACTTTTTTATATACGATTAGAGTTAATTAATTACTGATATCGTCCTTGTATTTATTGAAAAAATACAGTTCTAGTCCTTAATATTTTGAAACTACATTCATTATCCACTGTTAAACTTCTGAGTTTATTTCCGTCTCTACTCAAAAGTAAAATGACAAAAATATCATTGAGTAGGACGAAAATGACATCTTTTCTCTTTAAAATGAACTAAGAAGTTTTCCTACATATATGATAATACACTTTTGAAATGTCTCGGACTGAAAATGCACTTTTACAATGACTAAAAGAATGATAATGTACGGTTATAAATTTAGAATTTTGATAACAAAAGCCTTTATATATGTGGTTAAAAAAAACCATACATGCATTATCACATGTATTTTAATTTACAACCCTCACAACCGGAGGATTCTGATTAACATAACTCGTAAATTTTATCATTTTTTTCTTCTTGTATACTAGTTTTCTCATCACCAATACGTACTTCTAGACCCATAAGTACATAAATCTATAAAGCTAGGGGTGTAAACGAGTCGAGTCGAGTATTGATGGACTCGAACTCGACTTGGTTACTAAAACTCTATCTCGAAACATGACTCGAGCTCGACCAAGCTTTAAATTTCAAACTTAAGCTCGACTCGGGTGTTAAAACCCGTGCTCAAAACTCGACTCGAGCTCGATTGATTATACATTTCAAGATCGAACTCGATAAATAAACATTATATTAACTCGATTTGTCTCGCTTCGCATACATATATAACAATAAAAGGGTAAAACTGTAATTTAGTTTAAGCTTAATAAGACTCACGAGCCAAACATCTTGAAGCTCAAACTCGACTCAAAAGTCTACTCGAGTAGCTTGAGCTCGAGGTCGACTATTTTAAACCGAGTCAATCTCAAATAGTTTATGAGTCAGTCTCGAACAACTTACAAACTGTCTCGTCTCGTTTACACCCTTACCCTTGCATAAATAGTTCTCACAATTTAATTATAAACTCATAAGACTGAATCTGTAGATAGTGATATAGCTAAGGGACCAATATTACCTGAACTCTAACTCTCAAAACAAATCCCCAATTTCCCAAAGAGAAACATTTCCGTCATTGCATCTATTCCTCTTCGACAACCACCACCGCCGCCGCCACCGTAACCGTAACGCTGTCGCCGGAAATCCAAAATTGATCGCCGTCAAACAATGCAACCACCAAATACTACTTTCTCCGATTATTTCGCGCCCCAAATCCACCACCAACCCTCCCAATACTACTCATATTTCCCACCCCAAAACCCAAACCCTAACCCTAACCCTAACCCTAACCCTAACCCTAATCCTTATTCAGCTCATCAGCAACACCAGTTACAAATTGAACCACCTCAGCCTAATCCGCCAGGTGCTGAAACGTATTATCCGCCTTCGTATCCGATTAGCTACACTGGTAATGATTACAATGCTCACGTTGCTGGGACCGCATATGATGCGCATTATGCGGTTTCCGGATACGATGCATCGTATGCTGGTACCGTGTATGATGCGCAGAGTGTTGGTGTTAGTGGTGCTTATGATGTGCACAATGCTAGTGTGGCGTATGATGGTCAGCAAGGTGGGTACTCTCAGGCGGTTAGTGCGGTGCCACCGAATAGTTATACTGCGGATCTTTTGGCGCAGAATTGGGCGGAAGCTGAGTCGAGTCAGCAATATGGAAATAGTTTATATGCATCAGCTGTAAGTCTTTCTGTCCTAATTATTCAAAATCTCTGCCGATTGTTAATTTATAATGTTTTCCTATATTTGTATGTGATCGTTCCCATTGAAACTTAGATTAGATATTTGGTAACCCTCTGATGTGTTTGCTGATATAACAAATTGTTCGTGATTGTTTAGAAAAACTATAGCCTTGCTTTGTATGCTCTAAACGTAACCGAATTGTAAGTGTGATTCGCTTGAGCCTGATCATTGATGTATTAGATGAATCTATTAAAGCTTTGAATCTCCGTTTATCCCCACTAGCGATCTGTCTCTCTTTATCAACGTATACACACATATAAAATTTTGTAAGAACTGATGCAGATTTATTAGTGCAGGATAGTCATTTTTTTTTAAACGTCACATATATAGTTATGACTGTTATATACATCGGTACTGGGCTACCCACGCTAGTTGGTCCATTGTGAGATTTATCATTTGTTTCAACCCCTTTCCGTTATAAATAATCATCAGTTTGGTGCTTGGATGAGTGGAATTAGACTGGTAGCCTTAAATTTCTCTACACACTATTTGCCACTCTCGCATAAGCCTTTAGGGGGATATTTTGATGGATTTTTAGAAGCCTACTAATTATGCCATTTGTTCTCGTGTTGGTCAAACTTCCAAGGAAACTTTTAATTATCATGATTTTTGTAATTAAATTTTGTGAGTGAGTCATGGTTGGTTGGTTGGTACGGACGACTAATCACACAATGTTTGCAGACTGGAACGTTACCTCAAGATGTTTCACGAGAGCTACTAACAATCCCTACCCACAGTAAATGGAAAAAGATCCCAAAGAAAATAAAAATCGCTCAGTCTGCCTGGTGTGAGGTCTGTAAGATAGAGTGCAACAGCACGGACATTCTTTATAAACATAAATTGGGCAGAAAACACATAAAAAACGTAGAGAAATTAAACTCAATTGCATCTGCTCCTGCTACTTCCACCTCTACCTATGTTAATCCGGCAGTCATAGGACCCATGGAAAACCCGAAAAAAGTTACAAAGAACAAGGCAGAGACTCCAGAACAACTGGAGATGAAAAGAAGAAAAGTATTGGAAGGTGGGGCATCTGCAAATGCTGTGAGAACTTGTGGAATCTGCAACGTTGTTTGCAATAGCGATACGGTTTTCAGATTCCATCTTTCGGGCCAAAAGCACGCTTCCATGGTTAAAAAGTCTGAACAAATTGGTGCAGTTTGAGCATGTTACAGCATGACCATCAGATTCTGATTGTGTTCTAGTTGTACACTATTCTTTTGTAGATTTAAAGCCAACCTTCGTATGAAAACATGTTTAAACGTGTTTGGCCTTTTGAAGTACATTTGTATTACAACCGTAAGTAGAACACAATTGAACACAAGGGACATCGGAATGAATAAACAAAAGCAACAAGACAAGTATCAAAGTCGTCGCGATATAACGATAAGAGGTAGGGACCTTTGAAACTGACTTTGACATGTGTTTTTAAGTTGAATATGATGAGTTGTATAGCAAGTATTAAGGTCCTGAAAGCTTTATAAAAAAGCATACAAGATAGGAATCAAACTATGAAACCATGTGCACTCTGCTTTTATTTTCCCAGACATGATTTGTGTGCTCCTTTGTCATCTTTGTCCCACAGATTCTCTATGTCAAGAAAAATGTCTTTTATTTGGGATGTACATATTATTATATGCTGTAGTATATTATGTTCTAGGATTGTAAACGAGCTCGAGCATCTACTTATTGCATAAAAGCTCGATAAGATATCATGCTCTAGCGCAAGTGTTTGTATATTTAGAGGATAGAAGCTCGACTCGTTTGCAACCTTGTCTTTTACTATAACAAAAATAGCTTTTACCCCTCCCCCTGTAATGTATGTACGCTTTATACGCATCTTAATTCAATTTAACAGAAATACTAATAGACGCGTAGTACACTTGTTTCTATCAACATCGGAGCAAGGGGCAGCGAAACAGTGGCTACATAGCCTAGATGTCTTTATTGCAATTTTGTCACAATATAAAACATAGTTATGTATATATATATTATTTTTGATATTTTGACCTTTAGAAATCAATTCAAGAGAATTTGGTCATCTTTTTTGTTTCCAAACGAACTTTGTCCCATATAAATTTATTTTTTGCTCTGTCCATGGTTTGAGCAAAACCGCAATCTTATATGAATAATACTATCAGACGATAATACGTTTAGACTCATAAGTGTGTCTCTTAAAGGAAACTTCAAAAAATTAACAATCAAGATTTATATCATTCCCTAAACTATTAGCCGTGTATACAATTTCGACCAAAAGTCTAAGCGACAAATATGTCCACAGCCCTGTTACATTTCATGTACATAAATGTGACCGACATTATTTGGTCATAATGTTTTTTACCTACTATGTTCAACTTTTTATTTTCTATTTTTTTTTTATTGTTATAATTAATTATTAATTGGTCTGCATTTCTATTTTAGATATATGTATCATGTATGTATAGGTTTGCTGTCAAAGTGTACACGATGTTGTTGTTCTTGTGTATACTTGATTCCTTTAACTTATATATTAAATAAAAGTACAGCTGCTGCTATTAATAAAGTAAACCCAAAATTGTTCTATTGTCACATAAATGAAATGTTTTTCTTTTTCTTTTTTTATGTATCATATATTGATATTTGATTAGTATTTATATGCATCAAAAGAAATTTCCAAATGTTTTATAGCGAATGATATCATTCGGATTAATATTTACAAAATCGGATAAAAAAAAAGGACAGATTTTTCTATTTTCGAGTTATCCAAAGGAGAACAAGTCTTTTTTCTCAGATATATACGACTTAATCAGAATATTCTCGTGACTGTTTTTAAAACTTTTCCCTAACCACAACTAGATATTTATCTAAGAACATTCGAACATGAGACCTCTATAAAATATCATAAAGACTTACGATTAGACTATTTTGGTGGTGATTCAAAACTTATTTAATATATTTATTTTCGTCTTAAAAAGTGGATATAAGAACTTGAAATGCTAATCTTACAAATAATTTATATTTTTTTCTATAAAATATTTAGTCTAGTCTATAAAAGAAAATTAACTTAAACTCCCAATCAGCTGAATAAGTATTGAGAAAAGAATATCTTAAGAATATTTCTTGTTATTTAACTTGCCTTGAAAAAGTATGTAAATTTGTATAACAAACAAATAAGGTAGTTAGACTGTCTATTTTTAATAATTTTAAATATATTTTTTGATTACATCTTTTTAATGACTTTGGTATTTAAAACGAAGCTCAAGTCATTATCTCGACAAACAAACCATAATATTAAAAAAATAATTAAATTAACACCCTAGTATAAAAGCTTTCTTTTTTTATTTTAAAGACATAATTACATCGGCACATATTTATATAAATGTCTATAACGAAACTCGAACCACAACCAACAGATTAATAGCTCACCACACCCTATTATAAAATAAATACGATAAATAATAATAATAATAATAATAATAAGACTAATACATAACGAAATGAATTTCATATACAAATATCATTTTTTTTTTTTTGTCTTCATGTATATATGATTTTATTACTCAATAGTATGTTAGTACCACTTTTTACAAAATAATGTTGATGTAATAAAAGCCTCTAACATAGATACGTACATGTATTTATAATCTTAAAATGTCAGGTTAGTACCATTGTTTGACGAAATAATTTCGATGTCATAATTACAAAGGACCACCAAATTGGTTATCAAAGTGATTAATGTTTTTATATCAGGATTGGACTAGAAGTTAAACCATACCGACAAGTAACAAGTGAACTGATGGTAGACAAGTCGAGTTGAACCGACCCTTTTAAAAGATGAGTTGGTGGATTGGTTTCGAAAATTTGATTTGAGATTAATTAAATTTTTAACCTAAAAATGATTATTTTTCAATTTTTTGATGTTCTACTTTTGTTTTTGCATAATCCGACAATATCATAAATTATTCGTTACTATAATTAAATTGATTTACCTTATCATTCTTGATATGTTTCCTTACGAACAAATACAAACTTGCACATTATCGAAAACAATAACTCTCATGATCTTTTATACAACTTTTCTTTTTTATACCACACAAAATAATAACCAACTACATCATATAAAAAAGAGAGATGATAGTGAGACTTAAAAAAAAATAGACTTAAAAATAAATCTAATGTATTAAACAATTGTTATTTGTACATTGCATTTGAGAAGAGAGAAAATTTGTTATACATATAATACATAAAGTACAAAACATGCATTGCATTAGGTTCATTATTGGGCAGAAAAAACAAACATGCATTATATTAGGTTGATTATTAGACGTATCAATTAGGTCTGCCAATCATTTCTCTATAAAATAAAACATTTTCAATAGGTCCTAAACTTCCCGTGTTAACATCCAAAACCGACGCCATCTCTCTAGCCAATTGGTATAAAGATTAAAGCCATTCTCTTAGTGTCGAGTTACGTTTCTTTCATACGATAGATTTCACTCTTATAATAAATTATAATTATAATAAATAATAAAAGGATGTTGAATATGTATGTTGATATATTAACCTTTTTCCGATATTCGATCGAAAATGCAATTAAGTATTTTCCTTTCAAAAATGATCTAATATCCGTAACGCGCTTTGACTAAAATATAAAATTCATCATTGTACCATTTATAATTTATATATTCAATTTATTACCAGAAGAAGCGAAAAAAATGAAAAATAATATTTAGATCAGACCGTTTAACATATAAATAAAAAAAATCCATTCCCTCTTTCTCTCTCTTTAATTCATCAAATCAAATCATATACCATTTTCCCCCAATTTGATTCTCCTTTTATTACAAATTTAACATACAAATATATATATACATACATATACATATATATAGATATATAGATACATATATTCTATATCTATATATCTCTGTTATTTTCTAAACCCTAATTCTCCAAATTGATTGCTGAAAACCCTAGATCTGATTCGAATGATGAAAATGATTGATTGTTGAGCGATCGATCATTATGCAGCTACACTTCTCACCTAGCATGAGAAGTGTAACGATATCGAGCACTAATGGATTCATCGATTTAATGAAGATTAAAGTTGCAGCTCGTCATATTTCTTATCGAACACTTTTTCATACTATTCTTATTCTTGCTTTTTTGTTGCCTTTTGTTTTCATTCTTACTGCTCTTGTTACTCTTGAAGGTGTCAACAAGTGTTCCTCATTCGGTACATTTCATTTACTTATCTCTTGTTGATTTGAATCTGTTATTGTTTAGATCTTGTTTTGATATTGTCATTGTTTGTTATTTAGATTGTTTAGGGAGACGGTTAGGTCCGAAATTGCTTGGTCGCGGTGATGATTCAGGGGTAAATAATACAGTTGTCGGTTTTTAGTTAATTGTGAATATGTTTGGTTAATTTGAAGAAATTTTGAGATTGTGTGTTTTGGTGGAACAGAGGATTGTTAAAGATTTGTATAATGTACTTAATCTAGTGAATGGTGAAGAAGTGCCGGCGGATGTTAGGATTCCTGAGAATTTTACGCAGCTTGTTTCGGAGTTGAAAAGTAATGCGTATAGTGTTAAAGATTTTGCTGTCATATTGAAAGGAATGGTATGTTTTGACTTGTTATTGTTTTCGTGTTTTTGTTTCTGTTAGCTTGCAACTTATGGTTTTGATCCTAAGAAGAATCAGAATTGTGATATCGTATATGCTTTAATTGGATCCTTATTTTCGCTATATAGATTCCTGGATATGTAATATCATTTACTTGTTAGATAACGATCACTTAGAAACTTGTTGGTAGAAACGGATAGTGCCAATGTGCAGAAGGCCATTTGCATGGTAATCTTTAAATGATATTTCATAAAAGGATAAAGTAAAAATGGAACGTTATATATCCAGTTTGTGGACATTTGCAACCGCATATTTGTCGAGTATTGTCTTTGGGTATACTTGCCTCTCAATTTGCTGACATGTCATGAGTTTAAGTGTTATTAGAGTATTCATCTAATTTTCTTTATGTTTATTTGGATATCGTTTTTTTTTGTATTTCATGGAGCTACGCTTATTATGTAATAAAATTGACAGATGGAGAAATCTGAGAGGGAGATTAGAGAATCTAAATTCCAAGAACTAATGAACAAACACTTTGCTGCAAGTTCAGTTCCAAAAGGCATCCATTGCCTCTCCTTGAGATTAACTGACGAGTATTCATCTAATGCCCAAGCACGGCGGCAGTTGCCATCACCAGAATTACTCCCGCTTCTTTCCGACAACTCGTATTATCATTTTATCCTGTTAACTGACAATATCCTGGCGGCTTCAGTTGTTGTCACATCTGCGGTTCAATCATCCGTGACTCCAGAAAAGATCGTCTTCCATGTGATAACTGATAAGAAAACTTACGCAGGGATGCATTCATGGTTTGCCTTAAACCCTATTTCCCCTGCCATTATTGAAGTCAAAGGTGTTCATCAGTTTGACTGGCTGACCCGAGACAATGTTCCAGTTCTCGAGGCTGTGGAAAGTCATAACGGAATTAGAGATTACTATCATGGAAATCATATAGCTGGAGTAAATCTTGATCACACCACTCCGAGATCATTTGCTTCCAAACTGCAGGCTAGAAGCCCCAAGTACATATCATTGCTCAATCATCTCCGCATATATCTCCCAGAGGTAACCACAATTAATAGTTAGGGGGTGTTTGGCATCAGGTAGATTCACTATACCCAAACACTGACAATGATTCATTTTGACTTGAAAACGGCGTCAAAACTGAATACCAAACAACCCCCTTCATGCATGTATGAAAACAAAACTTGTTGCTGACGTGTTCTTAATGGTTATTTTCTACAGCTTTTCCCGAACCTTGACAAGGTGGTTTTCTTAGATGATGATGTTGTAATTCAGCGTGATTTATCTCCACTTTGGGAAATTGATCTTAATGGAAAAGTCAATGGAGCAGTTGAAACGTGTAAAGGTGAAGATTCATGGGTCATGTCTAAACGGTTTAGAAACTACTTCAACTTTTCTCATCCATTGGTGGCTAAAAGTTTGGACCCAGAAGAGTGTGCTTGGGCATACGGAATGAATATCTTTGACTTACGTGCATGGAGAAAGACCAACATAAGAGAAACATATCATGCATGGCTAAAAGAGGTACACACGCAAACTTAGCATATAAATATATTCGTGTATCTTTTACTTATGTGAATTTGGGATATAATTGTTGCAGAATCTGAGGTCGAATTTGACAATATGGAAGCTTGGAACGTTACCACCAGCATTGATTGCATTTAGGGGCCAGGTTCAACCTATCGAGCCATCATGGCACATGTTGGGGTTGGGGTACCAGAAGAATACAAGCATACAGAGCGTACAGAAGGCTGCTGTAATACACTACAATGGGCAATCAAAACCATGGTTACAGATAGGTTACGAGCATCTTCGTCCATTTTGGTCAAAATATGTCAACTACTCCAGTGAATTTGTCAAGAATTGCCACATCTTGGAGTAGTGATTGCTTAATGCATAAATGGAAAGACGGGACTATGATATGAGAATCTCAATTTATTTGAGATCAACTATTTTTGTCAATACATTTGATTCAATATATAGAAGAAGCAAGAAATCAGCGTGAATTACTATACAAGTCTTCAAATGGCTCGTCTGCTGATTAACGCCTCACTGGCACCAGCGTATGGAAGATTCATTCTTTTGGTATGTAACACAAAATTTACTTTATTCAGACAATTTTCAGCTTCCCCCATAAGGGGTGCGTATATTTTAGCCAATAGCAATCATGAGCGGGATGAAGAATGCCACATGTCGCTTGTATGAACGAGCCTGAATGCACTAAAGAAGAAAGAGACCCGCTAATTAGCTTAAGAAATTATATAATTCTTTCAGCTTTTGAATTTGTGATATATGTCATTAAAGCTCCCCATTTTGTCTCTCTTTATAAGATTTTACATAATTGTGTCTAATGATAGTCAGCAGACAGTTATAATGTGCAGTAAATTCTTTTTGATCCGAATACATCCTATATAATGGATCTGCCGTCGTCTAATGTTATATAATTCTATTATTATTTTAGTGTTTGCGTTCTGTTGCCACAATTCTATGGGCCGGAGATTAGTGTTACTTGCGTTTGAACTAAAGAAAGGCTCGTTTCCTTTAGAAGCTGATATGACCTAAATGTTACATACAATATCAATCACTAAATAGTATCGAAGTTGTTTCATCATTTTCACCAACGAGGTTAATCTGAATTAACTTTGGACAGAGATAATTATTCATATGCACAGTCGCATCTCAAGATGGTAGCTTGTTAATTCATATTTTTCATATCCCGGCTAACCTGATAGCTGAACACGATCCATCTCCGTTTACGTTTTATTGAAATGCTTGAAAAAGTTAATAAAAAAACACTGAACTTCAATATTGTTTCCCATCATGTCTAGTTGTTATAAGCACGTTGGTGCTTATCTACGCCATTGTCAACTAAAGTTATTGTGTTGAAGTTTCCCATCATAGTTTTTTTATTATAGAATTTCCAACTATTATGTACTCTTTAGATACTAAAAGAAATTGCATTCCTTTTTAATAAGTCATCTCAAGAATTGACATAAAACTTGAATGACCCATAACAAGACGCTTTGATGTCCGATTAGGTCTTATGTTTGGACCTTAGATAAATAGTTTATAAACGACATCGTTTGCAAATATTTCACCAAACGACCTGTTTATCATTTTTATACTATGCTATATGAGATACATCGATTAAACGAAGTTGGAGTATTCGAAGGAGTATTATCTGGCCACACATTTCCAACACTTTTCGATAACTCCCATTTCCAAACACTCCCCAATATTTTATATTCTTCCATATTTGATATTTCCCTTTCTTTTGTTTAATTCTCAAGCATCCCACCAAGATTTTAATAAATTAATTGGTGGATTAAGAATAATCCATAAACACTCTTTAATTCTTCTTCACAAATATTAACGAACCCAGATCAATTCTTTAACAAAGTAAGCCTTTTTATTAATCTTTATTATCATACCTAATTTTAATCTTCATTTTACTCAATTTTTAATTATACCCACTTGATGATTTTAGTTGATGATATGTTCTTTGGTAGTTGTTGACTTTTTATTTTTATTTGAAGGTTTCAAAGTTTGGATTTTTATTTTATAAAAGTATTTTTTTTGTTGAAATAATTTGTGGGTTTTTTGTTTCTTTGAAAAAAGATTAATCTTTATTAAGTTGAGATCAAATTTTGTATAGTTTTTAGGGTTTTTGAATTTAGTTTGTAAAGAATACATCACCCAGAAAGTTGAGGATTTCTGGGTGTTTGGATAGTTGGAATTTGTGTTTGTGTAGAGATGTCTGGAGTTCAAGATTCATTAGAGATTAAGTTTCGGTTGATTGATGGATCGGATATTGGTCCGAAAATCTTTCCGGCAGCCGCAAGTATTTTAAGTTTGAAAGAAAGTGTTCTTTCTCAATGGCCTAAAGGTCAGTTTTTGCTCTTTGAATATGCTAGTTAATCATTGATCTTTTGTTGTTTCGAGAATATTTGTATTAATTACGTTTGGGATTGAAAAGGGCGAAACGCCTAGACTTTAGTTGAATAAGAACGAAACTTTAATCCTTTGTTCTTCATTTTGTTCTATCTAAGCCGTTATGTCACTGATTATTTGTAACAAAGTTTTTACATCGTTATTTTGTTCGTCAATGTAATGCCACCTATGATTGTAATTTTGAAACCTAGATGCAAAATTCAGTGATTCTAAGTCGAATATGTTTTGGTGAAATCTTTGTAAAAACTAGATTTTAATGGAGTGTTTTTGTGAAGTTTATGTGCAAAGATAATGTTTTGAATTGGTTAGTTGTTCTGTTCTTGCTGTAACAGATAAGGTGAATGCTCCAAGAACGGTAAAAGATGTAAAGATAATTAGTGCTGGAAAAATATTGGAGAACAATAAAACGGTAGGAGAATGCAGGAATGCATTATGTGATGTTCCTGGCGGGGTTACAACCATGCATGTCGTTGTTAGTCAACCGCCCCAAGAAAAAGGTACAGTTAATCTTGGTAGAAGTTGCAGCATTTTGTTGATAGAACGTATTCAAGTAAAGTTATCTACTTATATATTTGTGCATAACAATTCTTTGGTGATTTTGATTATTTCATAGGATCTTTTTAGTTTTTTTTTTTTGGATGATAATTAAAACATTAAACCTATGTTAAAAGAACTATTTTCATCGAAACATTACAATTTCAATGGTGTAACAGTAACGTGTTTCATCTTTAATTTTGAAACTTTACATATTTCTCCTTCAAAACGGTGGCGTGTCATGATAATTGTAACGTTTCACAGTATTATGTTACGTTCTTAAATACCCTTTAAACGACAACAAAATAAGAGAATCTTGACAATATCTTTGTTGACAGAATCGATATTAAGGAGACGGAAGGACTATATAAAGAACAATTTATGGTAGTTCGAATGTCTTCTTGTTCTAACATTACACAATCTGTTTTTTTGGCCATTTACCAGAAAAGAAAGCGACAAATAACCTGAAACAAAACAAATGCGTGTGTGTTATATTATGAGAAGAAAGCAACCCGGGTGACATTATTTGCAGGTTAGTTAGTCTTCAATTCCTCATTGCTGACAAAAAAAACTTATGTTTCTTAAAATTTTGTATCAAAGTAGACTCTTTTTTTTATCAACTTGTTACTGATAAAGATTGTTGGTGTACTTACAGGTGATACTGTCAGTTAATGAATTACCGGAGAATGAAGATCTTGGATAAGAAAACGATGAAAATAATGGAAAAAAAGATATTGCATGGAAATTATGTACAATACTTGTTACAGACTTACAGGGACATATTTATACAGTTAGTTTGTTTATTAGGTTTATGTTTTCTTTGTGTATTTTGTGGATTTGTGAATTTTACTCTAAAATACTTGGTTTGATTCTCAATTTTAGTCTTTGTGTTCTTTCGTTACGTAACTATGGATATGAATATCGATGATTATGGTTGTTTACATGACATTTTAGGGAAGTGTAGATCAGATTTAAAACGGAAAGTGGTTATTTTGTATTTCAGTTGTACAGAATCATACATATGAAATAATTAAAACTAACATGGTGTGTTACATTCTATACGACGTTGTTACTTTTAAGAAATTAAAGGGCTCAAAACAAGTCTACGCGCTGTGTACATTCGCATGGGATAACATCATAGTATTTCCGTCCTATTTACCTGTGATCTTGGCCTCTAAATCAGTTGACCATAATCATCCATTAAATTAAAAAATCCAGGTAGGAAAATCCAACATATGGTCTGCCACGTGTAAGAAGCATAACCTTAAATCAAACACCCCTTCCTAGTAACCTTTTTTCTGTTTTCTTGGTTCTTGAAATTCTGGTAACAAAAATGGCGGCAAGTATCTCTGTTCTGTCACCTAAATCAACCACCACAGTTCAAAAGTTCCTAAATGGTTGTCCATTAGTTACTTTTTCTTTAAATTTAAAACCAATTTTTAAAAATAAAACTAGAAATTTTCCCACTTTAGTTGTCTCAGCTTCCACCGGAACCACCACCACCGCTTCCGCAGGCGGTGGTGGTGGTTCCGGTGGTGGGACACTTTATGTTAACTTCACTGGCTTCCCTTTTCCACTTGGGCCTTTTCTTAATAGGACTACTACTAGAACTGAGGTAAAGTTTACATTTTTATTCGATATCGAGTAGTTTTAGCATCTGGGGTGTGATTATTTTTCTAAAAAGATGTGTTTTTTGTGATGATTTAAGGTTGTTAAAGATACCATATGGATGTTTGAGCAAGAACAAGCATTGGGATTTAGCAGTGTTTCAACTAATACTAGGATGACTGTTATTAAACTCAAATCGGGTGGATTGTGGGTTCATGCACCAATTGCCCCAACCAAGGAGTGCATTCAGGTCTTATTATTAGATGTTTGTCGTTTTTCGGTGTTAGGGGGTCAAATAATCAGTTTAGGAGTAGGTGCATCGAAACTGATTCTAAGGAGTCTTCTATTATCACTTTCAAAACACAATGCCATAAATCCCCGTTGTGTGAAATTTGATTTTTTTTCCCCCTGAGATCTTGTGTTGTGTTTAATTTCCAGCTTGTCAAGGAGTTAGGAGCTCCGGTAGAGTACATTGTCCTGCCTACTTTTGCTTACGAGCATAAAATATTTGTTGGTCCATTTTCGAGAAAGTTCCCACAAGCTCAAGTATATGTGGCACCAAGACAATGGAGTTGGCCTTTGAATTTACCTCTTGAATTTTTCGGGATTTTTCGTTCCAAAACATTGGAACATGAAGACCTTTCGACTCCATGGGCTGCAGAAATCGAACAAAAAGTTCTGAGCTCTCCCGAAGTTGGTATAAAATCTATAAAATTCTTTAAATCTTAGCTTAGTTCATATTCAAGATCTATAAGATTTTTTGTTGCTAATTCAGGGATTGGACCATATGTGGAGGTTGCGTTTTATCATAAGCGTTCAAAGACACTACTTGTAACAGATGCTGTAATATTTGTTCCAAAGCAGCCTCCTGAGTGTATAAGCAATGAATCGTTGTTGGCATCAGCTAAAAACGGGTTGGCTGTAAAACTTCTTAGCAAAGGGAAAGAAGTCCCACAAGAACCGGTCATTGATAACACGATAAATAGACAAAAAGGTTTGTTATTGGTATAAGAGAGTAAAGCTCGTAGCTATTCTTGCAATTTTTACATCTGATCTGTTCAGACATTCTGTTATTCATTAAAGAAAGTAAAGCTCGTAGCTTTTCTTGCAATTTTACGCATCTGATCTGTTCAGACCTTGTGTTACAGGATGGGAAAGAATGGTTCTTCAAATCTTGTTTCTTGGTCCATCAAATCTTTTGGAACCGAAAGCCAGTTTCTCTCAAATGTCACAAAAGTTGATCGTTTCGCCCATTGTCAAAACATTAGTCTTCAGCAAAGTTCCTGAAAAGGCATATTCTTTAAACTACTACTCCCTATTACATTTGTTTTAATTTATCGATATTTGACTTCTGAAGTCAAACCTGTGACTTCTTCAGGTGCGGGATTGGATTGACAGCATTGCAAGAGACTGGAAATTCAAAAGAATCATTCCAGCACACTTTGCCGCTCCTGTAAACGCCAACAGATCGGATTTTCTAGCAGCTTTTGGGTTTCTTGATGATCTTTTAGGTGAACGTTATGTAACTCGGCCTTCACTTCAACTTTTATTCACGTCCATAATGGGAAAGGCTGCAAGTTACTTCCCTCCAGATGACATGAAAACTCTATCATCACTTGACCAGTTTCTAGTCTCGGTTGGAGCAGTAAAGAAGACTGTTTCAGGTCGTAAACGATCTTAATAATGGAACACAAAAGTTATCAAGAAAGATAATGGTATTCATAGTGTAGTTACTATTTATATGATATGGTTATGGTATACGCAATGCGAGAAAGTAGTACTTGCCATTGCACATATGTCGGAATAGTGTCTTGATTGGGATTATGTGAAAAATATATAGAAGGAACCCTCGTCTTGATTCAAGTTCCGAAATCCTTAATGGCACTTTCGATTGATAAAGAAAGCTTTGCAGAAAACATTTATTTCATAAGAAAAAGTATATGAACAATGTTTTAGAACATGTATCTACGTATGAAGATCTTTGTTTCATCCCCGACTTTAGAACCCGTCATGGTTGATGTTTGATTCTAATCATTGGACTAGTCGACAAGTCATTTTAACAACCTTTCAATCTAGAATGGGTTAGAGTGTCGGCGACCAACCTAAGAAAAGGTCTCGACTAACCAAAGATACTTCATCAAGGACTACGTGTTTAACGTTTGACAAAAGTTTCAAGAGTCTCGTTCTTTTATATGTGATCTATGTTAATTACATTCTATCTTAAGTAATGTTTTTTCGATTATTTAGAATTAATTTTGAATCTTTGAACAAAACATATTCTAATTAACTCAATATTTGACTGGTTTTCCCGCCAATCTCTCTAACAAACAAACCCATAAAGCATTTCAATTTATATGATCATTTTCGCTAATTAGGGTTCATAATCAAATCCCTTTTCTGTTACGCCCCATCTTTTTCTCTTCGGAGAAAAAACCCTCTAGTAACAGAAAAAGGTATGTGAAATCATATTCCATTTCTTCGATTTTGATTAGGTTCTACATTAATAGTTGTAAATGACATGTGAACAAAATGCTTACATTCTCTTAAAAATTGTTGTTTAAGATAAATTATTTTCGATCCATTTGTAGCTTCGAGATTGAGTTCTTTTTAGGGGATTTTCGTCGAATTTCATCTTATGATCGTGTTCCCATATATTAAAACTATTTTACATACCACCGATTATACCACTTCCGGCTTAATGACATGTTTTTGTGTGTTGTCAGGGATAAGCGTTGTTCATGTTGTATGGGCACCCCAGCTAAGGACTTCCCGGAAAACAGAAATACAACAAACACATCTGCTGTATCTACATCAGGCTCTCTAAACATGGTTGCAGTTGGTGGCGCTCGAAGAGGTTCTAAAGCCAAAAAGCCTGTCCTCTCTCGTTATCTCAGGCCAAAAGTTGCTTCATGTCACGATTCGTGTAAACCTAGTACGAACGATGAAGGCCCAGAAATAAAAAGACCTACGAGAAGAATGGGATCAAGAAAGTCGTTCAATAAGAATAAAGGAGTTAAAAGAACTGTCGAGCCTGTTGAGAGAAAGAAAAAAACAAAAACAACGCCTAAACGTTGTCCAGAACCCAAAATCCGTGCAGTTGAGCCTGTTGAAATTATCAAGTCCCAAAAAATATTACCGTCTAAAAAAGTTGGAGTTTCTAAACAAGGTTCGCCAACTTACAGAAAAGTAACACAAAAAGATCTCCGAATGCCAAAAAACATGCCTACTAATGTGAAAACAAACGTAATTTCTTCATCGGCGATTAATGCTTCATCACGATTAAATGGTCAAAAAACCGGAAAAGATATTAAGACTAACAAACAAACACCAATGGTACCCAAATCAACTTCTGTAGATAACCATAAACCTGTGTCTCCTGTAAAGGATCAAAACCCCGAGAAGGTTGAAGAAATGACCTTGCAAGAAGCTGAGACTGCAGAGTTGGAATTTGTTACTCCACCTGCTGAAATCATACAGTCTCCTACAACTGTAACAACTGAATCAACCGATCTTTTAAACTCTGAAAATACTCAATCTCCTTCGGACAAACAAGTTTCAAATTTGGAGTCTGAGCACGAGCACAATGACGATGAAAAAGTTTTGGAAGAAGAACGTGAAAACACTAATGACGAAGAAGTTATTGTCGATGAAGATGATTATGAGATGGAGAAAAGTAATTACAGAGTGGTAAATGGTGAAGACGAGAAAGATGAGGGGTTGGATGTAAAGTTCAGGAGGGGAAGGGTTACTGAACCCGAGTCTGACGATAGTCCAAGGAAACTAAATTTTAGGAGAGGGACAATTCTTGACAATGACCGTGACCATGAATCTGAGTCTGTAACTTTAAAACATCAGGAACAAAAGGAGAAAGAAGCTCAAGAGTTGCTCAATAGATTAATAGAAGAAAAGGCGAATAAGCTTGCGGAGGACAGGAAAACAAAAGTCGGGGCGTTGGTGGGTGCTTTTGAAACAGTGATATCTCTTCAAGACGATATACCTTCTTCTGAATCATAAGTTTAATATCAAAAGAGCAATTGAGTTTTGTACATCAGTTATAGATTAACGGGTATTTTTGTAATCTTGGGAATTTAACATAATGATAATTTAACTAGTTAAAAATTCACATGATTGTATGTTTACGGACATTGCTCTGTAGGTTCCGCTCCTGCTCTGAAGTCCAATCCTGTGATACTCATCTCGCCAACATTAACTGCAAATTCAAAGTTTCAATCAAGAACTGAACAATGTGAATTCATTCAAATAAACGTTTAGAAAACTAAAAGGGACTCTTTGTAAATGGTAATTGCTTACCAACAGCATCCATGCCGGTTAAATTAGGCATGAACCGCTTAATATGCTCTTCTGCTGCTTCATCTGCCTTAAGCGTTTCACACTCGAAAGAAATCACAACCTTGTTTTTCTGTTGCTTCTGTTCAACCATATTAAGAATATCCTTCTCCCATCTGTGACGAAAAGAACCATGTAAGCATAAGTCAAGTATATTTAAATAAGATATACTTAAATTAAAAAAGAGAAGGTTTAGGTTTACCCGTGAGCATGTTCAACGTTACATAAACGTGCAGCATCATGACCTCTTCGTTCAACAATTACATTTCGCTCTTTCTTACTCTGCAACATGTAACAATTCATTAAAACAGCTTTTATACTAAAAAAAAGGAGCATAGAAGACTAACTTCAAAGTCAATTATCGTCAGTTTAACAAGGCGGTAATCTTCGCCCCTGCTACATTCCCTTTCACATGCTATCTCTGATTTCATAGCAACAAAATACAGTAAACATCTTTACACAATGTAAAATGCAAAAACAAACACGAATACCAGTGCCGTGAATGCCGAAACAAACAGAATGAGGAAGACGAACAAAATGACCCGAAATCGACCCGTCTGGTAACAATGCTAATGACGCTATTCCTTCCATTTTCAACCACTTATTACCCCCATCTTCTTCTTCATAATCTTGTATTTTTTCTGTTATTAAGAAAAAAAACATTTTTGTGAGTATAAAATTATCAAATTAGGGTTTATCTTTCTTATCAAATTTCATCACAAGAATAATAAAAATACAAATAAACTTAAAAAAAAAAAACTGATAATTTAATTTACCAATTTCAATTGGTGAAAGCTCATCTTTTTCTTCCATTTTACAAATCGCTGAGAGTAAAAAAAAAAAGTTTTATAAAGAAATAAAGGTTTTAGGCGGTTTCATGAGTTGTACATTGTGCATAAAAAGCTGTACACTTTTGAATAATTTAAAAAGAAAAGATTTTTATGGGAATAGATAAATTATTAGCAAAACCCTTTTCAGTTTAGAATCCAAACTTTTATTACTAAAACCCTGGTGCGTTTGAATTACATGAAATATATACATACATATATCTGTCTCTATATATTCTGTATATATTGTTGGTTTGGTTATCAATTATTGTGAGTAACTAAAAAGCTTGGAAATTGCTAATTGGGTTTGATTTATGGCTGTATCTTTGACAAATTCTGTTACATTTCATGTAACATATTTTGGGTTATTTGGATTTAATCATACTCGGTTACATGGTTCGAGATATATCGAAAATTTTGGTTCAGATATTTCATCGAACAGTTGGCGTGCGAAACGGAAAGTAGTGCATTCTAAACCTGTACCAAAGGTTTCAATCGCATACGGTTCGGGTATTAAGGATGAAGAAGTTGTTGATTATAGGATTCAGTTTTTAGAGGAAACGGATGAAAAGAATCTTTCGTGGCGGCTTTTGAAGCTTAGTAGAGCGGATAAGGTTCGAAGTGCTTTGGAGCTTTATGCGTCGATGGATTTCATGGGTTTGAGACCTGAATCGCATGCGTTTAATGCTCTTCTTTCTTGTTTGTTGAGGAATCATGAGCTTGATGATGCTTTACATGTTTTTGAATCGATGAAAATGAGTGACAGAACAAGTGGACATAGTTATAATTTAATCTTACAAGGAGTTGCGAAAACTCTAGGCTTTGATGCAGCGTTTCAAATGTTTGAAGAGCTCGTAACAGACGAAGATCATAAGAAGAAAGTTGATCAGGTTTTGTTTAACATGATGTTAACGTTGTGTCGGGATGAAAAGGATTGGCTTAAAAGCGAAAGAGTTTGGAGGAAAATGAAGGAAAACGGTTTTGTTGGGAATTTAGTCACGTATCGGTTATTAGTTACTGTATTTCTTACTTTCTGTCAGTATGGATTGGCTATTGAAGCGTATCTTGAAATGGTTCAAAATGGGGTTGAGCCAGATAGTCGTACCATGGAAGCTGTTATAATGGCGTTTGCGAAAGATGGGAGATGGGATCTTGCGTTAAGTGTTTTTCGTGGTATGATGGAAAGAAAAGAGAATCCGAATATAATCATATTTAATGCTTTGATCCATTCACTTGGGAATAACGGTCAGGTTAATCTTGCGTTTAAGGTATACGATTGCATGAAATCGTTAGGACATGTTCCTACATCATACACATGGAATGCGTTACTTGTTGCTTTATGTAGAGCAGAGCAATACGGTGATGCACTTCGCCTTTTTGAAAGAGTCCAACAAGAGACCCCATCTGCACTCGGGTTACATTTGTATAATACTGCATTAACGGCGTGTAAACAGCTTGGTGCTTGGAAACGAGCTTTACAGATTCTATGGGAAATGGAAAATTTGGGATTATCCATTCCTGTTACATCATATTGTCGAGTGATTGGTGCTTGTGAGGTTGGAAACGAGCCGAAAGTTGCACTGCAAGTGTATCAACACATGGTTCATCAAAAGCAAACTCCAGATACTTTAACTTTGTTGTCGTTGATTCGATCTTGCATCTGGGGTTCTCTTTATGATGAAGTGCATAAAATCTTGAAAGTAAGTTCAACCATTTGCCTTAAAAACTTATGTTATCGGTTTATTATGGTTTAACCGAGGTTTTTCGTGTGCAGTTGGTTCCACCAAATGCGCACCTTTACAATGCTGCTGTTCAAGGTTTTTGTTTAAGAAAAAAGACAGAATCGGCAACCAAGTTGTATCAGGATATGCGCGAACTTGGGCTTTCATCTGATCATAAGACACGAGCAATGATGCTGCAATTTTTACCAAGAATCTAGCTCTACTGTTTGTTTCAATACTTTGTAAAAAACTTAGATTATATATAACGAAAAAAAATCTCACCATGGCATAAGCATTTATTATGTATACTAGATGAACATGCTATGTTGCTAATGGTACATATTTTAAACATGTGTATACTTTTACGCATAATCTCCGTGTGATTTCATATCTAGATGGTTTTTGATAGTGCTTCTTCACCCTCGGGTGCATCACCGGCTACTGAGTTAACTCGCTTAAAGACTAGCTTTTGTTGGGGGAGTTGACCGTTGGAGAAGGCTGTGACTTCGGTGTCTACTGATATGGTGTCCTCGTCCTTAAAGTCTCCTCTTAAAATACCCTTCGCTAGCTCGTTTTCCACGTTTTGTTGGATCACCCGCTTCACAGGTCTAGCGCCATAGTTTGGATCGTACCCAAGACTCCCTAGAAGGTCAATTGCAGCCTCACTTACCTCAATCTTTAGTTTCCGGTCTGCTATCCTCTTCTGTACCCGATCCAACTAATAATCACACAAACAACACACATTATTTCATCATTCCATAACTAACATTTTGTTAAATCAAACACTTTGTAAGAACTTACCTGTAATCGGACTATTCTGTTGATTTGTGAGCGGTCAAGCGGTTGGAAAACTATGTACTCGTCAACCCGGTTCATGAACTCAGGACGAAAGACTGACCTTGCTGCATCCATTACTCTCTGTTTTATGGTTTCATACGCACGTTCTTTCGGCATGGTGGAATCGTCGGTGTCTAGTATATATTGTGAACCGACATTTGAGGTCATGATGATGACAGTGTTGGTGAAGCTGACTGTACGACCTTGTGAGTCGGTCACCCTGCCATCATCCAAGATCTGGAGGAACACATTGAACACATCAGCATGTGCCTTTTCAATTTCGTCAAACAGGATAACAGCATACGGCCTCCTTCGTACTGTCTCAGTCAATTGTCCTCCTTCCTCGTACCCTACGTATCCAGGTGGGGCCCCTATTAATCTAGAAACAGCATGTTTTTCCATGTATTCACTCATGTCGATACGTACTAAAGCCTCCTCGGTGTTAAACAAGTAAGAAGCAAGTGCTTTTGCCAGCTCGGTTTTTCCAACTCCAGTAGGTCCCATGAACATGAAACTAGCTATGGGACGGTGAGGATCTGATAACCCGGCTCTAGACCGTTGGATAGCTTCAGCCACGGCTGTCACAGCAGGATTTTGACCCACAACTCGTTTATGCAGCTCTTCTTCCAAATGTAACAGTTTCTCCCTCTCAGATTGTTTCAGTTTGGAAAGCGGAATTCCAGTCCATTTGCTGACAATCTCAGCAATGTCATCACCTGTAACTTCTTCACGAAGCATGGATTTCCCGGAACTCATATACTCAACCAATGCTTTTTCAGCAGTGTCAAGTTGACGTAACAAAGAGTTCAGACTTCCGTACTTCAGCTCAGCTGCACGGTTCAGATCATACTCTCGCTCCGCCTGCTGTATCTCTAGATTAACACGGTCAATCTGCATATAAAGAGCAGTTAGTTTCAAACTTTCAATACGACAAAAAGTTAAGTCATTAACTGTTGACTCACTTCTTCCTTAATAGATTGCATATTTGTCATGACACTCTTTTCATGCTCCCACTGTTCCGTTAACTGGGCCTGCCTCTGTTTTAAAAGAGCCAATTCTGCCTCGAGACGATTCAACCTATCTTTTGAAGCTTTATCTGTATCACTAGTGAGTGATAGCCTCTCCATCTCCAGTTTCAGAACTGTACGGTTGATCTCATCAAGTGCAGTTGGTTTAGAAGTGATCTCCATTTTCAGTTTAGCAGCCGCTTCATCTACCAGATCAATAGCTGCCATTGACAAATTACACACGGACCCAGTTAAGATTTGGTGCTAAGCAAGTTTACATAACATGAGAAATATTATTGTAATTGCATTACCTTTATCTGGTAAAAATCGTCCACTGATGTAACGATCTGAAAGAATTGCAGCTTCAACAAGTGCACTATCAGAAATACGTACTCCATGATGGAGTTCATATCTTTCTCGCAGTCCACGAAGTATAGAAACTGTATCTTCAACTGTAGGCTGGTCAACATAAACTTGTTGAAACCGTCTCTCCAAGGCAGGATCCTTTTCTATATATTTGCGATACTCATCCAACGTTGTTGCACCAATACACCGTAACTCTCCACGACCAAGCATTGGCTTCAGCAGATTGCCAGCATCCATTGCACCATTCGTAGCCCCTACAAAACACAACTCACAACTAAGCATAATACACTTGAAATTAAACCTAACATATCTCATACAACAGAAAGATTGGATTACCCGCCCCAACAACTGTATGGATTTCATCAATGAAAAGAACAATCTGTCCATCTGATTCAGTAACCTCCTTCAGCACTGCCTTGAGTCGATCTTCAAATTCTCCACGATATTTTGCTCCAGCAATAAGTGCACCCATGTCAAGGGATATCAACTGCGATGTAAATAACACGTCAGTTAATGCATATAATATTGGGAGAGAGAAAAAGATCAATAGTAACGTACTACACACCTTTCGGTTCATTAGCGCTTGAGGCACATCACCTTGCACTATTCTCTGAGCAAGCCTGCCAAATAGGGTAACAGTAAATTATATTTATAAGGGAATGTACGACACAGTTTTTCAAGATTGAAAACAATACAAGTCGATAGTAGATAACATGTATAATACAGGATACACAAAAAAAAGAAGTTATTTTAGTATACCCTTCGGAAATTGCAGTCTTTCCGACACCTGGTTCCCCAATGAGTACAGGGTTGTTCTTAGTTCTCCTAGAGAGAATCTGGATACATCTGCGTATTTCATCGTCTCTTCCTATAACAGGGTCAAGTTTCCCTTCCCTCGCCATTGCAGTCAAATCTTTACCATACTTATCTAAGGATTCATACTTCCCTTCAGGATCTGAAGTTAAAATATTACGAGAAAAAGAAACATTTAGATCACATGGGTTATTTCGCCATCTCCTCATAACACATTCCGAACAAAAAAACAAATTATCTACCTTGGTCTATTACTGTTTGTTTCCCTCTGATGGATTCAATTGCATTCTTTAAGGTTTTTAATGAAACTTGAAAATCCTTAAACAACTGTTTTCCAAATCGGTTATCTTGCGCAAAACCAAGCACCAAATGCTCGACTGACACAAATGAGTCACCATACTCTTTTTTGTAATCTCTAGCTCTCTGCATCAGAGCTTCCAAATCCCTTCCTAACATCGAGCCTGCTGACTCACCAATAACCTACCATACATACAACAAATTCGTCTTAAGCATTACATAATCACCGCCAGTAAAAATAATTTAACAGATAAGCATTTATGATGTATCCATCATATCTAAAACGCCATATTACCTTAGGTTGGCGTTGAATGAACTTATCAGTGGCCTCTAAAAGACGGGTATTATCAACCCCAGCTTTTGAAAATATCCGCCTTGCTAGCCCATTTTTCTGTTCCAGCAATGTTTTCATCAAATGCTCAGTCTCAACAATCTGATGCTTGTTTTCTTTTGCCACCTCAGGCGAAGAGACGACTGCTTGCCATGCCATTTCTGTGAATTCTTGCTGAGTAATCTGACAATACATTATCCAAACATAAGTACACTACCAAAGGAGATGAAAATAAAACTCATTATCAGCTTCATTGGCAAGGATAAGTATTTGTTAACGTCACAAGTATATATATATATATATATATATATATATATATATATATAGAGGTGGGTTCATTTAGGAACCACTAAATATTTAGGAACCATTAGGAACCAATATTCACCAGTGTATATATATGATATTCACCAGTGTATATAAAGCATATGTATATATATATATATACACTGGTGAATATTATATGTATATACACTGGTGAATATTATATGTATATACACTGGTGAATATCATATTAAATATACACTGGTGAATATCATATATATACACTGGTGAATATTGGTTCCTAATGGTTCCTAAATATTTACATGGTTCTTAAATGAAACCAACTCTATATATATATATATATATATCATCTCTATAATAATAATATATGTAAAAGAAAAAAGTTATTGAAACTTAGTAAAACCTAACATAACGAAGTCAATAGTTTTTCAGCCAATTTGGGATAAGTGTCTCGAAATGTATCTAATTTTTAACTTTACTCCGAAGTTTATAGTATATACCCAACTGTAAATTGGTTTTAGTTGGTCTATTACGCGTATCTAACTTTCTAATACTATTGTATATATCCGGATATCTGGATCCGGAGAGAAATGCATTTCCGAGAAACATGAAAATGGACATTGATTCAACGGATTTTCACTTTAATTCATAATTTTCAAAATAAAGTATTCATAGAAACTGTGAACCAAAGTTATAATTTGTAATAAAATCACTGATAAAAATAATATTTTAAAACAGTAAAATTAGGAATCAAAGTTAAAATATGTTGAATCAATCACGTTTCTCACCGAAAATCCAATTCTCATTTAATCTTCCTTCTATCCAGATATAGATGGCATCCATATAAGTTACCACATCACATGTTTCCAAGTTTCTAATTCTAATAATTCGGATACATTTAATAGCAATATCCGAAAGCTAGATACACTATGGGGGTGTTTGTGTAAGCTTATTTTTGGGCTTAGACTCATGATTTATAAGTAGTTTATGGCTTATAAAATATAAGTTTTTAAATTTTTATGAAGTGTATGGAGTAGCTTATGAGCTTATTAGCTTATGACAAGGCAAAAATGTTTAATAATTTCATAAGCCATATAAAAAAAAGCTTATGAAAACCCCTTACATAAGCTTATAAGCCTAAGCTAATAAGCTCAAACAAACACCTAAAATGGGCTTATCTCTCTTACATAAGCTAATAAGCTTATAAGCCCCCCTTATAAGCTAAAACAAACACCCCTATATAGACGTATTCAAAGTTTAATATATACAATAGTAAAGTTAGATACATTTCCGGACACTTATCAAGTATAAACTAGGGTAAAACGAAAAATCAACATGATTAAAATGACTATTTTACCCTTCCATTAGAAGAAGCATCACAACGAACAACAAATCTAGAACTTTTTCCACCAATCCGATTACGAAACGAAACATCATTACTCCTAGTTTTCAATTTCAAAGAGTGTGAAGTAATTCTTCTAGGTTTAGAAAACGAATTGAATGAAACACAAGGTTGAGCAAACAATGCTGTTTTGTTGATTGAGATGGACGACGGAACGGGGATGTGTAGGCCGGAAAAAGACGCCGGAGTCGCCATGAATATCGGAGGAAAGTGTATAAAGTGTTGGTGTAGTGTGAAGCAAGATTATTGTTATTGAAGGAATGAAAAAGTAGAGGGGGTGGAGTGAGAATATAGGAAAGATGGGGGTTTCTGGTAAATTCTAGAAAATGAGATTAAAAAACTTGTGGGTGTGAGAAATGAGATTATTAGGAAGATGGTTCAAGAGACTACGGGGCTTGTCGACTTGTTTCTGTTTTTGCCACCACACCAATTTCATTTTCGACCAATCATAAGAGAGCGGTTATACTTCTGATATCAAAACATTCTATGTTATAGTCAAGTCTGCATAACAATACATATAAGACTATTTTCAACGATTTTGGAACATTATACATTATTTATTTTGTTATTTATAATATAATATTAAACAAAACAACTTTATTAAAATAAAAACATTATGTTAATTAAACAAAAAACATTACAATTATTCTTTTCTTTTACAAAGTACACTTCGACAACGAACGTTGTGACGTATTTGCCATGTTTGTGGTATGAGTATTGTCTTTCTTCGATTTAAGTTATTGTAATGTTTTATTTTATTACTTGTAACTAGTGAAAACCTAGTGATATATGAACTGAAAGTTATGAATGGATATATGATAAGGAATACAAAATATAAATAATTGTGTATTTAATATAACACTTGTTTTTCAAGAACAAAAAACAAGATTTAATGTTTTTTCATTACAATTATTTAATTAATAAAAATATTACATTTACTTAATAAAAATAAAAATATTTATTTAATTAAACTTGTTATTTATTAAAATGATATAAAAATGGGAGAAATGTAATTGATACGGCACCATACCCTCCCTGCCTCCTTCTCTTTACTATCAAAACCCTCGACCATCGACGAGGTGGTGCTATCGGCATTTGTTAGGCCGACACGTGTCGGTTGCCAATCGACGTCATAATTGGCATTAGTTTAATGTAATACCGACAAAAATCATATCTAGTTATTTAATGTTATATTCAATATTATAAAACTAGATTATTGTCCATCTATAGCGCGAATAAATATATATAAAATTGAATCGTAAACTTTATGTTTGAGCAAGTTCTTTTAAATTATTATGAAAATATAATATTACACGTATAATAACAAATATACATTTATGTTTATAGTTATAATAATATATATACATTTATGTTTATACACATATATTAATATTTTGTATTAATGGATTTTAGAATAATAATAAGAAAGTAAATCATAGTCCAATAAGAGACATATGTTATTTATTGTAATAATTAGGGGTGGCAAAACAGACGGGTCGGGTCGGGTTGATGAATAGGTCAAAATGGGTTCGGGTCAAATGGGTCATGGGTCAAACGGGTCATTTTAAGTATTTGGGTCAAATGGGTCATGGGTCAAACGGGTTGTATAGGGTCGGGTCGGGTCAACCCGAAAATATTTGACTATTTCATTTTTATTTTTCTCGTAAAACAGTTTTAAAATTTCAAGTTTTTATTAAAATCTAAATATAAGTTTAAAAACCTAAGGCTAATCACCTAAACTAATTATAAAACAAATTTTATTATTTAATATTTTATAAAGATTATATGAGAAAAAAAAAAAAAAAGAATAATTCCTACCCCACATATATTCTTACTTTTGTCAAATACAGTGACTTATCAAATCTCTCTCCCTTACACAGTCAAATCCCTTTTTGATTTTTTATTTTACTCCCATAAGATAAGTAATTTTTGATCGTAATAAAAAGCAATTAATTTCGTATCTTGTGTGGTGTTTGCGTCGCTTTGATGGTGGTGCCGGAGTCGGAAGAGGTAGCTCCGGCGACTTTTGTTGTGGCGTCGGTAGCGGCAGACATATGTGGTGGTCCGTTGACTGCAATCGTCACCGGTAAGCATGATTTGGTTTAAAAAACCACTTCACATATGCATGCCATTCAACCCTTTCTTTGACCCGTTTGACCCGCCCTTGATTTTGAAGAAAAAATTCAGTGACCCGTTTGACCCGTTTGTTACTTCAGAGGCTATTCAAATCAACCCAAATTGAAAAAAAAATCACCTAAACTGACCCTTTATTTATAATCTGGGTCATGTTTGACAGTCCTAGTAATAATGGTGAAATTGAAGAAATAATGCAATTATGTATTGTAAGAGGGTGTAAAATGAAAAAAAAATATTTGATGACATCATCAATCTAATCTAACGGTTAAAATCAAAGTATCCAACTCATCAAGGGACCTTACTTCGTCATGTGACATTTAAAGCCACCTTTTTATTATATATTAAAGATGAAAAAAAAAGTAAAAAAATTAAACGAATTTTTGTTGAGTCATCACCATAACACACCTCCACAACGTCAATTATGTCGCGGTTGGTCGGCCATGAAGGGCAATAACACCCACCGTAACACCACGAATGTGAATGCTCTAATAAAGTTTTTTAGAGAGCTAATTTTGACTCATTTTATCGTAACTAAAGGTGACAATTAATCATTGACATGACTTGAAATCAAGATTAATATAAATATAAATAGGTTATGTTATATAAGAATGTCTCACTTACTCGTCAACCCAAAACTTTTTCACCTTCAAGTAAATAACCCATCTCTTATGATCTACTCTTCTATCTCTTTCTTTTTCCATTTTTCATGCTTCTGTCCTATCTTTTTCTCTCTAAATACTATTTAGTAAATAGCTATACTTAAGTTACACAGGTTAGACCACTTTAACTCGTTAGATTAACTTGTTTGACCTTAAAACGACATGTTTATCAAACGGGTTACATAAGTCATGTCAGAGTTGAGTATTTCAACCGTGAACCTGCTACCCGAACTAATCAACACGGTTATGTTAATAGATGAGGTTCACATTGACTTATTTCAATGCACCAACATACTTAACCCGAACCCGACCTAAATTGCTAGCTACTCCGCCTAAACTTCAACTTATTTAAGACGGAGACTCAAACCGAATTGTTTTAATTTGGTCATCCTTCTAGCCTTTTAGGGTACAATTGTACAGACTCTCAAAAGCACCAAGCTTGAGCATGATTAGTTTACTAATACACAATCTAATTCAACGAAAGAAGTTTTGATTAAAAGTTATTTTCAGTAATAGAAAAACCTTTCAATTTATGTATACAACCATTTTCACCAACATTATACCAATGTTGTCGTAAGATATGATCAAAACGTCACTTTTATTCAACTTGTTTAAATCGTCGACTCCTATACATATCGTTCATGTAACAACTTAAAATAACTCTTTAATACCTATCTCATATAAGAAGTCGAATTAGTCCATCTACAAAAGGCAACCATATATATGCACAACGCAGCAAATATCAAGAACAAACCAGCCCCCTGGCTAAACCCTAAGCCATGATCTCCCTCGCTAGCCAATTCAAACTAGGATAAGAAAAATACAAAACAAGAAACGAAGTGAGCACTACATACACCGCCAGACTTGCAACACTGGCAGGAAATGCAAATAACACGATCAATAGAAAGATTAGGACCAATGGAAACTTAGAGGCTAATTCAAGAAAGAAAAACAAGGAACGTTGAAGGTAAAATTGATTATAATCACTGGTGGTGTCTCCAAAAGATTGATGCCTTTGGACATCTAGATGATTTAGTTCACTTCTGGAAGTTGATGACTGACAATCACCACAAGAATCATCAGTGTGAGACATCTTGTCACGGTTAATTCTCTCAACCATCCATAGAAGGATGTAGTTCGTACGGGGAAACTTGAGGTTTCCTCTTAATACAAGACGGGGAGATAAGATGTTACACCACGGGCAAGATATTAGAAGAGGTAGTTGGATTGGTGAAGGAGTGATCTTCACAACAGCCCAGTGAAGAGATAAGACACAGTCTTTACATAGTGAATGACCGCACCATAAAACATAAGGTACATTTTCAACTAAGTTAAAGGATTCACAACATATTGGGCATTCTAATCTGTCGTATCTACTAATGGTGTAAGAAGCTTCATCGTCTGATGATTCTTGAATATGTTGTTGTGTTAGGACACCAGTGCCGGTTAGACGTGATTTAGATGTAGAATTGCACATATGGGTGGACGCTATTAAATGTAAACTAAACCGAATGTTAGCTGGAACACTATTGAAAGCGTATCCCGTAAGTAGATTAGTTTGAATAGTGAAATACTATTGAAACAACTTCTTAAACACAAACACAATTTGAACAATCATGGAAAATATAATAATGTCCATATGAAAGCTTATATGATATACATGACAAAAAAAGAAAAATCCATAATATCAAAAGGTGTGTCCATTTTTAGAAAACGACCATGACAAAAGATTTTTGGTGTTTTTATGTTGATGACATTTTACGGGTTCAGTAAATGTCATTTACAAAAAAAAAATGTTATATGTAGGGGCTGTTTGATAGCTGCAGACTGAGTTAGTGCAGACTGAGTTGGAGGTCAGACTGAGTTGGAGCTCAGACTGAGTTAGGTGCAGACTGAGTTTGTTGTGTTTGATTATGCCTCGGACTGGCTATGCTGACTGGGAGAAATGACTATTTTACCCTTCTGTTTATTTTTATATTGAATGTCGTACAAAATCCAAATTAACAATAAATCCAAATTAAACATAAATCCCAATGTCTTACAAGCAATTGATAGTAGACCCGGTGACTGTAAATATTTTAAATTGATGCTTTTTTAGTGGGATTATCTTTTCGTTAGTGATCGAGTCAAATTTAGTCGGTTGTTACCTATGAAATTTGAACATTGCAATCGGATGAATCAAACTAGTTGCACGCTACATTTGGCAAACATGTGTTTTCCGGGTTCTATTGACATAATACAAATGAATTACTACAAGTATATGTGACATAGTAACAAACTTACTTCTTTGTTCCACCTACATATTAATGTATTACATAAGATTTGTCACACCTAGATACTATATAAAACATAAGAATCTGTATAAGAATATGATTTTCGTCATTATAACTTATAAGCTCAAGTTCAGGTCGTTATGTTCAAGCTTGTTTGTTATGTTTAAATCGTAACTCAGTAATAGTTACATTCGTCTACAGCCATACTTTAACCCTCGGGTTTTCAGTACATCGACAAAAAATTCAACTTTGAGTAACATTAATTTTTGATGTAATGATATATGAAATGTCCACTACCAAAATTATTCATACATCATTAACTTAACGACCTGGTTCTATTGGTTTTGACTTCCCTTGCTTCAAATTTGTTCGAGACATTTTATGATTTATTATAAATAGAATTTTGTTGATTCGGTTTGTGATAAATTAAACGATAGGCATAACGGGTTGAAGAAGTTTGAATTGCAGCGAATGTGACATACGTGGAAATTTTTTTTAAGGAAGTATATTGCAGGAATGCAGGTTGAGAAATGAGAATGGAGGATGCAAGCAAGGTTTGAGATGTTAAGCAGTGATAAATCACTTGAAGAACACACAAGTTTCTCACTGAACGACGAGGGAATTAAAGAGTCGGCTTTTTGGCTTAAAACTCGAACAATTTGAATTGATTAACATTGTTTGAACATAGATAGAAACTTCGAATAGTGACCAAGGAGTGGAATCTGAAGTAGTCAACATGAACCAGCTGATACGAGACCACCGAGTGTCTCTTCTTCCACTTGCATTTTCGGTGGTACATGTTAAGTGATGTTGTTTGAGCTGGTTCTTCTTCACCCTCTCTTTCTTTGACAGTTGGGATTTTTTTTAAAATCGAATGATGAAGGGAAGTTATGCGTCCATTAGATGTTGCTGTCGACTATTGCATGTTTTGAGCACCACACCCATCAACACGGCATTCATACTGTTCCATTTGACACGTTATATAGCTATATCATAACCATTCATAAGTAAATGGGTCGAATATTATCACCTTTAATAAAGAATAAGCAAGAGTGACTACTTTACCAATATTATACCAACCATCGTCATATTTCAGAAGCGGAATTTCATTCAACTGTTTCAAAATCGACAAATACAATAGAGATTGTTCATTTGACAACCGGAAACAGTTCTGTAATTCCAATCTAATAAAAATATCGACATGAATCAGGTAGGTACAAGAACCATTAAAAAACTACCTGATGCACACAAGCCGAAAATATACACAATACAACATATCCATGTAACTAATCATGTCAACTGCAAATTCACAAATAAACCCTAAGACATGATCTCCTTCACAAGCCAATCCAAACTAGGATAAGAAAAATACAAGAGAAGAAATGAAGGTAGAGCGAATACAATAGTGAGCACAACATACACGACCAATATTACAGCACTGGCAGGAATTGCATATAACACGAGCAAGAGAAAGATCAAAACCAACGGAAACTTAGTGGTTAATTCAATAAAGAGAAAAAAAGCCCGTTGAAGGTAAGATATCCTCATAACAGGATAATGACTGCTGATAGGCCTAAAAGATTGAGTCACTTGGACAGCAGATGGTTTTAGTTGACTTGTTGAAGTCGACTTTGCTGCTTGACAATCACCACAAGAGTCGTTAATATGAGACTTCACTTTATCATTACTAATTCTCTCAACCATCCAGAGAAGGAAGTAGTTCTTACGCGGATACTTGAGGTTTCCTTTCAATACAATACGTGGAGATAAAAGGTTGCACCATGGGCAAGATACTAGAAGCGGTAGCTGCACCGGTAAAGGATTAACCTTAACAACCGCCCACTGAAGATTTAACACACAACTTTTACACAGTGAATGACCGCACCATAAAACATAAGGTACATTTTCAACTAAGTTAAAAGATTCACAACATATTGGGCATTCTAATACATCATCTTTTGTAGAAGAACCTTCATCGTCAGACGACTCGTGAACGCGTCGTGTTAGTTTGTTTAAACCGTGTTTAAATGTAAAGCCACCGGAACCAACTAGACATTTAGATGCAAATTTCCACATATATATAAAAGAAATGATTGTCTGAAAACCAAAGAAAAGTTATAATCAGACTAGTACATATGACGAAAAGATGCCGAAAAACATTACATAACTCCGGTTTCAGAAAAGCTTCAACGAAAAGGTTGATTTTGAACCCAACCTAACCCTCAAACAACAAAAAACAACAAACAAGGACTAGGCTCGGGACAATGTTGTAATATTTCGGCGCCACACTTTCATAAAAACTTAATCAAAACAATAAGAAGAGATATACAAATAGATCTGGTAAATGATACTAAACAATAAAATTAAACCCTAAAACTTTATATAATCATAATTAAGGGTAATTAATAATAAAGGTATAAAATTAAAAAGAAATATTATGGCTTACAAATGGAATACGGAGATTTATTGCCTGCCGTGGGGAAGCCGGCGAATAGGGGAGACCGGGGAATAGGTGTGGTGCTACCGAGTTTATGATTTTTATTGGTTTTTTGGATATTTTGTTTTATTAATTAACAATGGGAATGTGACATTGTTTAATCTTGTTGGAATTTGATTCATAATTAAATAAAGAGTTGATTAATAGTAGTCGATGTCATATGATTGATATTTGATTTGAATATTTAACAAGTCGATATCAGAATATCAATTTTTATTTGTTACAAACTTTAGACTTTTAAGGGGGTGTTTGTGTAAGCTTAATTTTTAGGCTTAGGCTTATGTTTTATAAGTAGCTTATGGCTTAAGAAATATAAGCTTTTAAATTTTTATGAAGTGTTTGGAGTAGCTCATGAGCTTATTAGTTTATGACAAGGTAAAAATGTTTGATAAGCACATAAGCCACACAAAATGAGCTTATGAAAACCCCCTTACATAAGCTCATAAGCCTAAGCTAATAACCTCAAACAAACACTTAAAATGAGCTTATTTATCTTACATAAGCTAATAAGCTAATAAGCCCCTTCTATAAGCTATAACAAACACCCCCTAAGTAGACGTAGACATAAATTATTTTTTGTTTATAGTTAAAATTTTATTATGTTTGTATGTAAAATTTGTAGGTTACTACTCGGTTTAATATAACTTCACCTTTGTGTGTAAGTCATTTCCATCAATGTTATTCGTTTTTATTAGGTTTAGTGCAACCCAAGATGGCAAGACCTGTGCAACAAGACTTTAGATTAATATGATCTAATGAACGCAAACAAATTAATAGTCGGATAGACGATATATAGAAAACTATTTTTCTTATATCTTTAAGAAAAAGATAAACAAGACCATATGCTTTTCTTAGTAGCAACGTCAATAAACATAGAAAAATGATGGACATAGCCCACGGTGAAATACAGCCAAGCCCGACCCAATGGGGGTGCGAGAGGGGTGACTGCACATGACACAAGTTCAAAATGGGTGCGAAATATGAAAAAAGAAAATAGTTATGCTTTTTTTAAAATATATTCAATAGTGGTTATTTTAACATAAAATGTGAGTAGCTTAACTTGTTAAAGCTTGCTTCTTCTTGTTCGAGCCTCATGACCTTAATGTCTTACACATTTTTTTTTTTGATTGAATTTAGAGGCTCATTTTTGTCTTTTTTATGGAGCATTCGAATTCTCGAGACCAGTTCTTAATATAGTTAATGTTCAAATCAATAATTACACTTCTAGAAATTGGTAATAACATTTTAACTGGTTAGCATATCCCTAAACAATAACCTTTATTTTAAATGGATGTCATGAAAACCAAACCAAATACAAATAACATTTCATATTAGAAGTTGTTGCATTTAGAAACTCATAACCACCAAACTCGATCATTTTGTGCTAAACTTAACCTTCGCTTTTGGAATTGTTCTCGTTTTCAGCCATATGAAGTAAAGTTTCACGTATTTTAAATCTTATAGCGTTTACACTTGAACTATCCTCCTACTACTTTTAGTATGCATAATTATTGAAAATCATGCCTTCATTACGTGCTAACCATATTTTTAAAAACTTTCGACACAAAGTTAATTTTTGTATATTTGACATATTTGCTACTAACAAAAACTCAATATTTAAAAACCCTTTCCAAGTCATTAGAACTTCTTCCAACCCTTCCAAAACATGTACATTTGCACTTCTCCCCTAAGTTTCACATCGATCATTTCTACTTGTCTTTTTAAAACATAACAACTCTTTCGAATCTCTATCATCGTTCCTTCCCCATGATTACACCGTATGTCCCTAAACATCATGTCATAGATATAGTCCGTTATGGCGCGATGGTTTAGGTGTAGCCGGAAAATCAACATTTTTTTGAAAGTAAGATTACAACATAATCAATATAATTACAATTTACAAGAAGATAAAAGAAGCAATATATTAATTTCCAAACTAAATTTTCTAATAAATGGTGGCCCGTCCCATTTTATTTCAATTCCGCTGCCTTATTACATATATCTCAAAAATATTTTTATTTTAGACCCTCGACTTTAATTATTTGCATTTTAACCCTTCAAATTTAATTAACTAGAATTTAATTATTACATTACTTTCTGTTATTTCATATCTCTTCCGTTTAGCTTTTAACGATTATCCCCGCAACAAAGCACAAACAAATAATAACTCGTGTGTATAAAAGGTCCCCCACCCCCTATGTTTGAAGATAGATATAGGCATTTTATACGTACGGTTGAAACATAACATTGAGAAAGGTAAAGAAAAGATGTTGTCAATTTGTCAATGATGAGGTGATGTTGTTTGACTTTTTTCTAGTCTATTTATAACTTTTAACAAAGTTAAATAGCTTTCAACATCAATTTCCCTATTAAGTACTCCGTATTATTTTAGTTTATTTTGAAAAAAAATACTTATTGAGAAACTCATGCAGCAATGAAATAGTGTATATCAAACGTGCCATCTTAAACTTACACAAGTAATTAATAGGTTGTTAATATGTCCTAGTCCATGACACCACGCTCCACAAACCATTTGAAAAGCGTAAAATTTACCTCTTCATATTAGCCGTGAAGCTGGTTAATAGGCCAAGTATGAGATATCTTTTCAAACGATTTAATTTAGAATTTTTATTTATGTTACTAGTGATATGAGAGAAAGCTTAAGAACTAAAGTTATTGTAATCACGCAACATAAATATTTATATTTTTTTGAGAAAATCACATATATAATCACTTGAGAATTTAAAAATACCAAAATAATCATCTGATTCGCGCCATTTTTCTCCCACCATTTTTTGTCGTCGCGAGATTGAAAATAATATAAATGAGTGGTCATAAATTGGGGCGAGAAAAATGTCGCTATGACCAAAAAAGTCGCGAGGACGTGGTCAATATATGACCAATCATTTATATTATTTTCAATCTCGCGACGACAAAAAATGGTGCGAGAAAAATGTCACGAATCAGATGATTATTTTGATATTTTTGAATTCTCAATTGATTATATATGTGATTTTCTCTATTTTTTTATTTCAGAAATTCGAATCCATAACCTTTGGTTTTGAAACCAACTTACATACGTCAAACTATAAACCTTATGTAACAATTAAAAAGAAGAAAATCATTTCTCTGCTAAAACTTATAGTGGGAACTTTTACAAAATGTAAGAAAATACTTATAAAACATTTGGAAGGATGTAATTTAATGAGTAGGTAAGTAGTTTTTTTGTTGTTTATTTATAAGCTTAATATCAACTTAATTACGTGTAAAACATGTAAACGACATAAATTTGGTAATTTATGGGACGGTGGTGGTCCACTATGTCATTTTCTACTTCACTTTATCTACTTACAAATGTACATGACAAGTGGCAAAATACTTACCTCATTAACTCCACGTAAGTATATAACTCTACACCATGCTGACGAACTTGTAGTATCTCAATCCGATAATCTGCCACCGTTTCCGCAATGATCTCCAGGTCTGTTTACGACAAATATGATGCAACAGATTATACATACGAAGTCTTTACCTTATATGATATGTTATGATGTGATGTGTTTTTTTTGCTTATTAGATGGATTAATGGCGGATTCGAGTTGAAACGAAAAGAAGCCGAAACCGAGGAAATACCACAATGTTTTGCTTGTAGTCAGTTTGGGATTCCGAATTTTCATTCGACGACTTGTGATCCGACTCACCAGCCTGCATGGGAAGCTCTTGCGGGTTCATCTTTAGTCCCTATTAAGGCGAGTAAGATTGCGGATCAAAACCGGAAGTTTTCGTCTGTAGGATGGTTTCCTCGTGTTTTGGATCCGCGAAGCGATAGAGTGTTGTGGTGGAGTCGTGTGGTTCTTTTAGCGCGGTTTGTTGCGTTGGGGATTGATCCGTTTTTCTTTTTCGCGCTTGCGATGGAAAAGGAGGGTAGTGCTAGTGGTGGCCCGTGTGTGTACTTGGACAAAAGGGTAGTGAGGACTGGGAGCCTTTTACGGAGTTTTGTAGACGCCATTCATGTGTGCTACGTGTGGCTTCAGTTTCGTTTGGCTTACGTGTCTAGAGAATCCTTGGTCGTTGGATGCGGGACACTCGTGTGGGATGCACGGAATATCGCGTTTCATTACCTTCGATCTCTTAGGGGATTTTGGTTAGACGCGTTCGTCCTTCTACCAATCCCACAGGTTCATTTTAATCATTTAATGAAATTCGATATACGTTTTAGAGTATGAACGTTCATATTGTATAATATTATGATTATGATGCTAGGTGTTATATTTATGGGTGTCACCAATATTATTAAGGGAAGACAAGATATGGTTTATGACGTTACTAGTACAATTCGGATTCATGATCCAATACATACCAAAAGTTTATCACTGTTTTTACTTAATGAAACGTATGAAGCTAGTGACCGGTTACATCTTTGGTTCAATTTGGTGGCGTTTCTTCCTTAGTTTCGGGGCGTATTTCCTTGCTTCTCATGTATGCTTGTGTTTTTATTTCTTGATTCAAAATACAAATCAATTTTTAGTTTGTGTTTGATTAATTAGTTTGTTTTGACCTTAGGCATCGGGAGGATACTGGTATGCACTAGCTGTAGAACGGGTTGTTACATGTCTTACGAGACAATGTGATCATGACAAGAAATGTAACAGCCTCTTCTTATCCTGCTCAACTAAGGCTAATGCTAATAAGGCAACATGCTTAGATGATAAAGGACCTTTTGCTTATGGAATCTACAATTTTGCTCTTCCGGTAATCACAAGTGATTCTGTTGCCACCAAGATCTCGTATAGCAATCTTTGGGGTCTAATGTCTTTCAGGTAAGGAACCAAACAACGGAAAAATACTAGCTTTTTAAATAATTAGCTATTTTTCAGTGTTTAACAATTTTCAAAATACTCGATTATTTGCAGCACTATGGGCAATATTCTTGAGCCTACCTGCAACATCGTAGAGGTGATTTTATCATGTTATATGGTTATCGTTGGACTAATTCTGTTCACTACGTTAATAGGGAACATTCAGGTGCTCTGCTCTGCAGTTCTTCGAAAAATCTTTGAAATAATTAGTTGCTGATATTGGTAACCTAGCTAACAATTGGCTGAATCTTGTCAACGGATGGAAACAGGTTTTCTTGTACGCACTCATGGGAAGAACCACAAAAATGCAAGTGAGATTTAGAGATATGGAATGTTGGATGAAGCGTCGACAATTGCCTTCTACTTTAAGAAAAAGAGTTCGTCATTTTGAGAACCAAAGATGGTCTCTTTTGGGAGGTCAAGATGATATGGAAATGGTCAAAGATTTGCCCGAGGGACTACGTAGAGATATCAAACGTCATCTTTGCTTGGACTTTATAAAAAAGGTATTGTCGAAACTATAGTTCATAACTTTTGAGGTAAAAACATACTAATTCAATAATTTCAGGCACCGTTGTTCAAGTACTTGGATGATGTTATTCTTGACAATATATGTGACCGTGTCACGTATTTTGTCTACTCAAAGGGTGAGAAGGTATAAACACACGAACCTAATACGAAAAATGTACTTAAAACTCTATTTTGTTTGAGAAAACTAACAGATAAACAGATAATACGAGAAGGAGACCCTGTCCAGAGAATGGTGTTTGTAGTTCATGGACGTGTACAAAGAAGCCAATGGCTAAGTCGCGGGATGGTTGCAACCAGTACGTTGGAACCAGGAAGTTTCTTTGGAGATGAGCTTCTTTCGTGGTGCCTTCGGATTCCATTTATATACCGTTATCCAGCTGCGACCGCAACATTTACTTGTGTTAAGGCAACAGAAGCGTTTGCACTAGATGCAAAACATCTGCGGTACATCACTAATCATTTTCGTTACACTTTTGTGAATGAAAAGATGAAACGAAGAGCAAGGTACTATTCATCAAACTGGAGAACATGGGGAGCTATTAATATACAACTTGCGTGGCGGCGTTATATTTTGAGGACAAGAAACGGTGCGAGGAGTTATAGAGCCACAAATAGTGATCGGCTTCAACATTATGCTGCGATGTTTATGTCGTTCAGACCACATGACCACCTTGAATAAAATCGATTACAGGGTGTATACGTATTATCACAACACACATTGCTTTATGTGTTACGTTGTTAAGATATAAACAATCACTCTGTGTAAACAACTAATATATATGTTTTATAATAGCTTTTAACAACAATAAGCAATTTGTTTGTTTAATTTATCCTCTTTAGATCTACTATCAAAATCGATAATATGTAAAACGTCAAAATCTCATTTTATTAAATCGAAAACTTGTAAAATGTGACAAAAGAGGATACCGTTTAAGTCAAGGTATCATTTTTCTGAAATTAAATCAAACGAAATCCCATTTTCTTGAAGCCGATCTTGAAGATCAAACGGGCCAAAAACGATCCCAGGAGGAAGGACACCACCTTTAGGAAGATCTTGGCGTTGCTTCAAAACGATCAGAGCACACTGGATCAGAATGATTGGAGTTGTCAAATACCCAATCTCAGGCCCCATTACTCTCGTAATAATTTCCGAATCAGCCTTTGCATTTTCCTGAGAAGCTAGATTGGCGTCACTAAAGCCACTACCAACAAACCACATCTTAAAAGTGGCACTCTCCACTTCCTCCTCGGTTGGACCCTGTTTCTTGAACCCACCAAAAGTGAAAACCGAAGGGAATTTCAATAAAAGCCACCTTCCGAAAGAAAAGCTGCCTAGAATCCCAATTGACAAACCGACTGCAATGATTCCAAGGATACCCACAAGTTTCTTGTTGGCAATCTTTACTCCAAAATGAGCAGGTTTAATCATTGACCAAAAAGCAGCTCGTTTCTCTGCTTGTTTAGGATCCTCGTTAACACCTTGAAGACCACTGGGATTGTCTGTAAGAGTAGAAAGTGTTCTACGAACAACAACGGCGTCTGCAGATGGAAGTTTCACCGCCCAAAATCCAAGCTCTTTTTCGTGTTCTATAATGGGTCCTTTTGCAGGACCAGGACCTGGAATCTGAGAAAAAAAAAGGACATTCAATTGTTGATTTTCTTATGGTTTATGAAACAAAAGCAATTTCAAACTGCTTATTCAAAATATATTTTGCATTAAGCATATCTCCTTTTTCTACAAAGCAATAATCAGATAATCTCTCTCAAAACGCAGCCAATAAACATAATTTGACAACAGAACAACACATTAACTTTTCGCAATACCTGAGGTCGAGTTCGTCTGGGTCTAGACCGTCTCAACTCCGCAAGCTTATGCGCATTCGCCACTCCATAAACCGCACTCTCAAACGTCCCAATATTCCCCACAATCCTCTTCTCCGATTCAAGGCACAAGTAAGCTTCAATCCTATTCAAAACAGCTGGTTCACCCCACTGCTTGGAATTAAACATAAACCCCAACTCAGCCGGAATCGAATCAAACCCACAAGCCGAAACAACCAAACTCCCCTTCTCAACCGCCTTCTCATGATAAACCGCTTCCATCTTCTCCATAAACTCCGGTTCCCCACAAATATCCAAATAATCACACCCGGCTTCGACACACGCAGCCACAACCGGTTCACCGTAATGCCGAAAAGGGCCGACACAGTTGAGGATTATCTTGGCTTGGGAAGCCATACGGATGAGAGATTGTGGGTCTGACGTGTCGGCGGTGATGATGGGGATTGTGGGATTGGGGTGGGGTTTTGATGCCCATTCTAGGGTTTGGTTGAGTTTGGTGGGATTCCGGCCGGCTAAAGCTAGGGTTTTGAAATGGGAATTGGGGGAATTGAGAAACTTTAAAGCTTCTCGGACTACGTATTTCCCGGTGAAGCCTGATGCTCCGAAGATGATTATGTCGTAAACGGGAAGTGGGGTTTCTGTTGTTGCCATGATTCTTGCTGAATTGGGTTTCCGAGATCTTAGATTCTAGATTTTGGAATCACTATAAAAAAGGGTGCTACTGTACTATTTTATTGGTGCTGGATATGTGTGCCAGATCTTCAAGGGCATGTTTTAGTATTTAATAGCTTATGTGCCGTGTTATACACGGAGGTTGTATAAAAAAAATTACGTTAAAATAGGAAAAAAAATGTTTGTAAAATTAGTAAATTAACGTCTAAATAAGAGAAAAAATAATTCATGTTTAATGTGGTTTCGAAAAATTAATATAAGGATAGAAATACATACATATACATATACGGGTATTTCATATAACTAAATAATAAGTGTTTAAATAGTCCAAACTAAAATAAGCCACAAATAAGTAGGGTAAAGATGTCCAAATAAATTGCAAATAACGATTTACACTTCTCCAAATAAATAGTCGTAGTCTACCTAGATAAGTTCTAAATAAGCTTTCCAAAATAAAACGACACTTTACGGTCGTTAAAAGTCGAAAAGGTCCATTGATCTGCTACATGTAATTTGGATGCTATTTACATAATGGTAAATTATATATATTTTCTCATGATCCACAACTTCTCAAAGGAGGTCACCAAATTTGACAAAAAGAAACAACAATAAGATATAACAATATTATTAAAGGTTAGTGAATGGGTGCTATAGAAATATAAAAACTCAGTAACATAAATTTTTTTTGGATTTACCTAGATATTATCTCCATGAGGAGTTTTTTAGGCACATTCACCATCCGCAGAAAATATATTAAACGATTATAAGCATCATTTTTACTATAATAAACTGAATAAACTGTTTAAAAGACAATATTAAACACCTTAAAATGTGACACAATTTTATTGAATAAAGAATGTCATTCTAATTCTAATTCTAATTATGAACAAAAAGGAATACATCATGCTTGAAAAATAATTAAAGTACGGAGAAATACATCATGTATGTCATTAAGCTCAATTAAAGTGATCATAAATTCTTTTGGAATCTTCATAATCAATAACATATATAATATAAATACACAACACCCAGCTATTTGATTTAGGGTTTTGTTAAAAAATAAAGATGAAGAGAATTTAGCCGTGATTAATTGCTTGAATGAATAAAAAATAAAGACAAAGAGAATTTATAGATTATAACCCATGTAATTAACCTGCATATTAACAATATTGACAAAGACACACATATGTATAGATACTATTGTGAAGTTATTGAAATTTAAAAAAACAACAAATCGAGTGAGTTGTTAAAAATGAAGCAGTAAAAAACAAAGGGTTAATGAATGAGAAAGATGAAGAAGACCATTGCATATTAAACATAAAAGGTTGGTGGAGAAATCAAGGCATATTCAAATTTCTTGAGTACTATTGGCTAAAAATAGGCAACGCAGATTCCCAATTTACATAGCTTCCTCCATAAGCATCATCAATACCGGTTTTTGTTTTCTTATTAATAATGTGTATAAGAGAAATTGATAAATAATTAATTTATGACATCATTATACAAATAAACGGTCCTAGGTGGACAACCTAATATTGTGCCACATCAGATTTATGAGATCATCATTATCTCTCATTTATTAGATAAAAAGGATGTTGTATTGGTTTGTTAATATCATAGTCAGTTTGGTTTGGTTTAGCTCGGTTTTTATATAAAAGGGGAGATCGAGTTAAAAAATTGGTTTTTAAAAAGTTGGGAAATGTTTGGTTTTGTCTTTGTTATAAAATATAGAATAAGCAACAAAGAATTATATAGAATAAGGTTACAAAGGATCTCTATTTATAGGCTAGGAGATTTTATCTAAAACAAGAAACTAATAAATAAGAATCATCTATAATATATAACTCAAATTTTTAACGTTTGTCCTTAGATATTCTCTGTTTATTATGCTTCAGAACCAATATTATATAGACTGCCTCATTAAAAACATAAAAAAAAAATGCAACCCGTGTAATATTCCCTCCCGGTTCAATGTATATTCTTTAAGCCTCAAATACCGATCTTGTGTACGAGTTTCTCAAATGTTTTTGTCAGCAATGATTTCGTGAATAAATCCGCCAAATTTTCAGATGATCGAATTTCATAGACATTAATTACACCATCCTTTTGAAGATCACGTGTTGAGAAAAACTTTGGTGAAATGTGTTTTGTTCTATCTCTTTTAATATACTTTTCTTTGATTTGAGCTATACATGTTGCATTATCTTCATAGAGTAGCGTTGGAGTTTCCATGATTGTCTCGAGACCGCATTCTTCTTAGATATGTTGAATCATCGACCTTAACCAAACACACCCTCGACCAACTTCATAAAGTGCAATTAATTCGGTGTGGTTTGACGATGTCGTTGTCAATCATTGTTTTGTTGATCTCCATGAAATTGCGGTATCTCCATATGTGAAGACATAACCTGTTTGTGACCTTGCTTTATGTGAATATGATAAATATATAGCATTTGCGTATCCAACTAATTTAGACTTTGAATCTCTATGGTAAAATAATCTCATGTCGCGTGTACCACAAAGATAGCGAAATACGTGCTTGATTCCATTCCAATGTCAACGTGTTGGCTCGGAACTATGTCTTGCTAATACATTCACAGAAAATGCAATATCGGGTTGTGTATTATTTGCAAGATACATCAATGCCCCAATCGCACTTAAATATGGTACTCTTCGGGACCAACACTTTATTCATCACTCTCTTTCGGACGAAATGGATCATTTTTTCGACTAAGTGATCGAACGACCATTGGTGAACTTAATGGGTGAGTTTTATCCATATTACACCGCTTTAACATTTTATCTATATAGTTGGATTGATGGATAGAAATTCCACTTGATAGATGTTCGATCTGTAGGCCGATACAAAACTTTGTTTTACCAAGATCTTTCATTTCAAATTCCTTCTTTAACAATTTTGCGGTGTGTTCAATATCTTGAGGAGCTCCAATGATATTTAGATCATCAATATATACTATAATAATTGTGAAACCGGATTTTGATCGTTTAATAAAAACACATGGACTAATTGGATAATTTTTTAACCTTCTTTTAGAAGATTTTCACTAAGACGATTATACCACATACGTCCTTATTGTTTTAATCTATATAAAGATTTTTTTAATTTGACTGAAAACAGTTCTCGGGGTTTTGATTTAAATGATTCATGCATTTTTAATCTTTCGGGGACTTTCATGTAAATATCATTGTCATGTGATCCACATAGATAAGTTGTAACAACATCCATAAGACGCATTTGAAGTTATTCCATATTTGCAAGACCGATTAAAAATCCAAGAGTTGTAGCATCCACAATAGGTGAATAAGTTTCTTCATAATCGACTCCGGGTATTTGTGAAAATTCTTGTGCCATGAGCCTTGCTTTATATGGTACAATCCCATTTTTCTCATTCCTTTTTATCACAAACACCCATTTGTAGCATACAAGATTCACATTATTCGGGGTGAGAACCATAGGACCAAACACATTTCGTATTTCAAGCGAGTTTAATTCATCCTTCATGGCAGCTTTCCACTTTAACCATTCATTTTGTTGTCGACATTCTTTTATAGATCTTGGCACATAGTCTTCTTCATTCATCACATCGGCTATAACATATGCAAAAACTTTATTAATACATGTTTCATTCGATTTTAATCGGTTACATATGATCTCTATTTATAGGCTAGGAGATTGTATCTAAAAAAAGAAACTAATAAATGAGAATCATCCATAATATATAACTCAAATTCTTAACAATTTTAACATATGTTTGGTTTTTATGTTTTTTAGATCAAGTTCGATTCGATTTTAATCGGTGTTTAGGTTTGAATAGTTATACCTAATAATCAACATTTTATCCTCGTTTTTTTTTTATAATAATCAAATATACTTTTCATATAGTAATTAAAAATTATTAACCTATAACATTTATCGTACTATCCATAATGATTTTAGTTCAAAAAATAATTATAATCATAATAATTAAAAATAAAAAGAATAAAAAGATTATACTTTTAACATGATTATATAAATGGTTGGTTTCTGTTTTCTCGGTTCGCTTTTTGGAATAGAAACAAAACTGAAGCGAATATTTCGGTTTTTCATATATCAAAAATCGAAACGTCGGTTTTTGGTTTGGCTCCGTCATTTCGTTTCGATTCGGTTTTTTGAATTTTCTGCCCACCGATTTATATAAATGGTTTGGTGTCGGTCCGGTACTGGTTTAGTTCTGGTCCGTCTTGAACAGGAGTTCACAAACTTAAAATTTTAAACTAGTTATCAACGTGAATTATTTTCTAAACAACTTCCATCAAAATTTGAGATACATAGGGGTGCAAATGAGTAAGTTACTCGTGACTCGTGAGCTACTCGAACCAGTATGTTTAAAACTCGACTCTAAATGGACCAATATAAAACATAATTCATAAACTGATGAATTATGTTAAAGAAAACGAACCTCCCCTTAAACGAAGGTACCTGCAGCAAGCTTTTTATTATATCTTTTTCTAATACATAGTCTTATTTGATTATTAGGTGGTACACTAAGTAAAAGTGGTAATATACAAATCAAATATCACTCCGTGAAATCACATCAAAAGAAATGCCATTCTCCTGCAGTCGATCACGTAAATTAGTTGGCCCAAACACGATACCAGGAGGAAAAACGCCTCCTTTTGGAAGATCTTGGCGTTGCTTCAAAACGATAAGAGCACACTGAATCAGAATAATGGGTGTAGTCACATACCCAACCTCAGGCCCCATTATTCTCGTAATGATTTCTACATCAGGCTCTTCTGAAACTCGATTCTTATCACTAAAACCATGACTCACAAACCACATCTTAAAACTAGCACTCTCTAGTTCGTCCTCAGTTGGACCATTCTTCCTGAATACCCCAAGACTGAGAACCGATGGAAATTCCAACAGAAGCCATCTTCCTAGAGAAAATCTGCTAAGAAGTCCAATTGCTTGTCCTGTCGCAATGATTCGAAGTATATCCACAGGATTCTTGGTGGCAATCTTTATGCCAAAATGAGCAGGTTTAATTTTAGACCAAAATGCTACTCGTTTCTCTACTTGTTTAGGATTCTCATTTACACCTTGAAGACCAGTGGGGTTGTTTGCTTGACACGAGAGTGTTCTACGGACAATAGTTGCATCTGCGGATGGGAGTTTCACGCCATAAAGTCCGACTTTTTTCTGGTATACTATGGCTGATCCTTTTGTATTAGGAACATAACCAGGAATCTAAGAAAAACATGTTATATTCGTTATTTTACTGTAACTAAAGTAAAATATTTGAAAGTAAGTTGTTATTTTATCACGGAGTTAAAAAGATTTGCATTACCAAAGGTCGAGCTCCTCTACGTCTTGATCGTCTCAACTTAATCAAGTTATCAGCATTAGCCACTCCCAAAACCGCAGAGTGAAAAGTCGCGAAATTACCCACAATCCTTTTATCCGACTCAAGACTCAAGTAAGTTTCAACCCGATTTGGGACAGAAGGCTCAACCCATTGCATAGAATTAAACATAAACCCCAATTCAGCAGGAATCGAATCAAACCCACAAGCCGAAACAACCAAACTACCCATCTTAACTGCCTTCTCATGATAAACAGCTTCCATTCTCTCCATAAACTCCGGTTCACCGCAGATATCCAAGTAATCACAGCCGGATTCAACGCATGCATCCACAAGAGGTTCACCGTATAAGCGAAAAGGGCCAACACAGTTAAGAACAAGCTTAGCTTTGGAAGCCATGCGTCGGAGTGAAGGCGGGTCTGATGAGTCAGCAATGAGTAGTGGGATGTTGGGTTGAGATGTAGAAGAAGCCCATTTTAAGGTTTCAATTAGTTTAGAAGAGTTCCGACCAGCTATAGCTAGGGATTTGATAGGTGAATTCGTTGAAAGAAACTTGAGTGCTTCTTTAACTACGTACTTGCCTGTGAAACCAGATGCTCCAAAGATAACAATGTCGAAAACCTTTGTCATTGTTCGTTTATTTATTTACCTTTAGTTCATTTCGGTTTAAATATATATGGACTTCGAATCCAGCAACTTTTATTGTAGCACTGGTAACTCCTAAATGTAACAGACCCTAACTTCAAGATTCTAATGTAGTGGCCGCATAGTCTTATTGTTTATTTTCACGACTAAAATTGGGTCCAAATGGAAACGCTACATAATGTGATGTCGGGCTACTAAAATAGTAGAACAGTAGAATTAGTTTCTTGATTTCAACTTGGGATGGCTAATAAGCATAAATTTAGCTTCATGCCTTAAAACAGCGATGAGTGAAGTAGATACTAGATTTTGTGCCATCTTATCTGATTTCCAAAATCTAAATTATGATGAATTTGTTAATTCCGCCCCTTAAAGATTCAACCGAATAGATGTTCGATCACCTTAAAGTGGCACAAAACGAAAGTTTACCCAATGTATAACGCATATTAATAGAAATCATTTGTAGTAATCGATACTTACAATGTATAACGCATAAATATGTTCCATGACAACAATATATGTTCAAATTGCCGAATTAAAATTTGCTTTCGTAGGCGATTTTGAAAATCTAGCCAACAAACTGCCCAAAAGTTTAATTCGAGCCAATTTTTATTTCCCAAATCAGTAAGCACCCCCAATAGAAACAATTGAAAAAGTAAGTTGCTATCTTATCCGATTAACTCTTAATACAAATATGGCCAAAAATCAAAAACAAAAGGATGCATTCACATAAAATATATGGATTACTTACTTATACCATAACAATATGATGTTGTAGTTTACATGTATAACACCTATGGTCCACGAGCCAATTTGTATGGTCAAAATACCCTTTTGTTTATTTTTTATTTATTTTATCCTCAATAATTTTTATTTATATTTATTAGTTTATATTTCATGCTCTTTTTTTTTTTCTTTACCTACCCACTACCAAATGAATCACACCACTATTTTATATTTTAAAAGAGTACACATTTTTTTTTTTTTTTCATTTTCACCATTACAAAATATACAATTATATTGTGTTTCCCTTTCATTTAGCTTTTATCAAGCCACCATGAACATCTCCAAACACCACGAACCACCTTATGCAGCAGCTTTGGCCATCAGGAATAGCCTTGAAACTTAGCACCTCCGGGCACCACGAACCACCTCGAAACAAAACACCGCAACACATCCGGTCCTCCACTCTCCTAACCATATATAAACACAACCTTTTTTCTCTTAACCGGATCTAACGAGTTGGGTTTTGAAACCCCCAATCGAAAAACATATTTGAAAAAACCTCACCCAATCGACGATGTTCATATAAGACAAAATGATATAAATCGAAACCCGAATTCAATTTGAAATCCAAAATCGAAACCCAAACATAAGAAGATGATGTTCTCGACGTGGTTACAGGTGACGATGATGAGTTCATTTGCATTACAGAGAGAAGTGATTTTAAAAGAATACATGGTTTAGGGTTCCGGTGGTTACATATGAATCAGGTAAAGAAGTGATGTTGAAGAATACATGGTTTATGGTTAAGAAAAAAAATTAAATTAAAATGTTAAAGAGATTTTAAAAAATTCAAAGATAAATAGAAAAATAAATTAAAAGAAAAAAGAAATATTAAAAGGGTATTTTAGTCATTTTATCTGAAAAAGGACCTTCAGCGTAACAAAATCACAACAATAGAGACGTTTGGTGTAATTATTTAAAAAAAAGCCTCAAACTAGTAAAATTGGTACAACCACAGGGACCAACGGCGTAATTTACTCTTGTTCTTTTATGAGCTTAAAAGACACTGATTACCGAAGGTCGTGTTCCTCTTCGTCTTGACCTTCGCAACTTGATCAACTTATCAGCATTCGCGACTCCTAAAACCATTGACTCAAAAGTCGCAAAATTACCAACAATCCTTTTATCCGTCTCGAGACTTAAGTAAGTTTCAACCCGATTCGGAATAGAAGGCTCAACCCATTGCATGGAATTAAACATAAACCCTAATTCAGTTGGAACCGAGATAGACCCACAAGCCGAAACCACCAAACTACCCGTCTCAACCGCCTTGTAATTATAAACAACTTCCATCTTCTCAATAAACTCCGGCTCACCACAAATATCCAAGTAATCACAACCAGCTTCCACACAAGCATCCACAACAGGTTCACCGTATAAGCAAAAAGGGCCAACGCAGTTGAGAACAAGCTTAGCTTGGGAAGCCGCGGCGGAGTGAGGATGGGTCTGACGAGTCAGCACAACTAGTAGTGGGATGTTGGGGTGAGATGTAGAAGAAGCCCATTTTAAGGTTTCAGCGAGTTTCAAAGTGTTCCGACCAGCTAAAGCTATAGTTTTGATCGGGGAGTCCGGTGAAAGAAACTTGAGTCCTTCTTTAACTACGTACTTGCCTGTGAAACCAGATGCTCCAAAGATGACAATGTCGTAAACTTCTGTCATTGGTCTTTTATTTGTTTATCTTTAGCTCATTTCATCTCACTTATATAGTACGTTCTATCACTTCGATTGTGTAGTAGCTAGCACTATCGACTATGAATCAATCAACCTCGCTACAACTCCCTGTAGAACCTCCTTCTTTTGACAATTTAGTATCATATGAGCCGTACTTAATTTAACTTTAAGTCACCTTATCTTTAAATGTAGCTAGCAGAACTAAGGTCATCGACAATAATATGTCCCAAACTTTTTATCATCTAAACATCTCTACTATGACATAAACCTTTTTATTAAGCAAAACTTCATTAACATCTTGTTGGGTTTAAGCAACAGAAGCTTGCATTTATGGACGAGCGTAAGCAGTAATCTAAGGCGCATTTTAGAGTAAACGAATGTAATAACCCATAAATGATGAAAGAGTTGTCGTTGTTACAAAGTTCTTGCATCGGATACAAACTTCCTTTAATGCTTTACATCGTTCAATACACCATAATTAAGGGTCAAATTTGTAGAATTTGTAAGCATCGTAAATCATCGTGTTGTACATATTAGTTTTTCCAAATAAAAATTTGTAGAATCAAAGATAATAACATGTCGGACTCAAATATTTGCAGAAGTTAACGTGAACACTCTTGATTAAAGTTAATAAAATGACGGCCTCGGTGATGTAAATGTTGGATTATGTAAGAGTTTTCCTGTCGATTAAAGATTTTTGAAAAAAATAATAATAACATAAATTTTATTGTTTGAATTGAGAAAAATTGGACTTGTTTCTTGATTTTTTAAACTAGCATGAGTTGTTTGTTTTGACTTGGGAAATAAAAATTTCCGACTTATCACCTTTAAACGAAAATAACTTAAATTCATTACTAAGAATAACATGTGGTTATACACCTATCGTTTATATCAAGCGAGAGTCAACGCTTTCGTAAGTGGGTAGTTGGATTTGAGCCATGATTCTTGCTTCATTTGGTTTTCCTAGATCATTTAGACTCAAGATAAAATCGTTAGTTAAATTATAGGTGTCGGAAATATGTGTCGGATCTTGAATATGTGAATACAATTGCAAAGAGAACCGGACAAATTAAATAGTACCGGTAGTATATCGTTCTAGTACCTACTATTTAGGTTCCAATCTGAACCATAAACCGACTTCAACTTTTGTACTAGTTATTCAAATGAAATAAAATATAAAATTAGGACGATTTATGTACTGTACCTTCATTAAAATAAGAAAAACACATCCATATGATTTCTATTGTTTCTGGTGATTAAAAAATGACAGTGAATCGGTCATCACATACCGTCACACTACAAACATTTCTTATTAGTCTAAACAACTTTGTTCAATTAAAATAACAGAAAATATCCGGTTTTGGACTCGAATGAACCGGAATCGAACAAACTTGGACCAAAACCTGATTTTATAATACTTTTGTTCGAGAAAAGGAAGTGAAAAAACGGTCTCGATCCTGGGTCGGTTCAGGTTCCCGGTTTGGACCAACTTTCTTTCAAAAATCAAATGAAGAAATGAGAAAGAACTACGCAATTACCAGGAATCAATTCGAAGTAGAACGCGTACAAATGAAGCTAAAATTCAGTTACACACTCAGAAATGGAGGGAAGAAACTATTAATCAAAATCTAACTGACTTAACAAACTAGACCCGTTATTCTAAATGGTTCGTCACGTGCATAACACGTGACCTTATTGATGTATTACTTCGGGCAAGGCGGCTCGTGCTAAGTTTTGACTCGTAACAATTGTTTACTGTTGCTTATTCTTTATTGGAATGTCTCGACTCTCTGACTCATATATAACAACGAAAATCGAAAGGCAAAAACTAAGTCAACTGAATCGATAATTGTTTTGGTTCAAATAGTTTAGACGATTTGGATCCATGTTTTAGAACCTTAATATCAATTGGGTTCACGAGACGGATTGAACACTTTTACTCAAGTGCGCGAAGATGGGTCTCCCTTCAACCCGAAGTACCTACTATAAGATTATTAAATCTTCTTTTAATACAGATAAAAAAAAACACAATCTATAAACTCATGTTTACACATTAATACATTGTTTTATTGCATACCATTTGTGTTTATTTTTTACACCATTAACTTCGTTTCGACTTGCCTTTATCTTATTTGATCTGGTGGTGCACTTAGTAAAAATCACATATCACTCCGTGAAATCACATCAAAAGAAATGCCATTCTCCTGCAGTCGATCACGTAAATCAGTTGGCCCAAACACGATACCAGGAGGAAAGATACCGCCTTTAGGAAGATCTTGGCGCTGTTTTAAAACGACCATAGCACATTGAATAAGAATGATCGAAGTACTCACATACACAATCTCAGGCCCCATTACTCTCGTAATGATTTCGGTATCAGGATCTCCAGAAACTCGATTCTTATCACTAAAACCATGACCCACAAACCACATTTTAAAACTCTCACTCGCAATTTCGTCTTCAGTTGGAGCATTCTTTCTGAATACCCCAAGACTAAAAATCGATGGGAATTCCAACAGAAGCCATCTTCCTAGAGAAAACTTGCTAAGATTCCCAATTGCTTCTCCAATCGCAATGATTCGGAGTATATCCACTGGACTCTTGGTAGCAATCTTTGAGCTAAAATGAGCAGGTTTAATTTTTGACCAAAAGGCAGCTCGTTTCTCTGCTTGTCTAGGTTCCTCATTTATACCTTGCAGACCACTAGGGTTGTCTGCATGACTCGAGAGTGTTCTTCGGACAACAGTTGCATCCGCGGATGGAAGTTTTACACTATAAAGTCCGAGCCTTTTCTGGTATTCTACGGTTGATCCATTTGTCTTCGGAGCATTACCAGGAATCTAAGAAAATCAATCTTTTAATGTTAGTAATAAATAATACTGTATAATAATATACTTATATAGTATGAATTATTTAGTCGAAAGTACGTTGTTTTTTTATGAGGTAAAAAGATGCTCATTACCGAAGGTCGTGTTCCTCTACGTCTTGACCGTCGCAACTTAATCAAGTTATCAGCATTAGCCACTCCCAAAACCGCCGAGTGAAAAGTCGCGAAATTACCCACAATCTTTTTTTCCGACTCGGGACTCAAATAACTTTCAACCCGATTAGGAACAGAAGGCTCAACCCATTGCATGGAATTAAACATAAACCCTAATTCAGCTGGAACCGAAACAGACCCACAAGCAGAAACTACCAAACTACCTGTGTCAACCGCTTTTTCATAATAAACAGCTTCCATTCTCTCAATGAACTCCGGTTCACCACAAATATCCAAGTAATCACAGCCAGCTTCAACACATGCATCCACAAGAGGTTCACCGTATAAGCGAAAAGGTCCAACACAGTTAAGAACAAGCTTAGCTTGGGAAGCCATACGACGGAGTGAGGGTGGGTCTGACGAATCAGCAACTAGTAGTGGGATGTTGGGGTGAGATGTAGAAGAAGCCCATTTTAAGGTTTCAGCGAGTTTCAAAGTGTTCCGACCAGCTAAAGCGATAGTTTTGATTGGTGAGTCGGGTGAAAGAAACTTGAGTGCTTCTTTGACTACGTACTTGCCTGTGAAACCAGATGCTCCAAAGATAACAATGTCGTAAACGTTTGCCATTGGTCTTTTATTTGTTTACCATTAATTAGATCATTTCAGCTAACATATATATAATACATTCTATCACTGCTATGGTGTAGTAGCTACCACTTTGAATCAATCAACCTCGCTTCGACTCCCTGTCGAACCTCCTTTTGGACAATGTAGTATTATATGATCAGCCTACTTAAATGTAGCAGACTTAAGTTCATGTATATTAATATCGTTTGATTTTACGACTTTAAGTCCTTATAAGTATCCCAACCGCTGAACTACTGATTATTAGTTTGATACCAAAACAACACAAGAATTCCTATCTCCTATATTCAATAAATGTAAACTAAGTCGAAGGTTTTAAATATTAGTCTAAACGGAAACGCTACATAATGTGATAATGGGCTACTAAAAATTGAAAACAGTACTCATATCTTGATTTTAACCTTCCATGAATGCATAGCATAAATTTTGCTTCACGTCTTCAAACAATGACTAACGAAGTAGAGGCTAGCGCGCTGTTGCGTTCGCCTTATTTGATTTCCAAAATAAAAATTATAATGAATTTGTAAATTTCGTCCCTTAAAGATTCAAAAAAATAAATGTCCGGTTGTGGCATGGAAAAAAGTTTCCGCGATGTATAACTCGTCTTTTAGAGAAATGAACCTAATAATCCATCTTAAATTCAACTTGTTACGAAACACTTCAAAAGAACTGGTACTAACCGGTTCGGCACCGGTCTGTATGTTCACCCCCAAGCGTGCAACCTTATTACATTTTTCACTTTTACATACAAGTTCTATAGTTTATAACTTTTATTTGTCGGTACCCAAAATGATGGAGGCCAACACTCTTGCGGGGTTCAAGGGCACCATAGCAGGGTGGCCGGGGAGATCCCAAACAATGCTCAAAATATGTTTTTCCGCAGATTAGAACATAGCTAAATGACACTTTTGACAAGATAGGTTTGCTTGCTAGTTACCCACCAAATATCATTCAGAATTCTTCATATAACAGTAAAACATGTATAACCGCTAAAAACGAAAGTACTGTGCAATTCATGTTACTTTTGAAGCTATACTTTGGACCATTCTTCCCGAATACCCCAAGACTTATTACCGATGGGAATCTGCTAAGGAGCCCGATTACTTGTTCTATCAAAATGATTCGAAGTATATCCACGGGATTCTTGGTGGCAATCTTTATGATAAAATGAGCAGGTTTTATTTTCGACCAAAATGCTGCTCGTTTCTCTGCTTGTTTAGGATTCTCATTTACACCTTGAAGACCAGTGGAGTTGTCTGCGTGACACAAGAGTGTTCTACGGACAACAGTTGCATCCGCGGATGGGAGTTTCACGCCATAAAGTTCCATTTTTTTCTGGTATACAATGGTTGATCCATTTGTGGTAGGAGCATAACCAGGAATCTAAAGAAAAAATGTTAGATTTTCGACATTTTATTATAACTAACGTAAAATATTTGAAAAAGTAAGTTTCTATTTTATCACCGAGTTACAAAGATTTGCATTACCAAAGATCGAGCTCCTCTACGTCTTGATTGTCTCAACTTAATCAACTTATTCACATTCGCCACTCCCAAAATGGCCGATTCAAATGTTGCGAAATTACCCACAATCTTTTTACCCGACTCCAGACTCAAATAAGTTTCAACCCGATTCGGAACAGAAGGCTCAATCCATTGCATGGAATTAAACATAAACCCCAGTTCAGCCGGAATCGAATCAAGCCCACAAGCCGAAACAACCAAACTACCCATCTCAACCGCCTTCTCATGGTAAACATCTTCCATTCTCTCCATAAACTCCGGTTCACCTCAAATATCTAAATAATCACAACCAGCTTAAACACATGCACTCACAACAGGTTCACCATGAAGCCGAAAAGGTCCAACACAGTTAAGAACAAGCTTAGCTTGTGAAGCCATGCGTCGAAGTGAAAGCTGGTCCGACGTGTCAGCAACAAGTAGTGGGATGTTATGGTGAGATTTCGAAGCCCATTTTAAGGTTTCTGCGAGTTTAGAAGCGTTCTGACCGGTCAAGGCTATAGTTTTGATAGGTGAGTCCGGTGAAAGAAACTTGAGTGCTTCTTTAACTACGTACTTACCTGTGAAACCAGATGCTCCAAAAATGACAACATCGAAAAGTTTGCCATCTTTTTATAATTTAAGTATCCTAAGTTCATTTTTATGGCATATAAGGTTCTATGGTGTAGTGGTTAGCACTCTGGACTTTGAATCCAGCGACCTGGGTTCGACTCCCGGTAGGACCTCTTTTTTGGACATTTTCGTGTTAAATAAACATAATTATTTTAACGTTAAGTCCTCTTTTTTCACTTATAATTAAATTGCTTTTTATCACAAATGTAGCAGACCTAAAGTTCAATAATTTTTTAAAAAATTTATTGTAACTTGAATGTATGTAGCATGGACTTGGATCTTGTCGACTTAGTCGAACAGACAGTTTATATTAATCTAAGGTTCACAAAATATGCACTTCTTTGAGTATTTACGCAAACTCAACATCCAACGTTAGAATTATCTTGTCATTACTATTGGTCTTTGGAGTTAAGACGGTTTACATAAGGAATCACTACGAAAGTGTACATATATCTCAAACTTACAAAGGAAATGCTTATATTACCTAATCGATTTGTATCAGGCTAGATCCAGTAGTCGTCTTCAAGCCTTTCTGTTTTGAAGTATCTCTTATATGTGCGGCCTCGTTCCATTTTGTGTTTTCTGCATACAAATTTGAAACCAACCCATACGACCTAGAATTACCAGGGTCAAACTCCAAAAGCCACTTACCTAAACCCTCTCCCATTTCACTGTTTCCGTGAACTCTACAAGCAGAAACAAGTGCACTAAGTGCAGAACCACTCTGTGTCGGAGGAAGACTTTTTAAAAACTCAAATGCCTCGTCAAGTTGACCCGCTCGACCTAATAAGTCAACCATACAACCGTAATGCTCTTCTCCTGGAACTAGCCCGTATTCCTCTTTCATTGAATTAAAAAGATTAAAACCTTCTTCTACTAAACCGGAATGGCTGCAAGAAGACAGTGCTGACATGAATGTGAACTCATCAGGAACGATATTTTCTTTCTTCATTTGTTTGATTAATTTGAGTGCTTCAAAGCAATCACCGTGCATTCCCGATGCAGCTATCATTGTGTTCCAAGAAGCTAAACATTTCACACTCATTTGATGAAACAAATCTTTTGCTGCTTTATACATTCCACATTTACTATAAGTAGTTAAAAGACAGTTCATAATGGTTATCTCGTTCTCCACAGATAATTTTGTTACACGACAGTGAATCTCCTTGATTTGGGTTAAACATCCGAGTCGAGAAAACGCTTGAATCAAAGAAGTTAAAATGACTGAATCAGGGTTCAATTCTTTTTCCGTTTTCATCATTTTCTGAAACAAGGTTATTGACTTGTAAGCATGACCAAGATTCTCGTAACCCATCATCATTGATGTCCAAGAAACTAAGTCTTTACATTGTATTTGATTAAAGACTTTCCTAGCGTAATCTATATAATCACATTTTACATACAAGTACATAACTTGATTAGCAATATTAGTTTTTGACTCGAACCCATGAGTAATCACGAATCCATGGATACTCATACCTTGTCTTATATCTTTCAAATCAGAAAACGCAGAAACTAAAGTCAAAATCGTGGCTTCATTTTCAGTCAAACCCAATCTTCTCATGTTGTGAAAAGATCCGATTGCTTCACGAGCGTGGCCATTTTGGAGATATCCTGCCATCATAACATTATAGGAAATGACATCTTTGTCCTTCATTGTATTAAAAATTTCCTTAGCTTTAGCACAATTATTACATTTTGAATACATATCAATCAGAGCTGTGTTGGCAACGACATCAGGCTGAACTCCGGTTCTAAACATATAACCATGGATGCTTTTACCTACCCGTATTAATCCCAAATTCGCACATATTAAAATCCCATTTGCTAAAGCAATCAAATCAAATCTGTGACCTTCTTGCGCCATGAGACTAAAAAGATTCGAGGCTTCAACGGACTGCATTAATTTCAAATGACCAGAAATCAATACATTCCAACAAGCAGTTGTTTTGATTCTCATTTTACCAAAAACCAATGCCGCCTTATTTGGCACCCCACACTTAACATACATGTCCATCAGACTCGTTTCAAAAACTTCATCAAAACAACCGATTCCTCTTCTAATCGCAAACCCATGAATCAATTCACCATGCTCCAACAACCCTAATCGCGCCACTGCTTGTAGCAAACTAACTAAAGTCACACGGTTTGGTTCCATATTTTCCTCCTGCATTTTCCGAACAATATCAAACGCTTTATATCCATCAATCCGAGTATATCCAGTAATCAAAGAAGTATATGCAACAATATCCCTATCAGCTATTTCATCAAACACCTTACGTGCATCCACCATATCTCTCCACGTCGAATAAAACCTAATCAAAGACGAACCAACAAACCGATCTTTATTCAAACCAAACTTCAAAACATCAACATGAATAGCTTTGCCAAGTTCAAATCTACATAACTCAATACAACTCTTTAAACTAAATGTGCATGCTAAGCCATGTATACCAATCTTTTTTCGCTTTAAATCGAAAAAAACATTTAAAACTTGATTAAATTCACCAGCTTTAAAATACCCAACAAGAATTGATGAATTTGAATGGGGTTTTTCTGCAGTTATAATTTTAGTGTTAGTTTGATTGATATAAGAATAAGAAATCCTAGATTTTATATTTTGCATTTTTTGAGTGATTCTGCTACTGAGCTTAGGGTTTCAGTTGAAACACCAGTTAAACTGCATGTTATGAAATGTCTATGTTTTTAACAATTAAAAGTTTTTAAGATTTTGCTAAACATAAACCCGATGTTATGAATAAAAGTTTCGGATACCCATAATTGTATTGTAATTTAATAATAACCATATTTTATTTAAATAATTGTCCTTGCATTTATGAATAATCTCCTACATACAACACTATTATGTATGTCTGAACTTCTTATTCATAGTCCCGGGACTAGATTTATCAAACTTAAAATATAAAATGCTAAATCACAAGTTAATAAACGATTTTAGAGAATTTATATTTTAAAGTTAAAATAATCACGTTCAACATAATATTTGTTTCTTAACCATAGTTTAGGGATTATGATTAGCATAGTCCTTTAAAATATAAAATAAACTTTTTTTAAGATATGTATAAATAACCAAACTAAATAAACCGACCCGGTCATATAACTAATGATTCAATTATGAAATACTTCCAAAATTTTTGATTCAATTCTGAATATGATTAAAAACTGAACCATATCAATTGAATCGGTCTGGATAGACAATCCGTTATGGCCCCCCAACCCCATCGACTTCCAACACACATACATTTGATCAATCTTGATTATTATCTTATTTTATTTAAAGACCATCTCTTTTAAATCAGTAACATTTTTACTTTTATATTTATTTTTTCTTCTTCCCTTTTTTACTAGTCCTAACCCGAATGTAGTCGGTGTAAATTAAACTCTATATCTCTCGTATTTGATAAAAGTTTTATTAATTTTTCAATTGTCATTTTCGTATGATGTGATATTACAACATATAAGTGGATAGAGTGAAAATGATAAAACTCTCCACACTTTAATAGGCTTTAATAATATAGACTGTATGCATATATTTAGTAATGGCGATGGTCGACGTCTTTCTGAAATATGTGTATGGTGTGAGGCTGTAGAAAGCCTTTAGATTGGAAGAGCTCAATTTTTTCCGAATACATATATATATTGGTCTAATAATTTAACAAAAAATACAAAAAATGTATTTAGACGCCTATCTTTTTAAAAATATGTTATTTATGTTAAAACAAAGTTGTTTATAAAAGGATCTATTTTCAAATTTCGCATAAGATATTCATATTCTCGAAATCAACCTTAGTAAAGGTGATAATATGCAACTTGACAAGAACCATTGGCTTTGAAGAGTCTCGAGTTCAATTTTTTGATCTCCTATTTGTCTTCCTCTTTTTTACGTTTGTTTGTAGTGGTTCACTAATATAATATTTAAAAAAAATATATTAAAGTCATTTATAAAGACTATAAATAAGAGCGATTATGGACAGTTTCAACCATTAAAGTATAAATAATAAAGTATTAACTTATACATGATTGGTGGTTTCTTAACTGTTTTTGAGTAATTTCAATCTGACGGTTAAGATCACACATGATTTAAGCTTAAATTTTATCTTCTGAAAGTTATAATAGATGGTTAACGGATAAATGAACCAAAATATATCAAATAAATTACTCCCTCCGTCCCATTTCAAATGTTCATTTTTCAAATTTTACAGTTTTTTTTTTCTCGACTTTGATCTTAAATATTATTTTTTTATGCTATATGATACTTGATGCAAAATATACGATTGAATTCGATTATAACACAAAAAAAGATATTTAAGATAAAAGTTAATAAAAAATATATAAAATTTAAATCGTGAATATTTAAAGTAGAACGAAGAGGGTATTTAATGAAAGTTAAACGGTTAAATTTTCAGTTAATCCAAAATTCGTTTATGATAGTAGTTAGAGCACCCGGAGTGGAGCCGTTGTGGGCTCGTTGTGAAGCTCACAACGAGGCCTGTGCTCGTTACCACTCCGTGGTCCTTCGTTGTGGGGTCGTTGTGGAGCGACCGTTGTCTCCACAATGGCTCGTTGCTAGATTTTTGGTTTTTTTTTTTTACTCAAACGGTAATAATACCGTTATTATTATTAATTATTTTTTTTTTTATTTTTTTTTTTATTTTACCAAATTTCACCTATAAATACAACCCCATTTTAACCAAAAAAATCACACCTTCTTTCAACAATCTTTATTCTTAATCTCATACAATCTCATACTAATCCCAAAACAAACACAAAATGTCTTCATCTTCCTCAAACGCTCCCCAAACAAACACAAACAATCATTCGACGCCACAATCACAAACTTGAGCAGGTTCAATGGTGTTATTCACAGTCTTCCTACGAGTCCTTACACCACCATCTTCTACATCACTTAGAAAATAACTAGGTCGTTTTCTTTGTCGTTGGGTCGATACAAAAACGAATTTCCATTTTGGATATGGTCTCTCCAACAATGTTTTCCAGAATAATTGAGGTTGATATCCTAGTTATTTTCTAAGTGATGTAGAAGATGGTGGTGTAAGGACTCGTAGGAAGACTGTGAATAACACCATTGAACATGCTCAAGTGAAGCCTGTAAGTGAAGGGGAAACTCGAGGTGAAAATGAAGGTAAAAAGGCAAAATTATATTTTTATTAATATATTTTTATTTAATGTTTTAATTATTAAGTTTTAATATTTTATATTCTTTTAATTATTTATTTATCTTTTATATTAATGTTTTAAGAAAAGAAAAAAAAATAATAAAATAATCTCACAACCTCCACGACCCTCATTATCATACCACCCAAAATCTCACAATCCTCATTCTCACTGCCACGTCAACTTTTTTCCCACAACCCCACAACCCACATTGTCACTCATTATCACTCCGGGTGCTCTTACGGGACAGACGGAACATAATTGAGTAATTGACACATACACCTCTGCTTTTTTCATTACTTCGGTTGAAATTAGCTTTAAATTATTATTTGATGACAAAATATATATAAATAATCTAAAGTGTCTTTAAGTCTCCTAAAGTATAAAAATGCTAACATTAATTTGGCATGCGAGTATAGGCAGCAGTTGCGTTATGGCCGGCTAGGTGTTAAGCCTTCATGGCTTGAGTCATTGTTGGTTAGCCATGTTATGACAGTGTTATCGATATCGGTGTTACTCAGACGTGTTATTTTATTTTGTTAACTACTATTTATAAAATTAAATATAATTATATGGATCCACATTTCGATGTTATAATTAGAAGGTGTTTTTGATATTAGATTGATTTATGCTAATGTCACTATAACACTTAATGTTTCGTTCCCTTCCATCTACCAGAACCCATCATCCTTCTCACATGCGCCCCTTCTTGCCATTGATTCATCTATCTCAAATAGGGAAAAAACGGAATAAAATAGGGGTTCTGGTCCTCCCTCTAGCACACGGGGATCGGTCCTACGCACCGGGGACGAAGCGTAGAGGTCACTTTAGCTTGTTGTACCGGAGTGGTTCATCGTCAAAAGAACAACAATGGCTTGTAGCATTTCCTAAGCTTAAGCGGAAATGAAAGGGTAGGGTGAGGGAAAAGAAAAGGGGGGGGAAGCAACTCAATTTAAGGCTTCGCTCCCAGATCGCTTCGTGAGCTCATTTAGTAGACAGAATCTCCTTTAACGGAAGAAATAGAAGCTCAAGAAGGAATGCCAAAACCTAGTTCACTCGCTGAGTCTCTTTGCATCCATGGCTGAATGGTTAAAGCGCCCAACCGGGCAAATTCGTAGGTTCAATTTCTGTTGGATGCATTTTTTACGTTCAGTTCAATCGCTGCTCATGGAATTGAGTGTTCAATGAAGTTTTTAACAATTTGGTCCAATGAAATTTTAAAAAATTATCTAGTGGAAAATGACATGGTTCACTTGGCTTTTTTTATGAATTAAATAATTAATAATTAATATAGAAAGAAGATATGCTATTTTAAGAATTTAAATATTAAACTATAGAATGTACTTTTAGATTTAGATGTTTAGAACTATATTTAGTTTCTGAAAAAGATAGAAACCTAATTTCCTTGTTTTTAGGGGAAAAGAAAGTCACTATAATATAAAATAATATTTTTACTATTTTTCTTTTAAACTTCTGATGACTAAGTTTTATATAAAACACTTTAACTTTTAAAAATTAACAATCTTAACTTAGAGGTGGTTTGGATTATGTTTATAGGTCAACATTTCAAAAAGCAGATCTTAACAAGGTTTTCTAAATTTGCCTTTTCTTTTCAAGAAAAGAAAACAATCATATATTTTTAAGTATACACTATTTGCTGATTATCTACGTTTAATCATAATAAATAATCTAGAAATGTTTTTAACCGGTTGGATCAAACGACCACCACAAACCGTGTTTTTTTCCCCTTGAACAGCCTGATTCAAGCCGATTTGGTTACTCACAGTTCACCCACTTCTTTTCTGACTGGACTAGCCTTTGAAACCCGGTCTAACCAATTAAACTGATCTTGCCGAACCGGTCCAACCACTCAACCAGTCCCTTCAACATAAATCGTTTTGATCATTGTAAACTCGTCTACTCAAATTATATTTGATATAATATTATGTAAGAAATGTAGGATATAATTTATCAAATAAAACTTTTTGTGCTCGTAAAAGTGACCAACCTTATAATCAAAGACAAGCATAAGCACAATCAATCAATGGAAGATTATCTGTTTCCGTTTATATCAAACTCGAAAAAGAAAATTCTGCTGTTTATCTTTACCAAACAACTCAACTTTGTTGATGGAAAGTTTAATCAGTTTTACAGAAGTCTACTGTAAAATTATGTACAACAATTGAACGAGAAGTAGTCACTTTTCGTTTGGGACTCAACATTTCAAAGCAAGAGAGTGATGACTACCACCATTTTGACATCTTTGTCTGGGCAATCGTCTAGTCCTCTTTCCCCACCCGCTAAGACTTTTCTCCTCCAACGCCACCTCCCTACAAACACTCTCCTCGACCTCCGCTGGAGGTGGCGGTGGTGGTGGTGGTGGTGGGAGTGAGTGAGAAGATGTGGCGGAAACTACTAAACGCCGCCTTCCCCTGCCATTCTTACCACCAGCTTTCCTCTTTGACTGCCAAGAAACACCAATACTACTAAACGCCTCTTCAAATGTCTGAAGATCTTCAGTTACTTCCCGTCTTGATAACGAAACAATACCCGGTAATACATCTCTTTGAAAATCTTTCCTCTGTCTTCCCCTCTTTCCTTGTCCTTTTCTAGTTCGTTTTCTCAACAATCCTTCATCTTCTTCCTTTCCCTCCATAATCACCGTCTTATAGCACTCGTACTCTTCTTCTGTTTCTTGCAGGTTTAATGTCATGTACTCGAAGTCATCCATACCTTCAGGAATACACTCTTCATTATTATTTACGTTTACTGAATCTTTCCCAGCACTATCACTAGATGCAATCACCTCCGCAAACCACCACAGCATTGTGACGGCTGCTGGTGGTTCCTGAGGTGGTTCAACTGATGATATGGATATAATAGCCTCAGCTGCTGCTTTATCATCATCCGTATCGGATTCAACGTCTGCAGGAGCTTCTAAGTCGATCTCCATTGAAGCTATTTTGACAACGGCTTCTGGCGTTGATGAAGAATCTTCTTCTTCATCAAACGATAAATTCAAATCAATTTGATGCCTCATTTCTGAGTTGTTTTTATAGTTTTCTTTGACCAAATCCTCGTTTGGAGCATTCAGATCATAAGCATTCAAATCAATTTGAACTTTTGTTGTTTCAGCTTTCTTGAAAAATTGCTGAGAATGATGCTGCAACGAATCCAAATTCATCTGATAAAGCGTTGTTTCTTTCCCTTTTGTTGCCATAAGCCAAGGAGGCAGACTTTTTTCATCTTTTTCACGAGGTACTTCAAGAATACAGCCACCGTTTTGATAGGGTAATCCGGCTTTTGAACTTGTCATCAATCTCGAATTACTATTACTAATTTGCCACGAAGAAGACTGTAAAGAATCAAACGATGGTGTATGGCTGTTTTCACAGAGTTCAACACCAAATAACGTTCTTTTTCTCGATAATTGCTCAAGAGCTTTCTTTGGCTCAACCTGCAACAAATTTGGCTGGTGTGAGAAAATACCGTTGCCATAACCGTACCCTTTGTCAAAGCATTTAGTTTTCCCTGCGATATGATAAACAAAACGAAAGTTTAATCACTGTTTTTAATAGGAGTGACGTTTTTTTTGTAACTTGTTTTAATAAGAGTAACGAATTTTAGTTTTTTACCATTACTCGTAAAACAGCGATCACTGTTTTTGTTAATTACAGATGCTGCAAAAGATACTTCCTCCATCTGAATTGGTTCATTAAGATCAGCCAAATTATAAGCTCTCTTTTTGTTCAAATTACGAACATTTCCATCCATTCGTTTCCCTTCATTTTCCGCCTCCACGTCAGCAGGCAGTTCTAAATCAATCACAATTCTCTGAGTATTCATCTCTTTGAAAATCCGTGTAGAAGCTTGACTTAAAAAATGTCCCGACTTTGGGGCTTCTACCGGCATTGTAAAACTGTTACGCTCTTTTATCGCAATTTCGTTCATCAAGTCTCTTTGTCTTCTATACACGCGATGAAGCTCTTGAATCTGAAAACATCAACAAAAAAAATCGTCAACATCGCCCAAACAACAAAAGTATTTTATAAATTCTATACACAATGCACAAACAAAAAATAAACCTGATTCCTGAAAATCGACTCTTGATTCAAAATAGTTTGCCTCATTTGTTCTTTCATATATCCCGGATATCCATCCATAGTTTGTCTCATCAAATACGCTTCGTAACCCTGGCTTCTATCATCATTATACGGGTCCCATATACCATTAGATACACCGTTGTTTAAATCCATCATAGAACCTGTAAAATACGTCTTCGCTTGTACTCTAGTTGCCATTCCTGCACTAAAACAAAGTAAACGAAACGATTCACATTCAAATTTCAACATAACTTCAAGACTAATATGGTCATTAAAGTTTCCAAATATGCAAGTAGTTACAAATTCAAAAGTTGAGTCAGTTTAAAGATTGTAAAATTTATGTCAAACACAAGTCAATTCAATTCGAGTAATCTCGACAACTCGATATCGATCCAACTAACTAAATGAAAACAAAAGATCACAATCTTCCCAATTATAGTTGATAGTAAAGTAGCTTTTACAATTTCACTCACCAAACTATATTTAATTATTCGCCTAAATTCAACAAATTATAATTCTATCACATAATTCAACAAATTTAATTAATAACAAGCATTCAACAAATTATAATTATAATTAAAAAATATATAACATAAATCAAATTAATTATATTAAAATACATTAAATTAAATTAAATTAAAATAAAATTATACCTCATGATGTTGATTCTGAGTGAAATTAAGCTCCAGTAACAAATCGATTATTAAAATAAAAAATTAAAATTAAAATGAAAAATTTAAAACTAAAAAAAAAAAAAAATCTCGGATTCGCTGGGCCACTTTTTTCTGATCAAATAGATACGAGAAAGAGAGTGATTTGGAGATAAGATAGATAGATCTCTAAAACTTTCTCTCTCTAGAAATATATAGATATAGAAATATAGATATAGATATAGATATAGAAATGAAAATGTATAATTGTCAATATATGGTCTCTGATGAGTAGTACATAAATTGCTTTGATTCCACCATTAAATTGATTGCCTATTTGGCCAGCAAATCTGAATAAATAAAGCAAAAAGAATTTATATTTATATATATAAATGTGAGTTTTGATAAACCTATTATTCAAAATAAGGTTTTTCTAACTTATGTGGCACATATTAACAATAATTTATTAATATTAAAAGTACCATTAAAAATAATAAAATTAAAAAAAAAAAAAAAAAACGGTACTTTTAATATTAATAAATGATTGTTAACTTATGCCCTACCACACAGTTAGAAAAACCCTTTAAAATATTAGACATTTATTATATTATTATATAATATAAAAAACCGGTCTCTATATTTATGAAACTTATCTTCTATTACTATGAATTATAACTTTTAAAATAAGGATTTTCTATCATGTGTCCTTACCATTTTTTAATATTAAAAGTACTAAAAAGTACCATGTTTTCTATCAAAGTTAAGAAACCAATGATACTTTTTGCTACTTTTAATATTAAGGGCACATGATAGAAAATTCCTTTAAAATATTATCTTTGTAATTTAATCACATCTATAGGACTTTTGTTATCAAAACTTTATATATATATAAACTAGATTATTGTCCCGCGATAGCGCGAACATATATAAAAATTGAATTGTAAACATTATTTTTATGTAGATTTTAAGTTATTATGAAAAGACAATGTTATACGAATAAAAACATATATATCTTTACGTTTATGCACATGTTGTTTATAATTATACTATCATATACACCTTTACGTTTATACACATGTTTTGATATTTTTTATTAGGAGATTTTAAAATAACAATAAGGTAAATCATAGTCCAAATTGAGTGATTTTATAAGGAAATTAGAATTTTGTTTTTATTTTAGTTGAGCTAGGAATTAAGGAGAATGTTATTATGTATTGTAAGAGGGTGTAAAATGAAAGTAGTATTTGATGACATCATCAATTTGATCTAACGGTTGAAATCAAAAAGGTTAACCCATCCAAGGGCCCTTACTTTGCCATGTGACATTTAAGGTCTCTCTTTTATTATATATTAAAGATGTGTTTGTCTAGTTTTCGGCAAAACTATAGATATAGATATATAGATATAGAGAGAGAAAGTATATAGACACATCAATTCACATTTTCTAGATTCTTTCTACCTTCCGTCCTTTTTGGCCTTTTGGCTTCACATAACTTTTATTATTTTATTGTTGTTATTTTATTAGTTTATATTAGTTGAAAAGGAAAAGGATTAAATAATAGTTTAATATTACATGATCCAATGGGGTTGGGTTTATATACTATATTTATTTATGTCAATAGAATTTAATAGGCTATGTTGATAAGTTCAAACCTTAATTAATACTATTTGAGAATTATTTATGATTGATTTGAAGTATTGTTTTTTTATTTAAATTATTGGCTTTTTCTTGGTAATTAGATTGCCAAAAATTTGAGAACCTTAATTAATACTATTCGAGTTCCCGTGTTGATTCCATATTTTATCTATTAATACATTACGAATTTCATGATGAACGATTTTTACTTTATTTTTCTTATGTCGGGTAATAAATTTTTAAACATAATCGATCTCAACGAGCTTGTTTCAAAAATATAACTTATAAATTAATATTAACTTTTTATATTAATAATATAGCAATATATACATTTATTAATATAAAAGGAATTAAACAATAAAAGAAAATAAAATCAAAAGGGTTAAATGAAAAATAAATAGATTTTGTGTGGTGAATAGTATTACACCAAATTTAGTGTAAAATGGTATAAAAATGGTGTTGCACCAAAATTTTGTACCATTTTGATATCTTGGTTGGAGATGTTTACATCAAATTTTACACCGATTTAGTGTTTGAATGCATACATTGGAGATGACCTTAGTGTACAAAACTCAAATCGAGATAGTAAAATCAATAAAAATTGTATTGTTACGAACTACAAGAAAAGGAATTTGGTTCAAGGTTCGGTAGGGTACATGTGCGATCAAGTTCGATTATAAAACATTCTTTTACTTTATTACATTCATTATTAGTTAGACAATAACTTTAATCATATTCACATACTTAATATTTAAGTCTAATTCACGGTCTGATTTGAAATCACACATGTTTTAACCGCTATTTTATGGTCCAAATCTCAACTTAGTAAGTTTTTTAATTTAATCCAATCTAGTTTATCTTAAAAACCTATACAAGTCTAAGTATGTGTTTATAGTGGTAAGATTTGATGTTTTCACGAGACATCGGATTTAACATTCCGTAATTAAACGTTTTGAATGTTACTCACCAAAATACTTCAATTAAATACGTAAATTTAAATCAAATACTCGTCTTTTCTCCGAGTAATCTAAGGACAAAGAATCCTCATTTAGCGTATAATGTAATGCTAAAATTAGAGGGAAAGGACTCTACTTCATCCTTGATTGTACAGCCTATACCTGTGATTTTGGGCCACAATTTAAATATGGTCTGTCTAATTTGTAGGTACTTAGGTCATCTACAATAATATACCTATCTTTATATTTATATTTAAAGAAAATAAAGCATCCTTTAATATTTTTCTCATCTAAAAATTTTTCTTCTCCAACAACCTACTCTAAAAATCTCACTTTATAAATTTTTTATATTGAATTAATTCGTTTTTATATGAAATAATTGCTCATGTGAGTTTTGATTGAACTTTTATAATCATATTTAACTAAACATTTTATAAAAATACTTTTTTGAATTTTTGTACTTGACGAACAAATTTTAATCGTGTCTTTTTTTTATTTTAAACTTTAAATGAAGTATGTATCAACATAATCAATATATGTATAATGAAAAAGTTAAATCAAATAGATTAGAAAGTTAAAATGATAAATTAAGTTTTTCGAATATTAATAGTGTTTTTCTCTATATAAAGGAATTTCAGTTTCATCTAAAAATTTCTCAAAATGTTTTTTCTAATTAAGTTTGTTAAACATTATAATGATTAGTGTTGTGACTTCAAATCATAATTATTATGTCCAACCACATCCACACACCCCCATTTAGACTATATACTATATGAAGTATGTATGGTCCATAAACATTTAGTACTACATTACTTATGTTGTTTTTTGAATTTTGAACTAAAGTTTTAGTGAAGCATTTATGTGAAAGTAACACTCTTATGTAATATTTCATAACTTGCTTTTCCAAAATGAACATTTTCGGGTATTTCTTCAATCGTAACTTATTTTATCAATCCACATGTTCTTATAATCCTTTCCGCAATAAGCTAGTTTCACACTCCAAAGTTTCCGATTGGAAAACTTGTGGATATGAGAGTTATATCTCCCCCTCCATTGAGTACATACATTTAATACTATTTTGATAAATCAACCCTTACTGTAATTTGACTTCGACATTCATAAGTAGTGAGTTTATAATTATTCATTTAAAAAGTAAAAATAAAAATAAATTATTATTTAAAAAATTAATAAATAAAAAAACTAAAGTATTTAATTGAAAAGAGTTGATAAAAATGTTCAGAAACCACAAGTCTCAACAGCTACGGAAATGTATGCAACTCATGTCATCATCAATAGGGGTGTTCAAAATCGGATATCCGAAAATTCGGATATCCGAATTTCGGATATCCGAAAATTCGGATAGTGATTTTCACTATCCGAAATCCGAATCCGAAATTTCGGATATCCGAATTTCGGATATCCGAAATTTTCGGATATCCGGTTTCGGATATCCAATATATCCGAAAATCCGAAATTTTGAAAAAAATATATTTTTTTTTTGTTTTTTTGTGTTATTTTTAGTTTGTTTCAAATTTTATTATACATTTTTTTAACCATAATATTAATATTTACATATATTTATCTAAATATGTTATTAAATCACCAAAATATTTACATTTACCTATAAAAAAACTATAAAAACGAAAAAAAAATATATATATTTTCGGATTTTCGGATAATCGGATATCCGAAATATCCGAAATTTCGAAATATCACTATCCGAATCCGAATCCGAAAAACCGGATATCCGAAATTTCGGATATCCGAAATTTCGGATATCCGAATTTTCGGATAATTTCGGATCGGATTTTCGGATTTTCGGATACGGATTTTCGGATACGGATAATTTTTTAAATAATTAAAAAGTTTATAATTATACTTTATAGCCACGCGCCCACGTCACTCATTCATTCCACACACTTTTTATAGGTGACTTTTTTTTTTCTTCTTTTATTTATCTAATATTTATATAATTTTTTGAATTCTACATATATAATCATAATGCATAATTATGATAGGAAATTTGCATAATTTAGAAATAAAGTACGTAGTTAGAATTATAATAAAGAAATAAAACATATAAATAACGGTCATGTTTTACACAGGGTTCGAACCCAAATTCAAATTTTGGTTTTTTAAATATTAAATCCAAATCATATGTTTTTCGTATTTTTTTTTCTTCAGTTTTTCAACTTTTTTTGATTTCTCATATCAAAAATAAGAGGATTGCTAAACACTGTAGTAAATATGCGAAGCAAGTTATATGTTTGAGCAATGATTGACGAGCTCAAGGGTTTGAGTATGTTGGTTAATCAATATTTGTTTAGTTGGGGTGACATAAAAGGGTAGGAAAACTCTCTTATTGTGTAAGATGTAGAAAAACTCTCGTATGTGTGTAAGATGTAGAATAAGAATTTGACAAAGGTCAGGGTATTTATAGGCAGTAGATTAGGGTTTTCTTTTATGGGTCGCGAACCATGATTACATGTTTATGACCCATTTTTTAGGCCCAAAGAAGAAATTGATGACTTAAGTTAGTCACATCCTGGCCATATGGTGACGTAAGAAAGAGTGGAGCTCTTGTGTGGAGGAGAGCACGACTCGTGTGCGGAGGAGAACAAAGCTCTCATGCGGAGCAGGACATAACTTTTATGCAAAGGAGAGCTCTTGGTGTCGAGCAGAGCAGAGCTCTTATACATAGGAGAGCTATTGGGGTCCAACAGAGGAGGGCTCTTGTGCCGAGCAGCGGATAACTCTTAATTATGCATAGGAAAACTCTTGGTGTCGAGCAGAGCAGAGAGAGCTCTTGTGCTGAGCAGACGAGCTCCGAGCTTTCTCTTATCTATTTCTTTGTGTCTGGCTATGTTTTAGGCGATTGATAAGCAACACAAGACAGACGAACAAGGAAGTAACCAGCACAAAACAGACGAACAAGGGAGCAACCAAGTAGAATGAACTTGATGTCTAGTTCACTACTCACCTAATCATCATATCTACTTAACCACCATTAAATTTGATATTTTTAGAAATTATTGAGTCTTATAATTAGATGGTTTACTAAATGATAGGATTAAGTGGTGTATCTTTACTTATCTTTTCTTTTTTAGGCTAAAGCAAGTCAGGTATTTTACAATGTTTTTAATAGAATTTATTCTTATGGTTATGCTCAACTTGCAAATTAGTCCAAACAATTATTTTTTCAATTGAAAGTTATAATAATTCTAATCCACAATTATCTAAGGTTGTATTACAAAAGTTTTTTTTTTTCTTTTTTTTTTCGTTTTAATAAATTGTTAAATGTCATCATCCCTTTGGAACAATACATCTTCCACATATTGAAATCAAGGCCACAAATTAAAATCTAGTAATCATTGTAAATTCTAATACTTAAATTGCAAAAGTTGACACTTTTGGACAAGACTAAAAAAAAAAAAAAAAAAAAAAATTTTACATTATACCCTATACTTAAATTACAAATTCGTAAATTATAAATAAGTTTTACTTTCTCTATTTTAGCCCCACAACTATAATTATCTTTTTTGGTTTATCCCATAGTTTTGTTATATTTAACTTAACACCAAAACTTCTATCTATTTATGTTTTGAACCTTTTACTTTTTTTCGATCATTACTATCGATTATTCCCGACGCGAAGCGCGGGTAACAAAACCTTGTTTAGTATCAAATTACATTCATATTATTTGTGAGCACTCTTTATAGATTAACCGAATGATAACCAGAGGTTTTTTATATTCGAGTTATCGGAGAAGGGTGAGTCTTTAACTCAGATATACACAGTCTAATCAGAATCATTATAATCATTTTCAAACATTTGCTTTGAAAAACACAAGATGTTTACTTACTATGGCTCATATGTTTCTCATATGTACGCGATCTAATTAGGGTATCTTCGTGACCGCTTCCAAAAAATTTCTCTAACCACTTCAAGATATTTACATGATGAGGTTCGAACCTAAGACTTTTACATAAAAATTAAGGCACATTCCCAGTAAGTTATCTTAGTTATTGTTAACACCGGTAGAATATATCAGAGTATGCCATAATTGGTCTCACCCAATTGCAATTTGCATATATAGATCGAGGTCCATAATGGTTTCACTAAATACATTTGTAACGGTAACAAAACGTTTCTCATCTAATTTAAAATTTACCTATGAAACATGTTATTTTGATAAATTGACAAAAAAAAATTGGTGATATTTAGTCTTAAAAAATAAATAGATACCCAAAAAAGTGATTATTAATGATAAATCTTAATTTTAAATTGACAACTTACCAATAATCATTATGTTGCAGTTTATGAACAATTGAAATGAATATGTTAGCAGTCATTTTTGGTTGAAAAGTGAATTTGATACAAGATATTCTAATTATAACTTGTAGTTGTGTTTGAGTAATGACATTTACCGGCTCAAAATAGACATTTCCTACATATAACAAGATTTAACATTTCATGTATAACAAGAAATGACTATAGCTCGAAAACTCGAGTTCAGTATGAATATACATACAACCAGATCAGTAAACAATTTAGTAGTACCTCCTCTATCTGCCACTTTATCAGCAAATGTTAGTAAAATGCATCTGGGAAATACTCGACTTTTTTAATATGGTCACTCAATTCGTCGACCATATGATATATCTTATCAGATGATGGATGCAAACTATTTTTTACTGTAAATTCATGAACCCCGTCTTCTAATTCAATCAAACTAGTCCCTAACGGCTTTTTATTACCGGTGTTCTTCATCTTCAACCTTGCATCAGCAACACCGGCCCAATTCCCGGTTGCAGCATATATGTTAGACAACATTGAATAGTTTCCTGCATTTTGAGGTTCTAATTTAACCAAATGTTCCAACACGTCTTGAGCAAGTTCCACTGCGTTATAAAGTCGACATGCCCCTAAAAGAGCACCCCATATGATCACATTTGGTTCAACTGGCATTGTACGTACTAATCTAAACGCTTCTTGTAAACGCCCTCCACGGCCTAGAAGATCAATTACGCAACCATAATGTTCGATTTCTGGTGGAACACCGTAATCTTGTTCCATGGAGTAGAAATATTGAATTCCTTCATCAACATAACCTCCATGAGTACAAGCACATAAAACACCGACAAATGTAACTTTATCAGGTTTAAATCCTTCTTGTTTCATTTTGGAAAAAAGCTTAAGTGCTTCGTCTCCATGACCATGCATCGCTAACCCATGAATCATAGCATTCCACGAAACTAAATCTTTCTTACTCATCGCATTAAAGATGTTTAATGCCCTGTTTAAACTACCACATTTAGCATACATATCAACTAAAGCGTTTTCAACAAGAGTACTACACTGATACCCGTTTCTTTTAATAGATTGATGAACACGTTTACCCAACCAAATCAACCCCGACTCCGCACACGCAGCTAAAATACTAATAATCGCCCCATCATCGGGCCGATACCCCTCTTCCTCCATCCGTTCATATAAATCAACCGCTTCCTTAGCAAGCCCTTTCCCAGCATACCCCGCAATTATAATAGTCCACGAAACCATATTCTTAACCGGCATCTTATCAAACAACATCCTCGTCATATCCATATCTCCCGCTTTACTATACCCAGTAAGCATAGTCGACCACGACACCACATTCCTCTCCGGCATCTTCTCAAACAACTCAAACGCATCATCCATCCCCCCACATTTCGCATACCCATCCAAAATCGTATTCCAACTAACCATATCTCGTTCAGGCATTTCATCAAACAGTTTACGCGCATCCCCCAATCTATTCGCTTTAACCAACCCACCAACCATAGTATTCCAAGAAACAACGTCTTTCTTCTCCATAACGCGAAACACCTTCATCCCTTCCCCAACACCCCCTCCCCCACACCTCGAATAAGAATCAATCAAAGCATTCGGAACATAAACATCCGAACTAAACCCAAACTTTTCGATATGGGCATGAATCATTTTCACCAAATTAAAATCATTTTCACCGTTACAACAAGCCCTCAACAGAAACGGGTAAGTAAAATTATCCGGAAATACACCAGATTCCTGCATTACAAAAAACACACTAAAAGCTTGTGCAGATTGAGAATTATAAACATGGGCACGAATCATAGTATTGTATAAATGGACATTGGGTTCGTTAACGACGTTAAATGCTTTAACGGCGTCACACATTTTCCGGCAGAGGGATAACGCCGTGATTAGTTTCGGGATTACGAATGGGTCTTGCTGGAGATTGGATTTGTAGATGAGCGCGTGGACTTGTTTAACTTGGTTTATGTCGTTGAGTTTGTATAGGTCGGAGAGTTTTTGTTCCAGAAGGCGGCGCGTGGATACCCACGCCGGAACTCGGACTGGGGCGGGAATTTGCATTTTTGGTTATGGAGGAGAAGATTTTTGTCCATGTAAGATATTATCCAAATAATTTGAGAATAAATATAAGAATTATAAATATTTAAATTTTTGGAAAAATCACCAACATACTCTATGACATAATAATATTTCAAAAATAATCATCATTTACGGAAAGTTTTTGCTCCATCATTTTTCGATGCAAGAACGTGATGATGAGAACGTGACACAATTTAAATCACAAATTTTTTGTGTAAGAATGTGGTGCGATAAACATTTAATATTCCCGACAGAAAAACGACACAATATTTTTTTTTTGCCAATTTGTGATTATTTTTAAAATATTATTATGTATTTTGGTAATTTTTCTTTTTAAAATTTGGAAATGAAGATGCAATCCATTTGGAAAAAAATTTGTATGAAAATTGTCACTTAGATAAATAAAAAGTAACTAAAATACCCATTTGTTCTTCTTTACGAGTTCCTTGAATCTCATAAATATTTTAGTCATTTCAATTTAGTAAATAATTATATTTGCATCAAAAAAAATTGAAGTGCCATAATCATAAAAAAAAATACTATCCAACAAATTGAAGTGCAATAATCATAATAAAATACTATTCAATAATTACTGGCAAATGGAAATGTTTTTTAGATTTCTTAACTATTGGATGTAATAAGATATAACGAGTACTAAACCATGGGGGAATGCCTGTAGAGGGAAAATAAAAATAATATTTGTTAACTATATTGGAAGTTAAAAATGTTGAGAAACCGATAACGTAAACATTTGAGTTGTCATAAAGTGCACTAGCTTATGGCTATAAACTGGTTGATTTGTTCATTAACTTAAACTTTATCAACTTGTGTGGATAGGTAAGCGAATATGATTATTGACTCGTTGACTTTCATCCGTAAGTGAAACAGTTCGACTTTATTATCAGTTTTTAGATGTTGTGAATTCCAATCTCTCTCAAAATTTGAGAAAATATATATAAATGTAAAATGAAAAATGATGAGTATGTTCAGTTATATAACACTTTTTCATCTCATCAACACACATAGAGTTCATATACTCTTGCTTTCATCTTCAACCTTGATCACCCTAGGTTCGTCAAGAGCTTGTTGGGTTTGCACTGTGATCATCACAGGAGATCCAAGGTTGATATCACCTCACCTTCGTGTTTGACAATCGTTGCTCGAACATTGGCGCCATCCGTGGGACCCGTTTTTTAACGGCGTTTCACTTTTCCCAATTTTTTTTTTTTTTTTTTTTCTCTTTCTCCGTAATCAACCGTTACCATGGAGGCAACGAATTCATCCCAGGTCATTTCTTCAGCGCCAGAAATAACCACTACCATGACTACCACTGCACCAGAAACGGTGATGACTTCACCCCCTGCGGTTCCTCCATCACCTGTTCGTACCACAATGCCAGAATCATACGTCGATTCTGAGTGGACGGTGTCGGATCTAAGGTCGACACGAGGGTATCCCTCTGTAACAAGTCCTCTTTTTTCCACAAGGATGGCGGGAACAAGTATGTTTACTTCACCACCGCCAGTGACATCCATCCCTCCATTTCAGCCACTTTTGTCCCACGGGACAAGCTCTCAGGAGGATGGCACGGATTTTGTACGACAACCTCAGATTGCTTCCCAGCCTGCTACTCAAGGGGTTCAGGAGGATCCCATTGTGGAACTGCTTAGAAGGTTGGCTCAGAGCACTCACCCACCACCACCCCCACCACCACCTGCTTCGTCAGATCTGTTGTCACAGTTATTGGAGGCATTGCGCCCAACGCCTCAGCCAGCGCCTGTACAGCTAGTGGATCCGTTGTCACAACTCCTGGAGCGGCTAAGGCAACCAAGCACACACACCCCACCAACACCTCTACCACAGGACACATCTAACGACATGCTCAGAGTGTTGCAAACTCTAGTGACAGCAGCAGTTCCACCCCGTGCAGCCACTATGCCTTTGTCAGTGGTTAGTTCAAAGTTCTGCGACTGGGTTGCCAGATTCCCACTCCCAGATAAGCAAAAAGTTCCGTCCGTTGTTGGTACTTACGACGGTACTCGAGATCCAGACGACCACCTTGCTCTGTTTGAACAGGCTATTATGACGGAGAAATGGTTAGACCCAGTCGCTTGCCACATGTTCCCTGGAACATTACAAGGTTTCGCTCGTGATTGGTTTGCTGACTTTCCTGAGAGGAGTATTCAAGATTTTGCAGATCTAAAAGCCAGGTTTGTGACTCAATTTGTACAACAAAAGAAGCAACATAGAACTCATATAGAGGCTCATTTGATACGACAAAAAGAAGGAGAGGGGTTGCGTGACTTTATCCAGCGATACACACAAGAATGCCAGAAGATCGCCATGTTACCAGAGAGTCAACAAATTTCTGGCTTTACTCTTTCCCTACTTCCAGGACAACTTCAAGAAAAGTTAATCAAGAGAACTCCAGTTACTTTCAAAGAAGCCACGGACAGGGCATATGACTATCTAAGGTCAAAGGAAACTGTCTCCCTGACAAGAGAGGTAGGCGGCAGGTCATGGACCGACACTCGACGAGATGAAAGGAGCAACAGGAGGTTTGGCCCATACGATAAACATGCGTCTGAGCCTGCTCTTAGCAAAACACCAAAAGAAATCTTGATAACAGAGCAGGTGGGCGCTACCTTCACACCTCCACCCCAGATGGAGCATAGGTCAGGTACGAAAAACATGAATAAATACTGTGATTTCCATGAAGACCATGGACACGACACAAATGTCTGTAGAGAGCTCAAAAGGGAAATCAGGCGGGCTTTGGAAGAAGGCAAGCTAGAACACCTTGTCCCTGGCGCTAAGCAGCAAGCAAATAAAACTCCAGCTAAGAAGAGTTATGCCTGGCAAAAGAAGGGGGAAGACACAGAACACCCCGGACCACCTGATGGCCATGTCTTCATGATACATGAGGGAGCCAATATGAACTGACCTACCAAGGTGCAATAGTCTTTACTGTTATTTTTTTTCCCTTTATGTTTTCAATAAATGTTTCCAAACACATGGAATGTTATGGTCATGTATGAAATGGGCAATAATAACATTTGGTCTGATCTTGTATCCCAATATTATCGCACAATATCATTTTCCTATGGCATTTGCATAAACTTATAAATATTGAAGTAAGGATTCAATACAAAAAGCATAAGGCCACAATAGACATCTCAGTCTAAAGCAAACCATGCACTTTCATTATGTACAATGTTACAACTTGAACACACATGCGCACGCACGCAACTAAGAACATAGTTCAATACAACATGTATGAAGCTAAGAAAGACAACCTTGTCTGGCCAAATAACATACAATCATATTCGTCTTTTAATCTACTTGATAAAATATAAGCACTTCTCATTGGGAAGCGACAATTCTCGCGAGTAAACAAAGTAAAGGTTAACCAACAAAGGTGCCATTGGCACAGTGTCACAGGCACAATATGAAGCATACTCAAATCTACCTATGTCATTGACATACAAAGGAACCATGGGCCCTCAAGAAAGTGTCATACGCACAACCAAATATACACACTGTCATGCACACCCAAGACGGTGTCATGGACAACATCCATAATAAAAAGATAAAAAACAAAAATGTGTTATTGGCTTGATCATCCAATAAAACATTATTTTTCAAAGCAAAGCTACCAAGCAACTCAGTTAAACCTGCAGCAAGACGTACAAAAAGTTGTCTACCGCCTGTCCCATGGCAACCACTGGTCACATGGCAACCGTCGGTCACAAGTTTGACCCACGTCTCATTTTATAACTTGTAAGTATAATGATTTGGTTATCTATAATCAATATTCATATTACTTAATCTTGGAAATGAAACAAAAATAAATTAGAGAAATGAAAAAGGGGTGGAGCCCTTGAAAGATATCTTTCACTGGCTAAATATTTTGTATCATCCATATTAAGCGACCCCATGTGCTTCTCATTTATTTTAGACATTCAACAAAAGTCAGACAATCACAAAAACGATAATCAATAATCTCTCTCCTATCTCCTTGAATCAAAACCGCCGGTCTTATATACGTTCGACTCACCGCCGGTCCAAACCAGCTAACCGCCTGTCCAACATGGGATACCGCCGGTGTAGGATCCGCTATAGGGTCGCTATAGGTGGCTAGTCCTAGGCGGTTGGTTTAAAGGGATATTTTTACATAGTACCGCCGGTCATGACTACCACTACCGCCGGTTATTATTCCAAAAAAAAAAAAAAAAAAAAAACAAAACAAAAAAAAAACATACGGGTATTGATAGTTACGACTTGCAAACCGTGGTATTGGCAAATCTTAACTCGGGGGCATGATGAGGTTAGTAGGATTACCTATGTATATATAGGTAATCTCTGAAACCTAAATGTAATAATGGGTCTTTTTTATTAAAGCCGGCTACTACAAACAAACCCAGACAGGCTGTCAGCAGCTGTCAAACTGGCTGTCATCTGTCCAGGTCAAATTGCCTCCCAGGTCAAATTGTTTGTCCAGGTCAAGTTGTCTGCCCAGGTCAAATTGCCTCCCAGGTCAAATTGCCTCCCAGGTCAAGTTGTCTGCCCAGGTCAAATTGCCTCCCAGGTCAAGTTGTCTGCCCAGGTCAAATTGCCTCCCAGGTCAAATTGTCTGCCCATGTCAAATTGCCTCCCAGGTCAAGTTGTCTGCCCAGGTCAAATTGCCTCCCAGGTCAAATTGCCTGTCCAGGTCAAATTGTCTGCCCAGGTCAAATTGTGAGCCTATGTCAGCGCCTGTCAAATCAAGTATGTCAGCGCTTGTCAAGTCAGCACCGCCTGTCAAGCTGTCACCGCCTGTCCAAGGTGTCAGCGTCTTTGGGTGCTTTATTATCGTCATAATAATAATAAGGCGTTACATACACTGGTGTTTAATGATTAAGACCGTTCAAGTATTCATGATTATCATTAATGGACAACGTTCCATATACTTGACACTGGCCATATAAATACATGGTCCAAATCATTATCGCCATAACACTTTTTCATCTCATCAACACACACAGAGTTCATATACTCTTGCTTTCATCTTCAACCTTGATCACCCTAGGTTCGTCAAGAGCTTGTTGGGTTTGCACTGTGATCATCACAGGAGATCCAAGGTTGATATCACCTCACCTTCGTGTTTGACAATCGTTGCTCGAACAGATAGGTAAGCGAATATGATTATTGACTCGTTGACTTTCATCCGTAAGTGAAACAGTTCGACTTTATTATCAGTTTTTAGATGTTGTGAATTCCAATCTCTCTCAAAATTTGAGAAAATATATATAAATGTAAAATGAAAAATGATGAGTATGTTCAGTTATATAAGCCTAAATTTAGGTCGAAAGATGTAATTGAATTATTGACTAAATAATTGGTTAGTATAAAAAGAGATAACTAATGAAAATACGCTTGTAATATTTTTTTTATAGATTAATTATTTTTAGACGTATATATTTAACACTTTTTTTTTTATTTCTTTCCTTAGTGAGAATTTCATAAAACTCAAATAGTAATAAGATAAATGCGACACAAATTTCAAAGATTAATATGATAACCTCTATGTCTTAGTTTCAATCACTAACTCATTGTTGCTAAAAAAGATAGTAATCGACTAATCTTTGAGTCACCTTCGAAATTAAAGGACTTATGAGACCGAAGGTCCTAAGGGGCTAAGAGTCATATGGAACTGAAGGTCCAAAGAGCGCGGAAGGAGACTAGAGTAACTATTACAACAACTATTTAAGTCACACCCCGACCTTAACATTAAATGCATAAACGGAACATGAAATTTTTAAACGGGGGGCCGAAACGCTGCAGCCGGTCTATGTAACACACAACAAACTGATAATTCCTCGGATTCAGGTAGTGAAAACACACGATTTTCCCGAACTTTGGGAGGGCCGCAGCCCCCCTGGCCCTCCATTAAGGTCCGTCTATGATTAAATGTATAAGCATAAGATTTCATTGTCCAACATGTAAAACACATTTCCAAGCTATGTAATCATATTTTTAATTCCTTTAAGTCCCTATTTGATCGTTGAAGAGCTGATCCAGAGCTTACGCCTTGGGTCTTTTATCAAGTTTTTAAATGTTTATAAGGTATTCAAGGTCAAGATAACGAGGAACGATACCCCTTAATTGTTTATAGTTTATACCAACATGTCACGTTTTGTTTTTGAAGTATATTTTTTATTTTATATTATTCAGAAGACATCCATATAATTGAAGGGTTTGACCAATAATCCATTTTTTTTTTTGGATGTTTGTTTAAACTTATATAAGCGGCTTATGACTTATTGTTATTTTGGCTTATGTTTTATAAGTCCGAATTTTTTGGATTATGTAACTAATTATGGCTTTATTACTGTTTATTACGTTATAATAAATACTAATAAGTCCATAAACGTTACATAAGCCGAAAAATCAACGCAATAAGTCGAAATATCAATAAGCCCCACAAACCAGCCACTTAGTCATCTTCTTGTTTTTACCTACTCTTTCTTCCTTACCTAACCCACCAACCCTCTACCATCTTCTTCTTGTATCCTAATTGGCTGCATTTCACTATTTTATAAACTATAATTTTTTCACAATCTGACACAAAATTTCCTTCAATTCAATGGAGGCCAAGTTATGTGGTTTCCAATTGTCCCCTGCCATTTCAAAATCATCAAACTTTAATGCCCAATTTGCCCCTAGATTCTCCAAAAATTGCAACTTTCGGATACCCTTTTCAGGGTTTTCAAAAAATGGTATTCGGTTTCAATCGGTTCAAGCCTCTGCTTCACTTGGGTACCCTTCCTTTTTCATCTTTTTTAATTTCATAATTTAAATTCTCAGCTTCCAGGGATGGGAGTCTTTTTTACCAGTACGAAAAGTAAAATATAGGCCGTCTAAATACACTTAACCCATAATATGTATGCGAAATTAATAGTACTACGATGATTTTATATTATAATCGAAATTGAGCTTATATAACAAATAATGTGCCCATGTAAAATTTTGGGCATTTGCGGTCGCCCATAGTGCACCACGTCTGGCGTTAGATATACATGTTTAAAACCCGCAAGATGTTACCTAAAGAGGTTCGAACCTTGAGACATCTTGGAGGATACCAGAACTCCCTACCACTAGGCCATCTTGATGGTGGTTTTATTTTGTCTTGATTTCAAATTAGCAAATCTGCCTTAGGTTTTCTTGGTGCCTATTGATTGTATTCATAATATAATCAATTTTCCTGAAAGGTTCTATAAACCTCAATCATGGATCATGTTATAAATTTTATGTTGTTCGTGGTGTAGCGGTATCCAATTTGTATTTAAGGAAGTTATGGTTTTATTTGTATATGTTTTTTTTTTTTTTTTGTAGAATTAAGAATGCCACTAGAATAGACGAAAGTGAGATCTATACGCTTGACGGTATAAGAAGTTCTTTAATTCGACAAGAGGATAGTATTATATTTAGTCTTGTGGAAAGAGCACAATATTGTTACAATGAGGATACTTATGATCCTAAAGCTTTCTTCATGGACGGCTTTCAAGGTTCGTTAGTTGAGTTCATGGTTAAAGAAACCGAAAAAGTTCATGCTAAAGTTGGAAGATACAGAAACCCTGATGAACATCCTTTTTTCCCAAATGATTTACCCGAACCTATGTTGCCCCCTTTGCAATACCCTAAGGTAATCGAAATCTGAAATTTTAGCTTAATCGTGTTTCAACTTTCAACTTATCTAGTCTAAAATCACCCAATGCTATGCTTATAGGTATTGCATCCTAGTGCGGATTCTATCAATATCAATAGCGATATATGGGATATGTATTTTAAAAATCTTCTTCCAAGATTGGTCAAGAAAGGAAACGATGGTAATTGCGGATCAACAGCGACTTGTGACACCATCTGTTTGCAGGTTCTCTCTAAACGAATCCACTATGGAAAGTTTGTAGCAGAAGCAAAGTTCCGAGCTTCACCTGATGATTACGAAGCTGCCATTAGAGCTCAAGTAAGGAAATGTTTTCAAGTTTATGATTTTTTTTCTTTATCAACTAAATGGTTTATTAATGGGATTAGATTTTATGTGCAGGATAAGGGAAAGCTAATGGATTTGTTGACGTATCCTACTGTCGAGGAAGCGATCCAGAGAAGGGTTGAAACGAAAGCGAAAACTTACGGGCAAGTGGTTGATGTAGGGTCAACAGAAGTTGCACCAGAGCCGGTTTACAAAATTAACCCAAGTTTAGTTGCTGATCTTTACGGGGATTGGATTATGCCATTGACTAAAGAAGTTCAGGTTCAGTATTTGTTAAGAAGACTTGATTAAGTTGTAACATTTATTCATTTATCGCATCTTACACGATAAATAATGTTTGGAGACGCTTATAGGTCCATTATTTAAACAGAGTACTGTTTGTTATATGAGTGGTAGAACTCGATAAGGGCTCTACTTATACGATGGTGGGATAATAATAATGAGACGAGTGTAGAAAACCACAGCTAGAGTTTTGTTTACTATATCGTATAAATGTTTAAAGTTTGAGATTCATTGTTTGTGAGTTGTATGGAAGTTCATGTCGTTAATTTTGGATACTCGAGTCAAGTTGGTTAACATTGTTAATAATAATCGTTCAAAGATCGGATAAAATATCGAAAGATCATACTAATATACAAAGTGTTTTTCTAACTTGTGCCCTAGGGGCACATGTTAACACCATTTTTAAATATTAAAAGTACAATCAAAAGTATCAAAAAGTATCATTTTTTTATTGATTTCTTAACTTTTGATACTTTTGATTGTACTTTTAATATTTAAAAATGGTGTTAACATGTGCCCCTAGGGATGCCTCGTTGTGGTCGTTACCACTCCGGGATGCCTCGTTGTGGGCTCGTTGTGAGGAGACCGTTGTCTCCTCAACGAGCCGTTATCGAGATTTTTTTTTTTTTTTTTTTTTTTTTTTCACCAAACGGTAATAATACCGTTAATATATAATTAATATATATATATATATATATTTTTTTTTTTTACCAACCTTATTTCACCTATAAATACAACCCCATTTTAACCAAAAAAATCACACATTCTTTCAACAATCTTATTCTTAATCCAATTCAATCTCATACCAATCCCAAAACAAACACAAAATGTCTTCATCTTCATCAAACGCTCCCCAAACAAACACAAACAATCCCTCGACGCCACAATCACAAACACCATCCGGTTTCGCCAACTATTTCGGCACATCAAACGCCCTATATCCAAACCAAATACCAAACTTTTCGGCACAACAATCCCAACAAATTCTAAACACGTATTTAACGCAACAACCTCTACAACCACAATACCCACAACAAATGTTCACTCCCGAACAATACGCCATGCATCAACATCTTATCTCACAATCCCAAACTTTTCTTCCCCAAACTTTTCCTCCCCAAACTTTTCCAACCCAACAAACACAAACTTTTGTTCCAAAAACCCAAGAAATCGTCCAAGAAACGGACGATGTGGTCGAAGTAACCGCACGACCGTCCACGTCGAAAAAGAAAAAGACGTGCAAAAAGATGGCATGGACGGTCCCAGAGGAGGTCCTTTTGGCGGAGATGTGGTGCGCGGTCTCGGAAGATGAGTCCGTAGGAAACGCCCAACCCGACGCGACATTTTGGAAACGGATCGTTGCGGGTTACAACAAAGAGGCGACGAAGCAAGGATTGTCGGAGAGAGGCAAGGAGTCCATCAACTCCAAGTTTACGGCGATGAGTGCCTTGGTCAAGGTTTTTATCGGCCACCATTCCGAGGCGGTAAGAAATCGGGAAAGCGGGACCGACGACCATGCGGTTTACCAAGCGGCTCGGCAAATGTACTATGAGGCCGAGCATTCGACGTTTAAGCATGACAAGGCCTGGGAAATCTGGAAGGATCACGGCAGATGGCGTTCATTTGTCAAGTTAGACCCTCCACGAGATACCGTCAACCTAGACGACGTTGACGCCGGGGACGATATATTTGCGGATGATGTAGAACAACGACCTCCAGGGAAAAAGAGAGGTAGTAAAAGAAAGGAATCATCCGACGCCTCCGATAAGGCGCAAACATCTTCGTCCTCGACGCTTTGCGGGCTCATCGCGTCACACTTGAAGAAGATTACGAAGACGAAAAAGCAAACCGCGGAAATAAAGGCGAAAACCCTCCACCGACAAGAAGAAGCGGCTATCCGACAAGAAGAAGCGGCTTACTCTAGTGCAAGAAGAGACGATATGATGTTTCTTCAACAAAGCACGGAGTTGATGCCGCCGGCACAAGCGGCTTGGGTCGAAGCGGAGAAAAATAAAATCCGAGAAAAATACGGGATTAATTAGTTTAGTTTTTATTTGTATTGTTTTAATTATTTATTTTTGTTTTAATTATTTGTATTTTTTTTTATTTATCTTATTTAATGTTTTAATTATTAAGTTTTAATATTTTATATTCTTTTAATTATTTATTTATCTTTTATTTAATGTTTTAAGAAAAAAATTAATAATAATAAAATAATCCCACAACCTCCACAACCCTCCCTATCATACCAACCCAACAATCTCACAACCCACATTCTCACTGCCACGTCATCACCTTTTTCCCCACAACCTCCACAACCCACATTGTGGCTCATTATCACTCCGGGTGCTCTTAGTACATTTTGATTCCGTTCATAACTGTAATGTACGCTTTCTTCGAGCAGCTAGTTTTTTGCTAGCTCGCTATTTGTCTTAGTAAATTAAATCTTCATTGTTATCTTTTCTTTTTTTGTAGGATACTATGAACTAGACAGCCATCTTCGCATCATTCATGTATCGTGTATATAATTAAACGAATTATAAGTAGCATCAAAGCGAGCATGGGGCAAGAATCTATCACAGAATGACATTAAACGTTATTTATTTCTTTAATTCGGTTACAATTTATCAAGACTCACTTGAGATGATATTCCATTAAAATAGTCACATTTTTGTTCTAATACCTAATGGTCTTGATGATTTTTTATGGTTTAGAAAGCAGATTCATTAAGAATGCTACTCCAGTAACTGGTATCATGTTCAAAATCATCATGATAGTTATCGTTGTTGGCATCGTTGAACAATTGATTTGTAAAAGCATCGGTCAAATGGTTGTCTTGAAACATCATGTCACTCACTTCAAGTATATTTTGAGTTCCTTCCTTTTCTGGACTCTCGAGGGTGTTAAACGAACCTTTTGAGACCTTCCAATTTTTTGTGTGATCTCCCACGGTCATATCTTCATGAACTTGTGGTCCGGCGTTCTCAAAATTCATGATCGGTATATTTTGATTGATGGGAGTCTTAAGCCTGCTAAAATTAGAGAGCTTACACATAGTAATATTTTGCCATCCCTTAAGCACATCGAGTGGAAGTGGCAGTGAAAGTGATGGCATCGACGACTTGTTGCCAAGGGGAGCGGGTCCAAATTTGATTTGTTGGTAAATGTTTTGAACAAACCGAGACTCACGAACAAGCCTAGCCTCTGCTTCAAGACGAGTAATTTCCCATTGGGTCATATGACTCAAGTTGGTATTGAGTGAACTCGACTTGTGGGTGATAGGATCAATACCCATTTTCATCAATCGTTTTTTGAGATGCCCATTCCAGTAATTCTTGATCTGGTTATCCGTTCTTTTGGGTAAATGAGTTGCAATAGCCGACCATCTGAATCAATCATGTAAAATATCAAGTGTAAATTTATATTCTTACATAAAAATTTCGAAAACCCCGACAAAAATCAAATTCGGAGATGAAAATGATGCAAATAAACGATGAAATTTCTTTTTTGATAAATGACTTATTTTAAACCAGTAAATGTTTTTAAATAATAAATATTATAAAAATAAAAGTCATTCAAAAGGATTATTTGATTTGAATATTTGATGGTTCTACCTTTTTCATTCCCCATTAATAGAATGGTGACCACTTCCCTTTTGGGTTCTATAAAAACATTCTAAAATAAAACATATGTTACAGGTACCCCAAATATTCATTCATACAACAATTCATGTAACTAAAACTTTTATCAAAAAAGTATTATTTTTTATCAAAAGCCAGAAACATTTTTTTTCAAAAAAGATTTCAAAGTTATCCTTCTTTAAAACGAAACAGTTACAATTAGCTACTTCTTCATATGGTTTTAAAATCATTTTATACTAGTAACTAGCTTATTGACCCGCCTAATACACGGAAAATTATATCAGAAAATATATAATGTGAACAAAGAACATATAACCTATATAAAAAGATTAATAGAAAGCTATTAGTCATGTAGACAAAATAATTATGTTAGCAATTGTAAAGTTAAAAAAACATTTACTATGTAATTCGGAAAAAACCTTATTAAAAATAAAATAATTATAATATATAAAAAAACAAATATTGGGTAAATAGAAAGAAAAAAAAAACAGAAGATTTTTTTATATAATATGTTTTCCGTTTATATGCAAAACACTCGTAAAACAATAAAATAATTTTATTTTCTTTTTATAATATATAAAAAAACTAAAAATATTGGATAAATAGGACAAAAAAAACCAAAAGATTTTTTTAAATGATATGTTTTCCGTTTATATGCAAAACAACCGTAAAATAATAAATAATTTTAGTTTCTTTTTATACTAAAAATGGGTATGTGTGTGAAGAAAACATATGTTTTGTATTTCTTAGAATTAATTTAAAATACAAGTGTTATATTATTTAAATTAGAAATGTTAATTACTTTTATTTAATTATTACTATTTAAAATTAGGTTAAATTATTTAAAGTAAGGGGGTTAAAATGAAATTATTAATGATGAAATCATCAAAATAATCTAATGGGGTTAAATTATTTAAAATAAAAGAGTTAAAATAAAATTATTAGTGATCACATCATCAAAATAATCTAATGGTTCAAATTAAAGTTGAATTTCCATCTAATAGCTATTACTTTGCCATATGACATTTTAGTCTTCTCTTTTATTATATATTAAGATAAGATATGTATGTAAAAACTCCATAATAGTTTCAGTCTACGTATTAACTAGAGACGGATTGAGTCATTCACCGTTGGTTTCTTTTCTAAAACCTTCAAAAGTCTTGAAATTTTTGTAAGACAACGAAAATGGGTTACCTATTGCCAAGAAGAGCTTGAAGATGGATGATAGTTTGTTCTTCTTGCAAACTGAACCTTCCTCTTTTAATATCCGGCCTCAAATAATTCGTCCATCTTAGTCTACAACTCTTTCCACATCTTCGTAACCCTTCATGTAGATTTAACAAATTGGCATAAATAAATTTATTAAACATACAACACAAATACATGTATATATACATCCACATAAATATATACCAGCTTTAACAGGCACTTCACGCCAAGTTCCATGACCATGTTGTTCAATATACGTCACAAGCTTTTGATCTTCTTCGGACGTCCATGTCCCTTTCTTCATAACGTTCTTCACGAAACTTGGTGCTCTCACCATATTTTCTAAAACTTACTTTGTTAGCTAACAAGTATGATATATATAATGGATGAGGTAATAGAGCTAGCTCGGGTTAATTAGACCAAGGAACAAGTTTGTCATTGAACGAGTACGCGAATCTGACATGTTTTGTTCGGTTGATTTATGCATAAATGATCGACATGCCCATGTTTTCGGGGAAATTTATTGTTGAAGAACAATGTTTTCTTACGTGGATGATGTTGGTTGCTTTGTTTACATGGCCAATTTACCCATATAATTTGTTGGGTTGGATTGGATGGGACCTTTCGAATGGCAGGCTTGAATTACATAATAGTGATCAAATGTGATATATCCATGCAATACGTACTCTATGTATTAAAAACTAAAAACCGAATCTTTGACCATATGTGAAAGGCAATGTGTAGCTATACTTCATACCGACTCAATGACCCGCTAAGCATAGTATTCGAAACCAACTTAGCTACACGTATGGGATTCAACCAAAAGCACACACGAATAACCACGACATGCGAGGATTGAACCTGGGTTACGACTAGAGAGTCATATGGCTCTACTACTATAGGCTACCCTTTGGGGTTTTGAATTTAGACATTTTGTTTTGTACGTGTTTAAATTTAATGATCAAAAAGAGATTCAACCAAGCACACACGAATAACCACGACACTTACTTAAATAATGTTTTATCCTATTTGTTAGATCGGTTTAATATATGGTATGGGAAAAAGATATCGCTTCGGTCTGATAAGGTTTTAGACAAAGTAATATCTGTATGAGTACATGTATGGGACATTTTGGATTATATTTATATGCCTCGATGTCGTATGATTGACTGATGTGTAAAATCTAGTCCTTATTTTTATAAAAAGAAATTCCCTAGTACTTGACTACACACTTAGACAGTGTACCTAATCATATATAGTATAGTTCAGGTATGTAATATCCCAAAAATTTAAAATACATATTTTGAAAGAATAAGCAATAAGATAAGTTTGAGTCTAAATATATTTAAGTTATAAGTTAAGTATTTTAATAATGATTATATCATTAAAGTTATATTTTTCTAAGTGTAATATAATATATTTTATCCTAACTTGTTAAATAATAAAGTTAACATAAGTTAAATATTATCTTGTCATATGAATAATGAATATTTAAAATATTGTATTCTAATACTTTCAACATTTGATTCTTCTTTGATAATTAGCTTAAATATTTTTAATAACTAAATAAATGTATAATTTAATCTTACATTATAAACAAGTCTAGATTAATAAAAAGACTTTTGGATACCATATCTTAATAACTTCATCATTATATACTTTTAATCACCATTTATCACTAAACTAATGACACTTTTATTATATGACCTTCCACTACATTTTAAGTTACAATTTCATAAGAAACTATTGATTTTTCTCTTTCTTTTCCATCAAATTCTAGTCCCAAAATTCAGCCATGTTTTTCCATCCAAATTATCCCATAAACAAGTGTAATTGAAACATTTTGAAGTAAAGGGAATGAGAAATCACCACACAAGTTTTAAGGTATGTGTCACTAAGTTTTCTTATGTTTTTCTTTTCATAAAAATCCATTAAAGCATGTTTTTCTCCACTAAAGATCACACAAAAATTTCTTTGTAAACACATATTTTATGTTTTTGAAATTTTAGATGGGATAAACTTTTGATAAAACACCACATATATGAATATATATATTTTGACACATCATGAATAAATTAGAAAATAATATTTATATAAGCTATAAGTGGATATTACAAACTCCTATTTGATTATGTCCTAATACGTTCCATTTGTTAGATATCTTTTGGTGATCGTTTATTCGGTAAACTTTATTCGAATCGAATGCTTTTCGTTGGAAATTGAGGTACGGATATTCTTAGTCTCTTTTACCTATTTTCGATTGTTCGTATAATTGTTTGTACGAATATTCTATACATTATATGTATATTTGGTGTCATCTTTCGATTGATTATTATTGTGATTATTGTTACGAACTTTCGATACATTTATATGTATATTTGTTGTCTTCGTTCGATTGATTATTTGTGATATTGATTATTTTGATTCTATGAATATTCTTAGTTTTCTTTTTAGTATTCATTTCGTTCGTGCTCATTCGATATATTATTTGCCTCAGTTTAATTCATAAGTTATTATATTGATTCATACTTCATTCGATACGTCTTTGTTTTGATATATAATGATTCTTAATTCTTCTTATATGTGTTTCTTTTAATCATTTGTACAAATATTTTATCTCTTAATAAACATCAATTGTTTGTAAAATGATCTTTATGTGTGTATCTTAATCTTTCTTTCGATTCGTACATATCCTTATTGATTTCCTATTTCTTTAAATACATGTTTCCTTTGATTATTGGTACGAATTCCTTCTTCTTATCATATGTGTATCTTTTAACCGTTTGTACAAAATTCGTATAAGTCTCTTTTGAAAATCTCGTTAAATGATTCGAAATAATATTTGGTATGACATGTATGTTTGCATAAAAATTTGTTTAAGTTTTGTTTTGAAATCATATTACTTTATTATGATCATTTGGTGTACTAACGAAAACTTGTGATCGTGTGTAGATTTGGAAATGACTAAACTAAAAGTATTTTATGTGTCAAAACCGTGTCTTGAAAACCCGTCCCAAAACAGCCCCAATTCAGCCCGTAAAACAGTCCCAAAATCGTCCCAAAACAGCCCCGAAAAAGTCCCGAAACAATCCGGTAAAGAACACGTGTGATTGAGGTAATCGGTACGGTGATTCGTATAAAGTGCCACTCATTCCGTGTGGCTTTACATGTCCCGATAAGGACCCGTTAAGTTATTATTTCGTAAATAGATTGATAATGTTGTCATGGTGACTCGTGACAAGATTAGAACAAACGGTTGGGCAGACACGTGATTTTCAAAATAAATAAAATGTCACATTACATAATAATTTATGTTTGTGGTTAAACTACTTTACGTACATTATAAATTTGTAAACATATTTTGAAGTCCTATAATCACTTTGATAATTTGTAAAAGTATTCTTAAATTTGTTATATATAAGTCGGTTAAAACGGTTTCGTAAGATATGCCTAAGAGTAACCTATCCATGGAGGTCCCATGGGCGCGTTATTGTGACACCAATAATGTGGCATCGACCGTAGCGGTGTATTTTGCTATATCTACGGCGTCTCTTTTTGTTTACCCGGATTGTGGTAAGGTGCACTAAGTATTATTTGTTATAAGAGGCGTATGGATCGATCCTAGGAACTTTGTGTGTTTGATGGTGGACGTTTATCGTAGTGTCATACGAAACGTCTGCACCTTTTGGAAAGACTAGTGGTATGTGTTACCCTAGGATTTCATTTGATATTTGTTACCTATTTGTTTGACTCTTGATGCATTATTTTACGAAATTTGGCTTTCTAAAATGTGAATATATGTGATTATTACTTTGATATACTTGACATTGGGTATTGTGAAATATTACATATTTGTATTTTTGCTTTGAAAATAAGTTTCGTTTGAAAATAAGTTTTGTCTTGTAACTTTATATTTTAAATAAGTTTTGTATTTACTTATTATGCATGTCATACCTATTCCGTGTCATTTGTATATATCTGTTCACTGAGCATTCGCTCAGCCGTTTTCTTTTTCTTTCTTTCTTAAACGGCAGGTACTCAGTGGCTTTGGGGAATGGGGTCGAACGTAGAGAGATTAAGGATTTAGAACGCTTCCCTTAGAATATTATTATCTTTTACTATCTCATTTTGGAAATTTGTCTTTTGAATATTCGGTTTGCTTTTGCATAAGTTTAACGCCCTTTTGCCTTTTAAGTTCCTTTCGATATCATTTTGTATGCTTTGTAAGATCGGGGCGTTACAAGGTAAGTCAGGTTCGTTCTCACGGACTGATGTTTAAAGTTAAATTGAGAATTTATAAAACAAAAGTTTGGGGTAGTGACCGAGTTGTCACGTTGCTTAAACTACTTGAAATTGCTTAAAACAATGGATTCAAAAGTATCGCTGAAAAGATTTAATTTGTAAACGATGATTAAAAAGAACATTCACTTGGACTAGCTTACACTTACTTATATCACCACTAAATCATTCACAATGTTGAACTACTTCAAAGGTAATTAACTTAAACTCTCATTTCCCATTAAATCTTTAATTATCTTACGTATAGTTACTACTCTCGTGTATAATTTCTACGTTTAACAACTAAGCATAAAGAACCTACGCCGATTTTATAATTTAATCTTATAATGCTTCCTATCCAATAACCTCTTATAAAATCTAACCTGACCTCTCATAGACTAGAAACTAACACACACAATCAAGTTTTATTTGTTTAAAATCTTTAATACTAGTTCTTATCGAATACTAATATTTTTAAATTAATTATAGATCGATTAATTATTTCATAAACCGTTTTGTAAACTCACAAATTCCTTTCGAATACATATGATTAATTACTAACAATTCATATAAAAGACTAAACAAAATCTAAAACTTGATCACATAAAGGATTTTCGATTAAACATAAAATCTAGTTCAACATGTGAATATATAAAGATTTAACTATTCATGAAAATAAATAAACTGCAATCAATAATAAAAGAAAACATTATAATATTAAATTTGTGTGAAACTGAATTCAAATTTGTGTGAAACTGAATTCCACGCCTCTTTTCTCTTCTTTTGTGTACTACGGCCCAAAGGCCCACTTAATTTGTCTAACCCACAACCGAATTCCTTATTCTTATATTCGTTTTTTTTTTCTCACACATGACGATATAACATGAGCTTTTTCAAAATAATTTTGTTTAAACTCGATTTTCGCTTTTGTTTTTCATTGTTTCCACTCACGAACTTCGGCTTTAACCTGTAAATCACTTTTTACACTATAAGTGCATGAAGTTCCTTCATCCGTCATGGATTTAAATATATAAAAATATGCGATGTCAGTTACTTATCTCGGCCTTAACAAACCTTTTTTTTAGCTTTAGGTCCAAGCTACACCTTCACGAGATTTCATCTAAAACACGGAAGATTCCACTTACTTCACGTCCACGAAATAAGTTTCGAGTTACACTTACACACCATGTAAAGCCTCCTTCAAACCTTCACGACGTGCAAGCCTTGTAAGTTACAATCTTCAACCATTGTATCCACACGTCATGCAAATCGCCTTGTAACTCGGAAACTCGATTCTAGTCTCCATAATGAAAATCCAAGCATTCCAAGTATAGGTATACAACTCGAGTCATATTGTCAAACAATACATAGAAACGGAAAATAGAATCACATAGGGAACAATTAAATCGGATTAAGTAATAACTTTATGTCTTGAATTAATAGCAAGTAAGTTATAGATCTAAGTATAGGATCTATTCCAAGGTTACGTACGTGACACTTTTTTTAGCAACAGACTTGTATGCTAGTACACGTTTTGATTCAATCAACCAATTGATAAATTTTTCCTTTGTTTGGAAACCGAAAACCCAATACCCCTTAGGGTTTCAACCGATCGGACCAAAGGGGAGGGAGGATCGATTTCTAGCTCCAAAACAATAAACCTAAGGTTTAGGTTTATTATATAGGTGATATTTACTTGGAGCACAAATTGTATTATAATTAGGAAACCTCCGTAATTACATAATATATCCTTCTATTTATTAATTATTACAATTAACTCATTAAATTAATAATTAGCAAATAATAAACGTATAGTCATGTCTAAATGTCGATACATACGTTCCCGTAGACTCACACATTTACAGACACATATTTACTAAAACTATTTAAATACCAACACCAAGTCATTATCCGACAATGCATCGCTTTGACTTGGAATTTGTTCAAGCATCAAAGCTAATACGCCAAACTACAAAGCAACAAAAAACTATCCTTCCTTCGCCAAGGGGAGGTTATACAAACACAACTATTGATATGACCATTAGTTAGAGAACTCTTCTAGTATGTATCACAAAGCTTCTATCGAACCTCCAAACCAAAACACCTTATTTTGTTAGACAAACAAAACATTATGCACTATGTGCTTTACCGAGAGTTACTTTTTTCGGCTTCATTGACATCTTCTCCGGTAAATTTTCATCAATATTCAACTTCCATTAGGTGAAATAGTTCGATTTTCATTATATTTCTCGATATAGAATTTGTTGGTCGCCAATGCTATCTTCAACTAATCAACCCAACTGAGTCACACACAAACCCGATTGGCTATGGGTTTGATGAAGACTAGATAACAATGTTAATGATGGGTAATATGGGGTGATATCACACAACCGGAACATGCCCCATTTAGTTAATCGTGCATGTCTATATTTGATCTAAACGGGTTGTTGGTCGAGTAAGCGTGTTGTAAGTGGGTTGGCATGTTTACAAAAGATAAGATGAGTAAGTAAAACCCGGTGGAGCACGACCGTGTAGTAAATGGGTTAGACGGGTTGTCTCGTTTTTTTTCTTGTCTAGTTGTAGCTTGTTGTGAAGGAAAATAATGTCCCGATATATATATCTAAAAGTATGGGGGTAATAAAGAGAATTGTTTGTCAAATGATCCTTCATTCCCGATAATGAAGCAACACCCAAATGCCAAAACCATTCCTTTTTTTCCCGAAATTATGGTTTGTGTTTGTTCGAAAATTTAAGGGTCGTTTTTCCCAGTTTCAGCAGCTACAGACCCAAGTTTCCCTCCCTTAGGGTACTATCTGGCTTCATAGCCCGGTCTCCCCAAAATCTATCGATTTGTTTGATGGGTTTTGGGGGTGAATATAAACATAAATGGGTTGCATCAGCTCCAAACATATTGCCAACTCAACTATTTCCCCTCTTCATCATCATTCTTCTTCCCTGACCCTTAATCATAAACAAAGTAATAATAATTATGGGTTATCGGAAAAGATCAACGATGAAACAAAACACGATAACAAGATCATTAACGACGACAAGGATCATGACAACAATGTTGTTGAATCTTTGAATCATCATTCCAACAATAAGCAATCCAAAAGGCCTTCATTTACATTTGGCGTAAAATTTGGAAGATCATCGGTTGCTGAACATGTTGCCGCTGGTTGGCCCGCTTGGCTTGGTGCCGTTGCTGGTGAAGCCATTGATGGTTGGCTTCCACAAAAATCCGATAGCTACGAGAGGTTCGAAAAGGTATAATATTGATGTATAAATGAAACCAAATTGATACTTTCGCGGTTTAAAATATTGCCTTAATATTTCAGTGACATTTTCTAATAACAAACATTTAAATCTCTTTACATGTAGATTGGACAAGGAACTTACAGCAGTGTGTACCGTGCACGTGATCTTAGAACCGGTAAAATGATGGCTCTCAAGAAGGTGAGATTCGACAATTTCCAACCTGAAAGCGTAAGATTTATGGCTCGAGAAATCACAATTCTTAGAAAGCTTGACCATCCAAACATCATGAAACTAGAAGGGATAATTACATCTCGTTTATCAAGTAACATTTACCTTGTTTTCGAGTATATGGAACATGATCTTGCAGGACTTTTATCATCACCGAACGTCAGATTCAACGACTCTCAGGTTTGCAACATTTAAATTGTTGAACTTTTATTTAAAATCTTGTCTGTTACTTAAACTATTTGGTGGCGTGCAGATCAAATGCTACATGCAACAATTGTTGCAAGGACTCGAGCATTGTCATTCACGAGGAATTATTCATCGTGACATTAAAACATCAAACATTTTGGTGAATAATGAAGGTCAATTAAAGATAGCGGATTTTGGTCTAGCGAATTTTGTTGCCAGTAGGCAACCATTGACTAGCCGTGTAGTGACATTGTGGTATCGTCCCCCTGAGCTATTCTTAGGGTCGACAAGTTATGGAACATATGTCGATTTGTGGAGTTTGGGTTGTGTTTTTGCTGAACTGTTTATTGGTAGACCAATCCTCAAGGGAAGAACAGAGGTGATTAAGTAACACATGAAAGTAAATATCTTTATTTCGTAATTTCTTATTTAGTTCTTAATCAAACTAAATTTGCAGGTTGAACAATTACATAAAATATTCATGCTTTGTGGCACGCCACCGGAGGATTACTGGAACAAACCGACACTTCCTCTTGCAAAAATGTCTAAACCACGACATGCTTACGAAAGTTCTCTTAGAGAAAGGTGTAGAGAACTTCCAAAGTCTGCGGTAAATCTAATTGAAAGTTTCCTTTCTATAGAACCTGAAAAACGAGGGAGTGCTACATCTGCTCTTCAATCCGAGGTTACATTTGCAAATTTACCTGATTGGTAATTAAAACCATTTTACTTAATTAAACCGATGTTTTTTTGTTTTTTTTTTTCCCTCCGATCTTAGTATTTCCATATGAAACCTTATGCTTGTGATCCCGCAAGCTTGCCAAAGTACCAACCAAGCAAAGAGATTGACGCAAAACTTCGAGAAGATGCACACAGGCAAGGTTTTTTTTTCCGTTAGGTATGTTTGATAAAGAATGTATATAGATTTGACTTGAAGAACTCGATCTATTTCAGAAAGAAAGCCGGTGGCAGACTTCGGGGATCTGGGACATCGAAAAATCTAAGAAGAAGTAGAAAAAATTTGCTAGAACAAACAGAGGTTAAATTTTCCCACTCTCACTTTTCGTATTCATGAGTTCGTTTCTGTAACTTTTTTTTTTTTTAACTATTTATGGTGCGCCAGGCTCGGAGAAGTGCTTATTTTCATGGTCCTAAAGGATCATTTGATTCAAATGACAATGACACAATATCAGAAGTTTCACAAATAACAGATGTAACTCAGTCTGACAGCATTTGCACTCTGCCTGTAATGGCTACCACGTCAAATGGTACACTCGGGTGGTCAACAAAAAGGCGAAAACATGTCAGTTTTGTTACTCCAACAAGTCAAGACGTTCGTTCAATCGAGCCAATCCTTGACTCAGAGATATCGTCTGTAAGTCATCTTTAGATTGAAATCAAAGATTCGGTAACATCGCCTTTTTATCACTTTAAGTTCCAAAATATCATATCTTACTTAATTACCTATTCACAAGATATTCATGTTAAACTGTTTGTATATATGCATTTGTGGCAGGATCGTCATGTAGAAGAAAAGTTAATCTACTCGGGACCTATGCTAATTCAAGCACATAGAACCAATGGACGAAAAGAAGGTTACACTTGCAATGGTCTTTCTAGATCTCGATTTTCAAGAGGTACAAGTTATTATAGCCTCTAGAAAACAAGGTCTTTAGTGACGACTCTAACATCATTAGTGACCAAATATTTCGTCACTTATGATATTAGTGACTAATTTTATTAGAGACCAAATAATGTTATTTTTTTGTCACTAATTTTGTTTAGTGACCAAAAATATTCGTCACTAAAACTTTCGTCACTAAAGTCTATTTTTCTTGTAGTGTATTTATCTAAATAACTTAACTTGAAATAAGTAAGAGGAAATGATATATAACATTACAATTCACGCATCTTACGAACATTTTTTGTTGGACCCATATCTTATGTTTTGGTGCTAGCTGCACATATCATTTCTCCAATAATTATAGATATATTTTTGGTATTTTGGATGTTATAGATGCGGAAATATGATGTAAAAGATGTAGTCGAGAGGGAAGGACCGGCAAAGATTCAATTGTGCTTCGATGATTAAACCGGAGAATGAACTAAAGGGAGGAAAAGAGAAATGGAATTGAAGCAACATGCTTGGGAGAAATGGGAAGTGGAATGCAAAGCACAAGTAAAGGTTTATAATTTAAAAGGGTTGATGAAATAAAAAGTCAAAATTACCCTTCTTGTTTTATGATCAAACCCTTTATTATTATTTGATTTATTTGTAAACTTTTGTGTTTAATTCCATTCATTTTACCCTTTCTGTGGTAAATTTTTTTTTTTTTTTTTTTTGTTGGCTAAGGCTCTATGAGCAGGTAAATGTCTCAAACAAGATTCGAAATGGACAACTTTCTTCTCATTGTTATTACAGTAAACAATATATACCATTCTTTTTAACATGAATACATTTAAAACTATAACAAAAACATATATAAATGCTTTTAATCCAAAACTATATTTGGTAATTACTTCTACTAAAATTTGTTAATTTATGAAATAATGTTTAAAACATATGTTTAATAACTGTATTTGTATGTATACATTTTAATAATAAAAAGCTTGTTAACTTTATCAATATTTCAAAATATTAAAACTTGTAAGTTGCAAGAATGAGTGATTCTAGTCAATTAAGTAAATAACTAAACATAAATGCAATAAAAAAAAATGTATACATACAATATTAACGAAATAAAAGTTTGTTACTATAGTATAAAATAGATTTCATAGTTTATTACATACAATGACAATGTTGTAAAATTCGTTACATTTCCGTGCATTCTGTACGTCATTGTTTGAATTGATCCAAATGTTTCGGTTGTAATGTTGATTAAATTTTATGTTTTGAATGTAACAAAGAACCATATGCAAAGATTTGAAAAGTGATTATTAGCGGTAAAAGATATCATACATAGGTGAATCATTAAAAATAAATTGGCGTTTATATTCATTATGTCTGTTATAACAGGAAAATGATGGTGTCTGTAAATTGTATATCGTTAATTAACAAAGAGTATAACATGAATCTTCATCCATGGGGAACAATGGTGGGAATTTGTCCACGATTAACAAAGTCGATCTTGTTTAATCTCAAACAGCAAAGCACTTTCTCTGGCAATTCTTCGGGCTTCTGAGCCTATGTACATAAACACAAAGTAAGATCGCATACTTAAAAAGTTAAAATGTTTTAGTTGAATGTATCACAAGTACCTGAATGGTTACGCCTAAATTCAGAATCCCATTTCTTAAACGTTCACGAAATGCTTCTAGTCCTTTCCTTGCTATGTAACTAAACCGATGAATATCCAAGTCTATTTCAAAGTAATTTGATCCCTGCAGTCATAGTAAAAATAAAATAAAAAAGTCAAAACGGTATACCATTTAAAATGACGAAGAAAATGATGATTAAGTACAAATACCAGATAAAAGTTATGTTGAGGTCGCGAAAGAACTGGTTTTTCATTATAAGCTTGCAAAAGCTTCCTTTCGGTGCCATTTGAAACAATATCTTCGGGGTTCACCACGCCCACTACTATCTTTAACCTTTCTCTAAACGAAATAAGAGATTCTTTTCTAAATCCCTTCACCTTTTCCTTATCATCTTTAACAAAACTCTGCATGCACAATGCACCAGCTTAATTAGCAGATTTTTAAAACACGCTCGAAAGAACTATGCATTTTTATTGATTATACCTTTATAATTTCTTGAAACTGAGGAGATAAATCTTTCTCGTATGTTTCAGAGAGTTTAAAGTATAAAACGAGACTCAAACCCTCACCATCAGTATCGCCATTGAACATAGCAGTTGGATAAGTTGGCAACTGTCAAAAACAACCGTAAACATGTACATGTTATCTCATAAGTCATAAGATGACATTTACATCAGGATAATGAAAATTTGAACCTGAATATTGACGATGAGAAGAGAAGGCAAGTTTCCGTTGGATATGACCGAAGGAAGATCGAGATGTTGGACAATGTGGTTGACTTTTTTTTGGGATGTAAATAGATCAACGCCTATTGGAGTATACGGACAATAATTTGGAGCAGGACTTTTGGTTTTACTTCTGCAAATTAGTTTAAATTTGCTGCGTAAAAATACAAAAAAGAAAAAGAAAAAAGAGATTAAAAATCGATGCTATACTTGAAAAAGTTCTCATCTCGAAGAGTAAAAATCGAGGGGTCAATAGCAGACCAACATCCGGGGGTTGGTTTCTCATTTGTGCAACATGGAATAGAGAGTCCTGCTTGTGGACGACAATTTTTTCTTTTTGAAATTCCTGCAAAAACAAAAACTTGTATGATCCTATAGAGATACGAAATGTAAATCTTTTTAAAAAACATTGTAAACAATCAAGGGACAAAAAAGTGGTAAATGTTTATTTTGATTTACCTCCATGAACACTTTCGAACTCTTCATCTGATTCAGATTCATCGATTTTGCTATCTGAATCAAACCATGATTCTTCTTGGCAAATCACTGCTAAACAAAGTGTTATAACTTATAAGGTATATATTTATCAACGAGTCCGCTCCTATAAAAGTTCTATTGTTGAAAACTTAAAAAAAAAACAAATAAATAAAAAATACCGTTAGAATCAAACTTGCTGTGATGCCATCCCATCTGAGTGAGGTTGAAAGCAGAATTAGAAGATGCACTTCTAGAAATAGTAGTAGTAGTACAAACAAAAACGTCGTTTCCTGAAAGGCTGTTTTGCCTCCTCATTTTCTTTTGCTTACGGATCTTTTTAGTACAACAAAGTCGCGGTTTCCTTGATACTTTAACACGTGAGGAAACACAACCACCCATTTACCTCCCTTTCTTGCAGCGGAAAATGCAAGAATACTGCAAATGTCATAAAAGTAAAACGAAAAATCTAGAAACCGTAGCAAGTGATTTTTTAACACAAAAATGAATCAATATCGTATAAAAGTTGCACAATTAAGTTAATAAATAATAACCTTTAAAGCAACCAAGGTTAAATCTTAAAAGTATAGAATTCAAGAAAATGATTAATCCCTTATTCTCTAAGCAATTAGCATCAATAATTTGTAACGCAAATAATAATTTGAACTTGATAAATTACCAACTAGAAAATAATAGGGTTAGATGAATCAAATCAAAAGGCAAGGTTGATATATATTCGCAAAACGTTGATAACCAACAACGCTCCTTACATGAATGTAACATTGAAGATAAACATTTGAATAAATGCGTACATTATATATACATAGATAGATAGATATATACCCGAAAGAGATAATGTGATTATTGGCATATTTTTAGCTTCATCTCCTTGTGCAACAAAATGAAGAAACCTCACCAGAAGGAAGATGAAAGGTGGGTTTAACCCGATCGGTTCGTGTTATGTTACCACTTGCCACAGCCTATATATTTGTATGTTAAAAATGAAGATTGAATTTGCAGTTTTGAAGAAATTGATTTTACATGCATAAAGATGGGAGGGAAGAAAAATGAGAATTTTTTTTTTATTTTTTTATTTTTACTTTCTGAGATCCCCTTCAGAATTTCTATTGCCACGTCATCAGATTCATTGGCAAACAAAAGGCCTCTTTTTGTTAACTGAATCTTGAATCTCTTCCTATTGTTCACAAGAAGCCCCTCATCTTTCATGCTATTACTTTGTATCCCCTTGTAGTTATTTAACCAATCACTTTGTATCCCCTTGTAGTTATTTAACCAATCGGTCCCCAAACTCAACAGAGGGAAGAGCTACCGAGGAGATTTTTGAGTTTTTGGTTCTGGTCTTCATGTCTACTCGAATCTTAAAACGCTTTTCGAAAACATAAGCTGATTTACCTGATCATAATAGGTTATATCTTGTAACTTATCAGTTAGCGTTAGCATATATCTAACGTAGAAAGATACACTTTGTCTATTTCTACACTATGTCTAAGTGGATTGGCTTGTAATCATAGGGATATCAAGAACTCAATATAACTTGAATCGATATCACACAATAACTTGCAAATGGTTAACAAGCCAGGATTGTTTAGTAATGCTTCTGTTTTAAGGGTTAAGTGAAGGTTTCGTTTAACTTTAACGAAGCCTGTTGTCTTTTTTTCTTGTTCTTTTCCAAGCTTTTGACATCAGAACAATTCACAGACAAAAGAATATGCAACCCAAGGAAATTAATAACTATCCAACAAACAGAAACAAAATATCTGTACTAGGCACTTACAATGTAGATTTTCTAAATTCGTAAATATTCATATCTAAAAGTCAAAGTTTACGAAAACAATATCAATCTACGTAAAAGGAAGGTGACATGTGTATGATACATCCTTAATAGCCAGGGATAGATGCAAAGCGATAACCTTGTGCTCCCCTCCATGAATAATACGCGATTCGTGTCTCATAGAAGCCTAAAAGGAACAAAATCACAGTCAGTAATTGTACACAGGCTGACACCATAAAATCACTAAAAGAACACTCATATCAGATGGTTACACTGATGTTACAGAATTAATAATAACAGTTGTTATATGCAAATTAATGTAATACCAGGGAGGAAGGTGAGAGCACCGAGTCCTAACAGTCCATATGCTTGGGATTTGTCTCCACCCATGTGACCCGTGAAGATGAAGATCGAGAGAAAGAGAAGCACACATCCAAGAACGAGCAGGAAAAGTGCAAGAGCAATGGATTTCCATGGGATTTCATCAAAGGCTGCTGGTGAGTAGTCAAATCGTGGGTCATATCTTCTTTCATCATTGCCTATGTAGTCATTGTCTTGATCAGCAAGACGAGTATAATTAATATTATTCCTCCTAGATGCCATATCAATATCCTTGATTTAAAAACTTCAGAACCGCCCAAGCCGAACTGCTTTAAGAAAACAGAGTCAAATATATGAAAACAGATATATCAGTTTAACAATGTCAAATAAAGCTCCAATGTATCTTCATTCTTCAGCGTTAATGGATAAGAAAATGACATATTTTGTATATTCTCGCATTACAAATAATGGAGGACTACTTATCCTTTAAAGGAGAGACATGTAAAGTATATAGTAACTAATCAAAACCACATATAAATTGCAATTCTTAAACGATTTTAAAAGCTCTGGATTTCCGATGCAATTTTAGTTTATCATGATTATTATTGGTATAAAGAATCCAGTTCAGCTTAAATAACAATTTTTAGCTTTATCTTATCATGTCTTTGGGCTAATTGTAAAAAAAATGTTTACAATGATATCCGACAGTGAATTGACACATCACTTAAAAAACGCATTTGTATTCAATTCCACCTCACAAAACTCATCTTCCGCAATTTCAACAAACATAGAGAGATCAAACATTTACATATACATTCTACTGCATCATTGGGGTAAAGTCCCGTACTACCAAAACAGACTTATAAACACAATCTCAAAAAACGTTGTGTAGACTACACGTTCTACCTCCTAAAGCTCCAATGAAAACAAAATATAAACAATCAACAACACACCTATTAGTTTACTCGGTTATATTTGATCCACATCTACTCTATTTTTTCGTGCGACATATATTGCTTAATGTACAATTATCAACTCAGATGCAAACAAATCATCACCTTTCGACAAGAATTAATTCTACATGTTATTGTGTCTGCTAATTCAAACTATTATTCGACACCACCTCGAATACTTCCACAACACTCTATATATAACCTTCTCAATTATTGTACTACTATAGATACATACATAGAGATACAATAAAAACCTAATTATAATAATCGACAACTGAAATAATCAATTGATGTAATCTAATAAGAAAATGAATTATAAAGTTATGATTAGCTCAATTTGAAAAATTAGGGAAAAAGTCAATGAAACAGAGTTGAAAAAGTCAAAATTAGGTTAACCTGATTATTTAGGATTTAGTAGCAATTGATGAAGTTTTATAGTTGATCCAAAAATGGCGTTCGTCGGAGATACGGAGAGATCGCCGGTTGTTTTAGGGTGGCGTTCGATTGAACCGTTTGATATACGGTAAGGATATTTGAGAATTTTCTTTTTTGTATGTATAATTTTCTTAAATTTAAATGGGAAAGAAAAAAATATATGTTGTAATAAAAAATTGTTTAGTGAAGTACCAAACCGAAATAGTATATGGTTTTTGATTTTTTAAAACCTACTTGAAAACTCGTACTACAGTTATAAATCTAAATAAAAAAATTTATCAGAACTATTATATTCTTTGGGTTTTTCTAACTTGTGTCCTAGGGGCACATATTAACACCATTTTTAAATATTAAAAGTACAATCAAAAGTATCAAAAGTTAAGAAATCAATAAAAAAATGGTACTTTTTGATACTTTTGATTGAACTTTTAATATTTAAAAATAGTATTAACATATATGCCCCTAGGGCACAAGTTAGAAAAACCCATATTCTTTTACAATTTGAGCTAAGAAATATATTTGGAAGTACTCAAAAAAGGATTTTAGAAAGGTTAAGTAGCGAATGTGGGTTTTTCGGATTGGAGACATCTTAGTACAAGACTTACGAGCATGAAGTTGGTTTAGAACATGTCATTAATATGGCTTATTAGGTTGACATACGCCTACGATTGGAGACTAATGAAACAATTGATAAAGTGACGAATGAACTATTTGAGAATGAAAGAGATTATTGGAAAAAGTTTATCTTGAAAATTATTGCAATCGCGAAATTTCTGGCTAAACATAATCTAGCATTTCGTGGTAAGAAAGTAATTCGTGTAATTTGTAGAAAAGAACAATTTGAAGAATGAAAATGATGAAACCGATTTGTTATCCGCTGAGGAATCATTTAAGGTGAATTATTTTTAATTGCATACTTGATCAAGCAACTGTTTCAATACCAAGACCATGGAAAGACTTTAGAGTTTTTGTTTAGTTGTAACAAGTTGCACTCTTTTGATGATAAAACTCTTAATGCTCGTTTTCTCTATATTGACACTACACCAAAAAGTAAACAAAAAATATGATATTGATTCAAATGAATTTTGTGTGGAGTTAAAAGTGCTTAAGAATTTATTGTCATGCGATAATATGGGAGCTATTAATATTCTATATTATTTGATTGTTTTCCTAATACATTTATTGCATACATGATTTTGTTGACTATTCATGTAAAAGTTGTATCTCCTAAAATAAGTTTTTTAAAGCTTAAGTTGTTGAAGTAATACTTGTCGTCCACAATGTCACAAAAGAGGCTTGACAAATTAGCGATAATAGCAATTAAGAACAATCTATTATAGGGTATTGATTATAGAATTTTGATAAACAACTTCGCTTCTAAAAATGTTGGTCGAATGACACTATTTAGCTAAGAATGAGTGGTAACTTTTATCTACTTGTAATTTACATGTAAACTTTGTATCTACTTTAACGGTGAGTATTTGAGTAGTACACTTGTAATATTATGACATTGTTGTTTTGTCTATCTATAAAATTTGTTTTTATATACTTCATTTGTCGGTTTTCGTATTATGAGGCCTATTTTTCGATATCGCACAGGGCCACCAAATTTCATTTGTCGGTCGTGAAACCGTTGCAATGCGTAATTATATGATTGAACCTACGACACGAGAATTGACCTCAGCTTGGATCTACGATTGTAACTAAGATCGTAGATTGACCTTCTCGTAGGGGTGTATGCAACAAGGTTAAACAACCTGATAGCCTCGTAACATGTGGAATTTTCGTGAACAAGTTTGGATATGAAAGTAAATATTAACTTGAGAAATTAGAGGTGAGAGTATATATTGAACAGACTGTGGAATAAATACTTGAGACCTTGTATATGTAGAACTTTCATTTTGGATAATATTGTTGGGATAATTAATTATCCATATTATGATTTGATGATACAAATATAAACTGATAACGGTGAAGAAATAGTAGTTTTGGAGTTAATGATTTATGTTGAAAAAAGACTAAGTGATAGTTTCTACTGCTCATGCAAGTTACTACTGCTCATAAAAGTTTCTATTGCTCATACAAGTTACTACTGCTCATAGAAGTTTCTACTAGTGACGGTTAATACTGGTAGAATTATTACTGGTGAAGAAGTTTCTACTGGTGACAGTTACTACTGCTCAGTTACTACTGCCCTATCAATAGTTAATACTGTTGAGAAGATAAAGATTAATTTAGGATAAGATATCATTAGATTTGATTCTTATTTGTAATAATCTTTATCATTATTAAAGGGATTTGTTACCTTTGAATTGGGAAATATTCTAGGAAGGTTACAAAAATATCAATCTTTGTAATTCTTATTCCTACGAATTCGTAGGAGTTTGTTAGAATCAAGGTTATAAAACCTTGATGAATTCATAGAGAAAGATAGAAGAGTGAATGCATAGAAAATACATGGTGATGTAAACCTAGAAAAACTAGGTAATGCCCAAAGGTCAATGTGTCCTTGATCCCGATATCGTTGTAAATATCTGTTATATTTCTGATCAAAATATAATTGGGGAGTTGGTGGAAAACTGTTTGTGTTCTTGATTATTCATTCTTATTCATATTCATATACATAAACTGTTATTCACAAAACCTTGTAATATCAAAGTGTTGATCCGTTACAACTTCTTTGATAGATCTAGATCTACACGTTTGTTTATTCAAACTTAGTTCAACAGATCCTAACAAGAATGTTTCACTATGTTCGATATTTTGGTGCATCGGTTATTATGGTGCTATGTGTTTCTACTAGACATATGCTTGGAACGGGTCTTATTAACTAGGTAGTAGAGTGACGTGCTTTTCTAGGTTTGGTTCGTGTCCATGACAAAAGTTAACACTTGTAAACATTAGCAAAGGAATACCTCTGATGCCTAAGTTGGAACATGTAAACCATATCGAGTAATAATTAAAGTTTCTCAGAGATATATAACGAAAGAAAGTGTGTATCATTAATGAAAAGGACAATTTACTATATATATGCACAATCTTAACAATATTAGAGGTCATTGACAGACATGACGTTTTGTTATTGTTTAAAACACACCGCCTTTTTTGACTTATAATGGGAGAATGACGCATGTCGCGTGTAGTACGTGTTGAGTAAATATGTTAATACCCGAGTGTTCTATTTTCGACAATTTTATTTTCTATCATCTAGATCTAGTGATATAAAGCCTCATACATGTCACCCGAGATCATCTTGAGGTCATCATTACTAGATCGTGATTATGGTTTGGGACATAGGTCCGATCCGAACCTCCACGCTCGAATCAAACCAACCTCTTCAAAATACGTATGATAAAACAATAAGCTTAAAATATGTTTTAACAGATAAAGACTAATTAAATTAAATTGAAAAAATAATTTGAAACTCGTAAAACTAAACAAAATATGAAGGTAAAACTGAAAATATTGATAACTAATGGGAAAAATGTATGGAAATGCAACGAACTTTGACCCAATTGTCATTATATATAATCAACTTTGTTATTTATAAAAAAACCATAAACTTTAGATACGTTGTCATTGTATGAAAACGTAATTTGAAATCTTGTTAGTTTTTTTTTTCTTTTTCTTTCTAATTAACTTAATCATGTTTTTTCTCCGTAGTTAGGTGTGATATATGTTATATAATCGTAATATATATATTGATTGATTTAGGGGGTAAAAAGTTAATAATTCTTTCGTAATTTAATAAATTTTTAATAACCAATAAGTTTTCGTATCATCAATTTATAAGACCGAATGTAAAAAATGACAATATAACACGATAAACATATGTATTACATATATGTCATTTATCTTTAAAAGAATTCTCATAATTATTATATTTCAATATTTAACGTGATTCTAATTTAACTTTTATTTCCAATGACAACATATCTAAAGTTAATGTTTTTTTTCTCTCTAAAAAGTTGATTACATATAATGACAATCAAATCGATATTTATTGCATTTATGCGTAATTTTCCCATAAGAAATATCTCAACTTTAATGATTTATACATTATTTGGTCATGTGACTTGATTACTCCAAGTAAGCAAATTATTAGTAGAAAAAAAATGTACAAACTTCATATTATGCAAGAACTTTTAGTTCTTTTTTATATAAGTCCGTAGAAATTTGAAATTCCGTAAAAAGAAAAAAACATTAAGTTACATATTTTGATAACAAATAATGAAACTTTGTTGTTGTATAAAGTCATAAAAAGAGGTAAACTCAATGTTTTCTAAAATATCAGGTAAATTTGTTATTAATATAAAGATAAAAAAAATGAATATATGTCACTAAATAAAGCTAAAAGAAATATATTTATCGTCAAATAAAACATATCAAAGGCTAAAATATGTCATATACTCTCCATTTATATTTAGGTTTCGTTTATTAAAAATGATTATTTTCAAAGGTAGTAATAGATTAATTTTAATTCACATTTATCTTACACGAAATTAGTGTAAAATATAAAAGTAAAATTATCATACGAGTTATGTTATTTATAAAAGTTGTCACATGCAAAGAAGAAGACTTTAAGGATGTTATGTGTCACATGTGTTTCTTGTGTTCACTATATAGTTCATACAATGACTTTTACACATGATAATCATGTACGCAAAATGAATATTAAATTAATAATGAATACTTTTATTACATTTTATGATTAAAAAACTATTTTACATACATGTTAACTCTTATTAAATTCAAATATATTTTTTTCGTAATATATAATATTCATTTAGTATATATAAATTAAACTTAAATTTATATTTTCATGAAAAATATTAAGAGTATTTTGACTCTATTTAATACATATTACAATTTATGAGCCGAATCTTTATATATTTAATGTGTTTTTAACATGTGTTCTAAGACATAAGTTAGAAAAACATTTAATAAAATATATATTTGGAAGTCTTAAAATAACACGAGAACTATATTTATCAAAACATTTTAATTTTTTTTATGTAATATTCTGAATATATAAATAACAATTTTTCTTTCTTTTTTTCAAAATTAAAAACAATCAATTCGGAAACACATAATATCCAACTTAATAGTATACAATCCACAAACTCACGCATCCTATCTCATTTAACTAAGACATAAGACTCGAATTTAAAACATCTTTTTTATCATAAAAACCTTTTCAATCTTATTTAATAACAAATCAAACTATTATTAGTTTACAACAAAATCATTTCTCTCATAATAAATATAAATAACTAAAAGTAAAAACTTATTTAAAAAAAAAAGTAGAATAAAATCAAATCATATTAAAAAAGAAAATAAAAAAATATTAGTTTTAGTAAAATTGTTGCGTGGCCATTGTTGTTAATCATCATCACCCCCTTTCTCCCTCCTCTCAAACCCTTGTTTTCCAGAAAAACAGAGGAGGTCCGCCATTTCTCCTTTTTTATTATTTCTTTTCATTATATTCCATTATAATTATTATTATATCAATCTATCTCTATAATCTGTATCTATAATTATATATTCATTCTCGCGATTGATTTTACATCGCTCATTTCTCCACAACACGGTAACTTTACATGATTTTTTTACTTTCCCCCTTTTTTTATTTTACTCAATTTTTTATTTGTTTTGTATGATTTTTTTTTTCTTTTTGTTTGGGAATTGTATTGGGGTTTTGTTTAATTTTGAAATTTCAGATCTGGGTTATGATGGGTTTTTTTTATAAGTTTTAAAGATTCTTGCTTTTTTGATTAATTGTTTTAATTGCGGTTTTCTTTTGGGATTTTGTTGATTAATTATATAGATTTATAATCTGGGTTTATTTTTTTAAATCATTTGTATAATTAAGCAAAATAATTAATGTTTATGTGAAGAATATAGTAACTGCAATTGGCTGGTGTGCGCAGGTGTGGTGTGGAATATGTGTATGTATATGTTGTGGTTTTGTTGAATCGGTTTATGAAATAAGTGGGATACTTTATGGAATTAGTATCAAAGTCAAGTTAGTGAGATCGGATTGTTAGCTAGGTCATTTTTGAACGAAATACGTGATCCTCGTGTGTTTTCGTTTTGTTTTGTTTTGTTTTTAAAGTCTTGTTCTTGTGATTTTGGTCGTGTGTTTGGACTAGTATGGGTATAGGTTCGTGTGTTTTGTTAAAAGTTTCCTTTCTTTTTTATAAATATTGTAACGATTACAGTAATTGAAAACTCCCATTTTTAGTGAACTTTAAGTTAATGTTCCATTTTGAGATATTGTATAATAATTGCAACTTGTATTGTTCGTGGTAAACCTTCAAGCTAAGTTACCTAGTTTCCCTCCATGTTTTCATCTCGAAATCTTTGTGGCATTGTTTTTAGCTCACTTAGAATCCATGTAGAACACTTCCCATTATTTATTCATTACGTTTCGAGATTCAAAGAGTTATAAAAGGAATTCTTCTTGAAGATATCAATGTAAAAGATAATACTAACATGATATGGTTTTCACAGAACAGCCCGTTTAGAAAATTGTTACATGATATTATAACAGCTGTTGTGTAAACCTTATAACTTCATTTGCCAAATTGCAAAGTGGATAGTGATTTAGCGTCTTTCTATCTGTCAGGATAATCTATGGAGGGATCAGGGCGTGGTGGGAGTAGTGTGGAAATGTTTTTACGCAACTATAAGCTCGGGAAAACACTTGGTATTGGTTCATTCGGGAAAGTGAAAATTGCAGAACATACATTGACAGGACATAAAGTCGCTATTAAAATACTCAACCGTCGCAAGATCAAAAACATGGAAATGGAAGAAAAAGGTAAAACTTTGTTGATAATAACCGCTTTGCTGTGGAAATATAAACAAATACTTATTAGTTTCATATATTCCCTGGTTTCACAGTTAGAAGAGAGATTAAGATCTTGAGATTGTTTATGCATCCACATATTATACGCCTTTACGAAGTTGTGGAGACACCATCTGATATTTACGTTGTTATGGAGTACGTGAAGTCCGGTGAGCTTTTTGATTACATTGTTGAGAAGGGAAGATTGCACGAGGATGAAGCTCGCAATTTTTTTCAGCAGGTACAGTTATTTCTGTGTTTCTTTATTATTTTTCACTGGTTAATATAAACTTACACCAATATTTTGGATCAGATAATTTCCGGTGTAGAGTACTGCCACCGGAATATGGTGGTACACAGAGATCTTAAACCCGAGAATCTGCTGTTGGATGCTAAATGCAATGTCAAAATTGCTGATTTTGGTTTGAGCAATATAATGCGCGATGGTCATTTCTTGAAGACAAGTTGCGGGAGTCCAAATTACGCAGCCCCTGAGGTATTATTTACTATTTCGAATTTCTCAATTTAATAATTTGTGTTTATTTAATTTCTGTTGTGCATCGAAATAGGTTATATCTGGCAAACTTTATGCTGGACCTGAAGTAGACGTATGGAGCTGTGGCGTTATCTTGTACGCTCTTCTCTGTGGGACCCTTCCATTTGACGATGAAAACATTCCGAATCTTTTCAAGAAAATTAAGGTGAGTGAGTCAACACTATTTATATTTTTTTAATCAATATTTTGAAAATATTTGGAATTCTTCAGGGTGGAATATATACCCTTCCGAGCCATTTATCACCTGGTGCTAGAGATTTAATCCCAAGGTTGCTTGTGGTAGACCCTATGAAACGTATGACGATTCCCGAGATTCGTGTGCACCCGTGGTTCCAAGCTCATCTGCCTCGTTACTTAGCTGTCCCCCCACCAGATTCTATGCAACAAGTAAAAAAGGTAGGAAATGAAAATGTGTTGTAACAAATAGCATATGCAAATTTATGCTACACATTACGAAATTTAGAGTCTGTTTCTTGTTTGTGCAGACGGATGAAGATATTCTTACGGAGGTGATTAAGATGGGGTTTGATAAGGACGGCCTTATCGATTCACTTCGTAACCGAGTGCAAAACGAGGTAAATTATTTCTTTTGTGTATTTTTATGGATTTCATTTCCAGATGTTGCTGATTCTTGTTGTATGTTTTAGGCTACCGTTGCATATTACTTGCTACTGGACAATAGGTTTCGTAACTCAAATAGTTATCTTGGAGCTGAATTCCAAAAACATGTGGTTAGTATGATGTTCTTTTGTTTGTTTTGGTAGTAATCAATATTCCGGTCATATTGTATTTCCGACAAGTTAAATAGGTAAAATAAAGAAATTACATTTTTTGACCCGTTACCCACCCCACCCATGGAATGCAGGATGGGTACAACAGAATTAATCCAAACGAAGCTGCCCCTTCAGTTTTAGCTCAACGGCCAACTGGATTCACAGATTATCAAGGAATAAACATGAGAAACCAGGTCGAGAGGAAATGGGCTCTTGGGCTTCAGGTTAAGTTTCTCTTTTTCTTATTTCTTATTTTATTTTTAAAAGTATAATATTTGTTAGTTAATAGTGGTTATCGTTGTCCATTGGAACAGTCTCGAGCACATCCTCGTGAGATAATGACAGAAGTTTTGAAAGCTCTACAAGAATTAAACGTGTGCTGGAAAAAGATAGGGCATTACAACATGAAATGCAGATGGGATCCTAACAACAATAATAACAATAACGGCATGCAGAGTAGTAATTACTTTGGAGATGAGTCTGCCATAGTAGATGCCGACATCAGCACCTCAAGCTCTCCCAATGTTGTCAAGTTTGAAGTCCAGGTAACTTAATTTTTCCATTATTTTTGCATACTAGGATGGCAACAAGGCCCAGTCGGGGAGGTTGGGTATAATGGGTGACAACGCTTAATTACTGTTCACGGTTGTTGGATTGGGTTAACCTGAAACATTTTATGTATTTTGTACTTTGTAAATACTTAGTGTGTCAAACATCATCGTAATATAAAATAACACCTGTTGACATACTTATTTAACAAAATTTCAATAATATGTATGTTAAAAAGTAAAATTTTAGTAATTTGACAAATATGATGTAGGAGATTTTTATGCATTAAAACGTCCGGTTAATCTGACCGTTCGACCTATTGGACCCTTCTTTATGGCTAATTTTATTTATTATCTCTTTGATCCGCTAGAGATTAAAAACATAAATTCGACTTGACCCACTCCTAAATAAACGGTTTAAACTGCTACCTCTTCAGTTATCCATGCTACCTGATATACATGTAGTTTTCTCGTAAACAACACCACTGTAAATTTCCTACTGACCGTGTAAGGATATGTTTTCTTACAGCTCTATAAAACTCGAGAGGAAAAGTATCTGCTTGATCTACAGAGGGTAAACGGGCCTCAGTTTCTGTTTCTGGAACTCTGTGCCGCGTTCCTTGCTCAGCTCCGTGTCCTCTAGAAGAAGCGTAGGACCCGCATAGCCTGAAATGAAGACTGGCTTTCTCCGGGAAATATACCTTTGGTGATGCTTGTGAAGAAAAGCTGCTAGGCTGTATATACCAAGTCTATCATTTAGGGTTTCTATTTTATAAATCTATTTATAGGCAAATCTTGTGAGCCAATCTTTTATTGCAAATTCATTAGGAGTGTCGGTTTTGAACTTTGTAACTTCTGCTAGTTTTTTTTTTTTTTTTTTTTTTTTATTTCCTTTTATAACGCGTAACTTGTTTCCGTTTATAATAAGAGTTATTTGTAACCTACCCATGTATTGGCTTTGAAAATGTGCTTAAAGCGTGGGGTTGTACATTCATGGAGTTCGTAAATCTACTCATGTAAAATAATGCTAATCAGGTTAGTGTCGAAACTCGAAACTATGAAAGAATACTTATTTGTAGTCTTTTGTCATTCTGAATAGTTAGTGAAATTGATTTGGTGCCTACTATAGTACTAGCGCGGCATTGTACCCGTAATTTGTGGTTGTGTTGTGATAACATGTGAAGCTACTCTATCAACATACTAATTTATCAAGAACCGAGATGAATGTATCGCAAGTGGGGAATATAACAACTGAGAACCTGCTCGTTTATGCATTGAAATTAATATTGATCGTGCAATCCTTTTGAAACAAGATGATTTGTGTATCCTTGATGGTTATCAGTTTATGAGTCCTGTGCCTTCACTTCGTATTATCGTATATAAACACAATTTCCTTTTAAGTCGGTTTGTAGAATTGAAAGTTTATGAAGAACTACTACCTGTGGGTTCTAGCAAACCTTGTGTTAACGATACATTATAATTAGGAAAATGTCTAGGGATAAATTTTTTGCTATTTTCAGATGACGCTAAGTAGTTATTTTAATGAACGGACATCAATCAATATTCTAGAAATAGGAACATGAAATGATTCTAATGATAGCATCGCAAGCTACAAACACTTGAGAAAAATTAGTTACAATATCGTCTAGTAATCAAGATTCACATAAAACGTTCAAAATCACTACAATTCTGCACAACCCAGAATTTCATGACTGATGAACATAAAAAACAAACACATAGCAGTACTACCATGGCAATCTAGAAACTGGTGAAACTATAAAAAGTTAAACTATATAGAAAGCTTGAAACTAAGAGGCTCGGGAGGTAGCTAATTAACGAAACAAATGGTTGGAAGATCAAGAGAGCTCCATAACGATAATTCTCCATCAATAGCATCACTTGTAGAAGAAATCACAGCCTTTTCTTCAGCATCCTTCTTCAAAACTTCATCTTCTTTCTTATCGCTTTGCATTTTGGACCTTTTTCTTGATGTTGACCCCGTTGCTAGTCCAAGTTTTAACTTCAAGCACTCGGGTATGCCATTAAAAGCATAAAGGGAAGCCGAGTACTTTCGCTCATATTTCATTCTCTTCATTGCTTCAGATATTGTTAACGGCTCTTCACCTTCCCCGTTGTAATCCTCCTCCTGAATCTGACCCGATGCCATTTCTTGAGCTATTTCAAACGGAGAAAAGTTACACGACGACCCAAGTTCATCAACAAACCTGAAATCAATCACTCCTATATCACTACTCCTTTCTTCATCATCCTCATTATCATATTCCATGACACCTAAATCGTTCGTATCACCACTTGAACATACCATATTTTCATGTTCTATCAACTGATCACACGAATCATCTTTAAAGGGTAAAGATGCTAACACAATTTCGTCATTATCAGGAACATACTCATCTGTGTCATTAAGAAAATCAGTAAAAAACGAATCTTGGAACTCAACAACATCGTTAAAGTCCTCCTCATGTTGTTTGTTCTCATCACAATGACCAACATTTACCCGAGAAGATTCTGCAGCCATGGCTGCAGCTGCCAAAGAATTATTCCTGGCTTTAAGCCTATGAAGCAGAAGGTTAGTGATCTTTGAAGGAAGTGCTGGTGTAGTTAACGACGTTTGAGTAGACGGCCAGAAGTTAGTCCTAGTATTCGCCCCTCTTAACAAACAAGCAGCTTCATCATAAGCTCTAGCAGCTTCCTCAGCCGTGTCAAACGTTCCTAACCATACTCTAATCTTTTGAATGGTATCTTTAATTTCCGCCACCCATCTACCAGATGGGCGTTGGCGTACACCCACAAATCGCTTCCTAGCACGTCGTGGTCCACCTAGTGCAGCGGATTCTTTAACCATCTCATCAAAAGACTTGTTTTCTTCAAAATGACCACTCATGATAGTTTCTTGATCGCTAACAACTTTTCTCTTTCTAGCCATTCTTTTTAATCTAGATCTTTATAATATAGTTTTCGCCTTTTTTCCGCTTAATTGGTAATATATATGATATGAATTATGATGCATACTTATATATATAGATATGAAAACAGCAGATTTTTTCAAAATGAGAGCAACAGCTGAAAGAGTCTTTACTCTTGTACACACTTCTTTGTTATTTTCAATATTATTTTATTTATTTTTTAGTTTTTGGCCACCATTTGGAGGGTTACCTTTGATTGGGTGAAGATAGTTCAAACTAATCAATTTCATTATAAAATTGTAACTTGACCTAGTCCAATTAGCTTCCTCTTTCATGCTCTCATTTTAATAATGCATTTTTTTCTTTGTTTAATATGTAAAATGTAAAAGTATGAGTCTTACAATATACTCCGTCTGTCTCAAGATAAATGTAGTCGTTATCTTTTGCGGAATATTGTGACGCCCTTTTAGAAATTTAACTATTAGAAAAAAAGAGTAAATTGCATACACATTTTCTACAACTTTGAAAGTGCACTTTTTATTAATGTAAAAAATTTTTGGTTCACTTTTCGTCTCTAATCCAAGTAAAATAACTAAAAACAACGATTGCACTTTCTAAGTTGTAGAGATTACGCATGAAGTTTCGCCAAACTACATGAACGATTTTGTAATTAACTCAATTAAAAACTTGTATTAAGTTTGGTATTTAACCATGGGATGTAGCTAATAGTATTACAAGATCATAGACAAAGAGAAGCATAGAAATCATCACCTCAACTTTAAAATATTATTGTACCTATTCATACCAACACAAAGAACCATCCAATCAATAGTTGATTTTTATAAATATATGTATATGTTTGTGGGGACATAGAGATCATCTACTATATTTAAAATGAACTTGCATTACATAAGAGACATTTGGAGCCATTTACAAGATGAGGTACTAGTTTATTGCTTCATATATGTACTTTTATTTAGTTATTTTTAATGGAAACAACATAGTTAAACTAGTTGGTAAAACACTTTTGCGGTTATACTATGATGATTTTATTCGTTCATTTTAGCGTGTGTACAACGGAGAAGGGAAGTTTCTGTTACCAGAATCGACAAAATGGGTGTCTTAGACGATGTTAATCCGTGATGTTTAACAAAACGATTAAAACAAACGCTTCTTAAGGTAACTGCCAATAGAATTAACAAAAGAAGAGACAAAAAAGAAAGGTTTGAAAAGCCAAAAACATCAACCTCTTGAGTTGTTTCTTATGATTTTTAACTTCATCCCTTTGATATTTAGTTATTTACCAATCTAAGTATCTCAATAATTGTGTTATGCAACTTATAAGCAGCTGCCACGTGGATTAACTATTTGTTTTAAATGGGAATTAACTAATTGGGGTTTAAGGGTAACAACTTGTTATGGTAAACAGTTTGGAAAAATAATCATAAACACCCTCAAACAATTTATTTAGTTACTCCTTCCAATCAAACATTATTGCCAATAAACAACAATCATAAAGTTAAATAAAGTTGCAATTATTTAAATTGATTTTATTAGTGTATTTAGAGCATGATAAGTGGTGACCAAATGACCTTGACCACAACTCATCTTGGAAGCCGACCCAGGGCTACGTCACAACGTCCTTTGACCTCCTTTTTGGCCGTAGTGCTGACCATAAACACAACCTTTGAAAAACAGCAAAAAAAAAAAGAAACTGATTTGACGCCGACGCCGAGAGATCTTCATTGCGACCTTCAACTGACACTGACACCAAAAACAAAGGAACGGTGAGGTTGTCGTCCTCGACTCCACGCCGGATTTTTTAGACCCCCACTCCGTCTGCTCTTATAAATAGAAATCTTATTTTGGTACATATCAAATTTAGAAGGTGAACAACAATTATGTGACTATAACATAAACGAAAATAGCAATGAAAAAATTTGAAACTCGAATCCTCTTCCTTTGGAATTTTTCTCCCTCTTCTTTTGTGATTTGAGTAATCGGGTAATTCTAACAAAGTTGATTTCTTAATGTCTTTTTTCATAAACTCTCATCAAGCAATGAAACCATAGACAATGTTATAACTTAATTGATTTCTAACTTAATGTCATTTTATTCAAAATTTAAATGATATAAAAAAAATAACTAAATTAGGCAAATAGAATATAAGATGTTAAATTGATTAAATATGCCCACAACAAAGAGTTGGGTGCAAAGTTACATTGGAACAAGTAATATACATTTATAAAAGTAAAAACTGAAATTTGGATTCGTCTAACCAATTTTATCAAATTTTCCGCTTCAACCAAATCCATATTGCAAAATCTCCAGATTTTTCTCCGTCAATCGTTGCTCAAACAATAGTCATGCACATAAAAATCCAAGAAGAGTTCTCGGATTCTATAGAAACAGCAAATTTGATCCATTTAGTAGGAAAAATATAAAAACTAAAGAAGCACGCGAAACAAAATAAAAGTCACTACAAACATATTTCTAATACATAAAGCCTACTTAATCATAATTTTTTTTTGTGTGAAAATAATTGGAACGATACAATTTTTGTAAATGTTTGTTATAGTCGTATGACCTGAATTATTTTCTTTAGATCCATTCAATTTGATAATTGACATATGACGGTAGTTTGTATTATTTTGTATATTGTTAGCCTAACATAAAACGAGAGTACCGAATTTGATCATCTTTTACGTATTAGGGGTTTAATACGTTCAGGCGAATGGAATGAAGGTTTGGATAGTTATGCACGCTCAATACACTCACCTTTGCAGTAAAGATAACAAAATGACATATTTTTAGAGATAATCTAGCTTGCTAGTGATCTTCTAAGTTGCTACTAGAAAATACTTATATTCCTAACATATATTAAGCAGGAAGGATGTAGAGTACTTGATCAAATATTCTCAATTAGTTTATAGATCCTTCTATCAGTGAGAGAATTTGTTTTTTGGCTACAAACAAGCAGGACGTGACATGCTCGAAACTGTTTATACACCGTATCAAAACACAATAAGTATATAAAAAGTTTTGATAGGCAATTTTAGAGAACGGAGTCAGGATTTCACGTTTGGAGGGGGAGGGGGTTTGAGCACCCCGGGCAATTCCAAACACTATGATTTTTTCTTGAGAAAAATTTATAAATGCCTTTTCACCTTTTATATATATAGGTACGTGTAACCTTGTTTTGCATGATTAAAAATATTTTTGTTTGTTAGGATTTAACTAAATTTTACCATATTGAGCGATAAATAATTGTTTGAGAGAAAACATATTATTGTAAATGAATTACATCGATTGAATCATTTTGCATGTCAAATATTTATAAACTCTGTTTTTTATTGATTTTAACTTTTACGTATATAAGTATAGTTTTATCATATTCAGGACGGGTCACAAGATTTCTGCTATCCTTTGCGGAAACCAAAAATAGCCCCCTACATATAAATTTATGTTATATATTAAACAAAACGGCTCATATTATTAAGTTATTGAACTTAGATTAGCAACAGAAAAGCTAACAAGATGAAGAAAAAAGGACCAGAACTTTTGGTACCAAAGTTTTATTGAACCTATATACATATAAATAAATTTTAGAGTAAATTACATAGATCGTCCCTAAGTTTTATATGAAATTACGGATATCGTCCCTAACTTTGAAAAGTTGCAAGGATCGTCCCATTGTTTAGACTAATTACGTATTTCGTCCCTATTTTGGATGTCCGTCTAATTCCACCGTTAGCCTTCCCTCACGTGAGGGTATTTTAGTCTTTTTGCACTCTTCTCCCCCAAAATCAAATAAACCCTAAAAAATAAGCTTACACACACACACACACACACACACACACACACACACACACACACACACACACACACACACACACACACACACACACAAAACAACAGCTGAACAATACTCTTCAGAGTATGCGAATTCGGGAATTAGATCATTCAAAAGTAATTTGGATTGAAATTAGTCGAATGCCACCACGGTATTTCAGAGCTCTTTTGAGGTTATCAGCAGAGAGGTTTGAATGTTTTGGTCAAGATAATTTGATCTGTTTTACATCTTGGAATCAAGGGAAAGGTTTGCTTTTTGATGTCGATAAAAAGACATGGTCTTGGATTGCTGGTTGCCCTCTACAGTCGTCCAACAGTCAGGTCTGTTTCTACGAGCCACGGTTTGATGCATCAATCTACTAAGCTTGTAGTTTTGATCAGTCGGTTCAACCAGAAGGTTTTTTTTGACAGAGAATAGGCCCGGGACAGAAGTTTTATGAATGTTTCATTTAAAAGCAATTGTACACTTTTTGAGATCGTTTAATACATGCAATTCACCTTATTCAAATTGTTGTTCATTATTTGAATCCGTTAAAGTTTAAATTCTTCATATCCGGCTGTATTTTGTTCAACTGTTGTTAGTGTGTGTGTGTGTGTGTGTGAAGAGGTGTTTGTGTAAGCTTATTTTTTAGGGTTTATTTGATTTTGGGGGAGAAGAGTGCAAAAAGACTAAAATACCCTCACGTGTTTAACACGTGAGGGAAGGCTAACGGTGGAATTAGACGGACATCTAAAATAGGGACGAAATGCGTAATTAGTCTAAATAATGGGACGATCCTTGCAACTTTTCAAAGTTAGGGACGATATCCGTAATTGCATATAAACCTTAGGGACGATCTATGTAATTTACTCTAAATTTTATAAAAAAGGCCCTTGGACTTTGAGCTACGGTCACACACGACACACATCATCATTATGATAATCATATTTGTGTATCATTTCACGTTACTACCTCAACATACGTACATCCTACAAGGCGACAATACGACAATGATATGACATGCCTTGGCAAATTAAGAACCAAAATTGAGGAAAGTTTGAAATTATACTTTCTTATAGACCCTAATATATAAATATATGAAAGAAAAATCTTCCAAATTTTTTTACACTATAAAAACACGATAGTCGTCAAATTAAGGGATATTTGTGACTACCCCACAGGTTAACTATTGTCCGCCCCTTGTGACATGCAAAAATAACAAGTTTTCGTATATAATATGACTTGACATACCTACATAACAAGTTTTCATGTATCTTATGACGTGACATATGCCATAACATCATGTAATATAAGGATATGATCAAATACAAATGCTAACATTTGTAAAAAGTGTGAAAATGATTGTATGCATCATAGTTTTTGTACATCATGTCACATGTGCACGTCACGTAACCTGACATGTCACATGATGCACATAGAGTTGTCATGTATGCACGCCAAATCACTTGTCTCGTCATATGATATACAAAAAGTATGATGCACAAATGACGTAGCAGGATAATGTGTCATGTCACGTGATATGATGAACAAGTATGATTCACATATAAAGTGACAGTAAATCATGCTACATGTTATCACCAAATATCTTCTCATATTTTTTACTAAAATTGTCCTCATACGCGCGGGGTTCTACCCAGTGTTTTGAAACCCGGGTCGACCCGGCCGGTTGAACCGGTTGGACCGCTTCCGGCAAAAAAAACGGGTCAAAACAACCCGGGTTTTAAGGAACCTGAGAACCGGTCGATCCGGCGGATTTTTAGACACCCGGGTCAACCCGGTTCGCCAATACCCGCCGGGTTTTGTTTTTTATACTATTTTTGAAAGTTAAAAGGTTATAATCTCGTAAGATTTATGCCATTTGAAGTTTAAACCTTATAATCTCGTAAGATTTATGCGTGGATATAGTCTTTTGAAGCATAAATTTGTAATCTCAGTAGGACTTATGCCTTATCAAGTATAGAGTATGAAACTTGTAATCTTTTGAAGTAAAAAGTTGTAATCTCTTATTTCTTGATTAGATAAACATGCTTCTTTGATGTTTTTATGCAGCAAAGGTTAGTATTTTGAACTTTGAACTTTTGACAGGGGATATTGGAAATTTTGGACATTTGCAGAGACCGGGTTGACCCGCCGGTTCAACCGGTTGGCCCGGTGACCCGGTGGCTAGGCCGGGTCGATCATTGACCCGGTTTTCAAAACATTGGTTCTACCCTAGTATAATAATATATATATATAAAATCCTAAACTTTTATCTTTTACAAATTCAATTTAATTTTTTTTATTGAATCTCTAACTTTTCTTGAAAATGGAATCTTTAATATATAATAAAAGAGAGGCCTTAAATGCCACATGGCAAAGTAAGATCTTTTGGATGGGTTAACTTCTTTGATGTCAGCCGTGAGATCAGATTGATGATGTCATCACAGATTATTTTCATTTTACACCCTTTTACAATAAATAATTACATTCTCTCTTTCATTCCATCTCTACTAAAATAACAAACATAATTATAATTTATTTATAGAATCGTTCAATTTGGACTATAATTACCTTATTATTATTCTAAAATCTTCTAATACAAATTATCAAAACATGTGTATAAAAGTAAATGTGTTATATGTTATTATAATTATAAACAACATGTGTATAAACGTAAAAGTATATATGTATTATACGTATAACATTATTTTCTCATTATAAATTAAAATATACATAAACGTAAAATTTACGATTCAATTTTTATTTTTCTCCGCACTATCGCGGGACAATAATCTAGTTTTATATAATAATCTTTTTGTAATTTTTAATGATTTACTTTGTAAATATGATTTGAAAAATACGAGACCCAGCGGAAAAACACCGATCTCTGCAAAAACACATCTGGCATATTCCGTTACGTCAACGAACTCCGAATTTCAATTTCTATTCCAATTCCGAGGTTTTCGCCGGCGATGGTAAACTCAAATTCATCATTTCCGATCTAGGCACTTAAATTATGCATTTTATGGTTTGCTATGGAATGAGATCTGTAATTTTGGATATTGTTTTTGAAATAAAAATTGAATTTGAAATGAAGTTGATGTTTAACTGTAATATGATCTATAGTATTTAGCTTAGTGTCATTAATTACGCACTCGAAACTTTAGAATTACACTAATTTAAGAATCCCAAGGTGCATTGTGTTGAAGAATTGTTTGGGATCCAGAAAAGTATTATGTTAAGGTAAATAACTAGTTATTAATAAACGCAAGCGAATAGTTTGATACCATTTAGCCTCAACACTTGACGGTTTTTGTTTTTTGCTACTTACATACCTAGAATACCAAAGTATGCTGATAGGTTAGAGTTTGGAAGATTTTTCTACGAAAGGAATTTTCTTATTCAGATTGCATAATGTTGCATTCTGGTCAATTGCACAAGCTTAGGTTAATCATGTTACAGCTAAGAATACAGAATGCTTGGATTTGTACGTACCTTTAAAAACGTAAAGTGAAATCTACTAGAATGTATCTATGGCACTTTTTAAGCTTTCACACTCGAAACATGGAATGCAGCAGTTAGAAAATTACATTTGTACCCGAAGGAGGTCTTTGGTTGCAGTAGTTAATAATTACATGTTTTACTAGTTTGTTGTTAGACACTAACCGGAATAGGTTTGTTGATCTTAACTGTTTGTTGATTATGCATCTGAAAATACATTTACAATAATAATGGAACATTTTGAACATCATGGCATTGTGGTAGACATTATATTTTTTGTGTGTATAAGGTTGTATCCAATCTACTGGCACACTGATTTGTTCCAATTAACTTTTCATATGTATATTTGCTTAAAAAACTAAAGAATCCTAATATTTCAATGTATTTGACTTCACACCTAAGTTCTTGTTTGAACTTAGAACTTTTGTCATAAATATTGGTTGACTGGTTAAATATATATGGTAAGAGGTGGAAAATAGGCCTAGATAACTGGTCGAAATGGTCAATGGGTTACTTCTGTAGGTAAAATGTGTGTTTCCGGAAACTTGTTAGCGCTCACAGTGGATGGTAGAATTAGGTTGACACATTAATCACACATTTTTTATTTCCTTTATATATATATATATATATATATATATATATATATATATATATACATATATATATATATATATATATATATATATATATATATATATATATATATATTATGCAGTAGTTTTTACTCAAGCCATTACAACCCAGTTCTCAAACATCACGGGACAGACAGGTCTAATAAACTGTAAATGGGTTAACTTATCTACTACTAGATATACTAGATACAGGTCAAAGTTAAACTTGTTGTATCCTCAATCTAAACTGTAGATAAAGAACAATGAAAACCAGAGTGCATAGGATGTAAGTCAATATTATATAGACATTACATCACATTTCATTTGACAAAGATCCTGTATGTTGCAACTGCAAGTCTAATTGCTATGTCGGTTGCAAAAGTTTTTGTACGTGTCGTTGCACTTTTAATATTCTGTTCATTCTTCAATTTCGGTTATCCGCATTTTAATATTTTTTTTTTTTACCTTGAAGGTGGTTATTATCTTCCAAGACTAGCTTTCTTCTTTGCCTTTAAGAGTTGGATGTAAACTCTGATAAAATTATCCCATTAAATGCCTGAAAAGATGGGATGCCCGAGTCAACAATCCGAAACCGCAGCTCTTGTTCAGGAAGCCATGGATGCATCTTGCAGGCCTCACAGAAGTTCTGCATTTATGGTAAATTCTGAAATTGGCGCAGTTTTATCTGTCATGAGAAGAAACGTTCGGTGGGGAGTTCAATATATGGAAGATGATGATCAATTAGATCACTCCCTTATCAGATCTTTCAAAGAAATACGAAGAGAAGTATTCTCATGGCAAAAGAAATGGCATGCAATCAATCCAGCTGTATATTTACAGCCTTTTTTAGATGTAATTCAGTCTGATGAAACCGGTGCACCAATTACAGGTGTAGCGTTATCTTCCATATACAAATTTATAACCCTTGAAGTGCTCGATCTCGATACAGTTAATGTAGCCGATGCATTGCATCTAATTGTCGATTCTGTAACAAGTTGTCGATTTGAAGTCACCGATCCTGCATCTGAAGAAGTAGTATTAGTGAAAATACTTCAGGTTCTTTTAGCTTGCATGAAAAGCAAGGCATCAGTTAAGTTAAGTAACCAACATGTGTGCGATATGGTGAACACGTGTTTCCAAATAGTTCATCAAGCAAGCTCAAAAGGTGAATTATTGCAGAGAATAGCTCGACAAACAATGCATGAGATGGTCCGGTGTATTTTTTCACATCTGCATGACGTTGGTACACCACCTGTCAATGACGAGGTAATGTGATATGGATAGGGTTGTTTGTTTTTGTGAAAAATCTCTGAAAAAGTGTTATATGTCTGACCGAATCGTATGCTTTAAGAGCTTTGAGTATGTTTTTTTTTTCCGTTCAGAGGTAAAAACCTCTTGTTATGTCTGAATGAACCAGATTTAGGTTTACCTCTTATTTTTTCTCTTCCCCTTCTTTTCTATACTCTGCATGTAAAATTACTTTCCAAACTGTTAAATTTTTCTTTTTTGTATTTAATATGATGAAAACATACCGTTTCATAAATGATTCGGATCTAGACTTCGGTACCACCTCTGCTTCTTCAGATTCCGACGCAAACATTATTAGAAAAACAACCAACACCTAATTCTTTCTTTATGATTATACTTAAAAATACGAAATATAATTAATCTTCTTTTGCAGGGTGACAGTAAACAAGAAGACAACGGTTATATCACCGGTTCAAAACTTGAAGGCAGGCCGAATTCTGTTGTGGATTCAACAAATCTTTCCACAGGTACACTTGCAGTTAAGGTCGATGATACTATTGGCGAGGTTGGTCTAACTGGTCAAACTAAAGAACTCACCACAGAGCCTTACGGAGTTCCATGCATGGTGGAATTATTCCAGTTTCTTTGTTCTCTTTTGAACGCAGTAGAAAAATCGGGAGTGGGTCCCAGGTCGAACTCTTTGTCATATGATGAAGATGTTCCTTTATTCTCCTTGGGTTTAATTAACTCGGCTATTGAGTTAGGCGGGGCTTGTTTTGACCAGCATCCAGAGTTAATGAATCTAGTGGAAAACGATCTATTTTATTGCTTAATGCAATTAGGCTTGTCGACAAGTCCACTGATTCTTTCTACTGCATGTAGCATTGTTTTGAATTTATACCATCTTCAGCGGGTGAAGCTTAAGTTACAGCTGGAAGCATTCTTTTCCTCTGTGCTTATGAGAATCGCACAAAACAAACACGGAGCGAAATATCAACAACAGGAAGTTGCAATGGAAACTATTGTTGATCTTTGTAGGCAGCCAGCGTTTATCTATGAAATGTATGCGAATTATGATTGTGATATATCGTGTAGCAATATCTTTGAAGACTTAGTCAACTTATTATCAAAAAGCGCATTCCCAATCAACAGCCCTTTATCTGCTATACATGTTCTTGCTCTCGAAGGGTTGGTTGCCATGATCGATGGTATGTGTGAAAATTTAGGAGGTGAAGCAACATTATTGGAACACGATCTTGATGATAATGAGCTGTTTTGGAATGTGAAGTGTGAGAATTATGAGAATTCAAATTATTGGGTGCCGTATATTCATAAAAAGAAACACATGAAGAAAAAGTTAGTGGTTGGGGTTGATCATTTTAATAGAGATCCTAAAAAAGGTTTGCAGTTTCTTCAAGGAATGCATATGTTGCCTGATATACTTGATCCCGCAAGTGTTGCGTGTTTTTTGAGGTACACAATTGGTTTAGATAAGAATCTTATTGGGGATTATTTAGGAAATCATGATCCGTTCTGTGTTGATGTTCTTCAAGAATATGCTAAAACGTTTGATTTTCAAGATATGAATCTAGACACTGCGTTACGGGTTTTCTTGGAAACTTTTAGATTACCTGGAGAAGCTCAGAAGATTCAACGAGTCGTTGAAGCCTTTTCAGAAAGCTATTATCAACAATCACCGGATATTTTCGCCAACAATGATTCTGCACTTTTGTTGTCGTATTCTCTAATATTACTTAACACAGATCAACACAACGCACAGGTTAAAAGGAAGATGACTGAAGAAGATTTTATCCGTAACAACCGAAGAATAAATGGAGGAAACGATCTCCCACGAGAGTACCTTTCCGAACTGTACCACTCGATTTGTGAGAATGAGATCCGGATGACCGTTCAAGGATCCGGTGTCCCATCAATGACCCATGATAACTGGGTTGGGTTACTTCATAAGTCCAGACAAACCGTTCCGTATATCGTTTGTGATTCTGGGGAGCTCATTAACAACGAAATGTTTGCTATTTTATCTGCCCCCACAGTTGCTTCTTTATCTGTGGTTTTGGAACTTGTAGAGCAAGAAGATGTGTTACAAACGTGTATAAATGGGTTTCTAAATGTTGCTAAAATTGCAGGTTGTTATCATTTTGATGATGTATTAGACGGTTTGCTTGTCTCTCTCTCTAAGTTTACCACCCTGTTAGTTCCCATGTCTGTTGAAGAATCTATTCTTGCTTTTGGAAGCTACGCGAAAGCTAGAAACGCAACAATATCCATTTTCACAATCGCAAATGCGTACGGTGATTATATACGCTCGGGTTGGAGAAACATTATAGATTGCATTTTAAGTTTACACAAATTAGGTCTTCTTCCAGCTCGTTTGGTCAGTGATTCAGCTGATGATGGGGACCAACTTTCAGAATCAGATCCCGGGAAATTCATTCTTCTGTCACCACCAGCCCCAACTGTACTAGCTTCGTCTCATTCTCGAAAGTCATCTGGTCTAATGGGCCGGTTTAGCGAGTTTCTTTACTACGACGCAGAAAAACCAGCTCCACAACCATCTCAAGAGCAACTTGAAGCTCACACACATGCTGTTGAAACCGTTAAAAGCTGCCATGTAAATACCATATTTACTGAGAGTAAGTTTCTTCAGTCTGAGTCTCTTTCGAATCTTGCACGAGCTCTCATTTTATCCGCGGGTCAATCGCATGAAGATGGTGCAGTTTTTTGTTTGGAGCTGTTAATTACAGTGACATTGAATAACCGGGATAGAATTATGCTTTTATGGCAAGGCGTTTTCGACTACATAACAAACATTGTACAGACAGCAGTGATGCCAAGTACGTTAGTTGAAAAGGCGGTTTTTGGACTCATAAGAATATGTCAACGGCTTCTTCCGTATAAGGAAAACCTAACCGACGAACTTCTTAAATCCCTCCAACTTATTTTAAAACTCGATGCTCGGGTAGCGGATGCTTACTGTGAACACATCACACAGGAAGTTAGGCGTCTCGTGAAAGCCAATGCTAGACAGATAAAATCTCATCTGGGGTGGCGTACTATAACATCTCTTCTCTCAATCACCGCCAGCCATCCTGAAGCTTTTGAACCTGGATTTGAAACTCTAGAATTCATTATGTTAGACGGAGCCCACCTTGTACCTGCAAATTTTGTCCTATGTGTCAATGCAGCAAGACAGTTTGCTGAATCTAGAGTAGGAGATGTTAAAAGGTCAGTCAAGTCTTTGGATTTAATGGCGGGTTCTGCCAGTTGTCTTTTAAGGTGGTCTAGTGAGACCAAGGAAGCGGTTGGTGACGAAGCGGAAGCTGCGGTTAAACGTTATCAAGATATTGGCGAAATGTGGTTGAGATTGGGTCAAGGGTTAAGAAAAGTGTGTTTAGACCCGAGAGAAGAAATCAGGAACCATGCAATTTTAATGTTGCAGAGTTGCTTAACAGGTTCGCATGGGGTTTATCTTGAAGACGATTTGTGGTCACAGTGTTTTGATTTGATAGTCTTCCCATTAGTCAACGATTTACTAGAAATCGTGCAAGAAAAGTCTTTTAAAGAGTACAGAAACATGGAGGGTACTCTTATTTTATCCTTGAAGCTTTTGTCAAATGCGTTTTTACATTCTTTATCAAGTCTGTCCCGATTGGTGTCGTTTTGTAAAGTATGGTTAGGGGTTTTGAGCTGTATGGAGAGATTTTTAAAAGTGAAAATAAGAGGGAAAAAGAGCGACAAGATTCAAGAAACAGTGACCGAGAGTCTCAAAAACATTCTCCTTGTGATGAAATCAAGCGGAATCCTTGTTCCAAGTGATGCAGTTGGTTCTGATAGTTTTTGGCAGCTTACATGGTTACATGTCAAAAACATTGCACCAAGTTTGCAGTCAGAAGTTTTTCCCGATAATGAACCCGAGCAATCGGCTCCGGATGCTAATTCTTGATGGAAAACTAGTTTTCAATTTTTTAATTTTTGTTGTGGTGGTCCATGGAAATGATATTAAGAGTTATAGTCATAGATTTTCATGTAATTTTTATACTTAGGTTGTATAATGTTGGAAATGATGTTATAGATGGGAGGTTTTTTTCGGTTTTTTTGTTTGGACCTTTAACATATATATATAGTGATATGTTATTGTATCGTTACTTCGGAATTCATATACAAATACTTGAATTACTGCACTACGGGTATGTTGTAACTACGGGTATGTTGTAACTAATCACGTCTTTGATCCACCAATCCAACAACTATAATAAAATGATCATGGCTCAAAGAACTGAGCATGTTCATATACAGTTATATTTTGATAAATAATTCTTTCTAGAATATGAACAGCATCAAATGGGGATGTAGCTCAAATGGTAGAGCGCTCGCTTTGCATGCGAGAGGTACAGGGTTCGATCCCCTGCATCTCCATTCATATTTCTTTATATTTTTAGTCATTATCGAGGCACTATAAATTTGGAGATGATTCAACTCCATACGATGGGGGCTACGACATAATCCCTCCCTCACTTATGGCCAGCCTCTTCCCCCCATCGAAGGAAACGTGCTACACTTCGGCTTCATCTATGAAACTTCTTTATACTCTTAGAGTCTCGTTGTGGGTCTCGTCGAGATTTCAACTCCATTCATATTATTAATATTTTTAGTCATTATCAAGGCACTATGAATTCGAGATGATTCAACTCCATACGATGGTGGCTACGAGATATCCCTCCCTCACTTATGGCCAGCCTCTTCCCCCATCGAAGGAAACATGCTACACTTCCACTTTGGCTTCATCTATGAAACTTCCAACTACTCTTAGAGCTTTGTTGTGGGCCTCGTCGAGATTTCAATGCAAGTTATTATTTATTTATTTTCTATTTTTTTCAATTCTAACAGTAAGTTTTTTAATAAATTTTTTTTTCTTTCTTTTCCTTTTCCACTTTTCACCTATAAACACAAGAACAATTTTAACTAATAATCACACAATTTCTCAATCTTTCTATACAAAAATCATGTAATCTCAAAACAGTGAAAATGTATAAAATCGTCTTCGAATGCTATCTCAACAAATGCAAACACACATTTGACACTACAATCACAAAACATCCCAGTTTCCGGTTTCGCAAAATACTCCCATCAAATAAACCCGGTTTTATCAATCCAAATACCACAATTTTCACACACAACAACATATACCAGAACCATGGTTGTGGATGTCATGTCAGCAAAACATCCGACAAGCAATCCCACAACCATGGTTATCACACCACCAAAATTCCATAACCATGGTTGCAGTGGCGAGTCTAGAACTCATATGCACGTAGGTCACTATTTAATTGAAACCGCTATCTTCTTTTTCTCTAAGTTAGTCGGGCTATTTTACGTAGGTCACGGCATATTATTTATGTAGTTCACAATTAAATTTCCTATATACTTTTAATGAAAAAAACCGCAAGGTAGGTCACGTGACCTACCCGGGGTTATAGTAGACTCGCCCCTGCATGGTTGTGGATGTCACGTCATCAAAACATCCCACAACCATCCCACAACTTGGTTATCATACCGTGTGCTCTAAGAGCTATGTTCAATGAATATAAGAGCTATGTTAAGCGAAAGCCACACCCTTATAAATTCTCATCTGCTGATGTAACTCGTCAGTTTGGCCAAGGTTACCACCAGAAAGTTAGTGATGATGAATATAAGAAATATGTTCCTCGCAGAGTCGCAGGCCACAATCTTATAGAGTCTTGGCTGCTGATGCTACTCATCAACTTGGTGAAGGTTATAACGAAGAAAACAATGGAAATGAATATAAGACCTATGGTTCGACGCAAGTCCCAACCTTATGTATAGGGGTGTTCAAAAGACACGGACCGGACCGAACCGGTAAAAACCGGACCACACCGAGACAAAAAAAATCAAGAAACGGTGGACCAAGGACCGGACCGCTTTTTCCGTGTCATTTCCGGTCCGGTTCCTAGTCGGTTTTAGCCGGTTTTTCGGTTCTTTTCGGTTTTAATACCTCACACAATACACAACATAGTAATAAAAAATGTTATTCAATTTAAAAAAGAAAAAAAGTCATGCAAAGATTAAGAATAAAGTAGGTTAAACGATAAGCAACACAAAAAGTACTCGTATCGAATTACAAATCATAAACGTAAATACGTAATAGGCATAGTAAAAAACTAAAACGAAACCAAATACGAATAGTAAAAACAAAAAAATTAAATTGTTTATTCATTCGTCATGTGCTTTATCAATCATCTAGCTTCTCCACATCTTCCATCTCGACAATTTTTTCCAAAATATCTATAAATAATCAAATAATAGTTAGTAATTGTTTGAGAAAGGATTGACAGGCTCAGTAACTTGGGTGTTTGGGGTTCAACCTCTTGACCTCCTGCTAAGCAGTGCAAACCTATCAAGCTCTTGGCGAGCTTAAGGTGGTCAAGTGGTTGGTTGAAGAAGGTGATCGGAATGTGGTTACTGCTGTGAGTAAGTATTCCGGTAAGTATGTAAGTGGTGAAGATATCTGTGTGAGAGATGTATGGAGTGTTGGCCTCTGCTTGAACTGCATCAGGGTAGGGTATTTATACCCAACAATCCCAAACATGGGAAACGGTTGGCCATAAAGGCTTATCATGGCTCTTGAATGCTATTCATGGGGTTCCAACGTTCGTGTCATTATTGTTATCATTATGGGAGAACAAAGGGTAACGCCTTTGTTCATAATGATGCTAACGGTCTGAATCCTAGGGCAGGAGCTTAAGACCGTCTGGCACAGTGCTTAGAGGGAACACCAGGAACCCGAGAGTCAGGAGATCGGACCCGGGACATCGGGAGCCGAGAGGCCGGAAGCTGGAGCCGGGAGTCCGGAAGCCGGAAGGCGGAGGCCGGAGCCGGGAGGCCGGAAGCTGGAGCCGGGAGCCGGAAGCCGGAAGCCGGAGGCCGGAGCCGGGAGCCGGGAGGCCGGAAGCCGGAAGCCGGAGCCGGAAGCCGGGAGCCGGAGCCGGAAGGTCGGAGCCGGAAGCCGGAAGCCGGGAGCCGGGAGTCCGGAAGCCGGAAGGCGGAGGCCGGAGCCGGGAGCCGGGAGCCGGAAGCCGGATGCCGGAACCGGGAGCCGGAAGGCCGGAGCCGGAAGGCGGAGGCCGGAGCCGGGAGCCGGGAGGCCGGAAGCCGGAAGCCGGGAGGCCGGAAGCCGGAAGGCGGGAGGCCGGAGCCGGGAGCCGGAAGGCCGGGATCCGGAAGGCCGGGAGCCGGGAGGCCGGGAGCCGGCCAGTTGGATCCTGGAGCCGGGAGCTGAGGCCTGAGTGCCGGCGCCGGAGCACGAGTGTCGGGTACCAGGGCCTAAGTGTCGGATGTTCGGGCAAGGACTGAGAGCCTGCATAATGTGGAAGGGACTAAGAGCATTTCCTTGATGTAGAAGAGACTTAGCCTTTATCCTGTGTTGTGTTAGCTTTTTAGGGCTTATAGGTTATATGTATCGAGCCTATTCCTGTGACAACCCGCGAAAATCCAGGTTCACACCGACTAAATTCTTTTAACACCATTACTCAACTTGTATATGTTTTGATTTATTTACGACCGGTAGGTCAACCTATACATAAATGATACTGGTTAACTATGTCAAAAACATATACGGATACCGGGATTAGGTATACGG
>CAJVGC010000589.1:41631488-42033083 GCA_910822075.1 Senecio squalidus | reverse complement strand
AACACAGTCAGTAGACTATTTTGACCATTAAAAACTTTCTGCTTTAAATTAGACCACGATACCAGTGGCATTTGAAAGATATGTTAAACCCGGTCGTTTCGATATAAGATTCGTTAAAAACGGATAAATATCGAGCAAGATATACCATTTTGAAGTTTGACCTAATTCCTTGAACCCCAAACTGCTTACCAGTGGACTTTTGTTGGGAAAATATGGTTTTGAATTGGGACATGAGGCCTGTGGCATTTGAAAGATAGTTCAAATGCCTACATTTCCATAAAAAGAACACTAAAAACGGATAAACGACCAAGGAGTTATGATATTTTCAAGTTAACATGTACTTTGAGAAAACCCTAAAACCTACTGTTAGTATTTCTGTTATAAATATCAGTAGACTTTCAATCTGGTTTCAAGGCCTAAACCATTTGAAAGGTATTTCAAACGCGGTCGTTTCTATATAAAATTCATTAAAATCGGATAAGAAACGTGTGAGATATGTTACTTTAAAGTTGGGTAAAACTTAAAGACACTTGCTGAGTTTTTATAAACTTTTATAAAAACTAACTTTTAAAACCAACTCGATAATAATAGCGATAACACAATACTAGGGAGCTTTGTATGCAATGATTCCATCTCGATATTTCGTAGTGCCGAGCTTGCTGGATTTACGATTTAAAGTGTCCTAGCTCCGCATGCGATTATAGAATGGTCTTGTATATAATGGCCCGAACGGTGTTAGTTTATTATTATCAAACCCGAACCCTAACCCTACCTTATTCATACATATACATACCTTTTCATGTGCATTGGACTAGAATATAAAAACCTTAATTCCAAAACTTAATAGGTCAAGGTTAACCTACCTGATTCTCGGATTTGAGACTCCTACGTGTTGGCTTACACACACTGCCTCATTACTTTTAGCTGGCTTGCTAAGGTGAGTTCATAGCCCCGCTTTTTACTTGTTTTTATAACATACTTGGGGTGAGATACATGCTCTTTTACTTATGGACACAAGTACTTAAAACCTTTACTAGTTGCCTAAGTTACCACTAAGCCAAAGGAAATTCCCCTATCATGAATCGTTAGTTAAGGACTTAAGCGCGATTGTACTGGATAGATCTATTAGGGTTTGACAACCCTCACCCAACGGCTAGACGATGTAACCCACGTCTACCACAACTAACTCGTGGACTCGAGTAGGGTGCTTTACTTTTGAAACTATATATGTTATTTGGCTATAACATAGGAACACTTATGGGGTAAGGAACTTTGTTACGCTTCGATGTCATGAGCTTAGGTGCAACTGTAAGACTTTACTTAAACGGAAATCTTGTGGTCCACTTTATTACTAAACTAAACCTATGAATTCACCAACTTTATGTTGACTTTAGCATGTATGTCTCAGGTGCTTAGTCGAAAGGGCTTTCGACGGAGGGATATTGGGATATGACAGAGTCGCATATTTCAAACTCACGCTTTTGGGAGATTTCCCTTGCATTACTTATTTTCTTTTCAGTTATGTAATGTAAATCTCTGTTTTGTGAACTCTGGTAACACTTTTCCTTAATCATGTAAAACTCTGATTTTAAATATCAATGAATGTATGTTTTTTATTTTTAAAAACGACTCATATAGAGGTCGTTCGCCTATATATCATTGCTATCTGGGACCCATGAAGTCAACACCTCGAGTCTCGGGAATACGAGATTTGGGGGTGTGACAATTCCCTACTAACACTATCATGCCCCCCAGTTAGGTTTTAAAAAATAAAGTTTTGAAGCCTAACTTCATGCATTTAATGGCTTTGCTTTGGGTTTGACCTTGCCTTTTCCACGCTTGGCATGTCTTCGCCTAGTTATTGTCTATGATTTTTGTTAGTATCTGCACAAGTAGCTCTTTCATGAAGTGGATGAAGGAGGATGGTGCCAGATTGCTAAGTGCATACATATGGACTTCAAACTGATTGGGATTTGAACCTTCAGAGTGTGTCCATCACAAGTATTCTTTCCATTGTACTACGACATTTGGATAAGTAATGTGTCTATGACACTTTTGACTATCTATTGTGCCCATGACACATTTAGATTTGTATTGTGTGCATCACACTTGGATGGTCAAAGGTAGATTGACTAAGAAGAATGCCCATCTCACTCGATGTAAGGAAGACAAAATGTGGTTGGCATGTATGGATTCTGCCATTCCTTCTAAAAGGGATTTATTAGATGTTTTCGCGATTGTGCTTAATCACGTACTTAATCACCCTAACGTGATATATGTGCCTTGGGATGCCAAATAGTCATTTCTTATGCATGAGAGACATCTTGCAGACTCTTTACCCTGGTGTTGGGATTGCAGTGCTGCCTTATTCCGATCCATTGGGTCACGGGGATATGTTGTGTGACAATGGTATGTTGAAGACTCGAGCTTTTCCAATCAGGAGCTGACTCGTGGAAGGTTTTGATATGTCTGCGCCAGACATCCTTACTCTCATTTCACGAAAGCCTTAGTATTTTCTTTTTGTGTTTGTAACACAATTTCATTTGTATGACTTAGCCTTTTTCTATCATATGATATGTTTGGACTACCATTTGTAGTTTTTTCTATTTGTGTATGTTGCTATAAATTTTGTATGTGATGGTTTTACATTATATAACCTTGAAATGAAAAAAAAAAATAATGTATTATTGGATGATCAGACCAATAACATTTATGTGGCTTCATAGCTTTGTCAGATGTCTATGTTACATATAGATGTCCGAGACATTTTTGAATTTTATGTTGGTGTCTATGACACCTTTTGAATATTACAATATCATTGTGCTTATGACTCTTTCTTGTGTGCCCGTTGCATGTGTTATGCCCATGGCTTATTACATACAGTGACTATGACAACTGGATGGCAGTGACAAGTTCTTATATGCCTATGACATTTTTCAGATGCATGTAGCATCTTTTAAAGTTTATATTTTGCTCGTGGCACTGTGCCTATGACACTTTTTGTTGGTTAACCTTTATTTATTTGTTACTCGCGAGGATTGTCGCTTCCCAATGAGAAGTGCTTGCCTTTCCCCAAGTAGGTGAAAAGACGAAAATGATGATGTGCATGTTTGGCCTAGACAAAAATGTCCATCTTAGCCTAGGCACTTGGTCTGAACGTTGTTCAGAGTTATGTATATGATGATGTGCATGTGTGGCTTGGATTTAAATATCCATCTTGCCCCAATGCACTTGGTCTGAACGTTGTTCAGAATTATGTGATTGTGTACGCAAGTGTGTGCAATGTCCTAACCTTGTAATAAAAGGTATTGCTTCATTTGGTATTATTGGGATACATGATCAGACCAATATTATTTTATTTAGGCTCATGGCCTTCCAAGACTTTGCGGGATACATAGATCGGACCACGTGTTATTCTTGAACATGACATTCCATGATTTTGACAAAAAAGTATTTATTAATTGAAATAAAATATGAGAGTAATTACCTTGAAGAATGTTTTCCCATGTTGATACCAAGTCCATCATGGGTGGTGAATATGTGGCCGTCTAAGGTAATCTATGTCGTCCTCCTTCTTCCACAATCCTTGTTAGTTGGGGATTTGTTCACCTATGGTCTAGCTCCTGGGATAAGGTGTTCGACCTTTCCTGCTGGTAGGAGCTGAAAGCTTTTTCTCTTGGGAGGAGGTGAAAGCATTCCCTGCTGGTAGGGGTGAGATCCTTCCCTCTTGGGGGAGATGGAATCATTCCCTGGAGGATGTGAAATCCCTCTCTCTTGGGAGAGGAGGTGAAATTCTTCCTGTTGGGAGGAGGTGAAATCCTTCCTGGTGGATGTGAAATCCCTCTCTCTTGGGAGAGGAGGTGAAATTCTTCCTGTTGGGAGGAGGTGAAATCCTTCCTGGTGGATGTGAAATCCTTTCATCTTAGGGAAGTTGAAATCCTTCCTGAGCACTTGTGGGCAGACATACGTGGTATGGCACTCGTGCCTTGGCAAGACGGCACTCGTGCCTTGGTCCAACACTTGTGCCTTGGTCCGGCAGTAGTGTCTTGGTCCGGCACTCTTGCCTTGCCTTGGTCCAGCACTTGTGCCTTGGTCCGGCACTCTTATCCCGTGTCGGTGAAACCCTTCCCCCTTGGGACTTGGGAGGGGTGAGAGTTGGTAAAACCTTTCATTTTTGTGAGGAGCTGAAATCCTTCCCCCACTTGGAAGAGGTGGGAGGTGATGGTAACCCTTTTGCCCGTGGGAGGGATGAGAGGTGATACCCCACCGTGGCCGGCACTCGTGTCTTGGCCGACGCCTTACCTGGCTGGCACTCATGCCTTGGCCAGTACTCGTTCCCCCTGGCCGGCACATTGCCTAGGCCGGCACTCAGCCTTGGCCGCCTCCCTTTGGAGGGGTGAGAGGTGATGAAATCCTTCTTCTTTTGGGAAAGGTAGGATTTTTCCTTGAAATCTTTATGTATTGGAAGGAGGTGAAACCCTTCTCTGCTGGGAGAGGGTGAAATCATTCCCTGGAAGAAGTGAAACCCTTCTCTCTTATGGGAAGTGAAATCCTTCCCACTTGGGATAATGTGAAATCGTTTCATATTGGGAGGGGGATTCTTCCCTCTTAGGAAGATGGAATCATTCTCTCTTGGGAGAAATGGAATCCTTTCCTCACTTTTTTTTTTTTTTTTTTTTTTTAAAAAAAAAAAAAAAAAAATTGGCCGGCTGTCCAAGCGCCGAATATTAAGGTTCGACACTAAATATCAAGTGTGTCGGACGAAAATATCAAGTCCGGACGAAAAATATCAAGTCCGCACAAAAATATCAATTTTTTGCCAAATTGGCCGGCTGTCCAAGCTAGCCGAATATCAAGGTCGGCTTAACTAGCCGACTGTCCGGATTTCGCCGACCTGGTCGGGTGTCCGGAGCTGGCCTAATTGGCCGGCTGTCAGGACCTGGCCGAAATGGTCGGCTGTCCGGAAATGGCTAAAATGGCTCTGGCATAACTGGCCGACTGTCCGGAGCTGGCCGAAATGGTCGGCTGTCCGGATCTGGCTTAATTGGCCGACTGTCAGGATCTGGCCGAAATGGCTGGCCTTCCGGATCTGGCTAAAATGGCTGGCCTTCCGGATCTGGCTAAAATGGCTGGCTGTCCGGATTTGGCCTAACTGGCCGGCTCTCAGGATCTGGCCGAATTTATTTATTTATTTATTTTTGTCCGGATCAATGATCCTGGTTTGTGGAAATGAGATGCAAACCTTTGTTTAAAGAGGTCGAATATATCATCCTTATGACATTGAGTAGGCATTTGAGATCGTGGTGGAGGCCGGAGCCGGGAGGCCGGAGCCGGAGGCCGGAAGCCGGAAGCCGGGAGGCCGGAGCCGGAAGCCGGAAGCCGGAGCCGGGAGTCCGGAAGCCGGAAGCCGGAGGCCGGAGCCGGGAGCCGGGAGGCCGGAGCCGGAAGCCGGAAGCCGGAAGCCGGAAGCCGGAAGCCGGGAGCCGGAGCCGGAAGGCCGGAAGCCGGGAGCCGGGAGTCCGGAAGCCGGAAGGCGGAGGCCGGGAGCCGGGAGGCCGGAAGCCGGAAGCCGGAACCGGGAGCCGGGAGTCCGGAAGCCGGAAGCCGGAGGCCGGAGCCGGGAGCCGGGAGGCCGGAGCCGGAAGGCGGGAGCCGGCCAGTTGGATCCTGGAGCCGGGAGCTGAGGCCTGAGTGCCGGCGCCGGAGCACGAGTGTCGGGTACCAGGGCCTAAGTGTCGGATGTTCGGGCAAGGACTGAGAGCCTGCATAATGTGGAAGGGACTAAGAGCCTTTCCTTGATGTAGAAGAGACTTAGCCTTTATCCTGTGTTGTGTTAGCTTTTTAGGGCTTATAGGTTATATGTATCGAGCCTATTCCCTACTAACACTATCAGTAATAGAGCATGATAACAAGTAATTATTATTGCTTTGAAAAACATCGTTTGATTGACGTATTGTTTAAAAACACTTACTTTTCTTGAATACGAATGTGGAAATTAATCAACAATCTTGGAGATTATAGATATTAAGCGGAGATTATTAGAATATCTTGGAGATTAGTATTAGGAATCCTAATTTTAGATATGTATTAAATTATATAATCAAGTTAATATTAGGATGCATATATTTTTATTGACTTTTATTAGGATTGTGTGAATATAAAATTAATTAGTAAATCTGCAAATTATATAGAGGACTAGATGTACATCAAAACTGTTTCTGTAAACAATATAATACCAATTAGGATTCTTAATTGGCTTAATTATTTAATAAATATTAAATGGTATTATAAATTTAATAAATGTCGAGTTCGGTTGTATTTGAATTTCAAAATTTTCAATTCAATGCATGGGAATTGGTGCATGGTCGTTGACTCTAAAAACATAATCGAGTTTAATTATTTAATGAATATTAATGAATATAAGATTAAATATATTAAAGAAAAAGTTAACTTTTCGGTTCGAACCGGTGAACCGTCGGTTTAGACACGGACCGCACCGGATTTATTTTTTAAGTATTTTTTAGAACCGAGAACCGGACCACCATAGCCGGTCCAGTTCGGTTCCGGTCCAAAGTCGGGCCGTTTTTGCGGTTCTAACCGGTTCTCGGTTTTTTTGGTCACCCCTACTTATGTATACCAGGCAAGTATTAGTAATAATAGTAACAAAATGATTTATTGCAGGGAATTTGCAGGGACACCATTATCCCAAGCACTATATGGTGATTGAGACGAGGCTTGGTTTGTCGTGTTTACGTGACTCCATTTTATAGTCCGATCTCAAAATGCTCTAGTAGTCTAGTTTAACCATGTGGTCGTTTTTGTACTGAATATTAATTTGTAAGCTTTCGCATTGCTTCCATTGAATTTATCTAAGGCGAAGTCAAATTGTTAAACATAACACGACTTGGCTGCTGCCTTGAATAAATACCCAAACGATCACAATACATTTCTTACTTAATTTATCTTTTACATCTCGTGTGCACTATTTGTGTTCATCATTTGGCATCACCGTGTCAATTAAAAACCTTGCATTTAACGTGACAAAACAAACAAATATGAACCAACGTTTGAATCTTTGTCCTCCGTGTAGTCCCAACTCCCAACCACTACCATTGTATATCATAGTCTATTTGGGTGGTTGACGATGGTGTGGTTAGGCAAACAGTGAATTGAGTTTATCGAATTTAACAATACTCATACTTAAAATACAATAACTTTTAGTATAATTATGACTTTTGATTATAGATGGACTTGTTTTATGATGTACCAGCTTGTTGCAAATTACACTAATTATGCATGTGTTTATATAAATTTTTCTTTTCGCCTTTCAGTGATGTTTCTTGTTTTGCATAGATCGTCCATATTTTGAAAACTACGTACATGTTTCGTTCTTTATCCAACTTTAGTTATTTTATATTTTGTTAGATCGACGTGTGATGGAAGGGTATAATAGTCATTTTTTAAATAAAAAAATATATTAGTTAGCATGATTTATAAGAATAAATATTAAAAAAAAGAAAGTGTCTGCCGACAAGTTTTTGGCGATCCAAGAAGTTAAACTAGTGATAACTGATAAGGTCCTCTTTCAACCTATACATACACACCACGTTGTCTCTATATTTCAGTCATAATCCAGATCACATTTTCACACACCCCGAAAATCATTCAATCATGTCTTACTATCCAAAAGGTCACCACTACGAATCCGGTGACGAGGTCGATGATTTCGACGACTACGATTCAACTCCATACGACGGTGGTTTCGACATCGCGTTAACTTACGGCCGTCCTCTTCCGCCGTCTGAGGAAACTTGCTACACTGCTACTTCTACTTCTGATACTGGATTTGACTATGAATCTTCTAACTACTCTTCGTATGCTGAGCCTTCTGCTTATGGTGAAGAAGCTCAGGATAATGAGTATAAGAGCTATGTTCGTGCCAAACCTCGTCCTGGCCATGGATATGGTGGTGGTGTGACTCATGTGAGTCATCATCAATCCGGTGGAAGTGGATCTGAATACGGATCTGGATATGGTAGACAGGAGGATCCGAATCCGGAGTACGGATCTGGATATGGCCGGAAACATGAGGATCCGGAACCGGAATATGGATCCGGTTATGGTAGAAGGCAGGAGGAGCATAATCCGGAACACGGATCCGGTTATGGACGTCGTCATGAGGAACCGGAATCTGAATACGGATCCGGTTACGGACGACGTCCCGAGGAAACAGAGCCGGTCTCGGAGTACGGCTCTGGTTATGGACGTCGTCAGGAGGAACCGAATCCGGAATACGGATCCGGTCACGTACGACGTCACGAGGAGCCGGAGCCGGTTTCAGAGTATGGCTCTGGTTATGGACGTCGTAAGGAGGAACCGGAATCTGAATATGGATCTGGATATGGAAGGAGGCAGGAGGAGCCGGTTTCGGAGTATGGATCTGGTTATGGAAGAAGGCAGGAAGAACCGGAATCTGGATATGGAAGGAGACAGGAGGAGCCGGTTTCAGAGCATGGATCTGGATATGAGAGGAGGACTAACTATGGAGAGGAGAGGAGTGAGGAGGAGGAGCGTCCGAGGTATGGAAGGCGTGATGATGATGAGAATGAAGGTTATGGTGGCCGTAAGAAATATGTAAGTGCGGTTAATCGTTTTGCATTGTTTGATTTGTAATTACATTATGTTGTTTGATAAGTTGTTTAGTGTGATTGTATATGTATATGTTTGCTTGATTATAGATATTAAGCGGAGATTATAAGTTCGTCATTGCTGTGAATTCGTTTAGAAAGGTTAATTAGATTGAATTGAGTGGGATTTGTTTCTGTCACTTGCATTCCGTTTGCATTCTCTACCAATGCAAGTACTGTTTTCGTAACAAAATTGTGGTGTATAGAGCGTGACTTTTTAGTGTGCCGATTTTAAATTATGGAAACACCTTTGCATAGGTTCCCTAAAATCATAAATTTTAGGGAAGTTCAACAGTAGTTTAATATACAGACTCAAATGGGAAAAGTTTGTTGTTAGTTTGAAAGTTAAGACTAGAAGTTAGTTGCTTCTATTATTTGCATTTCAATAAATACGTGATCTCCTATCTGTTCTGATGCTCGCTAGTTATACCTCTATTTAATGTTTGTGAATATTACATAGGCAATATGAGATGAAACAATGTAGAATCGGATAAGAATTCCATGAGATCAAAAAAAGTTTCTTAAATGATTTCGCTAGGGTCTTTACAAAGGAATATAAGTCGTGTTTTATAGTTGGAATAGATTGAATAATTTGAATCCTTTGAGCTCAAATATACTCGTACAAAACAACATTTTTTGAATGTATGGATAGCTACATGATTGTAAAGCCCCAAATCAGTCATTGAAATAGACGTTAACGCTGGGATCATATAATTTTCCAGATTTTACCTACAGGAATTATATAAAGTTTTATGTGCTCATGCTCCATGACCCGTTGCCCATCTCGGTCAAGCTTTGCTCTAATTTATTGCAATGTATTTATTTGCAGGGAGATGATGATTCTGATGAGGATGAAGAGAAGAAGAAGCATAGGCACCACCACCGCAAGCACTATGATGATTGAGCTAAATGCTTGGTTAGTGGGATTCATGCTTCTCCATAAGCTACTCGCATAAATAAAGGGGTTGCATCTTTATTTCGTGTTATTCTCTTGTATTGCCATTACAAACAGCTGGTTTCTGTCTTTTATGTGTGCTATGTGAAAACTTTCTTTTCATTGTGTTTTGGTTTGGCTTGATTTGGTTTGTGATAATAAAAGTCTCAAAACTTAGTAAGAATCAATGTTAATTTCAGTGGTAGAACTCGACTGTTTTTTCATTTCGGGTAGCTGCTTGCTATAAAGTGATTGCACAGGGTATCCAATAATTGTATCATGGTCATGGAATACTACAAAAAAAAAATGACTAAACATTATAAAAGAGTACCGAATCTTCTATGAAATAATTACCGATGACTTAAACGAAAATTTATATGAGTTTCTTCCTCTGGAAAAAAGCCTTCAAATGCCATAACTGCAGAGCAGCTACTGATAAGCAAATTACAAGTGAGAAAAAACTGAAGGTTGCCATCTTCGAATTAGTTGCTCTTATTAGATGTTGCATCATTTCCTCCCTACCAACATAAAAACTCAGTTAAAAACATCTTCAACAGCGAAAACCATGTGCAGGTTTTGTAAAAGCAAAAACAAATGATATAGACGGTGGAGTGAAAACGAATTCCAAATGCTTACCTTTCGCGAAGATTGAACATCTCTTCATGAATAGTAGTGACTGAATCATACAATTTCTTCAACTCGAGTTCCATCATCTGTTAAAAACAAATAATCTGTTCATCTTTCCCTGATGGTTATTTGTTTGAATATTTGAGAAATGAAAAAGAAAAACTTACTTCAACCTGTCCCTTTTTAGCCACTTTAGACCAATCTTTAGCAGCAAGGCCCGATTTCCAATCAAAATCAATCGACATAGACTTATCAGGAGTTTGTTTAGCCGCCCAGAAACAAGCCATGTAATCACCAGCCTCGCCTGCAGTGAATGCAAAATTACCAGAATCCTTACGGTCTGCAAAGTGATAATTATTCCCAAGCGGTGAAGTTACCTATAATGACGTCTCATATTAGTATATATATTCAAGCTAAAACTAAAACTAAAACTAAAACTAAAACTAAAACTAAAACTACACATTTGGTTTCAAATAGAAATGACTGACCCTGACGGTGATTCGGTCTTCTTCGGACAAAGGAAAACCTTCAGCCGGATTAACGACGCTATACTGCCCGACGGTCATTGCATTGATTTTAATATCCTCTGTTATGCATTTTGTAGCTCCTGTTTTTAAATCGAACCTCATTCCCTTCACAAATGAAAATAATCCTAATATTACCACACCAATTGTTGTTATGTTTATCGATCTATACATTATTTGATTTTTCGAGGGAATATGAATTCAAGAACCTAAGATTTGGCCAAAAAAAAGTAATCATCTGTAATAACGGATCATTTGTTTGTTTATTTTCCCATGTCAAATTAAGGAACCATCAACTAACTCAATACTACAAAATTAGTTGAATGACTAATGTACCCTTATTCTTATCTTCTTTTTGCTAAACCATCGATACATGTTTAAATGTATGGATTTTGCTAACCATAGCGTTTGCGCTACGGATAACATGGTAATTAACTGCATAAATATATTGTACTATAATCGTTTAAAAACCGTCAAGAAACCGTCAATCAAAAATATAAGGGCAATTTTTATTGATTGTACCATGACCGCTTAACCTCTCTTAAACATTATTTTCTTAAAGGTATAGTATATTATAAACAAACATATATTCATTTAAATAACCGCCTTTGTTTTTTAAGGAAACGCTCTAAATTCAATATTATTATTTGTGTCTTAATATTTTAAAAATAATCCCGAAACAGTATTAGCAAAATCCTTAATACACACGTGTGTATATAAACTTGTAATTAAGTCATTTCTTAGAACAAAATCGACAAGTTTTCGGATTATGTTTATATTTAGTTTACCTTGTTTGACACATTCGATCCTTTGGCAGATTCTAACTCGAATCATTGCGAATGTTACTAGACGGCGATTATAACAAGCTAGATCTTATATTTTGTCTTGTAACTTTGAACTAAATGTCCTTGTCTCTATAATCTACTTAAATTTACAATTTTTTAAGAAAAAAGAATCAAACCAGGACATGTATATAATCACTCATTGAGTCGATGATCATCCCAGGCGATAGAAAAGAACGCAAAAAAGATGAAGTTTGGGAAGGAATTTGCGTCACAAATGATACCCGAATGGCAAGCTGCATACATGAACTACAACAGTCTCAAGGTTCTTATTAAAGAAATCTTGATTTTTCGACGACTGCAGCAGAACGAGTCTACATCTGCGTATCAAGCAAACGTACCAATACCATCGAAGAAGCCTTCTCGGAAAAGAAAGGTAATACTTCATAGAGGCTTTGGTGGACTAATAAATAATACTGGAAACAATGATAAAGATGATGAAGTTATTCTAGTAAGTGCAATGCAACCATCTTCGTCGGATGAAAACTATCAAACGGTTTTCCTTCGGTCTTTGGAAGATGGAGGAGAGTCTGAGATCGAGTTTTTTAAACGACTTGATGACGAATTTAATAAAGTGAACAGTTTTTATAAAGTTAAGGACGGGGAAATGGTGGATGAAGCTGAGGAGTTGAGTAAGCAAATGAATGCTCTCATTGCTCTTAGAATCAAAGTCGGAGATCCAGCCTACTGTGGTTCATCGCGTATATTTTCCTCTCGTTTTACAGGTTAATCGTATAACCTTATGGTCGCTAAGTATGTTTTTAGTGACTATATTTGTGACGCTGGTAGTACTTTTTGCTAAGGTTTTTTAGTGACTAATGTTTAGATTTGATTCAAGAAACCAAGATGCATAGTGAAGGAAAAGGGAAGTGGGGAACAGGAAGTGACGGAGTAAACAAGGAACACGAAATGGTTTCTTTAGATGTTTTAAATCATGTAAAGATCAACGTTTTGCCAGAAAACCCGATGTCATCATTGAAACACACTTTCAGTAGTTCAAAATTGTTCAATAAAAAGGAAGCCAAAGACGCTGAAAGAAAGTTGAAGCAGGCGTTTATCGAGTACCACAAAAAGCTTCACCATCTGAAAAGCTACTCGTAAGCATTTATCATTTATCACTAATTTACAGAGCTTGTGACTGACAATTGTATGTAGTCACTATTAATGGTAACACTTTCCCAACCTCTTGTGTTACTTTTTTGGTTTCGGTTTATGAAACTTTATTCATACAGATTCTTGAACCAATTGGCTTTCTCCAAGATCATGAAGAAATATGATAAGGTATGTGATTCTTGATTTTCCGAAGTTAATTCTGTTGGTATTCATTTGTTTGAAACGACACTTCAATTGGCAGAGTACGTCTAGAAATGCATCAAAAGCTTATTTGGAGATGGTCGAGAAATCTTACTTAAACCAATCCAATGAGGTATCTATGCTATTGAATCTTTTTCTCCCTTTTAAATTAGAAAAACTACTAAATAAGTATGTCGTTTTGGGTTTACGCAGGTTGCTAAGCTCGTGGAGAGCGTTGAATCTGTTTTTATCGAACACTTCTCCAATGGGAACCGAAGTCTAGGAATGATGACCTTACGACAAAAACCTAAAACAGACAGGCATAGAGTAACATTTTTCACAGGTATGTAAACGGTCACTAAATGCACTTGGGTCAGTAAATCCGGAAACTTATCGACTTGTACAGTATAGCTCAATAATGTATATTCATGCAGGTTGTTTCGTGGGATTATCATTAGCGTTTGTCGTAGCAATAATCTTAATGATACATACAAGAAAACTTCTCAAGAGAAATGGTCTTGGTCGCGATCAATACATGAGTAACGTATTTCCACTATACACTGTATTTGGATACCTCGTGTTACATAGTCTAATGTATGCTGGAAACGTCTACTATTGGAAACGTTTTCGAGTCAATTACTCCTTTATTTTTGGGTTCAAACCAAATACTGAATTGGGTTATCGAGAAGTCTTACTTCTAAGTTCCGGTCTATCAGTACTAACTCTAGCAGCCATTCTCTCAAATCTCGAAATGGATATAGATCAGAGTCCTAGAAGCTCCAGAACACTAACTGAACTAATCCCTCTTGGCTTACTCGACGTAAGAAATTACTCTTTCGCAATCTAGTACTTTTCCCAACTGAGAAACTTGATTTGTTTGTAACTTTGTCTTTGCAGGTTGTACTTTTGATATCGTTCTGTCCGTTTAACATCATCTATCGTACAAATCGTTTCTTCTTGATAACGTGTATATGGCATTGCATATCGGTCCCTCTTTATAAGGTTACTCTTCCTGATTTCTTCTTGGCTGATCAGCTAACTAGTCAGGTAAAGTTAGAGACATTACAAAATTAGTGACGGTGTTTCGTGTGGCAAAAATTATTAAAATTTGAACTTTTTATGGTTTCAGGTTCAGCTATTTAGGAATTTGCAGTTCTATATATGCTACTACGGTTGGGGAAATTACAAGAGGAGGGATTCTTTGAAGTGTCGTGGAAGTAGCGTTTACGACAACATTTCTTTAGTCATTGCCATTATCCCGTATTATATTCGTTGTCTACAGGTATGATTTAGAAAAAAACTTTAGTCACATATACTAACTGATTTGTCACAAATGTTATATTGTCATGTTTATTACTGCGCTCTATTTACTAACATATAACGCTTGTTAGTGTTTAAGACGGCTATTTGATGGAGAAGACTCAAGTCAGGCTGTGAATGCACTAAAGTACTTATCGACAATTTCTGCTGTTATTGCGAGAACCTTTTATGTTCAGAACAAAGGATTAACTTTGAAACTCGTCGCTGCATTCGCTTCAGTTATCGCTACTGTTTTCAACACGTACTGGGATTTGGTGTGCGACTGGGGTCTTCTACGTAAGAACTCTGAGAACCCGTGGTTAAGAGACAAACTCCTTTTGCCTCGTAGATCTATCTACTTTATAGTGATGGTATTTACTATTTAGCACTCGCCGACACTTTTATCTCTTTGTGACCGGAAATATTTTTGCGATACTTACCTTTGTGGTGTTTTTTTTGTAGGTAGTGAATGTGATACTAAGACTAGCTTGGATACAAACCGTGTTAGATTTTCACGAAGCTCCATTTGTCCATCGAACTGCGTTAATTGCTTTTTTCGCTAGTCTAGAGATCATTCGTCGTGGTATATGGAACTTCTTCAGGTTGGGTTTTAATGCGACGACAATTTAACTCGTAATTTATTCATCTTTGATATGTTATTGCTGGAGAAAATTGATAATATTTGAACAATGCAGGTTGGAGAACGAGCATTTGAACAACGTTGGGAAATATCGAGCTTTCAAGTCTGTCCCGTTACCATTTAGTTACGAGAACGTCAAGGATCAATAACTTGGTTTCGAACAGATCTATGATGTTGATGTTATCTGATTTTGAAATGTTTTTATCACTTCTTTCTTTCAATAACAAATCCTCTTGATTTTGAAGTAAAAAAAAAAACTAATTTAGTGTTTACACCAAATTGTGTTTGTGATTTTTGTGGTTAACGAGAAATTTTTACGAGATTTAAAAATTATACATAGTTCAATACTTCAATTTCAAATGAAACAAAAAGTTTTTGAAATATTAATAATATTAAATTATTGGTTTCAAACAATTATAACTTATAAAAATTTAGAAACACAATTAAATTAAATTGACCGTTAAATAAAAAACAAAGTATAATGTTTCTTTGAATAACACAAACAAAACCAACATGCTAATTTTTTTATAAAAAATACGTGGATGCTATTTCGTTATGTTTAAAAAATCTAGATTAAAATAATTTTTTTGGTTTTTATCGAAAATAGATACAACTACAAACAATCACGTTTCAATTAAACTAACAAAATTTTGTTGTTTAATTTTAATTTATTTAGATTTAAAATATATATATATATATATATATATATATATATATATATATATATATATATATATATATATGGGTTAATGCACTTGAGGGTCACTCTACTATTTCGGATAATCCAATTGGGTGATTGAACAAAAAAAATATATAACATATTCACTATACTTTTAAAAACCGTCTAATAGAATCATTGGGCCCCACATTAACCTGTTAATTCAGGTAATAATATAATTAAACTTTTTCCACCAGAAATTTGTTTAAAACATACATCATGTTCTGGCATCAGAGTTATTTGCGCGAACACCTCATCTGTCTCTAGTTCAGCCTACAAACATAACACCGCAAAATTATTCAGAAGAACAAAATACACAAACATCAAATTTAAGTAATCTTCAACAACTTTACCCTCAATTGCACGTTCACAACAAGGCAAAGGATCTTCGATGGAAGGTTATACACTGGCATCTGTTGTTCCGCAACCTGATTAGTTGACGCCTCAACCTAACAAAAAGAATAATCCTCAATAAAACAATACACAAATTAGTGCTAAAAAATACAGATACCTAAATACACAGATTAATACAATTTGAACATGTTTAATAAAATTATAAATACTTATATACACAAAATAATACAAATCGAACCTGCTCTATGTGTCCCTGTGGAAAGTAGAACACTAGCTCGTTTTCTTGTGGTACTGAAACGAGCGGACCAGCACAAGCTCGCCATAGCTCCTTGTATAGAGCCATATCTGCTTCAACTACAAGGAAAAAAAAACAAAAATTAAAATATTTACATTAATTGCACATCAAAAGGAAAAGTACCTTTACCGGCACCGGAAACCACAGGCAGAGCTCTGGAGTCACCAACGACGTCGTTTTTGTCGCTAAAAGTGGACAACGAAAATGCGTCCATGTGATTACCTTTACTCGAAACCTCTGATGATGTCATTTCAACTCAATTATAATCGACTCTCAATTTCAGTCAAAACTCTCAATTTCCGTCGGACCATCACCATCAGAACCTCAAAACCTCGATTCCTTCGATTAAACTTATTCGGTTTCTCGTTGTCTCCGACCAACGACGGACCATCACCATCAGAACCTCGATTCCTTCGATTAAACTTATTCGGCGGCGGTGGACATACCGACGGCGGCGGACATGTGATGGCGGCGGCGGTGGACATACCAGCGACGCCGGACGACATTGACGGAGTGAATGTCGAATCTTTAACGGTGATTGGAGAAGAACAGTGCGTTTATGGCCAGAAATGTAAGAGTTTTGTGAAATCGAATGTTGATAATTAGTCAACAAGTCATAAGTCAACAAGTCATCCGGTTTAGCAGGTTACCAGTCATCCAAGTGACGAATTTAAACTTTTTTTAAAGCATGAGTGATCATTTTAAACATTTTTGAAAGTATAATGATAAGGACATATTTTTTTTTTGTTCAATCACCCAATTGAATTATCTGAAATAGTAGAGTGACCCTCAAGTGCATTAACTGCGAGAACATTATTCTCAGTCACTCATTTATTTTTGAATATTAAACCTTTTTCTGAAATTAAAAAGGGTAAAATAGTAATCTTTTTATTTGTAATTTAGATTTTTTTTTTCTCTCTCTCTCTCTTAATAGGAAAAAAAATAATTGATCGATTGACTTAGTATTTTAAATCTTGTGCATTTATGATCAAATGTTTTTCTTTATTAAAAACCTTCAGTGATTTTTTTCGCATGGTTACCAATATCGTTCTTTACATAGCAACTGGGAAAAGATAAATATACAAATATATTAATTTCACTTTAATGTATATAATGCTTCAGTAAGAATTTTTTATTTAAAGAACCCTAATTTTTCAATACTAAACTCACTTTTATGTGTGTTCATATGATCGCACCTTAATGTTTACAAATGAACAACTGTGATAATATATGAACATCTGTGATAATATATGAACAACTGTGATAATATATGAACACGTGACGATGTTCAGATGTGATGGAGAAAAAAATCCATGAACTAAGTATGATCAAATATGAAAACTCATAGTAATCGTAAAAAGTTAAAATAAATGTCGTAAAACTAGGTACAAATCAAAGAAAGAAAAGGAGTAAACGAAGGTTTTTCTTCATCATCTTTTATCTTCTTGATTGTAATCTTTGTTTTGCTTATCATATGCATTTTGAAAAATCATTTTAGTAATAAATTATTATCTTGAACAATCAAATGGAAATTCACAAACGTTTGGTCAAACAAGAGCCATAAAATAATTAAATTATACAAACCCAAACACACACCCATAATTACCAAGTAATACCCTTTTCAATTCCGTTACACAAACTATCACTCACTTAGACTCACTTAGACGACAACCATTATCATCAAACAATTCAAATCTGACATATACGAACCAATAACATTGCTTATCAGTAAACTATAACCAAAAAACTTTCAAGATGATTAGAATCAAAATAAAAACATTTATCAACACTAGGAAATCACTATAACCTGTCATCTTCACATCGAAATAAGCTTTCTTCATAATGGTTTTAACACATGTGTTTGAAAGAATAACCTGGTCCCCACTTATCAACACTAGGAAATCACGGGTTAATTGTTTGAAAATACATCGAACTTTACACCAAAAACTATTGTATGCATCCATCTTCGAACTATCTATTGTATTCAGTTATCTTCCAAATTAGTCTAATGTCAGCACAATTTGACCTTTAACCTGCTCCATGATGACGTGGATCAGGTTTTATATATTTCTAATACTTATTATATGATCTGGCAGCCACCTATCTAGAAAAAAAACATCTTCTTCGTTTTGCTAGAGAGAGAAAAAACTCGTTTTGCTAGAGAGAGAAAAACAACAACAATGGCTTCTTCAATCGCTCTCCTACCGCAACACATGTGGTTATGCCTCCTTCCACCGCTCCAACTTCTTCACCGACTGAATCTCCGATGGCTTCTCCACTTGCTCCTCCTACCGTCGACACACCCGCTGATGCCCCTGTTCCTTCCATTGCTTCCACACCTACTGATTCACCTACTTCTACACCTAGTTCCACTACCTTAAACAGATTTGGAGTTGTCGGATCTGTCGTGGCTGCTGCTTTGCTTATGTAGAGATTTGATATTTTGTTGAGTTTTTTTTTTGTTCGTGTCTGATTTTCTTTTTGTACAATAAAATACAATATATAGTTTCTAAACTGTTATCTGTAAATGAATCTAGAATCTCGTTATCGATTTTTGACTTATAATCGATTATGATTTTGTTTACGCTTTACGTTTCAGATCCGAAGAAACTAGCCAGCTGCAGCTCGTCGAGCGTGAAGAAATCGAAGAAGATGAAGAGCTGTTTGAAGCTATTGATAAGCATAAGCATAAACTTACGAGTTCTCTGTTTCTATTTCTGTAATTTTGTTCGTTTTGTTTGATTTTTCGTGATTTTGCTGTTTGTTAACGAGTTTTTGTTCGTACGAAGGTTATAAATCTGTCTACTATTGAAATCGTTATGAATATGATGAATTAAATTTGTATATGTATATGTATAAATTGTGTGGTGGTAGTTGTGAACTTGGGATGAATGGGAATCAATAGATTATAGATATAGATGTATTGTATGTATATATATTGTATTTTATTTTTTGACTTTGAAATGTGACATGGCAGTCCACATCAGATGGTCAATCATTCAAAAACCCAAAGTAACCGGCAACCTTTTAAACAGGTTAAATCGTGCTGACATTAGACTAATTAAGAAGATAAATGATTACAATAGATGGTTTAGAAGATGGATGCATACAATAGTTTTTGGTGTAAAGTTCGATGCATTTTCAAACAATTAACCCAGGAAATCACTATAACATTTACCCAATGATCATTCAACACCTCAAAACCTATCTTTGTTTCTTGACTTGAAGACTGAATTAGTTACTGTATCAAGAAACACCCAAATCTATAAAAAGAAAAACAATTGAAGGGCACAAAAATTGAAAATTACATTTGTTTGCGATAATCTCATTCCTCATCTTCATCGGAACGCTAATTTTCCGTCCGATTACCGCGGTCGTGTTTCTGATCATCATAATCGGTTGGATCTACCTTTTGATTGCGCGTGGTGAGCCGCTGGTGGTTTTTGATTTCGGAATTGGCGATCGTGTGGTTTTGGTTACGATTGCTGCGGTTGTTGTTCGAATGTGTGTAGAAGCTTTTTGTTTCAGTTTTGGTTTCGGTGGAAGATTTTTGTTTCAGTTTTGGTTATGATGGCTGCAGTTTATGTTTCTAAATGAGAGAGAAAGACTTTTATTAGGTTAATTTATTAGGTTAAGTAATATAAAACTAATTTTATCTAATAGTAATTTCCCAAAATACCCCTAAAGCCTTTTATTAATTAGCATCAATTTTAAATGTATTTACGAAACTGCCATATAGCTTTTTAACCATAGATTAATAAATCAAAGGTTTAGATTTAGTTCTCGCAGTTCTCGCAAAAATCTGAGTTCTCGCATTAACCAATCACTATATATATATATATATATATATATATATATATATATATATATATATATATATATATATATATATATATATATATATATCTATATATATATATATATATATATAGGAGTAGGATCAAATAAAAAGTTTCAAATTTGTAAAAAGTTGAGGAAGCAATGTGGGAATGACATGTGGCAACTTATGTGAAATTTAAAAAAAAATAAAAAAAAATTATATTTTTAATAAAAAAAATACTATTTTTTTATTAAAAAATAAAAATAAAAGAAATATCGGAAAAAAAGGGATTTTGGAAAAAAAAATTAAATTTTTTTTTGATAACGTAATATGCCACGTCATATGATGCAAATAAAAAATATGATACACATTAATAATTCCCACAAAATATGATGCACACAAAAAAATTTGATATTCAATTATGATGCACACAAAAAAACTATAATATTCTACTACGATGCACACATAAATGTTCATCATAGGTGTGCATCATAAATGTGCATCATATTTTTTTCGTACATAACTTTTTTCGAGCCAAAGAAAAAAAAAAAATCCTCGGAAAAAAAAAATCGATTTTTTTTTTAATATTTTTTTATTAAAAAAATAAAAAAATATTTTTTTTTTCCAAAGTTGACAAATGTCACTACAAGAATGTTTCCTCCACTTTTTACAAATATAAAACTTTTTACAAAAACGCTCCCCTATATATATATATATATATATATATATATATATATATATATATATATATATATATATATATATATATATATATTACCTAGTTAAAAAAAAAAAAATATTCAAATTGTTATTTAAATTGTTATTTAAATGTTGAAAATATATATATATATATATATATATATATATATATATATATATATATATATATATATATATATATATATATATATATATATATAGGAGTAGGATCAAATAAAAAGTGTTAAATTTGTAAAAAGTATGAGAAGCATTGTAGGAGTGACATGTGGCAAATTTGGAAAAAAAAAATTAATAAAAAAGATATTTAAAAAAATAATATTTTTTTTTTGAAAAAAAAATTGTAAAAGAAAAAGTTTTGGAAAAAAAAAATTTGAAATTCTTTTTGATAACTTCATTTGTCACGTCATATGATGCACATACAAAATATGATGCACATTAATGATGCACAAAAAATATGATTCATATAAATGATGCAAACAAAAAAACTATGATATTCAACTATGATGCACACATAAAATGTTCATCATAGATGTGCATCATAAATGTGTATCATATTTTTTTCGTACATAACTTTTTTCGAGCAAAAATAAAAAAAAATTCTCGAAAAAAAAAAATTTCGATTTTTTTTAAAATATTTTTTTTTTTACAAATATAAATTTTTTATTAAAAAAAAAAAAAAAAAAAAAAAAAAAAAAAATTCAAGGTTGCCACATGTCACTTCCACAATCCTTCTCACACTTTTTACAAATTTAACACTTTTTACATGAACCCTCCCCTATATATATATATATATATATATATATATATATATATATATATATATATATATATATATATATATATATATATATAGGGGTGGGCTCTAGAAAGACCATATAAAAATTTAAGACACAAAGACCAAATCTCAGCCATTCAACAAAAAAGATCTAAGGGCTAAGATTAAAACATATATTTGTATTAAAGGGACATTTTAGTCATTTTAGTCACAGCAACCTCATTCTCAACATTTAAACTCTCCGTTAACGGTATAATCAAATCAACCGCCTCCAAATACTCCGTCACAATCACCGACGAATCACCGCCACCGTCAGATTCACGCCGGAGAATAATCTCCTCAGCCGATTCAAACTCCTCATTACCATTACCATTACCGTTATTCATTAAATCTGTAATATTAGATAAACGGTTATCAAACTGTGAAAGGATTAACATCATATCGTTTGTTGATTGTGTATTCATGTTTAAACTTTTTACGATTTGTTGAGCTGTTGCTAATACTCTGTCTTGACCTTCGATTGTGGCGGCCATGGCTGCCTCGCCGGAAACCTTTGCCCCACCAAGTACAGGTGGGATTGTTCCAGAAAGATGATTATTGGAAAGATAGAATTCTTGCAAATAATCATCTTAATTATATTGCAGAGATAATTGGGGGAATTACTTACCTCCACCGTACATGATTTCTCTTATTTCTTCTTCTTAGAAAATGATTATGATTTTACTCCACTCTCTATTGGCCCCACCAAGTTCAGCTTTGGGCATTTCCCTCTATTGGCCCGGTTGGTTTTTTTTCCTCTTATTATACCCATGGGCCATGGCAATAAATAAGTAAAATTACCAAATTACCAAATTAACAAATACATAAAATTATATCATATATGATATGTCTTGCACATGTAATAGACATATCATAGACATATCATATATGATATGAATATCATATATGATAGGCATATCAGATATCATAAACATATCATATATGATAATGCTATTGTATGTAACATATACAATAGATATAATATGTATATCATATATGATATGCCTTGCACATGTAATAGGTATATCATAGGAAATATCATATATCATATGCCTTTGCCCATGTAAACAGGCATATCATATGAATATCATATATGATAGGCATATTATAGGCATATCATGTATGATAGGCTTATTACATGTAACATGTACATACAAAATGTGATAGGTATATCATAGGCATATTGATATTGTTATCATATATCATATATGATATATACCTATTACTTGAAAATAGGTATATCATATATGATATATACCTATTACTTGAAAATAGGTATATCATATATGATATACCTAAAACAGGTATATCATATATGATATACCTAAAACAGGTATATCATATATGATATACTTATTACTTGAAAACAGGTATATCATATATGATATTATAAGCATATATGATAAATACCTATTTCAAAAATAATATGATAGTTATATCATATATGATAGTTATATCATATATGATATTATCAAATAACATAACCATATCATATATGATATACCTATTACTTGAAAATAGGTATATCGTATATGATATATCTATTACTTGAAAACAGGTATATCGTATATGATATACCTATTACTTGAAAACAGGCATATCATATATGATATACCTATGGTATATCATATATGATAAACTTATTACTTGAAAACAGGTATATCATATATGATAGTTATATCATATATGATATGTATCAAACATGTATATCATATATGATAGTTATATCATATATGATAGTTATATCATATATGATATGTATCAAATAACATAACCATATCATATATGATATATCTATTACTTGAAAACAGGTATATCATATATGATAAGTCTATTACTTGAAAACAGGTATATCATATATGATAAGCCTATTACTTGAAAACATGTATATCATATATGATAGTTATATCATATATGATATGTATTAAATAACATAACCATATCATATATGATATATCTATTACTTTAAATAGGTATATCATATATGATATACCTGTTTTCAAGTAATAGGTATATCATATATGATATACATATTACTTTGAAATAAGTATATCATATATGATATACCTATTTCAAAGTAATATGTATATCATATATGATATAACTATTTCAAGTAATAGTTATATCATATATGATATGCTTATGATATTTGTTACATATATATGTATATCATATATGATATGTAACAGATATCATAAGCATATCATATATGATATACCTATTACTTGAAAATTGGTATATCGTATATGATATACCTATTACTTGAAAACGGGTATATCATATATGATATTATAAGCAAAACTATCCATCAAAATGTATTGTTGCAAATGTGCATGATTTCCAAACATGATGCACTTAGATCATGTCCGGTCATTGATCATGCACTTAGATCATGTCCGGTCATTGATTATGTACCCTGGTTTCATATTTTAAACAATCATTACACCTTTAGTGCTAACAGTTTCATCATCATGCTTAACTAAGTTGGTTACACTTTCTTTTAATGACATGATCTTTTCCTTTATCTTACATACATACAGTAGGAAAAATTGAGAAATCGCAATAGCTCCACTATTCATATCATGTAAGAGAAATATATCTATATATTTAGACAAATGCAATATAACAATAGCTTATCATAATTAACATAAAGGATCATTTGTTGAGTGTGACATATTAATAATGAAGTTTTACAAATAGGTTGTGTTTGTGTTCATGATATCAAACCCCATTTTACGTGTTGTTCAAGTTGTTGTTCAGATAAAGAAACCGACTTTCCATAAGCCTGTGCGTAAGCAGCCTCAAGAGCTCCAGTGGTACTACATAACAAAACGATGATTAGTAACATTATTTGACGTGTTTTGGTATAATGAATTTATAAGGTTTATGCTTACCTGAATGTCCAACAAGATCCACATGATCCTTGATTCTTGACTGGGCTAACAATTCCCGTCTTCCTCCAATCTTGCTGCCAATATAAACAACTTTTATGAAAAATCGTTTTTATAAAACAAATAAATATAGTATGTTCGGAACCAGAGTTATAATGATTTGTACAAGAAATATACCGTGTGAGGAACGACAACATCAGTGACCTTGTGAGTACCCTTTTTTAGTAGCGGAACAGTGTTGGGCAGCTCCGAGTTTACTTTTGCTGAATTCTTCCCATGTCATATCAGCAAACTCTGTTTCAAAAACCACAACATAATCAGTGAAAAAGAGACGATATCGATGTCCACCAATACTAATAAGAATAAAATCCAAAAATCCATCCCCAATGTTCAATCCCGACTCTCTACATTTAAACAAATCTATAAACATAATTTTTAAGGGGGACACCATCCTTCTCAGGGTTAATGCCGTGGATTGCAACCAATACTTCTGCTGGTGTTAGTGCAGGGCCCATGTGAGCCGAACCCTGCATTAGAAAGAAGCTTTTAAGTACGATTCCTAAACCCGATTATCTTTGTCCAGCCATGGATATGCAAATTCGTCGGATGAATATTTCGAATATAAAGCATATCACATTACAACTATACCTTACAACAACATACAAACCTTAAATCAAAGTCTATACTTCAATTAGTTCCGGCAATGCCTCTGGTGGTGGAGCACCACTGCTACCATTACGAAATGACCACCTTTATGAATAAAAAAATTCCCTTACCAAGTTGACGGGCCTCCTCTAACGACAGTTCCAAAACACGTTTTGCACGAGGAGTAAATGGAATCTCAACAGCAACAAATCCACTTGTCCTTTTGTTTTACTAGATCTCCTTGAACGGACTTTGTTTTCGCCAGCAACCGTTGATGGGAAGCTGGTAGACTGAACCAGTGCCCCAGCCATGATTGCAATCAAACGACCTACAAATAACAGATTTATAACACTGATTATACCTAACTATATAAATCAGAAATACGAAGAGAAGTTACAAAAATTTAACTAATAACAAAACTTCAATCCGAACAAAATAAAACTTTCATGGATCGAATAAATTAACACTTTCCTAGAGTCTAACAAGTAACAATTGAGTTTCCCTAGACAACTCAAGTCTCCAACCGAGCAACGGCAGAGACAAGCGGGACTGAAGGGTGCTCGGCCCCTCCTAATTTCTAAACAAATTTTTAGCTCCAATACAAATCTAAGCTAAAAAAAAAAAAAGGCCCCCTTTAATATAAAATCCTGACTTCGCCTCAACTAGCAAGTGAAAGTAATCGACTCGAACAATCAAGTACTAGTTTGCAAATAGTGTTGTTACACTTTATAAAGGTTCAAAATATCGGTAGCGCTTGATATTAACATGTCTAATTCATTACTAACCATATCTATAACTTTTATGCTAGATAGCTAATAAAGTTGAAACCGTAAATAGTATCGAAAAGTTCATTGTGATTATAGAAAACTATCATATCATTTTCCATTCCAAAAGCTGAATACAAAAACTTCCAGGATCATTAATTATATTATATAACAACACAATTAGATGACATTATATATGATTTTGATATAAGAAATTAAAAAATTAAAAAACAACTCTTCTCCTTGCTCATTTTTCCAAGACGTCACATGAGCTCCATACAAATATACCTGCAAGAATAGAAAGGTTAAAGAACAAAACCTTAAGTACTTAGCCAACGGAGATTCATGCAGCGGCGGTGAATCACCAACCGGGACTTCCGTAACCGGCGATTGACTCGCCGGAACTTCGATAACCGGCGATTGACTCGCCGTAACTTCGATAACCGGAGAATCAGACGTCTGAACTCCCAAAACCGAAGAATCATCCATTGAACGAGATTCTAGCAGATCGAGAGATTAGGGTTTTGAAATTGAGTGTGTTTGTAGAAGATTGAGAGATTAGGGTTATGAAATTAAAAGAGAGAAGAGGCTGGAATGAGAAAACACGGGAGGAGGGAAAAAATAGAAATGTGAAATGACCAAAATACCCTTCCGGGTTTATTTTCATTAGTTTTAAGTGGTTAAATCTGGACCATTGATCATCTTGATCAAATGGTCCAGAATAGGTCTTTTGGTCTTAGTCAATAATGAGGTCTTAAATGATCTCTTTTCTATATATATATAGGGAGAGGTTCTTATAAACCAAAACTTAAAGTAAAATAAGTAAAAAAAATATGAAAAAATAATTTATTATATGTGTAATTTTGTATTATGTTTATTTATTCAATTATAACAAACTTTAAAAAAGCAAGTTTTGATATGTATCAAAATATATGTCGTTTAGGGACTGTGAATCAAATTCTTTGTTTTTGTGCAGTAAATATTCAAATTTGATGCACAACGGTAAAACTACCCATTTTATGATGTACAACAAAACTTCGTTTTTTAAAGTTTGAGATATGGTTAAAATGAACGATAATCCAAAATATCTAACGTTACAAATTATTTTTTAATTTTTTTTTACTTATTTTACCTTAAGGTTTGTTTTACAAGAACCAACCTCTATATATATATATATATATATATATAAACACATAATATGCATATGAGAGTCTTTTTTTCTTAAAGCTTTTTTTTAAGAAAGCTTCGAGTTGGTTTTAGTTTGTATTAATATTTATTTGTATGAAAAAAAAACTCCGTATTTTACTTTTTGTTTAAGTTTTTTGTGGTTTTCCTTTTTTTCTTCGCATTTTGTTTTAGTTCGTAAGAAGTTTTGTCCGCCGCAACACATACAGATAACCACACTCGTTAGAAACTTTTGAGATGTGGTTCGCGTTCATTAAGATGGGAATCTTTGCTGTAAAGTGATAGTTGGAGTTCTAGTACTTTTGGATAAAAACACACGTACATTTTAAACTTATATTCCCCTCAATTACCTTTTTATATTAAAAAAGGACTCTCATATACATGTTATGTGTTTCTATATTTATATTTATTTTCAAAATTATCTTCTTTTACCGGAAAAAAAAAAAAAAGTCTTGCATAGTCATTTTTTATTTATATTTATTTTCAAAATTATCTTCTTTTACCGGAAAAAAAAATAGTCTTGCATAGTCATTTTTTAGTAAAGTATTATCAGACCATAAATGTTGTTTTCTCCTGTTTACGATTGCGATATTTTATACAAATATGTAGACGGTGATTTTGATTCGAATAATCCAAGAAAATCGATATCGTAAGCAGCTAAGCAAGAATTCTCGAAAAACACTTTGATATATTCAATCAAAGTATTTAATACTGCGTGACCCAACGAAATTAGACACAATTTGATCAAGATGTGGTGCAGTTTCGCTAAAAGTCGGAATATTTGCTGGCAAGTGACATTTCACAGCTATAGTCTTTTAATATTAGTTTGAAATTTTGAATTGTATATCAAGAAAATTACCTTAGTAATAACTTCTATAAACTATTGAATATGTTTACAAGTAGGGTATTTCAGTACGAAAGATATCAGGTGACCCGATAATCTAGAAGTTATAAGTTTAAAATGTAAATAATTATGTAGGGTTGAAATTAAGAAAAACTATTAAAAAATTTAAAACTAAATAAACTAATGATAACTTTTCATTTCAAAAGTCCACCATAATTTATTTTTGTTTGAAAATTAATTATCTCAAAAAATGTTACATCTATTAAACAAATAAATTACACCATCAAAACAAGCATTTTTTCTTTTTTTCTATAGAGCATCCACTTAGAGATGGCAAGAAAATCCGAATCCGATACCCGTACCCGATTTGATCGGGGAATCCCGAGTTGACTAGGGATGGGAACGGGGACGAGGAATCCCCGGATTTCGAAACCGGGGATGGGGATACCTCTCAGATTCTCGAACCCGTCCCCATTCCCGTACCCGAATATATTTAAGTATTTTATATATACATATATAAAAATCAAATAATCTTACACTAAATATTTCAAATCCTAAGTAACTTATATACAAACAATGATTTACTCTCATGTTTTGAACAAATATTTTTTTGATAATGATTCAAACTCACTGAACAAATTATAAATTATTGGATTAAATTTTTTCTATTCTTGTTTGATTGTAATCATCTAGTAACCACTAGCCATTAGCCAACCTATTAACAAAGTTATTGTTCATGTTTTTGTTGATTTAATTTGATGAATCAATATATATTGTCTTGATTGATGATTATGTATAATTTTTATATATAACTTGGCATAATAGAAAATGTTATAACAAAAGGATAATATAATGACATTATGAAAAAATAATCTTCGATTCCCCGCATCCCCCGATGGGGATGGGGATAGGGATGGGGTTGAATCATATTCCCCGATGGGGATGGGGGACGGGGATGTGGATGGAGAGTGAGAACCGGTGACAGGGATGGTAAATGTGATCCCCGCAAATCCCCTCCCTGTTGCCATCTCTACACCCACTCTATATACTTTTCACGAAAAAAAAATCGGGTTTTTTTTATGGGTTATAAATTTTATAATCACAAAATCACTGTTGAACAAATCAAAGTTTTAAAATTCATATTTAGTGTTCAAATCATATATGATATTGCCTTACGAATATCAACATTTGGCTATAAATGATATTTATATTTAGAGTCTTAGTTTTAAAATTCATATTCATATAAGTTATACATTATATAATATTGTTGTGTATTAAAATTTATATTTAGAGTTAAAATCATGTGTTTATTGTCTTACGAGTTTTTGAAATTTTACATATATAATATCACATATGATTTTAGTTTTATCACATATGATTTTAGTATAATCACATATGATTTTAATATTATCACATATATTTGTTAGTACATTATATTTTTTTGTCAAAAAACGAGAAAAAATAAAACTCGTCAAAATTCGATTTTTCTCTAAATTTAGGTAGTTTATATAAATTTTATAGTTCTCTTTTATAAAATTTTACGTATTGGTGTAAATATAACATGTGATTTACCGTTACAATTTCTATACCCATAAAAAAAAAAAAAAAAAAAAAAAATCGTCGAAAATATATAACACTATTGCTCTAAATAAATATAAAAACGAGACGATCACAACGGTGTATTTGGTTTTGTCTAACAATTAACGATTTGTTAGATAATTTAATTTTAAAAAAGAAAAAAAATTAAGTTTTGATTTTAATATTAGCCAAATAAAATAAAGGGCTAAGATGGTGTATCTTAATTGTTGAAAAATTATAGGTTTTAATTGATGAATTTTCTAATTATGTAATATATTTGAAATATTTATATTAAATTTATTGTTTTACAATGCCAAAGTAATACGGAGTACCTGTAACTCTAACTAGATTGTTAAAATAGAATCTTATTTTATTTCTTAATAAAAAGACAAGTATTAATTATAAGTATGTTCGATTAACATATACATGGGGAAAAAAAAAAAAAAACTGATTATTTTGAATAATACATAATTCCGTTTATGGTTTACTAAAGACTAAATTGCAATTTTAGTTCTTAAAGTATTTTGGATTCGTTTATTTTGTCTTTCAACTTTTTGTTTCTCCATATTAATCGTTCTTTAACTTTTTAAATTTCTCTTTATTTGTTTTTCCCGTCAAATTAAAGTTAAATTTCTCCATTAAATCTTATCACATTTAGTTGAATAATACATTAGTACAGTTTGTAGTTGGAAATTATATATTCATTATTATAAGAATAGAATTTATATAGTTTTTTAATATTCACAATTATATTTGTGGACCAACTCCTGTCCTACTTGTTTAATATCCCGTTAAATTGAATAAATCCACATTATACCATTCTTCTCCTCTATATCATTTAATATATTTTTTTAAAAATAAAAATCCATTGCGTTTAGCTCTCCTAAAATTATGACGTCACTAAAGTTGTATATTTATTAGTTATTTTCTTTTTAAGTTGAAGGTTATATAAATCATTGTCAATCGAACTTGTATTGATTTGAAAGAAAAGTAGACATGGATTAAATTATTATTCGCAAGTTTTGTATAAAAATGTAATTGTTATATATAACGAGTCTTATTTTTTTAATCTGTCGATCCCAGTCAACACGACCGAGAAAGCTCTAAACTCATAGGATAGTTTCTACGTTGGTGGGTTTAAATTTGAATTTGAGACTTCCACTACCTATTTTTCATATATTTACTGCTAAGGCATAAGATGTGGACTTGGTTTAGCAGTATGATATTATAGATGTAAGTGTATATCTCATTCTATATTGAGATTGAAATTGATGGTTAGAACATCACCGGTGGCGAAGGTGTGTTAGGGTACCCACCTCCAAAACTTTTGAAATAGTGTTAATTTATATTTATTTTGACAATTACTGACGTTCGAAAAATTGTTTTGGCTTGTATGGTGCAAAATTTTGGCTTCGTCACTGAAAATCGTATAAATAGATGTAAATAAGGTATTACATAATAAATTGTATGTCAAAAAAAATACAGTTTCATCAACATCTTGATAAAAATGAAAACAATAAACACAAACATTATCTCAAAAAAAAGTTGTCCACATTTAAAGATGGGTGACCCAAAAATATGAAAAAAATAATAGTGGCATTCTTTATATTGGATGGATCATATCTATCAATGTCTTGCTATAAGAACTTGAGTGGATTAAAAAAATAATAATAATAATAATAAAAAAATATAAATAAATAAAAAAAATTAATGGCTATTTGAATTAGTATTTTAAGGAAACCCAATCTTTAAAGTAATCTCATGTCAAAAAATAAAATAAAAAAAAGCACCAAATTTAAAAATGAAGTTTGGTAAGGAACTCACTTCACAAATGGTACCAGAATGGCAAGAAGCATACATGAAATATGATTTCCTCAAGTCACTCTTGAAAGATATCTCGATTTCCCGACAAGGGAAGCACAATGAAGCGTCTCCACGCCATCCCTCGTCGCGAAAAGGGAACATGTTGAAAAGAAAGTCTTTGTATAGAGCTTTTAGTGGACTAACGAATCGTTATGGGAATTATGGTGACAAAGATTACGATGTTGAAGTGATTCAAGTGAGTGAAATGCAGATACATGAACAACAACCCGAGTGTTTGAATTATCAAACTATGTTTCTTCGTGCATCCGAGGAAGGTGGAGAGAACGAGCTTGTGTTTTTTAAAAGGCTTGACGACGAGTTTAATAAAGTTATTAATTTTTATAGAAGTAAGGTTGGTGAAGTTGTGATTGAAGCCGAAGAGTTGAATAAACAAATGGATGCACTCGTTGCTCTTCAAGTTAAAATTCATGATCCACATTTTCATAGTTCTCCACCACCGGTAAATTCAGGTAAAACTGTTTATCTTTTTATTTCGTTTTGATATAATAAAAAAGCAGTTTTGAGCAAACTGTTTATCTGATTATTTGTGAGTGAAATAAATTGTTATTTTTGGAATATTTAAGGTTCATCGGCGTTAGAGGAGATTCAAGAAGCTGATGAAAAACAAGAAAGAGATCAAAACAAGACGGATTCTTTAGATGTATTAAATCATGTTAAGATCAATATCATACCAGAATCTGCAATATCCACCTTGAGATCTCTTTTTGATGGCAAGAAAACGAACTTATCATTTAGCAAAGGAGAGCTTAGAACAGTACAGGCGAAGCTAAAGCAGGCTTTTGTTGAGTTTCATAGAAAACTTCGGCTTCTAAAAACCTACGCGTATGCACTTTGTCCTGTTTTAAGTGATAGTTTATTTTAAGGAATAAGTGAATTAAGTTGTTTACTTTGTTTTTGACAGTTTCTTGAATCAAATGGCTTTCTCCAAGATCATGAAAAAGTATGATAAGGTTACATCAAGAAACGCATCAAAAGCTTATTTAGAGATGGTTGAGAATTCTTACTTGAGCAAATCTGATGAGGTACGATCATTGATTATTGTTTTCTCATTTGCAGATTAATTGAAAAGTAATATTGCCTGGTTCGTTTAGGTTGTAAAGCTCATGGAACGAGTAGAAGCTGCATTTATTAAGCACTTTGCCAATGCAAATCGCCGTCATGGAATGAGCGATTTAAGGCCTAGATCTAGAAGAGAAATGCATCGAGTAACATTTTTTGTGGGTAAGTTATGAAATGCCAAAGAAAACGAGTTATTCGATACATAGTAACAAACTTTAGTCTGATTTCTATTCTAGTAAATTTTTATGCAATAAAATAGAGGTTAATCCATTGCTAATTACGATATATGCAACTCATCGATACAGGTTGTTTCTTTGGTTGCTCGATAGCACTTATATTGGCAGTCATCTTAACAGTACACGCGAGAGAACTTCTCAACCACGAAGGTCGTGACCAATATATGACCAACATATTTCCATTATACAGTTTATTCGCATATATCGTGTTACATATGCTAATGTATGCTGGAAACATATACTTTTGGAAGCGTTTTCGTGTCAATCACTCCTTTATTTTCGGGTTTAAACCAGCTACAGAATTGGGTTCTAAAGAAATCCTACTTCTTAGCTCTGCTCTATCAGTACTTACTCTTGCAGCTGTACTCTCGAATCTTGAAATGGAAATGGATGAAAGAACACAAAGTTTCTCAGCGTTAACTGAACTCGTCCCTCTAGGATTAGTCATCGTAAGAAATTTCTAATTTTCCCCTTGGTAACTTCTATAGACCGAAAACATATGCTAAATAAATTATAACTTGTGTTTGACAGTTTGTTCTTCTGATAATGGTTTGTCCGTTTAACATCATCTATCGAGCAAACCGGTTCTTTCTCATAGTGTTTCTATGGCAATGCGTTTGTGCTCCTCTTTATAAGGTCAACTTCCCCGATTTCTTTTTGGCTGATCAATTAACCAGTCAGGTTCAGTTACTCAGGACGTTGGAATTTTATATATGCTACTACGGTTGGGGGGACTTTAAGAGAAGAGCCAACACATGTAATCAAAGCGATGTTTATCAAACTCTTTTTATATTTATCGCAGTTATCCCATACTGGTTTCGTTTCCTACAGGTAACTCAACCTCACACTAGTGTAGTCAAGCTGTATGTTTTTACAAGAAGCGCGGTATAATATGGTTGTGTTCATGTTTTGTGTATTATGTCAGTGTTTGCGATTGTTGTTTGAACGGAGAGACTCTGATCAAGCCCTGAATGGACTAAAGTACTTGTCAACAATTGTTGCTGTTATTACAAGAACAATTTACGTTCAAAGAAGAGGCATGACTATGAGAATCATCGCTGCTTCAAGCTCGGGTGTGGCTACAATATATAACACCTACTGGGATATGGTGAGGGATTGGGGTCTTCTTTGTAAAAACTCCAATAACCCGTGGTTAAGAGATAGACTCATTTTACCAAACAAATCGGTCTACTTTGTAGCAATGGTAGTGCTATTACCGCGAACTATATATTTCCTTTAGTTCATCTTTAGTTTTAGATATATTATAATTCTTGATGAATTTTCAGGTATTGAACGTGTTACTAAGACTTGCGTGGATGCAAACCGTGTTAGACTTCCATGAAGCTCCGATGCTCCATAGAAGTATGCTAATATTTGTGGTTGCTTGTTTGGAGATCATTCGTCGAGGTATATGGAACTTCTTTAGGGTCGAAAATGAGCATTTGAACAATGTAGGGAAATTTCGAGCTTTTAAGTCGGTTCCACTGCCTTTTAGCTACGAAGATGAGGACAAGGATTTATGATTCATATATATGTTATATATGTAACAAACAAAAATAGTTGGAAATGATTGTTAGTTTTGTTAATCAAATGTTTTCTAATGCCCGCATTCTACCATCTTTTTTCTTCACAAATAAAATCGATGCATCCAAGGAGAAGAGTTAGGGTGGATAAAACATTTATCCAATAATTCTTGTAATTGACTCATTAATTCTTTCATTTCGGCTGGAGCTAACCTATATGGAGCATTCACTACAACTGCAACACCGGGTGTCAATTATATTCTATTCTTAACAAATAATCTTACTTACTCTTATCTTTACCGCAAGACAAACTTCTTCCCCAATGTCTTCCCTTTTCAAAGCCTCAGCTTGTGTTCAAGTATCAATTGAGATACCCGACTCACACAAGCCAAGATTGTGATACCAACTTCACCCCAACAAATAGGTGTTCTACACTTACTTCCGTACAACATAGTATAAGGTGCACAATTTACACTTGTTTGATAACTATTGTTGTAGGAAAATTCTACTAACGGCAAATGATCTTCCCAATTGCCCTCAAAGTCTATTACACAAGCACGAAGCAAATCAACCAACGTTTGAATAGTTCTTTCGCTTTTCCCGTTGGTTTAAGAGTGATAAGCCGTGCTAATATTAAGTCTTACCCCTAACTCTTCTTGAACACCCCTCCAAAAATGAGAAGTAAAACGAGTATTTCTATCAGATACTATTGAAACCGGAACTCCATGCCTTACTACAGTTTTCTTTACAAACATTTCCGCCATCTTTTCCGAAGAAATGACTTCCTTAATTGGTAAGAAATGAGCACTCTTATTTAATCTATCCACAATTACCCAAATGGCGTCATTCTTTCTCCCAGATTTCGGTAACTTCGTCACTAAATTCATAGTGAAATTTTCCCATTTCCAAACCGGTATTTCTAACGGTTGCATCTTTCCGACACAACATAAATGAATAATGCATCAATTTGTTGTACAAAACGCATTGGAAAGTGGTATATATATCATTTTACCCGATAAACACGTTTTTATAATTTAGAAACAAATTAGCCGGTTTTAGGTATAATATAGATAACAAATTATTTTTTTTAAGTATTACATGGATAAAATTGAACAAATTTGTTGCTATTTGGTAGAGTTAACTCATCTTTGGAACTTAACTTTTGAATAATGCATCAATTTGTTGTACAAAACGCATTGGAAAGTGGTATATATACCATTTTCATGATAAACAAGTTTTTATAATTAAGAAACAAATTAGCCGGTTTTAGGTATAATATAGATAATAAAAAAAACTTTAAGTATTACATGGATAATTGAACAAATTTGTTGCTATTTGGTAGAGTTAACTCATCTTTGAAACATAACTTTTGATCAGTAAAGAATTACACGAGGTTTTTATTAAATATGACTTATTTGTAAAAACATTCTCTATGGTTTGACCAAATTGCATATGTGATTACAATTCTTACATTTTTGAAATTACAATCCTCGGTTCTTGTGAGAAACGTTTGGTGCGCAGGGATGGAGGAAGGAAAACTTTTATATAAAAAATTATTATATAAAAGGTTAAATGTCGTGGACGTAGATGATTAAATCTATGAACACATGGATATAAAAAATAGTGTTTCCACTCCATCAAGACATCAAGTAGCGATTTTCAACTATTTTTCATTCATATTGAATTTTAAAGGGAAAAAACTAAAAGTATTTTTCGTCTCGTATTAAAATTTCCGAGGGGACAACTTATGACGGGCCGGACATTATTACAACCTGCCCAGGGCCCAGAGAGTTTAGAAAAAGCGAAGGCCCAGCCACTGGAAAACTAAAGCCCAAACAAATAAAAGTGCCCTAATTCTAGACTAGACTTCGTCTACAAATATTCAGATTGCGTCTTCTTAGCGTATTCATTTTCACCGGCGTTCATGGTAACAGTTTAGTTTGTAATTTTTTATTTTATTTTATTTTTTATATATTCGAAATTGTGAATTTTGAAAAAAAAAATAATATAAATGCACAAGTACTAAGGTATCGTAATAATAAGGTTTACGATAGCCTGTTTAACTTAATTGTGCAATAATAAGGTTAGGGAACCGCTTTGCAGCCTTGATTATAATCTGTTTATACTGTTTATTGCTGCCTGTATATCCCTCACATTATTTTTTTTAATCTGTTTTTTGAGCAATCTTACTTATTTAATTAGTTTTTACATTTTATTTTCAGTAATAAACTGTTTAAGGATATAAGTAATTACGTATAATGCTCTAAAAAAATTTACAACTTAATTAAAACTATGAGTAAAAGTTGTTAGTGATGTCTTGGTGGCAATTTAAAATTTGATAAAACTCTCATAAAATTCGAGAGGTATCAAGTTCGAAATCTTAAAATTTTTATATTTATCGGCTCAAGGAGTCATTAACCAAAAAAAAATGTTAGCGGTCTCTATGGATTGGGTGTTACTAAATTATAAAATTGATAAAAAAAAAGATTTTAGTTACAACAATGATCATCACATAAAATACAAAGATGCAGATAGCGTGAACACACTGGTGTGGAAATACTTGGTCAAAGAAACGGTATACAGAACAAACGACTTACAAGTTATTTACATGTGAATCTTGTCATGCGTCCTCAATCGACTTTACTCGTCGTGCTTAAAAAGCGTATTATATGTGCTGAATTTGTCCTTAATCAACTTTGTATTCGACGTGCTTAGAAAGCAACTTTGTATTCGACGTGCTTAGAAAACGGATTATATGAGCTGAATCTGTTTATTGTTGGGTAGCTTGATCATATATGCCATTGTAGATTTTATATCGTTTCTAGTCTTGTTTTACATCTATTGACTAAATATATAGAAGTAACCGTTTATTAAGTAACAAGTAAAAATTTTATAAATAAAAGTTTAAATTACAACTTTAGTCGCAAATGCTTCATATAAAATAGAGTAAATTACATAGATCGTCCCTAAGGTTTATATGAAATTATGAATTTCGTTGCATGGATCGTCCCATTGTTTAAACTAATTACTCATTTCGTCCCTAATTTGGACGTCCGTTAATTTCCACCGTTAACCTTCCCTCACGTGTTAAACACGTGAGGGGTATTTTAGTCATTTTGCACTCTTCTTTTTCATTTTAACAAAACCCCAAAAGTCAGATTCATAATCCCAAAAGTCAAAATCAGATCCAAAAATCACCAATCTTCTTTTTCATTTTAACAAAACCCCAAATCAAAAATCCCTTTTCTTTCTTCTTCTTGTTCATTAGTCATCATCGATCTCTAGATCCATTCTTTGATTTCATCGCTCTAAAACTGTTGCTAACCCAGCCTAGCTGGTGCACCTCCATACCCACCACCGTAGCCACCTTGAGCTCCACCATTTCCTTGAGCACCGTAGTTCCCAGTAGCTTGTGATGGATCAGCTCTCCATCCTGAATTCCCGTAACCTGAATTTCCATTGGCATCACCATAACCACCTCCCATATAGCTTCCACCACCCGACTGCATATCTCCACCACCACCAGCAGCACTAGAATTGCTATTTGGAGCACTCCCAATACGTCCACCAACAGCACCATACCCAGCAGGATTACCATATGACCCATCGTTACCACCATACCCACCACCATAACCGTAACCTTGATTTCCATACCCAGCAGCCCCACTTGGAGACTGACCCGTAGGTGCTGCTGCTGCGGCGGCTGCTTGAGGACCACCACCGCCACCACCAGAAGCACCCCATGGTTCAGATAGTCAAAATCGGCACCATATTGTTTAGATAGTCAAACGAACAACAGCATGTCTTCCACACCGCCGCCACACCACCACCATCTCCGCCGTGTCAATACAATTCTTGATAAGTGACCCTTTTTATTTTACTTCACGGGATTCAATCACATTTTATTCAACAGTGATGAGTTTTAGAAATTAGGTTAAATATTAGGGAAAGGGGATAATATAATTGAAGACTGCGAAATGACGAAAATACCCCTCACGTGTTTAACACGTGAGGGAAGGCTAACGGTGGAAATTAACGGACGTCCAAATTAGGGACGAAATGAGTAATTAGTTTAAACAATGGGACGATCCATGCAACTTTTCAAAGTTAGGGACGAAATCCATAATTTCATATAAACCTTAGGGACGATCTATGTAATTTACTCTTTAAAATATTAAAAACATTGTTTTATGAAAATAAATGTATTATATTAGGAGGATTTAGTCACTTTACATTTTTTTTAATCATCAGAAGGTTTCTAGCATAGTTGTAAGCGGTTCTACTCACAAGGCAAAAGTTTGTGGATTTAAGTCGAGTAAATGGCAAAAATAAGAAATTCGTGTGTGATATGTTGTATACGCAATAAGACATTTACCGGAAAAAGAATAGGATCAAAGGAGATCATGATGCATAAGAACATCACTTTTGGTGAAATTGTTATTTTTGTTTATACCATAAGCCTGTTACATTGTCCTCGATGTTTAAAGTTTAAACATTGTTTTCTTATTACTTATTTAAAGCAAAAGTAGCTACAAAGTTGTCGCTGAACTTATTAAATATGAGATCTCACTAAATATTCACTTCTTAATTTCGTACTATATATGACCTACTTTAATTACTCAATCAAAATAAGTGGCCTTTAATTTGAGTCCAAGAGGACAATGGTAATCAAACTCGTAACATGTGAGTATGTGACCTTCAAAAGGGCTACGTTTAGGTTCGTTGAACCAAAATAATCTTTCGGTTTGATATTATCAAATGAGTCAAATCAAATCGCTCTTTTATAATTAAATAACTAAACAAAAGGTTTTATTTATTTATTTAATTTAGTTCGGTGAGGAATTTGTATCGCTTTTGATATTTATCAAACCCGTTATTATTTATGTAGCATGCATATGGATGTAATTTATTGTAGATACGATTTATATTTAATTGTAAACCCTAATTCGAGGTCAATAATATTAACTTTCTCCGAGTTGAATATATATTTACCGGGTAAATCATATCTATTGCAAGTATTAATTTAACTATTTATCTTTGTGCTTATCTAACTTGTCGACTTTAATCTTGACATGATTGATCGCATAGTCAAGCAAGACTACAATTTTGGTGTATTTTCCGACAAATTAATTATCTAAAAGTTCATACAAATGACAAGAGTATTCGATTCAATGCAAAATCGTCTAAAATTAATACTACTAAACTCGGCACCCGATACATGATAAGCCATAGTTATAACAAATTTGATTATGACAAGTTAATGTTTAAAATGTGAACATTGTTTCAAGATGATAAACATGTTATCAGATGGTGCCAAAGTAATACCTTGGCATGTAAAGCCAAACACAACTTTGACATAATTTTCAAGTACTATAGAGTTGTAAAAATTTGTTTATATTTTATTAGGTTATTGAATCATCGATCATACGGCATTCTTAAGACTAAAGAGAAGGAACTGACATGTCGTTATAAATATTTATGTCGATTTTCTAGTGTATGTTTTGATGTGACGATATTACGGAAAGCCATGTGAAGATAGAGCAAAAATAAATACGATTACAACACATATATAGATAGAGGTATTAAATTCCACATAAAAATGTCATTTTCGTTTATAAGTACCTTTTTATCTTTTTTTTTTTTTTTAACAAAATAAACAAGTTGGTGAAATTAATCATGTTTAAGAAAATTTCAGAAATATATGAACCCTACAAACATCTACATGTTTATTGCGATACACACTTGCAAGCATTTTACAACTCTATAAAAATAGCAAAAGAAAAAAAATACCAAAAGGAAACATTAAACCCGATAACCATGATAATGAGATCACTCGTTTTCCTAGAACATAAGAGAACTAGACGTCGAAGAATTCATAAGATGAAGAATGTTATCCCAATAGTTTTTGGTTTTGTCTTCAATTGGTCGATTAAATTTGTCACCACAAACAAGGCCTAGATCAGAATTGTCACTCTTGGTAAAGCTACAATGGTCGCTAGTGTTTGAACTACATAACAAAAGATCTGTAAAATGTTCCAAGAAATTGTCATTCGGCACATGTTGGTCATTATTGATGATTGATTGCAATGGTTGAGTCGTCCATGTGTTATTTACGACTGGTGTGGTCATGTCATTAAATCCGTCCATTCCATTTTCACGGTCTTTGTATTCTTGAACTTCATCACATTCTTTACGTACAATTTCCTTATGTTCATCAAGGTACCTCATTGGCGGATCATATGCACCGGTTAGTGAACATATTGTAGAACTTACTTTGTTTATAACTGGACTCATGGATCGAATCTTTGATTGCTTAACCAATCTAGCTTCAGCTTCGAGCCTAGCACTCTCCCATTGAGCCATGTGGCTCAAGTTAGTTGTTCCTTTTGAGCGTCCATCATTGGAAGAAAGGGCATCATTCTTCGGCTTGTGGCTTACTGGATCAATTCCCATTTTAATTAACCGTTTTTTAAGATGAGTATTCCAGTAATTCTTGATTTCATTATCCGTTCTCTTTGATAAGTGAGTGGCTATGGCCGACCATCTTAATAAGAAGACAATCAAACCAAAAAAAAAGAAAAAAAATCAAACAAATCACAATCATATCATTAGAATAATCTAAACAAACATAATTGCAAGATCAATATCTTTATTTTCAAAATAGTTTAGCATGATCCTAAAGACAAATAATTAATACATAACTTGGGATCTAATAAAAAGCAGAAAACGATGTATATTATTTTAAATTTTAAAATTTTAAATTTTAAAAAGCAAATCAAAATTTAATAATATGATGGTGAACTCTAAAAGAAATGTTGAAAACAACAATTGTTTTGGACTAAACATCAATCAATCAATATAGTGTAATAATCAACTAGCTAAAAATGCAATATATATATATATATACTTGAATTTCAAATCGAATTAATCACCAGAATAATAACCTATCAATTACACTTTACAAAAATAATCACCTAATTCGTGACGAATTTCTCGCGACACTTTATCGTCGCGAAAATACATAAAACAAAATCAGACCAAAAAAAACTCGTCGTCGCGAAAATGAATATTGACGCGAGAAATGAATAGTGTCGCGACAACGTGTCGAATTTTTATTGGTCTGATTAAAATATGTGTGATTTCGCGACGAAAAAAACATCGCGAGAAATCTGTCACGAATTAGGTGATTATTTTTATAAAATGTAAGTAATAGGTGATTATTTTGGTAATTTGAAATATTCATTTTAAATGATAGAACAATCTTAAAAATTTGTCCTTGGTTTATAAAAATAAGAATGTAAAGAAAAGTACCTATTACCCAATAGAGCATGAAGCTGAATTATGGTTTGTTCTTCTTGAAGACTAAATTTTCCTCTTTTAATATCTGGTCTAAGATAGTTTATCCACCTCAATCTACAACTCTTCCCACATCTTTGCAACCCTGAATTTATGTTATAACTATTATCTCGATCATCATCGACAATATGTTTTTTGAAATACACAAAGATACCGCTAGGTTAAAAGTCTGTTAATAACTTTAATATAAGATAAAATATTAGAGTTTACAAAGTGGCAGAAGGCAAGCGGGCGACAAGCTGCGCCGCTAACCCTTTTTATAAAGACAGGAGATTAATATACCGGCTTTTGACGGCAAAGCTCTCCAGCTTCCATGACCATGTTCTTGAATGTAAGCTAAAAGCTTTTGATCTTCTTCGGGAGTCCATGGTCCTTTCTTTAATCCCACCTTAACACAACATGGTGCTCTTCCCATTTTCTTGAGAGAAATTGAAGAAAGTAAGTAAAATGGTGGGGTGTGTTTATGTTTATATACTTATACAACTACATAATGTTGTCATGGATGAGAGAGATGGGTATAAAAGAATTGTCAGCAACATAGAGGGGATACATATTGATAGTACAACTTACAAAAAACAAATTTTATTCTATTATATAATTGTATCATATAATTTTTTATTTTTTTTAATTAATCACCAGAATAATCACGCGACATTTTTTATAGTCACGAGAAGTACATAAAACAAAATTAGACCGATAAAAATCGGACACGTCGTCGCGAAAATGTATATTGACGCGAGAAATGAATAGTGTCGCGACATCGTGTCTGTTTTTATTGGTCTGATTAAAATATGTGTACTTTTGCGACGAAAAAAATGTCGCGAATTAAGTGATTATTTTTGTAAAATGTAAGTGATAGGTGATTATTTTGGTAAAATTTGGTATAATGTTTGTTGTCACTCTTCTCGAGTATAAGCATGACTTTATATCTCTCTTAATGTTAGTATATTTAATTAAGAAACTTTATACTACATATGCCTATAACTATTACTTAATACAACTTTTAATTGGTTCAAGAAATGTAATGGGAATGAGAAAGATAATGGAATATAATGATTAACTAGTTTTCATTAACCCCAATTTGAAGGGTAATGAATATTACTTATTAATGGGCAATGATTGATTGATTTATAACAAACCAACCTTCATCAATCATTTTCATTTCCATTGATTACCTACTAATACCCCCAACCAAGCATGCCCTAACTTTAGATCCGGTCTAAAAATATTACATAGGCATACTTGACATTGATTTTTGATAGAAAACAAGAAAAATCTTATCCGCGTTTCGTGTCGGGAAAACGTTACTATTTCGACTGGGTTATACAAAATGAGTATGAATAAAAGATATTTGCGTGACTAATTAGAAACTAATTAAAGTAAATGAAAAAATTAAGGTTGGAGGCTAAAAATTGTTAGAATGTGAACAAAATCTAATGATCATATTGAAAATATATTAAAGGTAGGGGACAAAATGAAATGTGGCAAAGTTTAAGGGTCAAAATATGGCAAAGTTTAAGGCTCAAAATTAAAAAAAAATTTAAAAATGGAACAAACTATTAAGTAGAATGAAAATTGATATTATGTATAATATAATATAATATAATTGGTTCTCATCAAAAATATATGTCCAAGAATAAAATGAAAACATTTGTAAAAAAAAAAAAAGCAATCCTGTTTATTTCTTTTTGTTACTAATTTTTATGAATTACTACTAACATAACAATGAGGTTACACGATAACTTAATAAGACACACAACATTAGCGGTACGTAAATAAACTCGACCCAAACTTAGATGTACTAGTATACAAAAACTATACAATACGCATTTCTTACGTTGATAAAAATAAGAAATAAATGCTAGCTGATTGGTCTTATGATGTTGAACATATTATTGGATTAAACGGTTTAACCAAACATTTTTTTACTAAGATAATTATTTCTTATTATTGGGAAGTTACAATCAAAGGAAGTGTACATAATGATCAAAATCTTTTGGTTGAAAATATTCAACTAAGGTGTTGGAAAAACTTACCATTTTAGTGTAATAAGGCAACTAGAGACACCAACAAAAGTAAAGGCTACCATCCAATTGTATTAAATATGTAACATCATTTGTGGTGGTAGGGTCAATAATCGACATAGAGATTAAAAGGTGTAGGGGCCAATTTCCCGTTTCTCATCTTCAACATTTACATTAGAGTTAAAGCCATGATTGATTTCGTATTCGGTTTAAGTAAATCAATGATAAAACGATAAAAAGGTAAAAGTTTTGGGAACGCTATTTAATGAGATAGTCGATAACGTATTATGATATGGATACGTGTTGTCGTTTGGTCGGTTTTTTGTTCATTAAATACTTTGAAAGTACTCCCTACGTTTTTAATTGTTCTTTGACATTTATTTTCTCAAAATGTACTTCAATTGATTATTATCGAGGTATGTACCGTAACTTAGTTGATATCTTTTTAAACTATTAAAAAGAAATTATCAAACGAAAAGAGGAAGAGATTTAGATTTTCTCCATGATTTGGCATGAGGTCAATTTGAATCGGATAAACCCTCGTTAAATATAAGGGTTTAAAGTTCGATTCACATCAGTTGCACTATTCGTTTAAAGCGTTAATAACATGGATACTTAGTAGTAATAGTGATCTTTGTGGTACTATTCCTAAATGAAGACAGCTAACCCATCATCATATCATTAATGGTTAATTTTCATGGAAAGAGTAGGACAATTATGGTTACCATAGTACTATAATTAAGACCTAGGACAAGGATATATTCGTCTTTTTAACTCTTCATAATAACACCCCGGCCATGATTAAATGCATCTCATGTGGATGCTTATATCACTTGGTCAATGAAATTTACTCCCCCTATATAGGGGTGTCGATTTTACTCGAATCTGAATTACTTATTCAATTAGAATTCGGTTCAAGTTAGATGGGTTAAACATGAATAAACCCGTATAACTCGAATAAGTTAAGTTTGACGCTATGGTTTTAATTTACTCTTTGAACCTTAGTAAGTAATTAAGAGGGTTATGCGAAAGTCTTTCGTTATATATGCTAAAATTAGAATGTCATGACTTGAATGGGTCAAACTCAAACTAACCCGACCCGAATAATCCTTAAACCCAATTAACACGATGTATAAATCTCAAAACCTGAATAACACGACCTAGTTAACACCCCTCCATGAGCTTCAAAAGCATTTTGTTTTTTGTGTGTATGGCTGCAGATAATGTTCGCGTTACTAACAACCTGTATCATTTTCCCTATAAACTCGTATATAATTAGTAATTACCAACTAAATATTACAAATATTGATTATACATTAAACAAAGATTAAGTTACACATTAATTACTTCGACTTCTTTGACTTAAACCCGCTTTCGGAAAGAAGTCTTGACAGAAAGTTACGACTGTTGTCGTCTTTATCTCTACCAGTAAACCGGCTTAAAGTACTTATAAGAGACCAGTGAGTCTCAAAGTCTGGTTTGTATCCAAACTGTTGCATCCATTGTAAAATCTCCGAGGCCTTTTTAAAGTTTCGTTCAAATCGATACCTGCTAACCACAGAGCCAAACATCACCTTGCTTGGTTGCTCTCCTAGATGAATCATAGCATCAATAATCTTTTCGGCTTCTAAAGTTCTTCCCAAATCACAAAGCTTTTCAGTTAAAACTTCATAAGTTTTAATGCTCGGGTTTAGATTCATGATCAACATTTCCGTATACAGATCAAGTGCTTCTTCAATATTAGTGGAAACACATGAATCTTGGATTAAACAATCGTAGCTCGTTGAATCTGGAATGTTTCCTTTCTTCAACATAGTGTCAAGAAGATCAAAAGCTTTGTCTTTTCTTCCATTACGAGACATTTGTTTGATTAGATTATCGTAGTTTATCTTATCAGGAACAAGATCTTTACTGATCATGTTTTCCAGAAAGTTTACAGCTTCTTGAAGCTTACCGAGTTTCAGAAAACCCATGACGATTTCATTCTGAACAGTTGAACAATGAACCCAACTCCTCGTTTCCATATCTTTACTCAAGTTCAAGACACTATTGAATTCACCATCAGAAGAAAGTGACCCGATTACCGCTCGTATACATCGGTTACTTGGTTTTAGTTCTTTAGATATCATTTCTGTAAAATAATAAACAGAACGTGATACCAACTTACACTCAGAGAATCCATACACAAGACAGTTATAAGTGAAACGGTCGAATTCTAGTCCTATTTCTTGAATTTCATCTAAAAGCATATCGACAAATACAATGTTTCGGGAGGTAAAAAGATGGAAAATTAGGATGTTATACAGAGTTATATCTGAACCCTGTTTCATCATAAGATTTTTTATCGCTAAAGGAAATCGACCCTCGGTGCCCATTAGAGACACCAACCTACTGTAACTTGGAATATAAACGGTTATGTTCCTTTTTAAAATTGCTCCTAATACCTCTTTGACTTTCATTAAGTCTTTAACCGCACAATACCTGTGAAGCAGGGCATTATAAAAGTCAACATTTAGCGATAAACAATAACCCTTAGTCAGCATTGTATTTGCCAAAACAAAAGCTTCTGAAAAACGGTTCTCATTGCAAAACCCGTGTAGAAGATGGTTATAAGCTACCTGATCCAAATCATAGCCTTTTTCTAGAAGCTTCTCGAACAAAACCCGAGCAACTTTAGTTGATCCATTTTCACAAAGGTTTTCAAGAAAACCATAAGAGAAATCTAGTATATTGTGTGGGTACTCGAGCATTGCACAGTCGAAAAGTGATAAAGATTCCATCATCATATTGTTCTGGGATAACGAATAAATAAGGGTAGTATAATCGTTCAAAGAAGGTAACCACTTCTTATTTTGAATTAGATGCAAACAATAATAAACATCCTTTGAGTTCCCCTTCTTGCGTAAACCTTTTACTATGGCAGAATACGTCCCATTTTCTATTAGCACTTCTTTTTTCACCATTATATCGAATATTTTCTTTGCTTTATGTACAAAACCCCTTCTAACATACGCTTGAACAAGCAAATTGAGTGTTTCTTCATCAAGCTCGTTATATAAATGTGGTTTATTCTCCAAGAAGGTCGTTATAATTTTAAAACCCGAATTTGATTCCTGAAACTTTTTAAGTAGAATAACGAAAGAAGAAAATGACACTTCTTGTCCCCAGTGAACCAATTCATCTACGACTTTATAGCTCGTAAGACCACCATCTTTCAGTATAAGACGATTATAATCAGGAACCATTGAATCGTCAAGAACACTTGTTACACTTTGGTCAAAGTCAACCACATCACCTCCTAAATAAAGTCCATTTCCCATGGTATCATAAAACTCGGTTTTAGATAACGCCACATCATTATCCCTCCTCACTTGTACACTCAATGGATCAATACCCAGTAATAAAAACGCTTTTAATACTGGATCTTGAAACGGGGAGAGTTCGATTAATCCTTTACACACCATTTTTTCGATCACCGCCTTCACCTCGTTAAATTGTCTACTCTTACAATATCCCGCTAACAGAATTTCAAAAGTCGACATATCAAGTGGCACACCCTCATCTTCCATTTCAAGAACAATGTCATTGGCGTGATTCCACATACCTTGTTTAAAAACAGCACTAATGATGGCATTATACGAATATTTATGCGGTTTTAGACCTTTAGACAAAACATTGGATAAACAAACGAATGCCTTTTTCAAGTTTCCTTCTTTGCAATTCCAACCGATTATGATCCCAAAGGTTATAGCATCAGGGGTGAACCCCAAACGCTCCAACTCTTTAAGAAATTTGAAAGCTTGTTCTACTCCTAAATTTTGACACATTGACTGTACGATCTTGTTGCCAATTAACACATCAGGAACACAATTAATCTCGACAAAAAGACTTAGCAAATCGTCATAATCTTTTTTCTCACAGTACCCACTAGAAATTGCATCAAGAACTACAGAATTCGGTTTAATCCCACTAACATACACCTTTTTGATCAAATCTCGCGATTCTTGAACTTTCCCACCTCTACACAGAACTCTAATTACATTCTCGTATAAGTCCTTTTCTACTAAACCCATATCAACCATATCACCAAACACCCGAAAAATCAACTCCCTTTCACTCCTATCAACAAGATAACTAACAAAAACTCGATAGCAAGACAACGACGGTACTAAATCCAATCCCCTCATCCTATCAAACATACCAACACTCTTTCCCAAATCATCAACACTAACATACCACTGAATCAAATCACCACAAACTTCATAATCATCCAACAAAACTCCTCCTTTACCCATTTCCAAAACCACCAATTCCGCTTCGTTAAACAAGCCGACCCGAACCAATAACCCAACCATAACCTTAAAAGACTCATCAAAATGCTTAAAGTTTCCATCTTTTTTAACCCAATTAAAAACCCACAACAAAGATTCAACTTTTTTAACATCTAATCCACAAGATTCAAAACCCAGTAATAATTCAAGTATATCTTGAGATTCCAACTCATTTTTTCTCCAAAATTTTCGAGTATGCCTAGGGTTTAAATGAGATATATGAACAAGAAAACGGTGAATTGGTGATGGGTTATTAAAAAGATCGGATTTTTTTTCTGGGTTTGGGTTTTTGAGAGTGGATATGGGGATTGGAGATGAATTTATGTGGGATTTGTTAGATTTTTTTGGGTTTTGGGAATAATGGTGGATTAGTGATGGAAATGAGGAAAGATTACTGACCTTTTTGAATCGGGTGATTCGTTGGAGATTGAAGATCATTCGGTTGCAAAGAATGGCGGAATTAGCAGTGACTGAATTGGTTGCATCAAGCAGGCTAAAAAGATGTTAGACCAATTGGGTTGAGCTCACCCCAATTCCTGTACTTGGGTAGCTCCATCTAGACTAGACCCATTTAATAAGTTGGATAAACTTTACATCCAATCATTTAATATTGGGCTTAGCAAGCCTTATGAAGTACGTTGAGGTTGAGCCTCCCTCGAAGTAGAAAACAGAAAAAGCAAAACAATAACTTATTTGGAACGTAACTAAAGCAAAATACCGGTATTTCTTTTACTAAACCAAACCCTATCTTAAACTAAAAATTAACCCAAAAACCCATTAGAAAAAAGTAAAAAATAAATAAAAATAAATTAATATTTTATTCTGATCCGGCCAAAAAATTGGCTTAGAAACATTTGCCAACTACAGTTGACAAATATTATATATTTTTTTAAGAACATTTGCCAACTATATTTTACAAATGTTATATTTAATGTGGTACTGAATTTATATGGAATCGTTTGATATCAATTTTTAGTTGCATTTAGTTGGTATCAAGTCTGTTCATAGATGTTTCGGTCAATATCGGTTTGGTAGATTAGTACGGTACGGTGATATTGAATAACAATTTATTTTTAAATGCGGTACAGAGTAATATATCGTTTGTATTTTATGGTTCAATTGGTATCGGTAGCGGTTTTGTATCCTTATATCGCCATTTATTTTTTGTCACCCTAATTTAAAAGATATATATCTAGCACAAAGGTAGTCCCTCTTTTACTACTTTGGAGTATGTAACCATTGTTATAGTTTGTTGCATATATTATTTCCCTGATACAAAAATATGAGAAGGAGAAAATTTTTCATTAGTATATGTATCATGTTGTAGCAAAATCAGTTACACTGAATGAATTAACAGCTAAATAATATTGTACTTAATAAAAGAAACAAGACCCTTAGCCTTATTATTTAGCTAAAACTGTTTCGGAGCATAAACTTCAGAAGTTCAGATTATATGTTAAGTTATGATTCCAATACGTGGTTTTTAGGGTGTGCTTGGTTTAAGGATTTTGGAATGGGGAACTGGAATGAAAATGATAAAGGGTGCTTGTTTTATATCAAACTCACAAAAATGGTCATTTTCAAACCCATTCAAATTGGTGCGTTTAATCTTTCATTCCCATACCTAAATATTATGAAACCAATACCCATGATAGGGTAAAAACCAAACACCCCCTTAAAGTATGCGTCCTAGAATGTAGGAGGCCCACCCATATCGGTCCAGATTCAGATCTAGTTACATCATTATGCCAATCTTAGACGATTGATTGTTAATACGAATATACTATACTTTAAAGATTCAAACCTTTAGTTTTTCTTGACTTCCACATAAAGAGAAACACTATAGCATCAAACTTTTGTCAATCAATAAGTCATTTATTCAACTCATAATAATAAATCAAACTAACATATAAATTCTCAAAATTCCTACTTTTGACTTTTTGAGTCTAAGTATACCAAGCAAGACCAAAGACAAATATACTATTCTTTAACCACTCAAAACAAACATCAACCTAATTTTATATACTAAACAATTTACCAAAAAAGAAAAATAGGTAGGAATTAGGAAACTTCAAAGAAAGAGCACAAAACATAAAAACCGGCCAACCCCATATTACACGATATAAAAACATACTTACCATGAAGCTTCCAACCAAAAAAATTGACCAAATTTGTACACACTTATAATTTTTCAATCTTTATATAAACCCATAAATATTCATTCTTCATTAATACAAAAACTTAAAGCTTTCTTACTAATTTACCTAACCCAATTGGGAATTCCCATATTCTTGAAATTTCTATAAGCATGAGTTTCATGATAGTTGAATTGATCCAATATTTCTTCTTGCAAATAGTTCTCAACCGGATTACCCGAATCATGAAGAGTCTCTCAACATCCAAGTTTTTTGCACACGGGTTATCCCACGAATACTCCAAGGGTTTCGTTGAAAAGGAAAGTGACGATTCAAGATTTTCATTCACTAACAAGAACATTGTGGATGAGGAGAGTCTCCATAGAGACGACGTGGAGGTCTTGATGGCGAATTTGGGTATTTTTCGTCATCATGAAGATGAAAAGCTACCACAAGTGTTGAATTCTAACGATTTGTTTGATATGTTTGAACATGAACAACTAAGATTAGATGAGGTGAAAGAAGCTTTTGGTGTTTTTGATGAGAATAAAGACGGGTTTATTGATGCAAGTGAGTTGCAAAGAGTTCTTATCGTTCTTGGATTGAAGGAAAGTGCGAGTATTGACGATTGTAAGAAGATGATCGGAGCGTTTGATGAGAACGCCGATGGTCGGATAGATTTTAATGAGTTTGTTAAATTTATGGAAAACACATATTGTTAGAACTTGAGTATTATTACCATTACCATTTGTTTATTTTTCATATTTTTGCGAAGAGTAGAATATGATACCATATCATTCTTTATTGAAATTGTATTCAGAGGTATGAATTATAACATTTATTTTTTAGTATACTTATTTTCAGAATGTATTATTACTATTACTATTACTATTACTATTCTATATATATTACCATAAAAATATCTATTACATGTTTTGAACTATCGATAAGTTGATACTATATACTCGACCTACTATAACCACTAGTCCACTAATCGGTGGTGTGGCTTCGGTTTACTATAATGTGATAGCTTATCTCGTTGTCACGTAAGACAAAAGCTATATATCTTAACGAATGAAGGCCTTATCTAATATATACAATATCAACATATTGAAAAAAATATTATATCAAAAGTGTTATTGTAGCGCCCTGAGCCCTCTATATATTACATTCAATGTAAACGTTTATGATTAAGTGATATAACAATTTTTAATAACATCTTAAAAGCATACTTAACTTAAAACCTGGGCCCAAATAACACTTACATATTATTGATACATGTCACAAAAGTAAAACATGCAGAAACAAGAAAAAAACACACATGTACTTGTGAGTTAAATTGACAACGTTTGGTCTATGGTCGCACGAGATAGTGTAACACCCCGTCTTTTTAATGTCTACGATATTATCCATTTTGCTAACGAGACTTACAATGTTATTTTGTGGAGCTTTTCCCGTTTTTGTGGATTAATTGGGCGTTAAATTTTCAGACAATTTTATGGGCTTAGTTAAGAGTCCAAACACTTTTTATATTATTATGTAATATTTCTTTAAATGCTCACTGCTCGGCCCAATCATAGACTTAAAAATGTTTATTTTAATTTTGGATGATAGAATGATATAAATCATTTTTTGATTGAATAACATTTTTCTTGTACCAAGTTATGTTACAATGCTATGCGAATTGACATAATAAAAATAAATGGTAACCGGTTGAACATGTAACCGATCAATTTATTAGTCAGATAATGATAGATGTGTCGTTTATTATAAACATTAAATTTATTTTGTAATTATAAAATGGTTTGTTCGTTGATTTGAAGAATAGTTGTTGCTCTAGAGGCGTCCAATTCTCAAAATCTTAATGAAACACGTTGAGAAGTAAATGGCGAACGGAAAATCCAAGTCATTGTAAAAAAAATCAAATGGTGGTCACATGTAGTCATAGTGTAGAAAATTCGTCACATGATTTATAGGTTCGTGAATTGCACTATTATAACAAGCATTAATTACAAAAGTACTTAGAACATAGTTAGTTCATGTGAGTGTGATTTATTTCATGTTTATGTAGTGTTGTAATATCGTATGATGTTCAAGAATCGTTCAAACGATAAGATTACTAGGAGAGCCATATTTCATGTCACATGTGTTGCTAAAATCTTTTACATATTATAGGATGGAGATGAGATGTTTGATATGTTTTTTTGTTTTGTAATGATCAAGGGTGGTGACTCGTGTGAATATACCATTGTAGAGTGATATATTTACAAGTTAGTAGTGATATCATTGCTTATGTCTGAAAGCCTTCACATGATACATAGGTTCATGAATCGACTAACATTCTAACAATAACCTAAGAAATTATTCATGTGATTCTTATTCCATCTTTCCCCTTGTAACGGATAATGGGAAGTCATATTTACGTTTTCAAGGTCGAACTAGTCTTGTTGCTTAGCTCCAAAAGGCTTCACATAATCCACATGTTCGTGAGTCTAGCCAATGCTATTTTGAGTATAATTCGCGAATGGTTATGTTCACGTACGCAAGTGCCATATATTTTGTAATTTAACTTTGGTAATAACTAGTCATTTAGATATATAATTTTGTTTTAACCAAAAATTAAAAAAACATACGAGTCACAAAGTGACGGACCTATGATCAAAAGTGTGGGATATTCCAAACAAATATTTTTTATAAACCCATTAAAATAACATAAAAAGAACAAATTTTTAAATATTTTTCACATAAAAAATGTGTCATTCGTTGATGGATAGCCAAAACTATATACCCTTACCATGCATAAATAAGTCACATGTCGATAGGGGTGAGCACGGTTTGGTACGACTTGGTTTTTGCATAAAACTGAAATCGATCCGAAATTTTCAGTTTTTGAAAGGTTAGGAATCGTTCGATTCGGTTTTTCGATTTGTAGGACAACTTCGATTCGATTCAGTTTTTAGATCTGTTTTTTCAGACTTTGAATAATTTGACTTTATAACTCTCATTTGGATGTTTTTTTAACAATAAAGTATAATTTTCTTTTAGTAATTAAAAATCATTAACCCAAAAAATGTTGTTATACATTTTTCAAATATGCCTAAAAGAAACAATTGAAAAAATATATTATTATTTTATTCAAATAATACAAAAAAATATTATAGACTTTTTACCGACCATACTCATATCATTGCGAGTTTAAGTTTTCCAATCTTTCATTTATTGTTATTCGTCATATATTTTAAGGATTTATGGATGGCGAGATGGGGATCTTTAATTTATTTGTATGGAGATCTTTAATGTAAGGTGTTGTTCTTTTTTGAAAAAAAAGTCTTAATAAGCTCTGAACTCTGACCTGGTCAGAGGTTTTAGAAATTTTGTTGTTCTTTTTTTTTCCAACCAGAGACAAAAAACCTCTTTTTACCTCTGATACAACCCTACATAAAAAACCTCTTTTTACCTCTGATTATCTCTTTCTCTTCACCAGTATGTTTTTCATCCTTAAATTCAAGTAATTTTTGATTTTTTTCAATGGTTTGTCACTTGATTTCGTTATATAAATTGATATTGATGATTGTTTGTTAGATTTAGGTGATATAATTTTTTTTTTAATATGTATTTGTTTTCGATTGCATATAAACTCCTACTATTACATCGACTTTTATGTGAACTTTTCTTTTGTTAATTATTTTTATATCTTGAAATTGATGTTAGACAATTAGTTTATTAATTTGTTCAAATAAGTAATATGAATATGTATGGATTGAGCGTGCTTTTGGTGTTTTGAAAGCACGTTTTCACATCTTGAAGAGAATGACTCCGTATTCTTTGGTGAAACAAAGAGATATTACTATTGCATGCTTTGCTATTCATAATTTTATACGAAAAGAAGGATTAAGTGATGATTTTTTCTCGGAATATGATCGAGGTGAAGTACATGCTAACGAGAATGTACAAGATGGGGACGAGTACGATGAGGACGAGGTTCAACCACATGGAAATACAACAGATCAACAATATATGATTAATTGTCGAGATCCACTTGCGGCACAATTAATGCAAAATGTTGAAAATGTTGTTTGAATATTATCTTTATTTGAAAAATGTGGGCACTATGTTTTAACATTTTTATGAATGTTTTTATTTAAGACGGTTTATAAATGCAACAGTTTAATACTAATATAGTAAAACAGATGTTACAAAGGAAAAAAGAACATAGTATATTGATTCAGATTCAGAGTTTTAGACCACCTCTGATTATTCAGAGCTGGTATTCAGATTCAGAGGAAAAACCTTTGGTTCAAAAGAACAGCACCTAACTTTATTTTGTCTTGATTTAAAGTCATTTTTATATTATAACAAAACATAGTATTTTTTGAATTTATGTAAGTTTAACTTTAACTTTTCGTATTTATTACAATTTAGTTTCTTGATGAATAAAAATTTATGGTACCCACAATAAAAAGTAAATCTTTAATATATAATAAAAGAGGTGTCTTAAATGTCACATGATAAAATATGGTACGTTGGATGAGTTAGATATTTTGATTTCAACCGTTAGATTAAATTGATAATGTCATCAAAAAAATAAATCATTTACACCCTCATACAATATATAATTGCATTCTTTCTTCAATTTCGTCACCACTACAATAAAAAAAATATTTGTATCTTATTAGACTATAATTTACCTTATTATTACTATTATAAAATCTATTAATACAAAATATTAAAATATGTGATATTTTGATTTCAACCGTTATATTAAATTGATAATGTCATAAAAAAAATCATTTACACCCTCATACAATACATAATTGCATTCTTTCTTCAATTTTATCACCACTACAATAAAAAAAATATTTGTCTCTTATTAGACTATTATTTACCTTATTATTACAATTATAAAATCTCTTAATACAAAATATTAAAATATGTGTATAAAGGTAAATGTATATATGTTATTATTGCTATAAGCAACATGTGAATAAACATAAATATATATTTATTATTATACGTGCAATATTTTATACCTATAATAACTTAAAATAACAAGTTCATAAACATAAAGTTTACGATTCAATTTTTCGTCTATATTTACCCGCGCTATCGCTGCTGGACAATAATCTAGTTATTTAAAATTAGAAAATTTATAAGGAAATAAAACGAATTTTGATCCAAATTTTCATTTTGTTTAACCGATTTTTTATTTTTAATAAAAATAAACCAATAAACTTTAATTTCGTTAACATTATATTTTAAACCTAACTTGAAATCTCGTTTTCCATTAATTTTAAACTTATTCATGATATTATAATTAGATTGACACATATTTTATACATATCATTATTTACATTAATTTATGAGAAAAAAAGTCAATAATTCTCTATTTTAATAAATTTAATGACAAATGTATTTTTGATATCATTAATTATTGTGCTCAATTTTCAACAAAATTACAAATTAGAAGGCCAATATATATTATATGACACATATTACGAATATATATATGTAAAAATTCATTAAAATATTATTTTAATAATTAACAAGATTTTAAATTAATTTTTATACACCGTATTAATAAAATAAAAATTTATGGGGTTTTCTTTTGGATAAAAGCAATTTAACAATGTTTATTACATTTCATCAATTTTCTGATATAAGTAAGTTTATGGGGTTTTCTTTTTGACACATGTCATATTTTATAAAAAACAATGCTCTTCTATTTCATAACAACCACAACGATGAATGTTATATATATGAAATGGTGATTTTTTAGTATTTGATCGCGAGACTTGAAAAGGTCGGTGTGTCTCAACCTTAATCAAAAATTTCATATCCTTTAACCACGATAGATGATCATATTTTAACAACTAATAATATGGAAAAGTTTATGTAAACAAATCGATATTTTCGTCCTTAACATAATTAAACACATGACATTATATTAAACATAAAAATCATCAAGTTACTTGAAATATACATAATCTAAGTTGATCAAATTATAAACAATCATAGTGTATGTATGTTCACTGGTCTAAATTCAAGAAAATAAGAAAAATTAATGTTAAATTTTTTATTTACTTATATCTTATAAAAAAATTCCTTCTAAACGTTAGAGTTTTCAATTGTGTATCTAGGGTTTTTAATAATCCAACTTCAAATTGTTCCACATAATATGACATGTGTAATCCATTAACTTCCTAAATTGATTACAAAACCGAATCAGATGTGATGTGGAAACTTGAATTTGTTTAGTTCAAATTCGAAATGTTTATTTGAAATTTGAATCGAATTACCAAAGGTTTGGAAAATTGTTTAAAATCTAGGGTTTATAATAATTCAGGTAGTGGAGAAAAAGGTATGTTTTGAAGAATCTAATATTAGGTGAATGTGTGTTAGGTTTCGGGGTGTTTTGGTTTAGTGGATGTGGATTAGCCGACGACAACGTGATATGGATTGACTGACGATGACACCATATGTCAGATTAAGCGAACATAATTGTTGAAGGGAGAATTAGAAATCTAAGAGGAAGATAGAGATAGTGATGTATAATTGGCGGAACGTGATTCTAGAACTAGAAATCGGAAAAAAAAAATATTGAATTTATTCGAATCAATGATAAAAACCCTAAATCAGTTCAAAATTAGAAAAGAAAATAAAAAATTGAAAGAACTTCAATTTTTTTTAAATGCACATAAATTACTATCTAGAAAGCATTTACAAAGTAATTTACAATTTATGTCTACACTGGATATGATAAACGCAAATTTACTATTTCTTATTTGATCTACATAGATATAAGATTTTTTGTCGTGGTTTTAATTCATATGTCGTTTTCAAACATGAACTTCAATCATTTTCAAATACATCGTGCATAACAAGACGAACTGATAATGTATGCTAATAAACGGAAATTGTGACACGAGAACTGAAAACCAAAACAAAAATATTGAATCTGGGAGAATCAACCTTGAAAACTCTAAATCGATATGAATTAAAAAAAATATATTCCCTATTAACAATGCACATAAAAAAGATAACATACATGATTTACATAGAGTTATTATTTCGGCGTATGATCTATGTAGATTTACTAATTTTGTTGCACTTTCAATTATTATGTCGATTTAAAACATAAATGTCAATTATTTTAAATATCACGAGCTTAACATGCCTAATATGCAATGTAGGCTAGTAAATTAAAGATCTGAGACCGAAAATGGAAACCTAAACGTTATTTTGAATATGGTCGAATCGACAAAGGAAACCCTAAATCGAGCTAAAATTCAAAAGAGAACTTAGATATTATCAGCGTACACACAATAAGATCACCAAATTAATTATAGAGTAATCAACAATGTATGTCTACTCAATATATATAATCTAAGTAGATCTACATCCTTTTTTCTGGTTTACGAAGATTTTTTTTCTCGCACTTTTAATTCACATGTCGTTTTGAAACATTAAATTCAATCCTTTAAAATACCATGACCATAATATACATAACCTACAATCTATGCTAATAAACTAAAGATGTGAGACCAGAATTGGTAACCTAAACATAATACTGAAATTGGTGAAATCAACAATGTACCCTAAATCAATATGAATAAAATACGAACCCTAATATATCAATGCACGTACAATATAATGAATAAAGCAATTATGGAGTAATCTTATGATCTACGCATATTTATCAACTTTTGTCTGGTCTACATAAATTCAATGTCTTTTTTTTTTTTTATCAAAATGTTAATTCACGTGGCGTTTTAAACGTGCAATTTTATCATTTTAAATACCCATACTAAACGAACTATGTATGTTAATAAACTGAAGATGTGAAACCGGAACTGAAAACTTTACATAATTTTGAATCCGATGGAATAAAAAGAGAAAACCCTAAATTAATCTGGAATCGAAAAAGGAGCTTCACTATTCTCAGCGTACATACAATAAAAGATCACTAAAACAATTATAAAGTAATCTTAAAACAATTATAATGTAATCATAAATATACGAGTTGCACCAAATATGATGTCCGTAGTCTTACCATTTGTTGTCTCCTTTACGTAGATTTACTATTTTTGTCGCACTTTTGGTCCATACGATTTTAAAACATGAATGTGAATATTTTTAGATACCACGTCCATAACATGCATAACCGACAATATATGTTAACAATAAACCGAAGACTTGTTTTTTCAAACTAGAAGAGCGGGTATACAAAATCATACGTAGATAAAATGTTATATAATTATTACAAGTTTTTGCCAAAATATTTTTGTCGCGTTTACATGTCAATCATTTGTCCATGCACACCAAGTCCTTAATTTGGCCATTTCTTATTGCACTTAGGTTAATTTAACGTTTATTCTCACACTTTTAAATTATACGTCGCTTTTGAATAATACCAAGTAAGCCATTTTAACAAAAATGCATGGAATTTAATTAAAGAATTATCTTTTCTAAGTAGATGGAACTTTAGTCACTTTAATATATATTGTAACACTTACTTCTAACGGATAAATTGTGTCCTTAATCACATTAAGCTTTAGTACTATCTACTTGGGACAAGTATAAAGAAATATCAAACATTAGTTCGAAATTAATAGTATATATTGGTCCATTACCAAAGCATGTGTGTCATCCATAAAGATTTCCCGCGATTTTCATGTCATATGTTTGGAGATTTTTGATTAATCGAATATATACACTAACGATATTGTAAAGTTAAATACATAAATAGACTTATTTAAAATTTGTTACATAATATAAATATTGAAATAAAACTGAACACATTTCTAAACATTTATCTCTATTTGTTCTAAAAACATATACAAACCATCACTGTCAACAACTCCCCACGATGTCGACCCGCACATACACTTAACTTTTTTGGGGTATCATACTAGTGCTAAAAAATCCATACCAACATAATCAATTAAAATAACATGTACATAATGAATGGATGATCAGTACGTTTCATGATTTAAAAATATGTACAAAATTGGATTAATATTATTTACTTGTTTCATGTTGCCGTGGATCATAAATTTAGACCAACAATAACTTGTAACTACAACATCATTTAAAGGTTTATGAAATGATATTTCCTTGTTGACACTTTATTGTTTTCCAAGCTTCTAATGAAAAATCTCAGAATTTATTAAAAATATTTAAATATATACACTACATCATTTTAAAGCTCTATTATATAATTTAAACTTTTAAAAAATAGAAACATAAACACCCATTTAATTTACATATATACATTAATTATAAGACTCAACTTTATTCAATTCTGTTTTTTGGGAAAGACTTTACACCACATATAATTCGTACTTTTTTGTTCTTTATCGGACTTGAAGTAACAACCTTTTGATTATTATATCAACTTACATATCGTTATACAATATACTATCTTTGTTTTCAATTTGAAATATGATGAAACCGAAGAAGATATAGAAACTAATATGAGTTAAGACCGAAAATAGTAAATAAAATCACCTTAAACAAATCAACATAACATAGCATACCGGCCCAAACGGGTTAATTAACTTCAACAAACGTTCATAGCAAATGGCAAAAAGAAAAACTAACAAGAAATGAAAACATTATTTCTCTCCCTAATTCCATCACTCAGAATCAACTCCAAGGAAATTGTAAAAGGGTCTCGGAGGTGTGGATGGCGGTGATGATGGAGGCTGGTTATGGTTGGGGTCCAAGCTTACGTTCAGATCTAGAGCAGGAAAAACCGAGGTCGCTTGACTTGATGGCCCTATCGCTGTTGTTGATGTCTCTCCAGCCTCATCACCACCCATTATTTCCTCGTCACCATTTGCTGCAATAACAAAAATGTATAGCATAATTAAAAACTTATATATATTTATAAATTAATATGTAAGAGATGATTATAAATACAACTAAGCTTAAATCATCAATCTACAGTTTTATAGAGTTTAATATGCACTATCAAATTTAGATTTTTTATTTTTATTTTTACATAAACCAATTACAACCCATTAAACTTATTATGGTTACATAATTTAATTACCAGGAGTTCTATTGGTGATCCTGGAACTAGCATCCGGGACAGATGATGTGGACGGCAAAGATTGAGAGTTTTTAGCCGATAAACGTTGGGACCATAGACTTGTCAAATCTTCCCTTGTCATTGTTAAGTAATTTGCCAACTCTGACCATCGGCTTTGAGTAGATGTATCATCACACTTCAACAACTTCGTCCATCTCACTCTACAGCTGTCACCTAGATTCAATTAATAACCGTTAATAAGGTGTTATAATGACTAAGAAAACGGGTTCTAATGAACCAAAAGGTTTTTAATTAAGTTTACTGCTTCTTGGAGAGAATTTAGCTTCAATTTCTTTCCATATATACGAGGAGTCAATATAAATACACACTAGCTCCACAAGCTTCCAGTCATCCAAAAGTGTCCATTTATACGGGATAGCATGTCTTCGTTGTCGATACGATCTTCTTTGACTGGTCTGTCCTTCTTCAACCATTGGCGACTCCTCTTGCTCTTCCATGTCATCATCAGAAATAATTACTATCTCCTGGCTGTACATTTTAAAAAATTATTCACAATACTCGTTTCGAACATTAAGTAATTAATAATTATAACCAATTTCTGTTTTTATATTTTACATACTTATTCTTTTCTGCTTCCGACGACATTATCACAGTCTTGCCTAGGTTGTTTTGATCTTCAAGAAAACCGGCTTAAGTACTGTAAGAAAAGAAAAAATTCAATTAGTATTAGTTAAATCAATAACTTAAATTTATTTAGTAGAAGAATTTTTTTGGCTATGAATGTGTACAAATTGAATCACCTTTGAGGGTTGGTACTTGGTACTCTCCAATGTGGTTTGTTTAGTTTGCTTGGTTATCCATTTATAGCAAAAACGAGGAGGAAGAAAAATGAGATTACACAGGGCCCACATGAAATGAGCTACTCATGCTTGTCACACTAGATTATTTTTGAATGAGTACAAATTTATGTGTTTTAATATGATATTTTTTTATCACAAGATTTATTGAATGTATGAAAATTTGAATGAGTCGATGGTATCTATCTTACTTTATAAATTATACCATCTGTTTTCAAAAATATTTTTTACATTTATTAGAACTTAGACAATTGTGTATACACGGATAATTTCAAAATTTTATTCATAAACCTATATTAGATATTATACTTTTTGACAATTTATTTATTAAATAATATCACGTAGTGAACAAAAAATAGATTGAAAAGAAGTTAAAAAAGGAAAGGTTAAATGGAATATTATGCAATTAATTGAATAAAAACAAAATAATAGTATCATGCACGTAATTTATACTCGTGTAGATATACAAACAATTTAAATTAATTTAATTTTTAAATGATTTTTTTATTCACGTATGAAATATTTTTTTGTTATAAGTTTATTATACTTTATAAAGTTACATGTAATGCTTTTAGTTTTGGTACAAAAGTCGTTATTGTAATTATGATGTATTTTTTAAAAATACGTAAAATAAAAGGTTTAAGAAGAAGAAATAGTTACAATTTTTTTTTTCTTCACTGTTGTTCAGATATGATCAGAAATCAAGTTGACGTTGAAGAATATGATAACTTTGGTCATAGGGAAGGATGTGTGAGCCATTTATGTAAAAGTTAAGATTATTAGGTAAGTTGTTAAAAAAATAAATTTTTTAGAGACTTTTATTTAAATGGTGAATAAAACCAAAATTCAATTTATTTATTTTTTAAATTAATTTATCTCACAAACCGTTAATCGTTAGACGAAACAAATTACATCGTTGCGATCGTCTCGTTTTTATCTTTAATTAGAGCAGTGGAGTTATATACTTTCGCCGATATTTTTTTTTGGTATTGAAATTGTAACGATAATATCATATGTGACATTAGCAACAATTCGTAAAACTTTATAAAAGAAATTTACTATAAAAAATATAAATTACCTGAATTTAGAAAAAATATCGAATTGTGACGATTTTTTTTTCTTCAGTTTTTCAACATAAATGTGATAGTATCACATGTAATTGTATTGTATGTCATATGTGATTTTATTATGTATGTAAACTTTTGAAAACTTCTAATACTATAAAACACATGATTTCAAATTTAATTGTGAATTTTAAAACACTACAATATTATATGAGGTATAATCTATATAGATCCGAAAAAAAAAAATCAAAAGTTGAAGATTTTTTATTTTTCCGTTTTCGGACAAATGTTGATATTCGTAAGGTACAATCATATATGATTTGAACACTAAATATGAATTTCAAAACATATATTTGTTATATTATATACATTCAACTAGAATTAAAAAGAAAAACCAAAAAATAATATGTCAAAACTACTAATATTACATTTGATAAAATCCTGATTTTATAATAAAAAATTACAAACCCATAAAAAAAACTCGGAAATTTTTTTATCAAAATTATATCGAGTGGGTAATCTATAAAAAAAAAAGTAATTTAATGTTCGTTACAATGATGTAATTAATTCGTTTAATACATTTACGGTTTTTGAGATATTTAATTTTTGAAAAAGATAAAATTTAAGTTGATTTTTGAAATAGAGTATTGTGATTTATTGGTTTAGTTTCAACATTTTAATATATAATAAAAAAGAGACTTTAATACCACATGACAAAGTAAAGTCCCTTGGATGAGTTAACTTCTTTGATGTCAGCCGTTAAATCAGATTGATGATTTCATCAAAGATTATTTTTTTTACACCCTTTTATAATACATAATTACATTTTCTTTTTAATTCCATCTCTACTAAAATAAAAAACATAATTATAATTTATTTATAGAATCGTTCAGTTTGGACTATGATTTACCTTATTATTATTCTAAAATCTGCTAATACAAAATATCAAAACATGTGTATAAAAGTAAATGTGTTATATGTTATTATAATTATAAACAACATGTGTATAAACGTAAAAGTATATATGTATTATACGTATAACATTATTTTTTCATAATAAATTAAAATCTACATAAACATAAAATTTACGATTCAATTTTTTTTTTCCGTACTATCACAAGAGAATAATCTAGCATTGTATTATACCGTGGCTTGATTCAAAATAACCAATGACATTAACCATGTTTCTTTTCATTTTTTTTTCCCTTTCCTTTTACTATTTGACACATATAAGTTCTATTATATATGACATTTACTCTGACTATTTTATTAGAAAGAAACAAAGATTGTATCCGCGATATGCGTGTGATTTTGGTTTTGTTCGAATGATGTTGACAGATTATATATCCTAATTTATTCCATCTATTTTAAGGTTTTTCTTCTTTTAATATTTTTCACATGTAACATCACTCGTATACAAAAATAAACCTTTTCTACTTGGGGTGATCTACTTAGACCCCTTGTATATTCTAAATTGACCCACTTTAAACTTTTCTTAAATAACTCTAATCATTATATAATAATTAGCTATTAAACTTCATTTTTTAGTGTTTATAACCCAAATAATTAGATAATGATTAGCAATCTTTTTTATTTATATTTTATTTTTATTTATCACAAACACTTAACTACAACATTTATAAGAATTAACTTTTTATTTATACTAACTCTTTACGACGCATGAAATAAATAAAATAAATTGCGACACGACAAATAATAAAAAAACATAACTTTCATTATCATTAACTAATGATACTAATAAACATAAAAAAACATAACCTTCATTATCAATAATAGTCTACATCTATAGTATCTCCTGACTGGAAAGGATTAAGTGTCATATAGGATTCTAGACGCGACTTATATCTAATTTCCCACGCAGCTGCCGACGGAGATTTGTGGCGCATCCACATACCATAGATTGGAGGCATCGGGTAATTATCTCCTAATTGTACCATCACAAAATGATTGCCATGTACGTATGCAATTGTAAGAATCCGATGGTGTTGAAACTCTGCAGGACCTTTCCAGAGAGGAAAACAAGTTACAGACTGTGCGTTGGATAAAGAGTGGACGATCACGCCAAACGTATTGGCTATGAGGATACTTGTCAAAGGCATAATCATCCAGTGTTGTTTCAGTGGTGCTGGCGATTCTGAGAAAGACAATGAATTTGTTAATTCATCGATGCAATAATTGTAAACTCTAGCGTAGGCATGATATGATCTTGATAACTCGTTTAATAATTGTTGACGAACGTAAAGCCATCGATCTTCACCAATCCCTAGACCGACAGCTATCGACCGGAACCCACAATTTCCATCACCTAGTACATCTTTTATATCTGTGATGTATGGATGAAAGAATTTTGGAACTTCTTTCCACAATGAACCATAGCCCGCTAACGATTCATCATATAAGTCAAAGACAGGTTCACTGTTTAAATCTATTGAGCAACGTCTTTCAGGTTCTTTATTCAAATCCATGCCAATAAACTCTGATGTGGTTGCGCAGCTGTGTCTACGAGGAGCTTGATTTTGATGATTGGCATTTTTTCTTTGTTGTTGCTTCACACTTGGTCGTCCACGAGTGTTTATTTTAACCGCAGGTTCTTCAATGATAGTTGTACTCGGATCAAATATTTCTTTTAGCTTTCTCAAAAAACTTTTCTTCCCGACTGTTGGCTGCTTGTTGAAAGTTTCTTTAAACTTTTCTAATTCATCATCGCAACAAATATCGTCATCTTCTACAAACGATGTAGGTGATAGATCAAGCTTCCTCCAAAAGATATCTATTGAATCCAACGGTATACATCCACCTGCATTCATATAAAATATAATTAATATTTAAAAAAATAACATTTAATAGTTAAAAAAAAAACAATGGTATACGTTCACCTGCATTCGAGTAATCAGAAAGCATGCAGGCACATGGTAACCCACAACTGTTACGAAGTTTGCAACCACAATTCGAGGAGTCTAACTTCAAAGCACTCAACCTTTGAAGCTCTCCTATTATTATATCTAAAGCTTCGTTCGAAACAAAACCCCGCAGTAATCTGAAACACAACAAATTGTGTTGATTATAACGATAAATTCTGCTTTTCTCAAAGCTTTCGTTGATTGAAGTTATTTGCGACTGCACGATTTGATTGATCAGTCGTACAAATTTATCAAGGTTAGAGTTTCCAGAGTCCAAATATTTCTTTAACTTTGCATGTGCACTCTCAGCTCTGTTTGTTGTGTTATTCCCAAAATTAAGATGTTGATCAATCCAGACAGACACAAACATCTCTTTATACTTGTTTAACCAATTATGCTCAATGTATCTCAAAACATCTGAAAAAGCAAAATAAATAAATAAATAAGTACATGAATAATAATATAAAGGTTATGGTTTAGAAATATAATTAATAATCTAATGTACCTGGATATTTTATCAACATTGTTTGAAGTCGTCTGTGGTTTTCCATGTATGCTACCCATGTCGGGGACTCAACTAGTAACTTCCACGTTAATTTAAAAGAGTCCCAAACATGTTTGATCGACGGCCTGCAATGTTTCAAAATATTTTGCTCAATATGCCAGCTACAGAGTAGTCTAGCAGCATTCGGGAAAACCTTTTCACATGCATTCACGAGTGCTAACTCTCTGTCTGTGAGTATTACACGTGGGTGCATACACTCATTGAGTGTCGACTTTAGACAATTCAAGACCCAAGTGTAGTTGGCCTCCTTTTCTCTATGTATAAAGGCAAAACATACATAGAATGTCTTTTGAGTTGAGGTTACACCGACAATTTGAACAAACGGCTTATTATATCTGTTTATTTTGTATGTGGCATCTATTATCAACACGTGCGGAAATGCACGCCATATCTTCCACGATGTTGGATGAACGAAAAATAGATTTTCTAACTCATTAGAATCACCTGTAGTGAACTCATAAACATACTCATGGGTGTGCAAAAGGGACATTAGAACCTGCATTGGAGTTCGACCTGCTTGCTCAGCCATGCGAATCTTTTGCTGTGCATTGTATATTGTTTTAAGTGTCGACACATTGTTTTCATTTTGCTCCTTCAGTGTTGACAGAATATCACGTGCCACCACGTTCTTTCTTGTTAAGTCTGCAACCAAACGATTCTCGTCAACAGATAATCGCCTTAAAAATGGATGACCCTCCATATATTCTGCGGGTCGATGATTATGTTCATCACATATTACTCTAAGCATCCATTGATTATATTCTTTTAAATACTTTCCTTGGAGTTGAAATTTACAGTTAGTCTTTTTGCTTCCGGATGCTCTGCTTGTGTTTTTAGGTATATACTCTCCACCACGATCGCATCTAAGTATGACTTTATCTACGAAGCCGTTCACATATTTCTTTGATCTTCTAGTAACAATGACAAAACCTAGAGAGCGTGCTGTGTTTTGTGTCCATTCCATCAATTCCTCACGAGACATGAACATCTGAAATTGAAGTTCAAGTGTTTTAATATATAGTTTTCCTTTTTGATACATCATAAGCTAGTATAACTATATAACCTGATCGGTGGAAAATTCCGGTGTTCTAATGGAAAATTCTTCATCTTCGGCAGACATATCTGTATTTAAAATCCATAACAAATAAATAATTAGAATGTTATCAAGTATCAAAATGACATATATAAATAAAATACTAACAATGCGTAATGCTAAAAATACAGAATCTAAAATATTTAAAACTTTAACAAAAATTTTAATTTCAAACTTTAACTAAAATTTTAATATCAAAAAAATATGATTAACAAGAAAAAGGAATTATTTAGCAATTGTTTATTAGTATTTATAAGATAGGTTGATATTTTTATGGATTTAAAACCCTAATTTCCACTTCCCCACCCACGAAGTCTCTCTTCCTCTCTCTAAAAAAAATGTCAGCCACCATCCTCTCCCTCTCTCTCAAATCTGTTGAACAAAAAAAAAGGAATTTGCTATGTTAGATACTCAAATCCGCCGCTGCTCCGGCCGCCATCCGCCGCTGCTCCGGCCGCCATATAAAGTATATAAAGTATAAAATCCTTGTATAATTTGTTTAATAAGCATTTAAAATTATTATTAAGTCGTACAAGCGTTCGTGTTTCAAAAAAATAAAGAACTATTAAACATTATATTTTAGAAAAAGAAAATATAAATTTTGATAACGTTAATTGTGTCATGCTCCGTTAAATCTATCATCAACATTTATTTTTGTGCACAAGATTTTTGATAATGTCTATCATTAAGCAAAAAATTATATCTTTTTGTTACTAGTGAGACGTTTTCTTATTATTTTAAGAAATGATAAACACACCTTTTGTTTGTGTTGTATATAAAACATTGTGACATGTATTATTACTTGTATATTAATCAATAATAGGTTATATATTTCTAGAATCAATACTTTATTTATGAATATAGAAGTTTTTAATTGGTATAATATATAATCTGTTAACAATAATCTTTAGAATTGCAATTATAAAAACTTTTTTAAAATACAATGATTGGGGTGTATATTATCAACAAAAGAAAATAAGTATATTTTGCTATATTTTTTCCATTACACATCTTTTTATTATCATTGATATGTGTCCATCAATATAATATGTCACGTTAGATCTCACATTATCGATTGGAAAAATTAAATTGGTAGGATAAATCCTATAACGATATTTTAAAGTTTAGTACATACAATAAATTTATTCAAAGTTAAAAACATAATATAGATTTTAGAATAAAATATATTTGATATATTTCTAGGCAATCATTCCTAGTAAACTCAACATTACATATTGCATAATTCGTCTCCCATGAAATAATTTGAGTACGATAAGGTGTGCATTTACAACAATTATGAATAATTTAAAAAAAAAAAAAAAAATTTCTTTGAACAACTAATCCATATATTGCACTGGTACAACTCTTATTAACACAAGATCAAAATTTTGTGCTTGAAAGATCATGCTATAAAGTATGTGCATACATTAGATATCATGGCATTTCAACTCTTACATGTAACTATGAAATTAACGATTTTTTTTGTTATTCAATCGAATAAAATTAGGTGTAGCCTCAAGTAACATTTTAATATGGTAGCTTTGTTGGTAAAGAAAGAGAACCAAAAACAATATTTCATTACTAGAAAAATTTATATAAAATACTTTTTAAATTGTTCATTAGAATAAATTTTGGAATTAAGAATATACTTAACTTTTGATTAATTCATCTTTATCCGATGAGTTAAATAATCTCAATTTAGATTTAATTACAAACCCTGGGAAACGAAATTCAATAAAAACCTAAAAGTAATGGTTGATGTTTTTGTTAAGGTACAAAACATTAATATAATTAGTCTGAACGATAACTAAAAGTTTGAAAAACTACTATGTTTGAAAGATCGTATATATGCCATAAATTATGTCAATGGAATTAGATATCATCGCATTTCTAACACGATATATTATCGAAAAATAAGGAGTTGACTTTCTAGAACTGGTAATTGTAATGAAGAGCAAGAAGGTCCGACCACAAGTAACACTTGTGAAACTAACCATAATGAAATAGATCTAAAAGAGCGAGTTTCTTGTTACTAGATTAATGGAATAGCCTCTCGGGTCTTTCAATCAATCGTAATTTTTATATGAAATATATACTCAACATTTAAGTTTTATTCATATAGATTACTAATTATCCTCGATTCTAATATTTCTATATTTGCATCCGATCAAATCATAAATAGGAAGAAAAGAAAAATGAAATGTGGAGATAGTTACTCTGTCGTCGATAGGTTAAGAAACATAAAAAATGTGTGGCCTAACGGTAACATAAGTTAGATATATTATGTTTGAAAGATCCTATGCAATAAATATGCCATAAAGGTATCCAAGGATGTCAGATACCACTACACTATCATAATGGAATTGACCTAATTTCGAAAGTAAACGAAAGACAAGCATGCCTAGCCTTAAGCAACACATTCAGATGATGCTTAATCGTGATGGAAAAGATCCAAAAGAGACTTTTCTATTATTAGAGTCTTAGAGTTGACCTAATTTTGAAAGTAAACGGAAGAAAAGAATGTATTGCCTTAATCAACACTTTCAGATGATGCTTAACCGGGATGGAAGAGATCCAAAAGAGACTTTCCTATTATTTGAGTCATCTAATGAATACAAATTTGGAATGAAAAACATAGTAGAATCTGTAGTGTCACCTAACAAAGTTAATTTTGATTTTACTTACGTATATTGCTACATTATATATTGCTACATTAGGTCGATCACATCACATATAGGGGTGGGGGAGAGAGAGAGATTTTCGTTATTTCTCTGTCAAGTTAAGAAACATCAAACAAAATAGCTCTAGAACTAAAAATTCTCTTTTAAAAATGTAATTTTAGATTATAAATAATTCATTATATTGATATAAACTTTTTTGATACTTTTGGGGCTAATTTGATGAAAGTTTCTCAACGAAACAAAATTGGAGTAAATACTATATCCTCCTCATAATAGTTACACGACAAACACAACAAGAATTAACAAGTTCATACATCGAATGAAAAGAAAATCATTTCCGTATACGAAGATGCATATGTATTTTGCCATAGAGTGTAAATACATTAACAAGGTGTAACATCCGTCCCACATCGGTTGGAGAGGAGAACGAATCCTTCCTTATAAGGGGGTTGATACCTCTTCTAGCATGACGCGTTTTGGCACGAGCTTCGTGTCAGACAAATCCGTGCGCCGGTGAGCAAAGCGGACAATATCACGCTACGGGTGTGCTTGGGCTGTTAGAAATGGTATCAGAGCCGGGGCCCGGACCGATGTACACAGCGAGGACGCTGTGTCCTGTAAGGGGGGAGGATTGTAACATCCGTCCCACATCGGTTGGAGAGGAGAACGAATCCTTCCTTATAAGGGGGTTGATACCTCTTCTAGCATGACGCGTTTTGGCACGAGCTTCGTGTCAGAGCAAATCCGTGCGCCGGTGAGCAAAGCGGACAATATCACGCTACGGGTGTGCTTGGGCTGTTACACAAGGATAAAAGCAAAGTTAAATTTTAAAGTATCCAGATATGTAGAAAACTTGTTGTAATTTAGGGGATTTTGATTTTGGAAACTGAGAGTCGTGATTTCACTTTTAGATCAAAGTATTTCGATGGTACTATCGAAATCTTCAATCGGATTAAACTCAGTATTATAAACGATGATATGTGTGTTAATTTTGTGTATCTATGAATTTTTAATTGTACCAGTGATTAAAATTAACCAACAAAAGAAGTTTAAAAAACGTTTTAAAACTGCTCACATGCTGTTTCAATAAAACTGTATCTCTAACTTCCAAACGGGTCAAACTCGGGTGTCAATACCGAATCCATAATTTAGGGTCAAAATCGGGTCTGGAATTCTGGTCAAAATCGACCCCAACCAGGGACTCTACCCCTTGGACCCCGCCATAGGGGCGCTGCCCCCGAACCCCCGTCGTTTAGGGGGCTTCGCCCCTAAACAATCAAGATAAGTTCGAATAAGTGTATACTCCACACTTTCCCGAACTTGTTCGATGTATATCAAGATTACATTGGTAAAAAAAATTTAATCTCATTACATTTAAATTATATTGGTGACATCAATCACCAACAAAACTTGTTTTGATACACTAAACTAGTTTACAAAATGGAAAACGTAAATAAACTAAAAATCATTTCCCCTTACAAACACATCTATATAATTAAGGATTTGTTAAACATAATCATTGTACAATCAAACAAACTTCATAATTTCAAATTGGAATTACAGGAATTAGCACATTAATAGCCTAGAAATAGTAAATAAAGAAGTACAACAATACAACCTCGTATTCTTAGGATTAAAGTTAGTTAGTAGAATAATGAAGATTACATGGATTTGTTAGATAAAGAAGCCTCCGCTGAACCGGAGTTCCGTTCTTGCTTCTTTGGCTCCCACACCAAAATCGACTGCACCTTGAGAGAATTGGTTTTTTTTTTTAGGGTTTTAACTTAGAATTTATAGAGTTCAGATCGAAGAGTTCGTCTAGCTGAAAATGAGTTCGTCGAACACTATGACAACTTTTACAAATGATTTTCGTTAGACATCATTCGAATAAAAATTCATTTCGTCGACCTTGATATTGAACTTACTGAACTACTTTGGTAGATTTGAAGATAACTGTTTTAGAAGATTCCATTATTCATCTCAATCGGAGTCCGTACGATCGAGTTATGATCAAAATGACGAAATGATATAATCAACCAATCTTTTATAAATATCTTTATCTTGAGTCTTTTACCTTTCTGTCGCGCCTTTTTACCTCTTTTATATCAATTCTCTTTCTTTGGAACCTATGATATAAGTATGGAAGGTGTCACACCCCGCAAAATGGCGGAACCGAGGTGTACAGAAATTACGGTATCCGAGATTCAAAGGTTACATCAACATAAGTAAACCATACATAATCAACATAGATAAATAAGTTTAAAATAGCATACTTATTACAATCATCCGAAAATATCAAAATACGGCTACAGCGTTTGGGATACTAAGGAATTAACAAAAGCAAAATAAATTTCATGCAAGTAATCCACGTAGCCAAGCAAGCATAACGTCAAAAAGTGTAACCTCAAATCCCTGAAAAGCGTTAAAATACGACGTCAACATAAAGTTGGTGAATTATTCGCAATAATTAATAAAAACAGGATAGTATAAAAGTTTCAAAATGTTTTGACCCAAAAATGATAATATGTGAAGATAAATCATTTGAAAAGTAATGTTTCAAAATATACGTGAAGTATACAAAACCTTTTCATAATATACTAATACAAATAGCATAAAAATACCATAAATAATTCATAAAAATACCATACTGGATAGATAATTGCTTTAGATACATACGGTACACCTGAACCATAACAATACTGGCAACTAACCCCACCTAGTGTCTTAAGCTAGGTTGTCCTCGAAATCATCGGTCATAACATTGCTAACACGGACAGGGCGCATCCATCATCCATCGTGTTAACAATGAGGGTTTGTTAGACCCATATAGCGCTATATATATAAACCGGCGGCTAAAAGCTAACAGGTGTGTATACGGGGCCTCGTACTACCACAAAGGCGGTACAAGTTTGGGTAAGACTAACCTAAAGCATTTATATCCATAATACATAATCATACTATATATATATCAAAAATACATTTATACAACGCTAATCATGCCCAAAATGTAAAAGCGGTAAAAAGGGCAGCGAATAACTCACGGAATAGCAATGCAATCCAAACACGATACGTCGGGAAATAATCAAATACGGTCAAGCTTCCACGTCTAAGTGCCCTAAACATCACGTAAATAAATATGTCTAAGTATCTCTAAGTTTAGTGGGGTATGCCTTAACGATTAACGTTTTATACGGGTTTTAAAATGACCAACAGGAACATCGATTTAACAGGACTACAAACGTTTCGAAAAGTACAGCAACGAGTTACGTTGCACGTAACTGAGAGTTACGTGCGTAACTCAGTTACATGTTAGCCAAGTAATTACGTGACCAAGGGGCTACAGTTACGTGATCAAGAAGTTACGGGGCTACAGTTACGTGATCAAGATCATAGTTACGGGACTAGATACGTGACATAGAAGAAAGTTACGTGCTCTAGTTACGTGCACGTAACACAGTTACGTGACGTAACTGGGTTTTACGAAAAATTACATTCGGGAATCGATTCTGAGTGTTTCTAGGTATCTAAATCATCCAATAACGAAACCCTATGTCCAGAATATGTTTAGGTAAATAATCCCTCAATAAAATTTGGGTTTTGATGGTAAAAAGTGATGTTTTCGAGTTTGAATAAATAAAATAAAGTTTAAAACAAAATTGGAGAAATACTTACCCGATCGAAATGAAATTTGGAGGAAAGATGAAGATGAATACAGTGAACAATAAACAAGCTTCAAAATCGGATTTCAACGGTCGGATCTTGAGATAATTTAGAGAGAAGGTGGAGATTTTGTGTGTGTTTTTGTGTGTGTTTTTAGAGAGATAAGTGAGATGGGGAAAATGGGGAAGAAAAGGGTGGGTGTAGGTGAATAAGACAAATATTTGATGATACCAATGTTGAGCTAAAAGACAAAAAGTTTGGTGGGATTCTTTTAGGACTAATTTTGTAATAAAAATCCCATAGGACTAGTTTTGTAATAAAATTCTGGAAGGACTAAAATTGTAATACTTTTAAACGTTAATCTTAATCGTATAAATAAGGCATAAAAACCCCTAAACTTATCATAAGAGCATACTAGACTTATACTAAAGGCACTTAGAACTAAACGTTCCCGACATAAAGATTCGAACCACATAAAATACAAATACGATACTCATAAAATACCAGAAATACGAATACGATAAAACATAAAAAGGGATACAATAGGGTCAAAACATAAACATAAATAAATAAAACGAATACGGGTCGATAGAAGTATACCTAGAAATTCGCGAATGTCACAGTCTCCCCAAGTAAAAAGAAATTTCGTCCTCGAAATTATCACTTGGTACTACTTCCGGGGGAAAGGTGAGGATACTTCCGCAGAATTTCATCTTCGCGTTCCCACGTGAACTCAGCTCCAAAACGGGAATTCCAACGAACCTTGACAATCGGGATCTTGCTTCGTCGTAGACGCTTAACATCACTAGCAACGATCTCGATCGGTTCCTCAACGAAATGAAGCTTATCATCAATCTGGAGTTTCTCAAGCGGAACTAATAACGTTTCGTCAGCCAGGCATTTCTTCAACTGAGATACATGAAATACATTATGTACGCTGCTCAGTTCTGCCGGCAAATCTAGCCGATACGCAGCTGGGCCGACGCGGGCTAAGATCTTGAACGGACCCGTGTATCTCGGACTCAGCTTGCTGCGCTTCTGGAATCGGACAACCCCTTTCCATGGAGATACCTTCAATAATACCATATCTCCAACACTGAACTCAAGAGGCTTCCTGCGCTTATCAGCATACTTTTTCTGTCGATCTCTTGCAGTAATTAATCGTTCCTTGATCTTGAAGATCTTGTCAGTGGTCTCTTGTATAATCTCCGGACCAGAAATCTGACTATCTCCAATTTCTGCCCAACATACAGCCGATCGACACTTGCGGCCATACAAAGCTTCAAAAGGTGCACATTTGATACTCGTGTGATAGCTGTTGTTGTACGAGAACTCAATCAACGGCAAATGAACGTCCCAACTACCACCAAAATCAATTGCGCAGGCTCGTAGCATATCTTCCATGGTCTGAATAGTTCTCTCACTCTGACCATCGGTCTGCGGATGATAGGCGGTACTCATATCTAACCTTGTACCCATAGCAGTCTGGAATGTCTTCCAAAATCGTGAGGTGAAGCGAGCATCACGATCGGAAATAATCGATACAGGGACTCCGTGTTTCGATACAATCTCTGCAATATATAAACGCACGAATCTCTCCATCGGATAATTCTCACGAATCGGTAGGAAATGAGCAGACTTCGTCAATCGATCAACAATAACCCAGATACTGTCATAACCACTCAAAGATCTCGGAAGCTTCGTAACGAAATCCATAGTAATACGCTCCCATTTCCACTCGGGAATCTTCGGTTGTTGGAGTAGCCCAGACGGTTTCTGATACTCAATCTTCACTTTGGAACAGGTCAAACATCGACTAACATACTCGGCGATCTCACGCTTCATACCCGGCCACCAATAAAACTCTTTCAAGTCATGATACATTTTGTCGGAACCCGGATGAATGGAATAGTTAGACTTATGGGCTTCGTCCAGAATCAACTGACGGATACTAATCGGAACCCAAATACGCTCGAGGAAATACAGAACTCCATCCTCCTTCGGTTCTAATTCCAACGCCAACTTATACAACCTTTCCTCTTTAACACGGTCCTCTGTCATAATACCCTCCTGTGCCTGAATAATCCGAGCCTTCAAGCTCGTCTGAATAGATACCATCATAGAACGGATACGGACCGGTTTGACTGTTTCCTTACGACTTAGTGCATCAGCAACAACGTTCGCCTTACCAGGGTGGTAGCGAATGTCGCAATCATAGTCGTTCAATAACTCAACCCAGCGTCGTTGTCTCATGTTCAGCATCTTCTGATCGAATATGTGCTGAAGACTCTTGTGGTCGGTAAATACACCATACAGATAATGTCTCCAAATCTTCAATGCGAATAACGGCTCCCAATTCTAGATCATGTGTCGTGTAATTCTGCTCATGGACTTTCAACTGACGCGAAGCGTAAGCTATAACTTTACCATTCTGCATAAGCACACAACCCAGACCCTTGTGCGAAGCGTCGCAATAGACAACAAAATTCTCGGAACCAACTGGCAGACTAAGAATAGGAGCGTCACACAATTGCTGCTTCAATACATGAAAGGCTCTCTCCTGATCGGAACCCCAAACGAATGGTTCACTCTTCTGTGTCAACTTTGTCATAGGTGAAGCGATCTTGGAGAAATTCTCGATGAATCGACGATAGTACCCAGCAAGACCCAAAAACGAACGGATTTCGGTCGGGGACTTTGGTGCAACCCAGCTCTTAACAGCTTCAATCTTAGCAGGATCAACGTGAATACCCTTCGCGCTAACCCACTGGCCCAAGGAATTGAACCTTCGGACAACCAGAACTTCGAGTACGAAACGCGGTCTTAGGTATATCATCTTCCTGAACTCTCAACTGATGATAACCAGAGCGAAGATCGATCTTAGAGAAATAGCAAGAACCCTGAAGTTGATCGAATAAGTCGTCAATACGAGGAAGGGGATAACGGTTCTTCACAGTCAGCTTGTTTAACTCCCGATAATCAATACATAAACGCATGGAGCCATCCTTCTTCTTAACAAAGAGGACAGGAGCACCCCACGGGGAGAAACTAGGACGGATAAAACCCTTATCGACCAGTTCCTGAATTTATTTTGACAACTCTAGCATCTCGGAAGGAGCCAAACGATACGGAGCTTTAGCAATAGGCGCTGCTCCAGGAACAAGATCAATACGAAAGTCGATTTGTCTCTGGGGAGGGATTCCAGGTAAATCTTCGGGAAAAACGTCAGAATACTCGCGAACAATCGGTACACCATCAATCTTTATCGTAGAATCTTTCTTCATCAAGTGAGCGAGATATAAGGAACAACCTTGACGGATATAGCCGCGAACTTTCAAACAAGAAATGACTTTTAGGCGTTTCCCTGTCTTGTCGCCGTGTACGTTCATCTGATCTCCATCTGGCTTCTGAACACGAATAAGCTTCTCATGACAAACTATTTCACCTCTATGCTTTGCTAACCAATCCATACCGATTACGACATCGAAACTACCGAGTTTCATAGGAATAAGGTCGATGGAGAAAGGAATATCGGCTAATACGAGGGGAATATCACGAATAACTTCTCTAACACAAGCACATCTACCATCAGCTATTTCTACCTCGTAAGCAGGCTCTAAAGGACTAGAAGCACGGTTTACTAAGGGGCGGAAATCACTAGATATAAAGCTTCTATCGGCACCCGAATCAAACAAGATAAAAGCAGGATAATCATCGACAAGAAATGTACCAGTGACTACAGTAGGATCCTGATGAGCTTCAGAAGATTCCATGGCGAAAGCTCGGCTCTTGGCAGGATTTCCTCTTGCACTAGTACCAGCACCGTGAGTAGGAAGGGGAGTAGGTGCTATAAGCTTGGGGCACTGATGACGGCGGTGACCTACTTCTCCGCATTCAAAACACGCTCCAGTAGCTCTTCCACAAAACTGCTCGGTGTGGCCTAACTTCTTGCACCGTTTACAAACCCAACAAGCCACATTTGCTGCATGCGCACTGCCGCATGTACCACACTTCATGCGCACGCCCTGATAACCCGCTCCAGAACCCGTCAACGCATACACTTGAGGAAATTGGGGTCTCTGCTCCTGACCACGACTTCTCTTCCTCGAATTGCCCATATCTCTCCTATCAGACCTACCAGAATCTCTTCGGCTCACAACCGGCTGAAGAACACCACCACGGATCATACTTGCGGTCAACCGACCCGCAATATCAACCACACTCTGTAGAGTACCCGGTTGGTGAGAAATGATGTGGTCCCGCATAGTCTGGGGCAACCCTTGGGTGAAGCGTTCGATTCTCTCAGTCTCCGTGCGAACCAAACGAGGAGCCAAAACACACAGATCGTAGAATCTGTTCGCATACCCCGAAAATCAGAACCTTGCATAGTCAGGTTCCACAACTCATTCTCCAGCCTCTGCGTCTCAGATGACGGCACATACTCTTTCCTCATCATAGCTTTCAAGTTTTCCCAGCTCATCAGGGTAACAGCAGCTCGGCCCTGAACCTTTTTCACCGAGTTCCACCAGGTGAGGGCTTTACCCTGGAACAAGAACGTAGCATACTTAACCTTGCTTTCCTCAGCACATCCCGAGACATCAAATACCGACTCAATCCTCTCAAACCACTGCAGGGTAGCAACCGCATCTTCGTTGCCCTTGAACTCAGTAGGTTTGCAATCCAGAAAAGTCTTATACGAACAGCCTCGGGGTGGATCCTCAATAACAATACTCGGTCCACCGACTCCCACGTGCACTGCTCTTCCCACATCAGAACCATCGCGCCCAGACGCCGTACCTTCTGACCCAATACCATGCATCACAGGTTCTTCAAACCCTATGTCGGCATCCTGCACCGGTGTCTCCTTGAGCTGTGCCACAATCACGGGTATAGCTGCTGCAATCTGCTCCGCAATCAACTGACTGATATTCGGAGTAGTGGTATTAGCATTGGGGGCAGTACTGGTATTCTGAGGCGTAGCACCCGCTCTCACACTGGCGCGACCTCGTCTCGTCGACCTTCTCGTAGCAGTGACGGCCGGAGTAGACCTAGTAGAAGCTCTCTTAGGCGGCATCTTCTACGAATGTCAAACAGAATAAATCAGAACGATAACCGGATGTGCGACTAAAACAAACAGGCCTCAAAGCATAAAATGCAAAACAAAAGCACATAAAGCATACGAATCACATACATGCCCACAAAAGTAAGAAATGCGCACATAGAGTAAATCAGATAGGTCCAAAAGCCTAGGTCATAGTCTAAGTGATTCCGTAAGGTCACTTAGTTCGCTATAACCATTGGCTCTGATACCAACTTCTGTCACACCCCGCAAAATGGCGGAACCGAGGTGTACAGAGAATACGGTATCAGAGATTCAAAGGTTACATCAACATAAGTAAACCATACATAATCAACATAGATAAATAAGTTTAAAATAGCATACTTATTACAATCATCCGAAAATATCAAAATACGGCTACAGCGTTTGGGATACTAAGGAATTAACAAAAGCAAAATAAATTCCATGCAAGTAATCCACGTAGCCAAGCAAGCATAACGTCAAAAAGTGTAACCTCAAATCCCTGAAAAGCGTTAAAATACGACGTCAACATAAAGTTGGTGAATTATTCGCAATAATTAATAAAAACAGGATAGTATAAAAGTTTCAAAATGTTTTGACCCAAAAATGATAATATGTGAAGATAAATCATTTGAAAAGTAATGTTTCAAAATATACGTGAAGTATACAAAACCTTTTCATAATATACTAATACAAATAGCATAAAAATACCATAAATAATTCATAAAAATACCATACTGGATAGATAATTGCTTTAGATACATACGGTACACCTGAACCATAACAATACTGGCAACTAACCCCACCTAGTGTCTTAAGCTAGGTTGTCCTCGAAATCATCGGTCATAACATTGCTAACACGGACAGGGCGCATCCATCATCCATCGTGTTAACAATGAGGGTTTGTTAGACCCATATAGCGCTATATATATAAACCGGCGGCTAAAAGCTAACAGGTGTGTATACGGGGCCTCGTACTACCACAAAGGCGGTACAAGTTTGGGTAAGACTAACCTAAAGCATTCATATCCATAATACATAATCATACTATATATATATCAAAAATACATTTATACAACGCTAATCATGCCCAAAATGTAAAAGCGGTAAAAAGGGCAGCGAATAACTCACGGAATAGCAATGCAATCCAAACACGATACGTCGGGAAATAATCAAATACGGTCAAGCTTCCACGTCTAAGTGCCCTAAACATCACGTAAATAAATATGTCTAAGTATCTCTAAGTTTAGTGGGGTATGCCTTAACGATTAACGTTTTATACGGGTTTTAAAATGACCAACAGGAACATCGATTTAACAGGACTACAAACGTTTCGAAAAGTACAGCAACAAGTTACGTTGCACGTAACTGAGAGTTACGTGCGTAACTCAGTTACGTGTTAGCCAAGTAATTACGTGACCAAGGGGCTACAGTTACGTGATCAAGAAGTTACGGGGCTACAGTTACGTGATCAAGATCATAGTTACGGGACTAGATACGTGACATAGAAGAAAGTTACGTGCTCTAGTTACGTGCACGTAACACAGTTACGTGACGTAACTGGGTTTTACGAAAAATTACATTCGGGAATCGATTCTGAGTGTTTCTAGGTATCTAAATCATCCAATAACGAAACCCTATGTCCAGAATATGTTTAGGTAAATAATCCCTCAATAAAATTTGGGTTTTGATGGTAAAAAGTGATGTTTTCGAGTTTGAATAAATAAAATAAAGTTTAAAACAAAATTGGAGAAATACTTACCCGATCGAAATGAAATTTGGAGGAAAGATGAAGATGAATACCGTGAACAATAAACAAGCTTCAAAATCGGATTTCAACGGTCGGATCTTGAGATAATTTAGAGAGAAGGTGGAGATTTTGTGTGTGTTTTTGTGTGTGTTTTTAGAGAGATAAGTGAGATGGGGAAAATGGGGAAGAAAAGGGTGGGTGTAGGTGAATAAGACAAATATTTGATGATACCAATGTTGAGCTAAAAGACAAAAAGTTTGGTGGGATTCTTTTAGGACTAATTTTGTAATAAAAATCCCATAGGACTAGTTTTGTAATAAAATTCTGGAAGGACTAAAATTGTAATACTTTTAAACGTTAATCTTAATCGTATAAATAAGGCATAAAAACCCCTAAACTTATCATAAGAGCATACTAGACTTATACTAAAGGCACTTAGAACTAAACGTTCCCGACATAAAGATTCGAACCACATAATACAAATACGATACTCATAAAATACGAGAAATACGAATACGATAAAACATAAAAAGGGATACAATAGGGTCAAAACATAAACATAAATAAATAAAACGAATACGGGTCGATAGAAGTATACCTAGAAATTCGCGAATGTCACAGAAGGTTTGAATTCAAATAATCAAATAATACAATTTTTGAGTGCTATCAATGATTAATGTAAAAAGGTTATCACATTTATTAAATGTTATCCATTATTCAATTTTTTTTAAATAATACAGTTTGTTATGGTCTCTTTTTTTAGCAAAAGAGTTTGTTATGTTAAATATACAACTTTTTAGTGATGTAAGAAAGTAAAAAATAACATTTAAGACTGTTCTTTACTAAATTCAATAAAATAGATTTTTGTTTTCTTATAAATAAAACTTTGTTTGTAAATCTTCTAAGAGCTTAGGCCATGAGATTTTTTGATAAAACTTTGTGCATAAATGGATACAAATATTTTTGTTTTCTTTTATCATCCTGCAATCATGAATACAAATTAATGAATTACGAATCAAATAATCATATAAGTTCATAAGTTAATAGATCCTAAATCAAATCTAGCTAGCTAAAATGGATACATGTTAATTGCTATTGTGTTTCATACTTACCAAATGTTAATTACATATGATGAGAATAACGTAAATCTTGTTTGTCAGATTTCTGTTTTGAATCAAAACCTTGTATTAAAGTCATATATTGTTTATCAGTTGTGTCTTAAATTAAATTTAGTGATCTCACCTTAAGCGTATTTATAAAAATTCTTGTAGAAACAAAAGCATTATAAATATAAGAAGACATAAATAGACGGGCAAAGCGAATGTTTGGCGTCAAGGTTTTGAAAGCTTTAAGACTTGTTTGGGTAGCAAAATTTTAGTTTTTATTTTGGAAAAAAAACCTTCAAAATAAAAAGGTTATGAAACTAGTTTTCTTAAAAGAAACATTTCCACCTTTAAGTGTTTGTATTTTCAACTCGAACTTCAACTTTAACTACTTTTGTCAAAACATATCTTTTTATGAAATACATTAACTATATTTGACGTAAATTCAAAAGAAATTTTTTCTAAATATTCAAACAATACTCCTTTAAGGAATTTGAAATATTGTAATTGAATGAAGATAATAATGGATGGATGACTATGAATATGATAATATGATTAAACATTCATGATAAATAATCAATCTAAAAGATCTAAATTGTTTTGTTCCAGTGGATTTCTAATAAGTACTTGTTCGTTTAATTTCCTTGCAACTGTTTCACTCTAGTAATTTGGTAGTTTGAGCTCTTTATTTCAATGAAATGATATTTCGTTAAAATAACATATACCGAACTAATATGTTCTAATATTGGTTATGTGAAAATATTGAAATGAAATAAAATAATATCAAAATTGAAAGTTTATTTGGTATTATATTCAACAAAAAAGTTAATTTCGACGGTGTAATCCTAACTCCGTGATTCTTTGAACCCAACTTAACCCTCTACCAAGGATTAGGCGTCAGACACTATTCTTTTTCCTCGGCCTCACGGACCGGGAAATGAGCCCCGACTCGAACCTAACAAAATGAACTCAGGATCTTATATTCAGTATTGTTAAGATTTTATAATGATTCATCAAATGCAACACAAGAAGATTTTGGTAGTCTTCAAATACAAATTGATTTTTTTATTATTATTTTTTTATTTTATGCTAACAATGGAGAAATAGTAATTTAAGCTTGTAATTTTATCTATTTCACAAACAATTTATATTTTTATTTGGAACATCAATAAATAAATCTTTTTGTGCATTTGATTATAGTTTTTTTTTTTTATTATTATTATTATTATAGCATTGTCATTCATACTAAATTTGATTCTGTAAAATGTTAATTTAGTTAATATCTTACCATCATCCAATATGTTTAATGAAACCTGAATTTGTTTTGTGAAAACATATTACTAGCTTGAAAGCTTTATTTATCCATTTATTATATATTGATAGCTTGATAATGCATGAAACTTAACATAGACATGGTTCCCCATCAGATGATCAGACATCTCCCACCCCTAGAAAATCGATGAAGGTGGGAGGCGATGAAGGAGATGGTGGCGGTGGTGGTGGTACAAACGGCGACCATGGTTGCGGATGATATGAGCTGGTCGCCCCTTGCTGGAAGTTGCTAATTGCCAAATGCACACGGTTCCTGTAACGGTTCATGACCCAGTTCATATAAGCCTCATAAAAATGGCGAGTGTCAACAGTACGAGTGAAGATCGGTTTTGGGGTAGGAACAGCAGCACTGGCCTGATCAGATTTCTCCTTCTCTTCTTTGTATACCTTAAACAACTTTGGACAAAGTTGACCCCACCATCTCATTCTACAGCTCGAAGCTACAAAAAAGTAACCATGAATAATAATTCGATCGATTGAAAAAAATTAAATACGCATTAATCAATTTTCGAAAGAAAAAAAGAGTTATAAGATTTACGGCTTCTTCCTTCAAGTTGTTCCGAGATCAACCTCCACTCTTTGCTCCCATGGGTGGAAATATGCTTAATCAGCATAGTGTCTTCTTCCATGTTCCATCTAGGTTTCGCCACGGAAAGCTTAGGACCTTCAACACTGGTCTCGGATTTCCTGTAATGAAGAAAAAAAAAACTCATTTCGTCACTTTAATATTTTATAAAATTTTCAGAAATACTTTTTTATTGAAACTTGAACCCATAAACTTTTCGTTGATTTGTTTTTAGGTTTGCACATACCCGTCTTCTTCTTCTTCTTTCTGCTGTTCTTGTTCTTCATGCTGTTCTTCTTCTTCCATTTTCCTCTTCCCGAGTACTTTGTTCTCATGGCCAGCTTGCGCGCTATAAAATAACGTTAATGCAACAATGTTTTAGTAGTAAAATTAAATAATAAAGAAACTAGTTTATTTTAAAAACAAAGAAGAGTTTACCTTGGGAGAGAGAGGGATGCCATGCTTGTTATTGAGTGAAGCTGGTTATTAATGGAGGAATGAGTGTGCTTGAAGCCCTTGTTTCACACCAATTTATAGCAAAAAAAGAACCCGAAAGTCAATAAAAAATAGGAGAGTTTAAGAGAGGTTGTGAGTGGTTAATGCATATTAAAGACTTATTTTTGACATTTTGTAAGTAAATTACATAAAGCTTAGCGTGACACCATGAGAGTAATGACACTCTAATGTGCATGATCAACACATAGAACAAACCATAAAGGTCTCAACTATATGAAATAATGGTCGGTGCGTAATTAAAAAGGCTTTTAGTCTAGCGGTATCAAGGTATAGATATAAGGTCTATCATTTGTTTAAGTTGGCGGTTTATGTTAGTCGTGGTGTATTTTAAAAATGTATTTCTAAAATATGGTAATGTATATATGTAATACGGGTGTTTTTGGTTAAAAAGCACCATTGGATGTACAATACAACTTAAATTTTTTTGTTAATAGTCGTGCCTTTCGGAAAAAAAGAAAAAAAAAGTCGTAAATTGTACGTATACATGATATATTTAGTGAATAATATTTATTTTGCTAAATAATATTTATGGCATTTATTAAAAATTATATGATTAAATGTTATGTTGAAATTTTGATTTTTGATTTTAAAAATGACATCATTTTTTTTTAACCTTTTTTAAAATTTGCGCAAAGATATATTAAAAAATTCATATGCACTTACATCTATATGATATTTGTGTTTCTTGCTAAAACCATATTGAATACTTTTGAATGGTAAAGGGGAAAACATTTTGACAAAAAAAAAAAGTTATTAAGAGTATTATGAGTACAAGACATGATAGTATGATACACCAAAAAATTGGATAGAAGTATTTTATGAAATTATAACGAAATATATATGAATTTTAATTGGATCCTAATGAATTTTTAAAAATATATATTAATGTAACAAGCTTTGAGTGTTCGTAAACATCCTATGAAAGAAAAATAAATTAATGAGATTTAAGTGAACTCGTACATACTCACTTAATGGGATGAAATTTTGTTACGTTATATGATAATTTTTAAAGTTGATTACGTATAATGACAATTCGATAAAAGTTCGTTTAATATATTTTCAGTTTTGCCTTTAATAATTAACGGGTGTTAACAGAATGATATTTTTTTACATTGAGAGAAAACTTTAAAAATTAATTATATTGAATAACAATTCGTGTGAAGTTCCGGCTTGCTTTATATGGCGGAAACATACACAAAACATCTATATATTTTCAAAAGTTAGACTATGTTAATTCAAACAAGATGCTATAGATAATGAGATAGATACGCAACGATATTGAAGGAGTTAGTGATAATGAAATGTAATCTACACTAAATACCAACATAATCTAATGCAACCTTTATCATTTATAAACTATCATATAACCATTTATATATGTAATTTGTTCATGATTGAAAGGATAGATTTGGTCATCAGTATGATATTGCATCATGCATTCTTTGTATTATGATTCCTATCCGGAACATGTTAGTTGAAGTTGTGTGGTCGGCTGGTCGGTAAGGTATTTTTTTAGAAATTTTGTAACGTCATTTTAATAAGCAAGAAGTAAGAAGTTAGAGCGAAATATAAACTAAACGGTGGAAAGGGGTAAACCGCTTGTTAGGAAAAGAAGGATCAAATGAAAATGTAAAGACACTTTTTTTTTAAACCGGTAACTTTATTAAAAAAAGCTGAACTAGCAAGGAGCTAGAACCGCAAAAGAGATTACAAAGGACCGTCAATTGAGGTCGCATTAGCCCAATGAAGTCAGCCTAACGAGGTATTCTTTTCCCTATTTGATATCCAAATGAAAGACACAAGTTTAATATCATTTTCAAGTATAGCACGTCTAGGCTTTTTACGATTAAAGATGTTATCGTTCCAGAAACGCCAAATGATCCACAACGTTGTATGAACAACTGCAACAAACTTTAGTTAAGTGTGACCTTGAAAAGAAGGGATCGAGTCTGCAAGAGAAATGAGCTCTTGGATATTGGTGGGAGAGTATTGATTTAATTTCCACCAAGAGAAGATATATTATTGATTCAAATGAAGTGGTTGCTTCTAGGAATCATTTATTCTTTTCTTGTAAGATTACAAATGAAGTATGGAATAGAATCAAAGTATTGTGTAAGATGGATAGTTGCAATTGTACATGGCTAATGGTCAATTGGAGTGTTAAGGAACAATAGGATTTTCAATAAGAAGGAAATGAATGTAGAAGGAATTGTTAAGATGATAGTGAGTGAAGTCAAGTTGAAATTGATGGGATTGGATATTATTAATTCAAATGAGGTGAAAAGAATGAAGCAAATATGGGGATGGTAATAACAAGCAGAAAGATTGGAGAGGATAGAATAAATGGTGTACAAAAGATTGAATGGGTTGTAGATGGAGATGTATATTTCTGTTTTCGGTTTGTGCAAGTTGAGATGTATAGGTATTATATGCAATTTTTGAATAAGCTAGATATGATACGAATGTATAGATTTCTTTTATGTTTGGTTTCTTTTAGTAATCATTGGGAATTGTCCAATGATGAAAAGAGATGCTATGTATATATTGTTTTTGAATACAAATAAAAGCTGTTCTTTTATAAAAAGAAAAAAAAGAGAAGATATATTTCCAAACCCCTTCCGCAACCGAGCACTTTACAAAAAGATAAAATTATGATTCTTGATCTTCGTTGAAATAGGACATCGAGTTGAGTTAAGATCAACTTCCCATCTGTTGCGGTTTACTCTATTAAGAAGTCTCTTGTTGGCTAATCTCCAAGACAATATGTTTGTCTTGATCGGGACTAGTTTGTTCCACCAGCTCAACCCTCCACATTCCATAACGTTTTTTTAATCAATTAGGATTCTGATATAAAATGGAAAGATAGACTTATCGCCAAGTTTGTGTCAGATATAGAATGGAAAAGACCAACTCAAGGGAAGTTTGGTTATGATAGAAAGCATAATATGTTTGTTATATGGTATGAGAATTTATCTTATTACGTTCCCTCTCTCTCAAAACCCGCCAGCTACACCCTAACTTCCACAACCTTTGTTCATCAACTGTTGGAACATAATGTCTGTAGTTTGTATTCATTTGAACGTGTCATAGAGTTAGAATGTAATTAGATCGAGTTGTAAAGTCCAAACGCATTTACGAAAACAGTTACGGTGAGTAACTCAGTTACGGTCACGTAACTGATGAGTTACGCACGTAACTAGGAGAGTTACGCGCGTAACTGTCTCCCAGACAGTTACATGCGCGTAACTCTTCTAGGGTTTCGAGCTGCCTATAAATAGCAGCCTCGGGATCATAAATGCGGTTGTTGAAAGTTGTCAGAGCTGTCAAATCAAGAATAGTTACGTGAGCTAGGGTTTGTGAGCGTAATTAGCTGTTCTTGTGTGTTAAAGTCTTGTAATCGAGTGTTTAGTTACTATTTCGTGTTTGTATTGAACACGTGAGCTATTTAGTATTAATCATTTGATTATTTGAGCTGTTCTTCACCGTTTACTTATACATACTAGTTATTCCGCGATTAGTGTGTTGTAGGATTCAAAGGAGATCGTAAGATAGGCGACCAACAAGTGGTATCAGAGCCTCTATACTTGCTATAGAGGTCTTTGAATCCGTTTGGTGAAGATTGGGGTTGATTTGGGATAGATCTAGGTTTTGGAGTAATTTTACTTTATTTCGGGATTTTTTAGATCTAGGCATTTCTAGCCGGAGTTTGGTATTGGGGTTCAGATATTACGTCTACAGTTGGGTGTATTTGATATCTGCAGAAGATGGGTGCTTAGTTTTGGGTATTTCTTCGTTTACGGCCGTTTTAAGAAGTTTCTGCTGCACGTCACGTAACTGAGTTACTCGTTCACGTAACTAAGGTATTCAGTCATGTAATTAAGTTACTCAATCACGTAATTCAGCTACTTGGTCACGTAATTGGTCACGTAATTAAGGAAGTTACGCACGTAACTCTTAGTTACTTGACATTTGTTACGCACGTAACTAGTAAGTTACGCACGTAACTAGGTACTTACGCTCACGTAACTAGGGTGCTGAAGACGTTCGTTTACTCCATTTTCTAGCCGTTACTCTGCCCGTTTTTCGTTGGAAACGTTAGGTGGGTGTTAGGTTAGGTTTTCGGGTATTCGTTAGTTGCTGATTTTGGGTATTGGTGTGGATTTGTGATGGCTCTCTCTACGAATTCGAATACATTCAACATGGAACCGAGTCGTAATCCTCAACTTCCTCCTCTATACAATCCGAACCGAAGTGTAGAGGATTGGATGATGAGCTTTAGGACGTATGTTGCTTGTACAGATCCGAGTATGTGGGCTCCTATCCTCACGAAGTATGAAGCTCCCTCCGACGTAAACACAGCCACCGGTGTTAGAACCTATCGGGCTCCATCGACATATACCGATGATGAGAAAGCTCTCTTTCTCAAAAATCAGAAAGCGTTGGGAACAATTCAATTTTGTTTAACTGACGAGATGAGAGCTATATTCCGGATGATCGATAATCCCCATGATCTATGGAATGCTATCGCGAAAAGATATGGAGGTACGGAGGCAATGAAAGGAATCAAGGCCGACATCTTGAAGAGGCAATTTGACAACTTCAAGTGTGGAGAAAACGAGACTCTAGACATGCTGATCTCTAGATTTAGTCGGTTGATTAACGATCTTTATGAATTGAAGGTTGAGTTCAGCAAGCTTCAAACGAACATACGATTTTTGGATAGCTTGCCGCCACATTGGGAAGTTCGTGTGCTTCTGTTGAAAGATAAACCCGAGCTGAGAGACTATGACTTTGAGGATCTTATCGAAAAGCTTCGTATAGCCAATCTGCAGATGCAAGAAAAGGCTTATGGTAGCAACGCTTTTGCTCAGAAGGTGCTTAGGGATAATTCGGGAGTGGCTTTCCTCTCGGATATCTCATCAACCCAAGTACCTCCATCCTTAAGCTACTTGCCTCCGACTCCCAGCTTTCCGAGTGTTCAAGAAAGCTCTCCAGTGTCTAGCTCGACCGATTCACTCTGTCCTACATGTTCTACTTGTAGAACTTGTTCATCGCGACGGGAAATGAATACGGCATTTGCTGCTCCCCTCCTAAAGTCTCAAGGGAGAGGAAAGGAAACGGGATTTAGTACTTCTAGTTCCCAGAATATGGAACCTGATCGCTTACAGTCATGTTTCGTCGCAGCCTATAACGACTAGATCGACGGAAGGATTGCAAATTCCGCTCTCAACGAGGAAGATTATGAGCAGGTCCATCCCGACGATCTAGAGGAAATGATAGTACATCGCGGATTTTAAAAATCAGAATCATAAGTGTTTGTTCGATGTATTAGTAGGTACGGCCAATATCATATAAACAATTTTCCGAACCTGTTTCTAATGGGTAACACGGTTAAGTTTGTTCATCTCAGTGATAAGCTGAAAACTTTCGGTGTGCCTGGAATCTGTCACCATAGGATTATATATATATAAATAAGTATCTGAGAGTAATAGAAAAAGCGAGGAAAAGAAAAATTGAGAGAAAATCAAAAAATATAATAAATCGTTTTTTCTAAAACTCAAAGAGTTTTCTATTAATGTAATTATTAAAAACTCAAAAATTCCTTGAGGCGCTCCTGGATTCTATAAGGTTGCGAAATCATAGTTTCCTTGAAGTTAGTATAAAGGTGAAGAGTTATAAATAATTACAGTAAAACTCGTATCCTTGGGGCGCTCCTGGATTCTATAAGGTTGCGAAATCATAGTTTCCTTGCAGTTAGTATAAAGGGGAGAGTAGAGTCAAATAAGAATTCCGTAACTCTTGATGCTTACTTGATAAACGGCAAAGACAGAGGGAGGAGTTCACGAGTCTATAAAGCTTTTTAAGCTCAAAAAAAAAAAAAAATAAAAAAAAAAAAAAGAATTTGAAAAATGCATAAGTGCTTAAAACTTTATATTATATGTATGCTTTTTCAATATTTAGAGTAGTTAATAAAATAGGAATAAGGTGACGGGTTTCCTAAATAAATACTGGAAGTTTGATGACGCTTTGAGGGAAGTTCGGATTTAGCTAAGTGTAAATATAAGTGGGATCCATATAAACAGTTGTAATTTAAATAATCGGAAGATTTTTTATATGATATCTATGTTGTATTTAAGAGGACAAGTATACTAATAATCGGCTGATTCTTGTGATTCGACTTCTGCGATATGATCCTAAAAGCAAACTAATCCCTATCCAAAAAGATTTGCCCTTTTGTAGGTTACTAAAGTAGTGTGAATAGCTTATAGTTGAAAACCACAAAAAGAGTTTTGGTTTTAGGTTAAGAAAACAAACAAAAAAAATCCAAAAATATTTTATTTCTATGTTTATTTTCTTCGTTGTCACGTATCGTTTATGGTTAAAAGGTTTTATCACGTGTTTTCTGAAAAATGAGAAATTTTATCAGTTTAAAGAACAAAAACACGTATTTGGTCAGTTTTGTCTTTGTAAGCCAGGTTTTACAAAGTTAAGGATCGGATCTTGAAGAGTTTAGCACTTCTTGGAAGTCAAGGACTCGAAGCTGATATTCATGGAGCCGCGTTGCTTAATGATGAAGATTAGCTGACTGAAAGATTCGCAAGTTATCGGTTGCAAACTTTACACCGTACAAGTCTCTATGAAGTTTAAAGGACCAACTCTCGATCTCTCGACACCAAAAGTTCAAGAAAATTTTGAAGAATACAAGCTACATCCAAGGGGGAGTTTGTTGGAACATAATGTCTGTAGTTTGTATTCATTTGAACGTGTCATAGAGTTAGAATGTAATTAGATCGAGTTGTAAAGTCCAAACGCATTTACAAAAACAGTTACGGTGAGTAACTCAGTTACGGTCACGTAACTGATGAGTTACGCACGTAACTAGGAGAGTTACGCGCGTAACTGTCTCCCAGACAGTTACATGCGCGTAACTCTTCTAGGGTTTCGAGCTGCCTATAAATAGCAGCCTCGGGATCATAAATGCGGTTGTTGAAAGTTGTCAGAGCTGTCAAATCAAGAATAGTTACGTGAGCTAGGGTTTGTGAGCGTAATTAGCTGTTCTTGTGTGTTAAAGTCTTGTAATCGAGTGTTTAGTTACTATTTCGTGTTTGTATTGAACACGTGAGCTATATAGTATTAATCATTTGATTATTTGAGCTGTTCTTCACCGTTTACTTATACATACTAGTTATTCCGCGATTAGTGTGTTGTAGGATTCAAAGGAGATCGTAAGATAGGCGACCAACATCAACCTAAAAGACATCTTCACTAATTGAAGCTCAGTTTACTTATCGGAGATCAAAGGAAATGTTTTGATGTTGCTGGTGCATACCACTTTTTGGATACCTTAAAGATATTGGAACGAGGTCGATCACCTTCAATTCCTACAAACCTATAAACGACATACCTGGTCATAAAATTTATTTTTGTTCTTTGGATCCATGAGCTACCTAAATGTAAGTTTATATTGGATTGATTGAACGTGTAATTATCCTTCCCCATTTCAATGTGAGTGTTTTTAGCTCCTTACGTAGTTGCTAATAAATTAGTCGTTCAAATTTATTTTCTATTAATTAGGGTATCGTAAAGTGAGAGATTGTCCGTGATCACGAGAGCTAGATAATGGCCTTTTTTATATCAAAAGTAATTGAATGTGATGATGATACGCAATAAAAAGTTGAAGATGGTTTGAAATATTTTTAACAAAGACGGAATAAGATATAGGGTTTAGAAACAACTACTAACTCAAACTATATAGAACAAAATTCATCAAACAAATCCGGCTCCAAAATTAATAAACGAAAAAGCATTTTTATTCCAAGCTACTCGAGCAATTAAACTAGGAAACAATGGAAACCATGTATAGATAAAACGAAATCAAATAGTAAATGTTAATTTAAACATATGAATGCATGAATCAAAGCTAAAATTACAAGAGCTCGGTTGAAACGAAAACAAAAAAAAAAAATTTAAACAAAAAAATGGCTTAAAAGAATGGAGACTTAAACAATTGAACTTGATGATTTCTAAAGAAATTAATTGACTTGTGATGCAAGGCTCGAATTACACAACTGAATTTATTCATTAACGCGTGTCTCACAAGACAAACACTTGAAATAACTATAAGTAGTTTTTAATGTCTGATATGCTGATACAAACCTTCAAAATCTTGACATGTAACATACAAATTTGAAACAAGTAACAGTTTATTGAAACACTTGAAGTAACTCAAATATCATACTACTCCAATTGTTAATTAGGGCTCAAGAACGAAGAAACAACTTAATTCAAGACGGGGTTTCTCGTTTCTCCTATATATTATGTATTTAATTAGAGAAGTTGAACTTAACATTTAGCCTTCAACCGGTGCCGGAGATTCTGGAGAAGGTAGAGGCTGAGTAAGTCCAGATCTTTTATTGGTGTTTGGACCTGCATCTTCATAATCCAACTGCATCATCACCCTAGATTCCTGCTCATTCCAAAACATTTAATTTTCCAAAATTTAACAAAGAAATGAAACTATATATAATTATGGGAAATTTCAAAAGAAAAAAAAATCTGTTGACATAATAGTGGTATCAAAGATGGCCTATGATCGACGTTTAAATATAAATAAATAAATTTACCTGAACCTGATGAGAATCCGTAGTGGCAAAATGACCAGCACCCTTTGAAGATCTCATGATGAGTTCTCTACATGATCCTACAATAATCAAAAGAGTTAATCGAACAATAGATTAAGAATAATACAATGATTCCAAAGAAAGTCATTCGGAGGATGGTTAGAGCCTTAGAGGAGAAATGGCTAATCCTACCAGGTTGGAAGAAGAGCAACAATACAAGAGTTATGGGGACGAAGAACTTGAGAAAAGACAACAACCGAACCATTTTCAAATTGTTTTTCGATGTGTTGTGAGTCGTCTTCAGCTAGATATGGTTATTTATAAATGGAAGCTAGAAGGAAGCACACTCATGGAAGGAAGCCAGGGTGATGATGTTTAATAAAGTGAGTTAAGTTGGCGTTGACAAATAGAGACAATCTAGGATCAGGTTGTTTGTTTCCATGAATTGAAATTAGTAAACTAATGCTTCTTTAACTAATAGTTTTGCCGACTTTAAAGATCATCACATTTAAAAAACTACACTTCCATAATTTTTAACTCTTTGTATAAAATCTTCACCCTTGCTATTTCTATAAAATGTAATCTTTTCTTGCACTTTAACAAAGCCGGTAATTAATGTTGAATTAGCCGGTGTAGTGATTCAAAACGTCGTTTCCCCCTTCAAGATCATTTTAAGTGGCTACATTGACGTTGTCTGTTAAGGGTGTTAAGGGTCGGTATGTGCATCCAATGTAAATTTGTTTAATACATACACGTTTATATACTTGCCTATCATATCTTTTGGCTGCTGTTTTATGTAACTACCTTTATCATGTTAGGCGCATGAGCGGTTGTTAGACCTAGAAGGTAAGATATCCTTCTGTTTTCTGAACGTATTTTCTAAACTAATACATTAATTTGTTGGCGCGATTTTGTATATATCACTTATCTCATATCTTATGTAGTTATTGTAATAAAAATTTTTGTGGTGGTATAGTGAAGTGATGTGGAAAAGGGTGCTTCAAATGGCATCAAAGGTTTTTATATTTGCTCGAGTTAATGAAAAGTGGTGGGAGAACTTGTAGATTACTATATTAAACCACCTTTTTATTTGTTTACTATTGTATGTATTTATTTAAGATTTCCATAGAATGGTAATCTGATATATCTATATTTATATATCTATATTTATATATCTATACTACTGATATAAAGCATTTGAAGTGTTTTTTTTTAACGTTGAAAATTAAAAATAAAATTACTAAATTACCCCTTAATTTTCTTTTTATTACTAATATGTTAACCCATCTTTCCATATCTACTATTAAACTTACCAAAATACATTAATTCATATTTATTTACTACATATATTTAAATACAATTTAATTTAAATTTAAATCTAAAGTTATTTTCTATTTATTAATCTCGATCATGTCCAAACCGACATAGTATAATTTAATATAATTTTATCGTTTATAAACTTTTTTGTCCCGCTGCAACGCGCGGGTTTACAGCTAGTATATATTATAAAACATTTAAATTAAAAATTAAAAAATTAAGTAGCAAAATGTCTAAATACCCTTAATGATTTTCATTAATAGTTACTAATTTGAAAGCTCATCTATCATTTACATTTATTTTATATTAATATTTAAATTAAATGTAGATGTTGGAATGAATTATATATACATATTTATTTTAAACCTTCAAAATAACATATTAATCTAACTAAAATTAATAATATTATGTATACCCAACTTAAGCTCAATATTTTTACTATACTTTTATTAGACGTAAATATTTTGACACCGCTGCATCTTGCGGGTATCCTGCTAGTATAATATTAACGAGGATTTGAGGCTCCGCACGTTACGACAATAAAAAGAAATCGTCGAGAATACATAAAGAGTTAAATATAACATAGAAGTTCCAAAATGAGTTATTTGTTAAGAAGTAACTAATATAATGATAATAATATAAGTTATATAATATTCATTTTGTTGCAAATAAATCAGTCTAATGTTGAAGTTAGTTGTCTTGATTAGGTCGGATTTTAGTGGCTTTCAGGTTATTTGGGTCTAATTATTCGGGTTTTAAGTGAAAAACAAAATACCGGTAAACGAATAACTAGACCCATTTGACCAAATATATATTAACCTAACTATTATCACATAGATACCATTATTATCCAAATATATATTAACCTAACTATTATCACATAGATTTACTTACACTTATACACTTTTGTACTACCTAACAGAATCATAAATTTTGATCAATTACGTACTATTTACTAATAATAATAGGAATATTTCTTTTTTAACTTAGTTATTATTTTTTATATTAAGGGGAATAGGCTAAAACCTACAACGTATAAAAAAACGTTCAACTTTTTTTATTGTCGGTTTTTACCAAACATATATTTATCTTTTAGAACCTTTTTATAACCTTTTGTATTTATATAACAAACAATTAATAATAATTGAATTAAGCATAACTAAAAGGATTAGACAAATAAATTATTAGTAATAAAATTGGAATTAATTTAATCAGGTTAAAAATATAAATTAATTTACATGTACCCAAACTCATATAAGCTTTTGGTTATTCGGTTTGATCCATTTAACGCATTTAACCTACTTAACCAACTTGTTTAACCCAAAATCATTTTGGATGGGATGGGTTAATCAGGTTCGGGTAAAAACGACACCCATAGTTGAAGTTGCTATGAGTTATTATTTTGTCATCGTTTCTAGCCTTTGAAATATCTAAAACACCCCAAGTAATTTAATTTCGTCCCTTAAATCCAAGACATATTCTGGCCGGGTTATGTTGATTTTGTTATTCAAGTTTTAGGCTTTAAAACTTACTTGTGCCGTTTCCGAATAAAACCTCGGGTTAATCCGGATCGGTTTGACCGGCTCGGTTTTGGGTTCAAAAAGTTTCCTGAATAGGGGGCCTTCTTCAAAACAGATAGTTAGTGGGTTGGGCCTTGGGAATCCAAACGAAGATGGGCCTGGTGACACCGTTATAACTACCAAATACTAGAATCTAAGTACTAGTAATAAATTTGGTCTTCCACGATCAATTTTTCTCTCTGTTCTCTTTTTGTATTTCTCAAAACTACCATAGATGCCCGTAAAGAACTAAGGATGTGGTAACTTGGAAGATGATAAATTATTAGAATTATTAATCTATAAACTTTATTATGTAAGTAACTTGGTTCTTTTAGAGCCTCTTTTTATCTTATCAAGTGTTAGACGACTAGTTTTTATATCGTCATAACATGCTCATAATATATTTTTGGAAACAGCAAAGATGTATTAAAACATCCTCAAAACATAGGAACGTCGCCTTGAGTGAGCCTTCTCCCTTTTTCCTTTTACTACCCAGAGCATCATGTCCCTTGAATTTACTTTTTTTCGCCTTAGGCCCTGATAGAGGCGCATTGCCCTGAGAGCCGTCTTCTCCTTTAATTACTTGGTGTATCATATAAATTAAAACCAATTGCATTATGGTTTGGTCACAAAATGAACAATTTATCTGTTTATTTTAAATTCATGTTACGCAAAATATCAAATTTAATATTATACGATTATGTTATTTCAAATAAATAACAAAAAGGCAACAACAATCCATCATGGATCTCAATGTTTGTCGAAAGATTATAAATAACAATGTTAAAAATCAATTTCGTTTGTACATTACAGTTTAAATATATATTTGGCTGATATTATTCAATCAATACGTATTAGATAAATAACACTGTATTAGGCTTAACTAATAGGATTATACTATTGAGCTTAAGATATACATGTTATGTCAAAGGCAAACATATATACACGTACCTGTTTTAACATTTCGGTCTATAATCCTTAAATCAGAAATTACACTTTCTTTTGAAATCATTTAGATTTTTCTCGTTTATTTAAACCCGAAAACATACCCTGAATAAACCTTATAAACTCTTTTATATGCTGTCAAGCCACGTTTCATGAAAAATGAGCAAAAGTAGTAAACACTGAAACAAATCAAGGTCTACACATAATCCAATCAACGCGAAGCCCTCTGAAGATAATATAACCAAATTAAATTGAAACATAAACAAAATGTAAATTAGCAAGAAACTAACTTCAAGGCCAGAATAAGATTAAGATTAAGATTTTAACGTTTGTGAATTTTGGTATCTAAACTTATTTCACTGCACACACACTCACTCTGTTCTACCTTGTTCACTATTTCACAGAAAACATATGTACACGAGACTCAAAAAAAACTTTTAAATTGTCTCTCTTTTTGATCACAATGGAAACTACAAAGGACGGAATTTTGGAATCACCTTAATCTTACCTTTCTTCCCCATTTGCATGTCACTGAAGCTGACCATCTCCATGCAACACATACCCCCGTTGTACTTTCCATTGCCGCAAAAATGCAAAACATCTCACGAGGTCTCTTGGAAATTATGAGACCTAGATAGTGCGGCAGGGTTAGCTTGCAGTGCAGTAGATGTTTCTTTCGTTTGGTTCTTTTCTTCACTTTTAGATTGGAATGCCTTGAACATACCTCTTCCATTCCCACCAACAGATACATCGTTTTTTATTCCCAATGTTTGCCAAATTGAGCTTTTTGCAGCTTCATCGGGATCATCAATCCGTAAAGTTTTTGGAACCCAAAGACTCTTTTCCGGTTCATTTTCTTTCATTTCCTCGTCTCCGTTCTCTGCCCGTGAATGCTTCCCCAAAGTTGGTGAAATAGGACCAGGAGGTGCAACAGGGGGAGGACCGTAATTAACCGGAGGTGGAACCCACTGCATATTCCATGGGCCCGGACCCGGCCCAGGAACAGGTACTGGTATTGCACAGCCCCAATAAGGTGATGCAGGGTAAAACGGCATAGGAAAACCCGGTGGACAGAAAGTAGGCCCCATTTGAGGGTTCCACGGGTAAGGCCATGGTGCACCGGGAAAACATGGGATCTGAGGGGAGAACCCATGAAGATTTTGCATCTCGTTTACTGACGATCGATTTGCAGTATCATCATTATTAGAAGGAACCGGGATTATCAACTCTTCAGGCTTACGGAAACTATCTTGCCTCATCGTTTTCTCAGCAATATTCAAAACAGAAGCCATTGAATCACACAAAGGTGTATCCGACCCAAACGTAAGAACAGTTCCATTAGGTTTAAGAACAGCATGACTCAAATCACCAGAAATAGCTTCTGTAACAGTTACTTGACGATACTGAGTAGCCGAAGTTTTATTCTTCCGGCGACCCGCACCGACAGGAACGTTTCTCATCGTCCCACCAGCCGTCCAATACCTCTGACAGTTCTTACAAAAGTGACGAGGTTGATTAACATTATAATTATTATAGTAACAAAACTTGGTATCCATGCTATTACATCGAGGACAAGGAAGTATCTTATCAGGTTTCTTAAGAGTCTTTTCCTCGTTTTGTTCATCTTCACCTTTCGTTTCCTTTACAGTAACAGATTCAGTTTCAACCGAACCTGTTTTAGAGTTTTCATTTTCATCTAACGCAGCTGAACTAACATTCGTCTCCGTCATTTCCTCAGAAACCACGGAGTTAGCTCCTTCCTCCTCTTTATCAGTAGACTTATCTTCAGCTACATCCTATACTTACCACAAGCTCCAATTAAAAATATATTCGTAATCGCTTTATAACATCACACACAAACAGATAAAACTAAACACCGTCTTTCAGGTCAACTATCATACAAACCCTAACAGGCTAACAAATACAATAACTAAACCCTAACACAATCAATTTGGGGAAATAAAACCCTAATGAATGAAAAACAACAAGATCTATAACTAATCAATCAATCAATTATACCTTATCCGATTTCCGTTCTTCAACAGCTTCTTTCGATTCAGCTTCATACGATTCACTAGAAGAAACCGATCGATCGGCGCCGTCATCCGGTAGCTGAATCGTTTTACCGAAAAGCTTAATAGCGGGATCTTTTCCGTCCGACATTTTCGGTGTGGATATTATTATTAGATCTATAGATATAGATATAGATATATGTATGTATATATGAAACGGTGAGGTGCGGATATTTGGGTGTAAATTTTCGTCGTCGTCGTAGTTGAGTCGAGGATTGTGGTATTTGGTCGTAGAAAGCCACGTTAGCAAACGGAGGTGAAATGAGAGCCACAAGTTGTGTATGTGGCTCTTGAGATCTCTTTTTACTTCTTTCTCTCTCCTTCAACTTTCTCTCTCATCGTTCTTTTTGATTCTCAGTTTCTTGCTGACTCACCATATTTTTACAATTCATGTCCTTTTATTCTTGCTTTCTTCGCAATTTACTACCTCCTAACTCCTAACCTAACAACTTCAAAACAAAATTATATTAAGATTCTATACTTTTATAATATAAAAAAACTATATTTATAAAGCTACGTTAAGGAATTATGACTATGAAAACTAAATACATAAACATGAAGAAGAATTTAAACTACAAACATAATGTGAAATATAGTATCCCTGTGGTGGATCAAAGTCGAAGTTTGACCCTTGCTGAGGCATCAAGGGGAAACACATGTAATTTATTTATCGTATAAATTTTTTTGATAGATAACATTAGAGATGTATAATATGTTTCGTTTATCATCTTTTACATGCTTCACTAATACATTTGTATTTTCACAGGATGTCTCTCTTCACAAAGCGACATAGATATGTTAAAAAGCGACATAGATGTGCAAAAAAAAAAATAATAATAATAATTCTCTAAATATTTACATGTCATGTTAATTACAAATTGCATTATGATTTACTTTATTACAAGGTTAAAAAGACACTTATTCATTGATACATAAAAGTCATAAGAAACATGAACAAAAACTGCAAAAAATAATACTAAGTTTTGCTCTTAAAACAAAAGAAGTCTCAAACAAAAAAAAACAAAAAAAACTATAACACGTGAGAAAATGGACAGGTAGGTTGCTCTTAAACAAACTTAGTTTTGGCATAAGTCACATTGGGTTGCTTTGAAACACCTTACGTATTTTAAATTCTAAAACTCTAATTAATGTATTAATTATGATAAAAGGTTTATATTATTACAATAATATAGAAGAATGAATATGCATTTAAATAAAGTTTGAATGATTGTTGGTCCGTTTAACTTATATTAATCTGATAGAGATGAAAACTAACTAAAACCAAACATTTTCTTGGAATACGAGTCAAAATTAATCAGTTAAATGTATATGTAAATTATACTATTATAAAAAGTTGAATAAAAAAACAAACAAATCTAAGTATTATTTACAAGATGAACCTCTTTCGACTTTCTATTCTTTGTCAAGCTTTGTCGATTTTCTAGGATTTGTAATCGAACTTGTTTATAAATTTGACCCAAACATTAATCCAACTTTGTTAACAAATAAATCCTATTAATTATAACATGGAATTACATTAACGTTATAGTTTCCAATCATAATTTTTTTAATCAATATAACAAAACTACAAAAAAGTGAATTAAATGGAATACATTCAAAAAAATTAACACTAAACTAATTTCCAAAGTTTTTGGGAATTTCTATCAATCTGTCATCGACAGTTCCTCCCAATTTGTTGTATGTTTTATAATTACTACCATAATGCTATTAATTGACTAATATATAGGGGTGAATGGGGGTGTTCATTATTTGGATTAACCGAATAATCCAACCAGTCCAATTATCATTTGGATTACTTGGATTGAATTATTTGGATTTTGTTTGAGTTTTGGATGAAACCGAATAATGTATTAGTTTAATGGTTCGGTTTTGGTTTGTGCATCATTAATTGTCCCCCACCCGAAAACCGAATAAGCATTTTCTTATCAAAAAAACATTTCTAATTACCTAATCCAAATAATATAAATGATATTCTAATAGTCAAACTCCAAATCTAAGTACATATATTTATCCAATTAGTCTAATATGGATTGCTAATGGTTTAAATTTGCAGGATAATATAATTATTCGAATAAAACTATATAAAAATTTCAAAAAACTTTAATTTGGATGATCCAAAACCCGACCAAATAAACCGAACCCTTATTTGGATGGTTTGGTTTGGGTGTCACTATATTCGGTTTGGTTTTGGATGGATAATTAGTTGGCAAAAAACCGAATAATCCAAACCGAATAACCCCGTTAACCCGAAACCCGACCGAACGAACACCCCTAGGGGTGAACATGGTATCGAGTAGCGTAGCACTTGTATTGGGTCGGTATATGTTAGTGTCGGTATCGTGTCGGTACTGATATTTCGATAACTTTGTTCCCCTCTACTAATATATAAGTTTTATAAAGTTACTAATTTTAGTTTTATATTAGACTAAAAACGTTAAAGTTAATTATTTGGAGTATATTTACGCGTTAAATAATTTTACCAAGAAGAAATTACTATGTAATAGGAAAAGTAATTTGATGTAGGAATTTGGTGTAAGAATATTCAAAAAATATGCCTATTTTATACTAAAAATAGTGCAACATATTTGATGTTCTATTGAAGATGCCCTAAATATATAACATATCTGCTAATGCTATGTGAAATATTTTAAATAAGAGATCACAAAGTTATATTTATATAATATAAAAGGGTTAAAATGTTTGTATGTTAAAAGTAAAGGGTGTAAAAGTGAACATCCACCTTTTCATTGAAACTTTCTTGTTCCACCACCCACCCACCTCCGCTTTTCAATAAAGTAAAGGCACTTTTTATCCCTTAAATATTATTTATATAACTACCCCTTTTCTTTTTCCTTTTTTCCAAGTTCTCCCCACCTTTTTACTTCTTTTCCACTTTTTTCTAGTTTTCATTTTTGTGGATGAAAATGCAAGTTTGCTTCACATTGAAGCTTCTTATCTTCCATATGTTTGCCCATCAACTAGGTAATGTCACTCATTTTTGTACATGTCAAATTACCAAATAATCTAACAAAATTGTAGCTATTTGACAAACTAGTTTTCCTAATTTTCAAAAATAAAGTTTATTGCCTTAAAGTCAAACATATAGTTTTTTCATTTATCGCTTTATATATTATCTTTCTATTATTGTTATTCAATGTATTTTTTAAAACTTGCAGGATTATAATTAAAGTTAAAAGTATAATGTTTTCAATAAACTAAAGGTAAGTATTCATATTTTTAACATATAATGTATAGTTAATTACATAAATTGTTCTTTTGATATGATCTATTGCAGTTTTTGCTGATTGTTATCCGATTTTTATGGAAAAACTTTTATATAGATATCATCCCTGACAGTGACCAAGATAGTTTATGCAACATAGTAAACTTGTTAACTAAATAAACCATCTAGGTCGAAGACGATATCCATACAAAAGATTTTCCACATCAATTGATCGTTTCACATTTTCAAAAAAGTTGAAACATTAACTATAATTTTATCAAATCGAAAAGACAGTTTATGCACTTAACTTTATAATGTATTATAAACTCAAATTTAAGATACGTATTTCAGATAAATCTTGTCACAAACATAGTTTTATTAGTGTAGTTATAAGTGTATAGTCGGATCGACATGTTACACTTTATGGGTAGGAACAAAGTTTTTAAAAGAGTGGAACCTAAAAACTAGGAATATTTGATATAAAGTTTGTGGATGAAATTAGGGGCATATTTTGCAAAAATAAAAAACTTGGAGGTGGTTTGTAAGTGGGAATCTATCTGTTTTTTTTTTATGCGGATTCGAAATCTATAATTCAAAGAAGCAGGATGCCACGCATTATTTTCTTATAATATTATTTTTATTTCCCCTAAAGTACCCTTTTTCATTAGTCTAGACATAATCCGTACATTTGAGATTTATTAGTTGTGCACATTTTTAGTAAAGCCCGATATCGGTTTCGGGTGCCCCGCCTTGCACGGGTCATTGTTCCCGGTTTAAAGCTTGACAAGTTGTCCGCGTTTGATAAGTGAAAACTTAAGGACGGATGTTTTAGCTTATTGTGAACTTATATAGTTCGGTTTGTTTTACATAAACCCATCTTTTGTTTCTTATTTGGAACTTATGAACTTATTTATAAGCTTTGAGTCATAATAATGAATAAAACTGAAAAATAGGTTTGTAACAAAAAAACTAGACTAAATAAGTTGATACGCCAAAACAAAAGCTAAAGTGCTAAACCCAAACACCCCTTTGGCCTCTAATGAGAGTCTTTGTTAGGAACGATCTTTTAACTTGTAAAGTCTAGAAACACGTCAATTATCTAATCCGTATAAGGGAAATGTCCCATAGCACACAAATTATTTCCAACTGTCTACGGGTCATTTGTTATCAATAATCCTCGATTGCTATATGAAATAATTTATGTGGTCTAGAAAGTCTATTCATCAACTTCTATTGGCATTATCGATTACAATATGAAAATGACATTTCTTCTATGTCTAGTCACATAATCATATCGTATACATTTTTAATGTTTGTCATAATACACTTCTTTGCCAACTAGTAAATGATTTAAAATAAAGTTTTATCAACTATAATCCTAACACTGCAGTTAAGAAGTATATATTTCGATGTATGATAATACCCTACAGATCGTGGTTATCAAAAAGCTCGCGTTACTCAAAAAAATTATAATGGAAAAAACGCTAGAAGGAGGGCTTGAACCTCCGACCTTGTGGTTAACAGCCACACGCTCTAACCAACTGAGCTATTCCAGCTGGATGTTCTATGCTTTACAATAAAATTTAATAAAGGTTTCTAAATGACCATTAGATGTCATATTTATTTTCCATTTTCAATTAATTATCCGTTTATAAATTCTACTGATCAAAAAACTTTAAAATAATAAAGATATGTTTTTATTGATTGTATATCGTATTGATTACACTTTTATTAAACTATACGGCTCGTTTACGCGAAATGGGGAGTATTTTTAACTAAACAATCCAATACTGCTCATTACATTCTAATAACATGAACAAAACTAGCTCTGATTTTACCTCCAAACATAGGGTAAAAGTTGTCGAAGCTCGTAGCTAATAAAATGTACAACTAGACTTTAACAGTAATATTTCAACTTTTACCATTGATACTTGGCAGCAACAAGAACTTCTTCATATTGATTAGCAGCATTATCCCAACTCAAATCCTGCGTCATCCCCCGTTTCTGTATCCCTTCCCAGCTCTGTTTATACTCTCGATAAGTATACAAACAGTTTCCAAGTGCATGAATCAACTCCCCGGTTTCTGCACGGTCAAATGTCCATCCTAACCCTGACTCGTTATAGGGATCAAACGGATGAACAGTATCTTTTAACCCACCGACAGCATGAACAACTGGTATTGTCCCGTAACACATGGCGTAAAGTTGGTTAAGTCCACATGGTTCAAATTTTGACGGCATTAGTAAAATGTCGGCTCCTGCTGTTATGCGGTGAGCTGTTTTGACAGAAAACCCAACCCATCCTCTTACTTTGTCTTTATACCGATTCTCCATTTCACGAAGCATTTGCTCAAGGTGAGGTTGACCCGTTCCTAACATTACCAGTTGTACATCCTGGTCCACCATCCAAGGAATCGCGTCGACTATCAAATCAACTCCTTTTTGGTTATCAAGTCTTCCGATGAAACCGATTAATGGAATTTCAGGGCGAATGGGTAAACCCAGTTCTTTTTGAAGTGCCGCTTTGCATTGTGGTTTTCCATAATGGAGTGTATTTATTGAGTAGTTACAGTAACCGCCGGAAGTTAAGTGAGCATCGACTTCTGGGTTCCATTCTTTTTTATCTATTCCGTTAACGATACCTTTTAGTTTCCAATCATTTTCTTTGACTATTCCATGAAGACCTTGACCACCTTCGGTAGTTTTTAACTCCCATGCGTATCCATGACTTACCGTAACTATTCGGTAAGCGGTTTTAAGACCTGCTGCAAATATGTTGAAGTGTTCACCACCCAAAGGATCATACATTCTGAAAAGATCCAAGTAGTGTGGGGGAAGATCCACATAAGAAAAATCATTCAATGGACCACGACCCTGAAATTGATATAAATTTTACTAAGTACTTTGGTAAATCTTAGTCAAGAATGTATGAAAAAGAACCTGATGGGCGATGTTATGAATCACGAGAATGGATCTTGCGTATTCCATCAATCCATTTTCATGATAATATGCTTTCAGGTAAACCGGCAGCAATGCAGTGTGCCAATCGTTAGCAATGAAAACCAAATTTCCATCTCCGTAACAAGTCCCTCCACATGGAACATGCCATGGAGTCTGTATGTGATATGTTCTCTCAATTTTATAGGGTATTAGGAACAAATAAAAAATTGTATAATATATATCTGATTTTTAAGCATACCTCAATAGCTGCTTTGCAGAATAAAACCATGCGTCTTAAAATATCCTGTAAACATAGGCGTCAGAAGACATATGAAAATCATCTTTTATCGCACTTTAAGAAGTAATTAGTTAAAAAGAATCTAACTGTGCGATTTCCTCCATATATATTACTGCCCAAGTTGTGAAAGATGGGATTTGCAATGAAAACAAAATCGACACCATCTATATATGTCTGATAGTAATGTGCCTCCATATCCTGAAAAACACGCATATTATATTTCAATTTTCACCAATATACAGGGTTAACTAAATTTGAACTAAATGCGTGGAGTAAAATTAAGTGTGTACCTGTCCATTCACTTTATACCACTTACTAACTCCTGTATCTTGAAGTTCAGCATAATTTCCGTATTGAGGTGCCACTACCTAAGCGTGACACAGATTAAAAATTGTTAAAGAATGATAAAACGGATTTATCAAGTCATAATGCAGTATTTCAACAAATGGAGATATATTTTACCATTATTCTGTGGCCACGATTAGCTAACGCTTTTGGTAACGCTCCAGCAACGTCTCCAAGACCACCTATAAAAATTTTCATAAATATTGTTTCCAAGCTTTTATTCTTAAATATTATTTTTCCACATATTTTATTACCTGTTTTAGACCAAGGAGCACATTCCGCGGCAACCAAAATAATATTCATTACATTCGGCCCCGCTAAAGGAGAGGATTTTACATCTTCACCTATGGAAACATCTGCAACATCTGTTATATGACGTAACACTGATTCATTGGTATCAACAGAGTTCTTGTATGTGGTTGAGATATCAGAAACAAAAGGTGGCAACTCATTTCTTATAGTTCTCCCGAAACTCATCTCCTGATGAAACTTCTTCTCAAAATTATCTTCCGAATTACTTTGAGGAGGCAAGTTGATATCAGAGTTTGATGTATCTCCATCGTTATTTTTACTAGAAGACATAAAAAAGTTGTCTCGTAACTGATATCCCGATGGTTCCACATTGCTAGTAAACGGATTATCAGGTGTGTAGATGTCATCAGGAAGATTAGAATCCGGTTCCAGAAAGGATCCTCGTTCTTCTTCAGAAGATAATTCCTCTATCTCAGAGTTTATCGTTGTATTATTTATTGATGTTATTATTTCCCTTCTTTCCGCTATCTGTATGAAAGAAAAAAAAGAAGAAAAAAAAAAAGTTTTTACTACTGCTAGGGAACAAAGTCTCCCTCCGTCCCAAAATAATCGTCTACTATGCATCTTTTTTAGTAAAATGACGTTTTTACCCTTTTACCATTAAATGTTTTCTGTAAGTTTTGTGATAGAAATTTTAATTGTTTATCTAACTTGTGTCCTCGGGGTATTTGTTAACATATATTTATACAATAAACTCAAATGCTAACTGCTAAGGGCAAAAGTTAGGAAAAGCGAAATTTTTGTATGCATTGGACGAACTTTAGAATTTGGGACGGAAAGACTATATAGTAGAATTACATTACGAAACAATGCTATTTAGGCCGACAAAACAAACATTACACAACTCTAGGCAACTACGCTTATGAACTAACAAGTGATTATATATCTAGTGTTAATTAATATAGTAATACATTCCTTGTCCACATCATCGTTTGAGAGAAAAGATGTTGGGTATATAATGAAAGACTTGGCCTTAACTAGTAGTTAATGCATTCTGGACTAGTGATATAAATATCTACTAACTTTATTAATATAAATAGTTATTAACTAATCGAGTATTAAAATGCAATGATTCCGCTAGTATTAATACTCATGGACAAGTAACTTTATTAATTTATCGAGTTTCTACTGTATTGACATTGCTAATACCTGTTGAAGTAGGTCTCTTTGTTTGGCCAAAAGTTTTTTAGATTTCTCAATAACAGCTTGAAGGGCTTCATCAGAATTATTTGCATCACCACCGGTGGCTTTAACCCGTAATGCTCGGTCAACAAATGGTTTTGTTGATGGTCGGTAATATGAAAATAACGGGATCTTGATTGTTGCCATCAAGGTGTTCGACGAAATGCGTCAATGAGTATTTGTTAAGAGTGAAGCACTGACAGTGAAATCGAAAAACCTGAGTTTGTTTGTTGATTAAAATTAAATGGGTGGTGGTTAAAGAATGGACCAAATCTATGGGATGAGAAGATTAATGGGTTTGGCTCCATTTCCAATACGATTTATACGCTTTAAAAAGTCTATTACTCTTCCATATTAATTTTGTAAGGGTCCTATGGTTGCGTGCCACAAAATATTTTTTTAATCCAAGTGGGCTTTTGGGCTTCTAAAGTAGATAACCGAGTCCAGGAACGCGTACCATTTCTCTTTACAACTTAATGCTTTCTATTCGTTTTCCACGTGTACCTGTTTCTTAGCCTACGTGTCCTTCGTTCCCTTTGAAATTTCCGGCGATCTTTAGATTGGTGTTTTTTCCGAATTTAAGGTTGTTTTTTCGTTATTGGAGGTATGTTGGTTTTCTTTGTTGCTATTTCGTTGTGTTTTTGATTTTCGGTTTTCTGATTGGCTGTTGTTGCTGCCTATGTTTTAGGCGCTTTATCGGTCATTATTACCGTCGCGGTCTGCTGTTGCAGGTGAGTGATTGGTATATCCGGCTCATCAACACGTGTCCAACACCAAACTGCTTCATCACTCTCATACAATTCCATATCTTCGATCATGCAACATCAGCTTCGCATAGGAATGTGGTCTCGACCGATTCCGGGGAGATCTCCGCCGTGAAAGTAATCACCGTCATATTCTACGATCATTTTCCGATCAAATTCCGGTAATCAATAATCCTTCAAATCTAGATTCCGATTACCTTATATAATAAATTGATATTAATACCTATATTATTTTTTTGATTTGATTCGAAATTAGGCTTTTATGCAGAAATGTATGGCTGCAAGGCTTCTAACTGAAGGTGAACTATCAATTGAATTTATAGTTTAATCTTTGATGTTTAGTGAATTTGATATGTATATGTTGTTTTACTGATCGGTTTTGGCGAGGCTGAAGCGCAGGTAATGCATAAATCTCTCATCTTCTTCCTTTTTAATGGAGATTGGGAAGGTATTTTCGTAAATGTCTTTTTGTTTTTTTCCTTGTGAAATAAAATGCAATTAATTATTTCTAATACATTGGTTTTTTCGATTTAGGATTTGGAAAGCGGCTGGAGTTTGTACTCATGTTTTAGAGGGTCACAATGATGCAGTTACATCAGTTCGTGTCGTGAAAGGAATAGGTATTTCCAGTGATTTTAATATGTTGTAAATTAGATTTTGAATTTGTAACTCTCAATTGTCTGCTCATTGTTGGTTTTTAAATATTCAGAGGACGAGAATGACACCGATCTGGTCGTCGCCACTGTTGTTACACAAGGATCATATACATAAGACAGTTAATTCACAGTATGTTTATGTTTTGAACTTTGTTAATTTTAGAATTATTTGGTAATTAGATTGTATATTTAAATTTTACATATATAAATAGTTTTAATTTGAAAATCAATGAATCCGAGTATTTTAGATTTTTTATATTTTTGACTGATTATTGGATTTGATTATGGTTTCGATGTTAAAAGAGGAAACTTGCTGCAGAAATTGCCAACAGGAATCAATGTTTACCGGAGGTACTGTTTTAATCTCGCTTTCCCGGTCATTTTGAATATTTATTTATTAATTTGGTAACGGTTTTGACGTTTGATTTTAATTTCTTTTCTAGGAGATTAAGAGGTTGAATGAGGGATTAGTTGTATGGGAAGATGAAGTTGAAGAACAAGATGAACCCGTGCCAATGTTTTTGGGAACATCAGAAGCAATGTTGGATCAAACAGATCATGGTATGGTATTTTGCGTATATATTGATTGGTTTGATTGAGAATTCTATTGAGATTGTGAGTTTGACTATTTTTTTTTATGAAATATGATAGGAGGAAGCTGAGATGGGGGATATTTTTGAGGAAGCCGTGATAGATATTGATGTTTGTGATAACGGAAATCAACTTGCTGTGGTTGAGTATGTCGAGGATCTTTTCGCTCATTATAGGAAAATGGAGGTATATAGTACCTTTGATATACAGCAAATTCATAAATTTAAGCTATTCAGAGAAAATGGTTAACCATAGCAGTTGAGCTGGTGGTTAATCCGTCTATAATATTTAGGGACGAGCCAACATCCGGGTTGGACGCTAGAGCGGCTGCAATTGTGATGAGAACAGTTAGGAACACGGTTGACACAGGAAGAACGGTTGTTTGCACCATTCATCAGCCTAGCATTGACATATTTGAAGCTTTTGACGAACTATTATTGTTGAGAAGAGGAGGACAGGAACTATATGTAGGACCTGTGGGTCGGAATTCTTGCGAGCTGATAAAATACTTTGAGGTCAGATTTTTAAATTTAACCCACTATACTGTAAGTTGTATGCGACGAAAACCTGATTTTTATACGTGAACCAGGATATTGAAGGCGTATGTAAGATTAAAGATGGATACAACTCTGCGAAGATTTACAAAAGGATGTACAACAGAACACATAACAAAGGATGCACCCTAACTATGTGACTGATTGCGTAGATTGAAAAAGATGCAAAGAACGCTGGCAGAAGCAGTTCTGATGAAGAATCAGATAGTCCGGAAGAACTTTCGTCTAAACCCGTTAAAAAAAGTGTCAGTAACGTTAAGATTTCCGTCATTGAAAAGATCACTTTTTTGTGTATTATTTTTCGTTTTAGAAATATGGGAAATTGCATGACACTGATGCGAAAATGGCGGATGTTCCATCATCGTCATTAGCTAAGAAACTGTCGTCTCAAAATCCGATTACTTCTAAAGCCACAGGATTGAAGACCTTATTTATGGGCAATTTAAGTGACTCGATTGAAAAAAATGATGTGTACGTGGTTTTAGACTTTTTTTTTTTGAAAGCTTTGTTTTGTTTCATAATTTTAACAAGTATTTTATGATTCCACAGCATAAACTTCTTCAAAGATGCCGGTGATATTGTTGAAGTCCGCTTTTCCGTTAGAGAGAACCAATTTGCAGGCTATGGACACATTGAATTTGCTTCAGTGGAAGCGGCTCAAGAGGTATGTTCTGTGCTTAAACCTCTTTTGACCCGTAAGTTGACCCGGCCATCTTACTTCCTAGAGTAATGATTATATATTCTTTTGCAGGCTCTAAAATTGAACGATAAGATGCTAAAAGGCCGTCCAGTGACGGTCAATTTGGGAAATGAAAGGGAGGCCTTTACTCCTGGTACCAGGTATGATTTTCTTTTACAAGTATACAATTTTACAAATTACCGACTTTATGTTTTTTAACTTACTTATCTGACTCTAGCAATAAAAAGCCATTCCAAAAGAGAAAGCAAGCTCAAGGGACGGTTTTTGTACGTGGGTTTGATGCCAATGACAGTATTGAAAACGTACGTTTTTTATAAATTTGAGCATAACCTCCAAAAAAAGGTATTCAACTATATATCTCTCTCAATCTGCTAAATTGGCTTTTCTTGCAGGTTAAGAGTTCTCTCCAGAATCATTTCAAGATTTGTGGAGAGACTACACGAATCATAGTACCACGAGATTACGACACGCCATTTCCGGTCCGAAATCAGACAAACCCAGGGCTAATCGAGCTGCAGGCCGCCGACGAATCTCATCAAAATAGAAGATCCGAAAGGTTACTCCCGACACTGCTTCACCGGAAGGTAATTAATCTACATCTACATCTTTCAAACATTAACATCTTTCCTTATAAATTTCTAAACATTCATTATCAAATAACAGTGTCCATCACCTGCTGAAATACCGTACCCTTCCAATAGGCAACAGGCTTACACAGGTTGACGGTCGTGTACACAGGCGGCTAGGCTACTTCTTTTAGCAGTTAAACAGCCGCCTGTAGTACACGACCTTCAACATGTGTAAACCTTTAAATGAATGTATGCAGCAAATTTATACAGTTTACACAAATCGAAGGCCCATTTCTGCAACCAGCAAGATATACGCAACCAACAAGACATCCAAGCAGGTACGTCCATTCAAGTTCTACTCTTTATTTCACAACGCGAAAAACTATCTAATAACCAGAAAAGTAAATATCAAAAAGTAGAATGCAAAATAGTTCAACAACTTAGTAGCGAATGAAAACGAACTCCAAACATAATACCTCAAGTGGTATGTAAACAGGCCGCTTCTGTTCCTCAACATCTACACATCGAAAATTTCCAAACTTCCTAGGTTCCATACCTCGATATTTTCGATGCGCAGATGTTGCGGGGCCGAAGCGGCCTGTTTACATAACACTAGAGCCAATATGGTTAGAGTTCATCCTCATTCGCAAAACATAACGATTCTGCTGCAGCATCGACGAAATGAACATTAGCAACCATCGAAATTTGGAGACAAAAGATCGAATATATAGGTGAAAAGTCTTTTTACCTACAATTCGATCTTTACTACTCTGTTCCCCAACTTCGATGCACGCTAATCTTTATTCTGACTACACTGCAACAAATTCGTTCGTATCTGAGGAGCAAGTTTTATCTTCGAATTTTCATTTCCAATACAATCTAACCAATTTTCTTTTCTTTCTTTGCAAAACTGCTTGGGACTATCAACATACGAAGAAACATGATCAACGCTTACAACTCACGAAAGCCACATACTTCGGCAACACAGATCACAGACAACGCAGGAAGCAATCAGCAGCGCCAAAGAAAACATACAAACCCGTGCAACGCACGGGATATCTTCTAGTATACTTTTTATTTTATAAATAAAGTTTGACTGTTTTATTATTTCTGTGACAACCTTTACAAATAACTTCATATGTCTAACGGAGTAGGTTTTTTTTTTTTTGAGTTAATTATAAAAATCGTCACTAAGTTTTATCTCAAATTATATATTTCGTTTATAAGTTTAAACAGTTGTATAAATCATCCTTTTTTTTTAGAAACTAATTACCTTTTTCGTCCATAAGAATTGCTCCAATTACGGATTTTGTCCCTAAAATTTGTCCTCAATTGCGAATTTAGTCCCTAAGGTTTGCCCCACTTACTGATACAAATTAAAAATTAAGGACGAAAAGCGTAATTAATTTCTAAACTTGGACGATTTATGCAACTTTTTAGATTTATGGACGAAATCCATAATTTAAGATAAACCATAGTGACGATTTATGTAATTAACTCTTTTTTTCTTGAAAGGCTGATATAATATTAGAACAAAGGTTCTGAGAAGGTGGCCAAAAACAATACAAATAAAGAGTCAAAAGCGACAACTAAAAACAATCCTAAATAAATAGACAAATCACGAAAACAAGGTGTTTTCCTAATATAGAAGAGGTAAAGAAAAAAAAAACAAGGAAAAGGGCTTGAAAATCAGCAGCTCCAATCAAGAGGGTTCACTGAGCAACGAGCAGAAATCCAAATTTTCAAGATGCGTTGAATACAAGGGGAGATATCCTCAGCAATGATGCTTGCAACCACATCTATAGGAGCATTAACCACCTTATTTCTCCATTTCCAAACAGCCCAAAAGACACATTGAAAAACTCCGTGAATGATTTTTTAAGCCGGGTACAACCAATATTGCCAACCTTACCCATAGCTACATCAAGAATAGAGAATGATGGGAGCGACAAGCTGCCCAATCAAAAACACATGGAGTCACAACTACAAGTCACAACACCTCCAATGATCTAATCAGGAGTTACGAGAATGAATAAATAATCCACGACAAAGCCTAATGATTCAATAGGAAATGACGGAAGACAAAACAACCAAACGACGATTCAAAAACCAAATCCGTGCAAAAGATTCAAACTTATAATCTCTAAGATAACGACCCCAAAAGTGAAAGGAACAAACTTGCATAACACACAAGCTCGAATTCAAACGGCCCTTTGAAGCATTACAACAGAAAGGACAGCATGGCTTAGTCCATCAGGAAATAAATTATCTATCTTCTGGTGTACGTGTTTCTGTTTATTATCACAGTTACACGACACTAATAATTAGATATTAATACACACAGTACATATGATAACATTGTATTTTTCAAACCATAGATTCTAAGAAATCGATGAATAAATTATGGTGCTGTGATCTTTCACATAATCAGATGCATCTGAGGACAGCGCAAGATCTTACCTGAAAACGAAGAAATATAATATGTAACGTGCTTAGAGATATGCAATGATATTTCAGTTATTTGTAATCAACATAGCAAAGATGAGTTATTGTACCTTTCGTTGGATCATTTTTGGAAAACCAGCATCCACACCTGTTCACCCTCGGAATGGAGTGAGATCAATTTTGTATTGTTGTTTCCCCTTTGTAACCCTCTTTAGGAAGTAAGAAAGAACGAAAAAGAAAATTAATATAAAACTGAAGATAAAAAAATTTCATCTTTAATTTCTTACATACGTTGCCATTTTCTAATCTTGAAAATTTCAAAATTAAATTATTATATATTTGCTCATCATAGATACGGCAACAAAAAAGAAAATGTGAAAGAACTTACAGCAATTGCGATGAGCTCTTCTAGCAGCTCCTCGAAATGACGTAGAGGCTGTTTTCATGAGCAAAACATCAAGTCAAGCAATGTTCTAAAATAAAAAAATTATTATTTATAATGTTGTGAAAGTTACCCATTGTGTCGGACCATCAACTGGAGCACTGAGTGGATCATCATGCACCTAAATGCACAGATACAACTTTATAAGTACGAAATTACAACCTAAAGCAATTGCAGATGACATATAAACAACGTTAAGTTGAATCTTATACCTCCATGAAAAGTCCATCAACTCCGACAGCAACTGCTGTCCTTGCAATGCAAGGTATTAATTCCCGTAAACCTCCACTCGCGACACCACCACCTTCCAGCTGTTTACGAGAAAAATTTAACAAAAGAATAATAAAATGTGAATGAAAAAAATACAATTTATGAACGGAAAATTATGCTCACCTTTTTACCAGCAGGTTGCTGTAATGCATGTGTGATATCCGCTACCTGCATTGTGGAAACAGCAGTTGGTAAACGTAATCATAAAACATTTATGGTGGACTTGTATCAATGTTACTGTACTTACAACAGGACAATTAGCTTCTCGCATCCACTCGAAGTTGCGTGGATCAACAATTAAATCATCTATAAAAAGAAGAAAAGAAACGGGGCAAATTTAAATATGTATCTAAAACGTTTTTATTTTCTAGCAAATACCGGGATAACTAGAGAAAATATAAGCTTATAACGACTTACTGTATCCAAACATGGTCCCTCTTTCACAAACCATAACGTTTTTATTTCCAGCCAATCTTACTTTTTCAGCCGAGTTGGCCATGACCTGCAAAGCCAACGAATCAGAAACTTAACCATCATCATTAACAAGAAAATGTAATCAAATGTGCCGAAAAGTTTCCACATATGGACATATGGTGTATAAAGTTGGCAAAACAGGATAACTTACAGATGGAGCACAAAATTGGCCTTTCTTAATATTTACGATTTTTCCAGTCTTGGCGGCTGCCACTAGGAGATCGGTCTATAAGCAAAAATCAGATAAGATATGTTTTGTCACGAGACAATAAAAACATCTAGAAACAATCGAGTTGAATCAATCTTACTTGTCGGCACAAAAAGGCTGGAATTTGAATTATATCTGCAACCCTGCCGACTGCTTCACACTGATAAAATTTAACAGTCACATAAAGTTATGCATCTCCTTACAATTGCAAATAAATTCTTTTTCGGATTAAAATGATTACCTGACTAGATTCATGTACATCGGTCACAATGGGTAAATCATACATCAGTTTCACCTTTTCAAGGATCTGCAATCGACCAAACCAACAATACAAATCAACAAGATTGTATCTTACACACGACTGCTTTTCTGTTGGCACATTACCTTCAATCCCTCAGCTAATCCTGGTCCTCGAAAGGATTTTGACGAAGTTCTGTTAGCTTTATCAAAACTCGACTTGAACACCAACGGCAAACCAAGTCTGCAACCAAAGTTACGTATTAGTCAACCATATAAATTTATATTTATTCACAAATAACAGAACAGAACATACTTAGTAGTGACGGCTTTAATTTGTTTAGCCATATATAAAATATGTTCCTCGGATTCGATTACATTTGGACCAGCTAATACAAAGAAAGGCTGCGCTTCCTGTTACAAATTTGACACCAGCTAGTAATATAAAGTTAGAAAAACCTCTCTCAGTTAAATGAAATTAAGGGATACCTTAAGCTGATTGTATAACAGAGTTGATGAGTCCATATTAAATCTGTAAATAAATAAAAAAAGGAAATGAGATCCAAATTGACAATTTTTTGTAAATTGTAAATGAGGAATGATGAAATGTAGTAAGATGATTACTGTACCTTAAATGGATTTCTGGATTGAAAAAACACAGATCGCTCCGGTGATCACTGATGAGTGGTAGCAGTCTCACTGATAAAATTCGATTTACAAGCTTATTTTTTTGATATAAATTACTATTGTTTTTCAGATTATTTTAAAGCTTATAGTCTTATTATCTTTTATTAGTATGAAACCGTGCGAGAAAGAAAAATTATATTCAGAAAAATTATGGTAACGGTTTATGGTAGTTTCTTATTTGTCTTCACATAAATAATAGTTATGGTTCAAGTCGTTTGGGCACTCGGAGCATAAAAATAATTATGTGGTAAGTGTTTCTTATTCGGTCTAACGAACCAGAAAATAAATTATACGGTAACCATTTATGGTGGTGCGCCCCTTCGGGCCATCATTTTATTTATTTATATGCGGTAATGATGTTTGTTAGTATCTTGTTTCACGATTAATATTTTGAGTGTAATAGTTTATGATTTGGTCTATTGATCTTCAAACTCATTCTCTCCATATATTTCACATACATGTGGTGATGTAGTGATTATTTTGGCTCATATATCACATGCGCAGTAAAAGCTTTAGGTCATCCATTCTTCGGGCTATAAAAACAATTATTCAGTTGCGATTGCAAATCCATATCTTTGTTCATAACAAGTTATTATATGCGAAACTTAATAACTAAAAATTTAATTCACATTTTAGATATGGCAATGATGTAAGAAATTTTTTGAATTAAAATTTTTTGTAAAAAAATATTAGTTAAATTAATTGTAATTAAATTTAGTAGAGGGTAAATAATGAAAAGTTAAGAAATGAAGTGCATAAAACATCATAAAGTTTATAATCTTCAATAAAAATACATCAATTATTCTCTATAATTTAAGATAACAAGTTGACATATTGCCTGAAACCAATAACAAATATTTTACTTCCTTGTCTTAGAGATGCATAAATAAGCATAAGCTCGAGACTAATATCATACCATCCCTAACTTGGTCCTAAATTCACTTAAGATGGGCTTGTTGAAGCCTTGACGTTCTATATATTAACATAGTTTTATGGGACAATTGCATATATACCCATTTAAACTTTGATAATTACATATTTACCCACTTAAACTTTAAAATAACGAATATACCCATTTTAATATTGGAAATCACATATTTGTCTATTTTTTTAAAGGAGAATTACATATATCCCCACTTAAACTTTGATAATTACATATTTATCTATTCAAAATTTAAAATAACAAATATCCCCAATTTCAAAAATTATTAGATCTTCGACACATATACCCTTACTTGTACATCTCCTACTAAGATTCAAAGCCAAGAAAAAATCTCAATTATTCACTCTTCTCAATAAGAGTATACTAACTTTTTGTCATATTAATTTCGTTGATATCCCATTATTTATGTGAAGTCATATTTACTTTTAAAATTGTGAAATTCGTTTTATCGATGTCATGTAAAATTGGATGCGGTGGTTTTTTATTTTATTCGAAAGAATTAGATGTACATGTTTGTGTTAATATGATGAAGGTTATCACATCTATATGGATATCCAACTTTTGGATCTTGATTGCATTTTTGACTTCTAATAGTAGCACATAAAACTCGTATGTTATCATTTTTTGAAACTTAATGTATATCTTTTATTGTTTTGGATGATTATATTTTATTTAGTATTTTAAAATTACAAATATATATTATTAGTTGCATGTGGGTTTTTTTTAAGGGTATATTGGCCATATAATAAATTGTTTTAAATTAATATTAAAAAAGTGGACAAATATGTGATTTCCAATATTAAAATGGGTATATTCGTTATTTTAAAGTTTAAGTGGGTAAATAAGTAATTATCAAAGTTTAAATGGGTATATATGCAATTGTCCCTAGTTTTATAAAGTTGTGTTAATATGAAAATGTTCAAGTTGTAAACAACGTAAACTTTTGTTTTACTTTAGAGCGCTCGCAGTCATAACATCGAAACGTTCGGTGTTATGACCACGTCAGTATAACTCAGCTTATAACATAACACCAAAAATACCCTCAGTCGTAATTCAAAATTCTGGGACCCACCAATTTTTTTTTTTTCATTGTTTTATTTTTATCATATATTTTTTAATGCATTATTAATAATAAAAATACAATAATAATAAACTTAGATTAATATTAAAAATAAAAAGATGATACATTAATAATTAAAAATAGAAGACGTTTACAATAATTAAAAACAAACTACTTATTTCGACCTAAACCTAAATGTTACGTTCGACCGCAAATTCGGCTCGTATTTTGGCCTTAATCCTCTCATCTTCGGCCTGATCCTCCGGTTCCATATCATGTGTAGGCATACGGAGAAATTCCATTATCCGAAAACGGCGTTTGTCTTTAATCTCCATTGTTTTAGCGATCATAAACTCGCGAAGTTCTTTGACAACGTCGTCGTTAAACTCGTCACGCTTTGAAGATACATCAGAGGACGAGGAGGACCGTGCGAATTTAGGTGCTCGTGGCTTCCCTAAAGGTCTTGGGATTTCATCATGACCAAAGAGCTCCGGTTCTTCTTCGTTACCGTCTTCATCGAGGTCTACCACTTCGTCAACGGCTTTAGGATTTAAAAACTTTGGTGATTTATGCAAAACCTCCCACGCACTATGATGACGAAATGGGCGTCCGACCTCGACTTCGTACATTCTTAACGCCATTGTGTAAACCGCTTTGTCATCCTCACCACTTGGTCGATCTCATTCGGCACGGTCATGACATGCCATGAAAGACCGCAAAGATTTGCTCATAGCCCTCCATTTCCCCGTTAGTTGGTTTTTTGTGAACGGTTCAGCCAAACCTTCGTTGAAATGACCAAGTACACGATACCAAAAGGTTGGTCCATTTTGTGAGTTTCCTTTTTTCCTACACTCAAATACATGCACCCAATTCTCCGACGAACGTTGTTCTTGCTCTTGTGACCACTGAATCTTCGATGGCGGGCCTTCGACTTCCACGACCGATTTTTTTTGCTTACCTTTATCTTTTCTCTTACGAGAGCTGCTAGGTTTTTGCTTGTTGTGGTTGGGACGATTGAGACGGTCGGAATGATTGTGTTTGTGGTTGTTGAAATGATTGTGTTTGTGATGATTGTTGTTGTTGCCATTCGCTCATGACTTGTTGATTGGGTGGAGGTTGCATGTTGGTGTTTGCAAAGAGTAGTGAAGTGAAGCCACTAGGTTGTGTTTGAAAATTTGCGAAACCTGGAGAGGAAGGCGAGTTGGAATTGGATGTCGAATAATCGTTGTGTTGCGACATTTTTGTGGTGTGTATTTGAATTCTAGAGAGAAAGAAGATGATTTGGTGTATGTTTTTGTAGTTAAGGTTGGTTATTTATAGAATTGGTTGAAGAGTTTGAAAAAAATTTAAAAATTAAAATTCCAACCGCTAGTTTTTTAAATTTATATTATTTCCTTTTTTAAATTAACTTTACCGTTAGAAATGAAAAAATAAAATAAAAATCGTCACATAACGCGCGTTGCATATGTAGCGCGCCCGCCGTGGTACCGCCTATAATGCGGCCGACCAACTATGACGGCGTTAGGGAAGAGTTTAACACGGGGTTTTAACACTCCGCTGCGTGCCCTCTAAATAGTATAAGTTTCATACTTAATGCTTGTTCAATTTGAAAAGTTATGTACATTTTTAGTGTTTTTATGCAATTTGTATTTTCCAAATTTATCTTATTCAAAACTATTTGATCCCAAACAAATAGAATATGATCTAACACCATGTGTGGTACGCCTAAATTGCATATGTTATTCCAACATTATATAGATCCAAATAAAAATTGCAAAAATACCGAATATGTAACTATAAATCGATAAATTCACCTGAAATATATTTCAATTCAATGGAAATATTAATTGTGAAATAGCTATATGGGGCCCAATCACATCCAATGAAGTGTGGCCCATTAACAAACATTAAAGCCCATTAGTCAAATTTTTACTTTTGATCAAATGGACCTAACAATATTAATACAACATTTAAACAAATATCAAAAAGGAAAGTAGTACATAACTCAAGTTAATTAATTATGTAAATATTGTTGATCCAAGTCTACTTAAGGGCATTTAGGACCTCCTTCCTTGGTCTTCCAGTTATTGTAGCATGGGCACACTTGTTTGTTACCGTAAAAACCCGGGGGCACACACAAACATTTCGCGCAACATTTTTGGCAGAAAAACATGCACGGTTTGTGATATTGTGTCTTGCTACATCTCCTAATACATTGTCCTCCACACTCTGCAATAATAACAAGTCAAACCGTCATAAGTCATAACTTACTTTACTTTTTACCATTATATGTAACATCTGACCAGTTATATGAAAATGTAAGTATGTTGAATATAAAATAATCAAATTGAGAAACTTACGCGAGCTTTTCAAACTTCCAGGACCAAATCCACCGCGATTTCCTCCACTAGCGGATACCTAAACCATTTAAAACATAATCAATAACTAAAAAGTTTCAAGAACATTAATCGAGCATTTTTTAAGGCGAAATTGTCGAGACTTACAAAAGCTTGAAGCATGGAGATGGTGATGAGAGCTAAGAGGAAAAGAGCAAAGAACTTAGCCATGTTGGTTGGGAAATTGTTTGATGAAAATATTGTGGGGTGTGTTGTAGTATTTATAGTGAAAAAAAACAGTTAATTGGTTTTGTAACTTTGTTAGCCTACTTGCTAGTACATGTTGATACCGTAGGAGTATTAATTTGGATCTCGGGTTTAATTCGGGCCGACACAAGTCTAGTGGCCACATTCCCTCTCATTGCATTCTAACCAAATATTAAATATTATCTATAAGTAATTGTAAAATTTATACTATTTTTTCAATATAAGTTAATAAAGCTATGATAAAAAAAAGAAACAAATGTTATCCAACTTTATAACATTGTAGATTTTTAAAAGGTTAAATGTATAAGAATGTAATAAATTTTGTTTGATTTACTATTATGTTTTAACTCTTAAATCTCTATTATGTATATTAAACTCTTATTTTTCCACAAATGGTGTAATATATCAAATTTTTGCTACGTGTAATCGGTTTAAATATTTAATAGTTTAAAAAAAAATTCCGATTCTTATATCATTTATAAAAAAATAAAAGTACAATACACACAATAAATGTTTAGAAAGTTGAATACATACAATAGCAAATTAAATAAAATTAATTACATTTTTATATAATTATCATATTTTTAAATTACATAATTACAAATAATATGTGTCATTTAAAGAAATATCATAGTACATTTAATTTCTTGATTTACATACAACATTTATGTAGAGAAATCACATGATTAGAGATTTGACACATTAATATTTTATAAACAAATAATGGATACGTAAAGAAACAAAATTGTGTCAATAATTATCTCCGGCTCAGATGATTATTTTTTATTTTTATAATTTTTTGTTTTCTATTTTAGTAAATCATAGTATGTATTTAGAAATAAATAAAAAGAAAACTATAAAACTCATCTAAATCAAAAATCACAATTTTGTTTCCTTACATATTCGCTAATTATTTATGAAATATGACAGGGGAGGAGCTATATCGCATCGAGTGAGTTTACCCGAACTCGCTGAATTGGAAAAGATTTAGAATTTTAAATTTTTAGCCTTGTTTAGTATATAAACTAGATTATTGTCCCGCGATAGCGCGGAAAAAAATAAAAATTAAATTGTAAACTTTATGTTTATGTAGATTTTAGGTTATTATAAAAAGACAATGTTATACGTATAATAACATATATATATACCTTTACGTTTATACACATGTTGTTTATAGTTATAATAACATAAACACTTTTACGTTTATATACATGTTTTAATATTTTTTATTAGGAGATTTTAAATAAAAATAATGTAAATCATAGTTCAAATTGAGTGAATTTTTTTTAAGTAAATTGGAATTTTGTTTTTATTTAAGTAGAGATTGAAATTAAAGAGATAATGTAATTATGTTTTGTAAAATGGTGTAAAATGAAAATAGTGTTTGATGACATCATCAATTTGATCTAACGGTTGAAATCAAATAAGTTAACCCATCTAAGGGTCTTTGCTTCGCCATATGGCATTTAAGGAAACACCCGATTCATAAATAGGGTCGGGTTTCGGATAGAATAGTTCCAGTTTGTCGGGTTTCGGGTTTGACCCGATTGACCCGAAAATTACCGTCGAACTATATTTTAATTCAAAGGCATATGATATATATAAGCTAGAAGTCTGAAAGAGTTTCATACATGAAGCGATGTGGGACAAAGTAGGAAAAACTAAAGTCATATGATATATATATGCTAGAAGTATGAAAAAGTTTCATACCTGAAGCGATGTGGGACAACTAAAATGAAAATAGTGTTTGATGACATCATCAATTTGATCTAACGGTTGAAATCAAATAAGTTAACCCATCTAAGGGTCCTTACTTCGCCATGTGGCATTTAAGGCCTCTCTTTTATATTATATTAAAGATTCATTGATTTTATACACAAAAACAACTAAATTTTAATTTTGAACTCACTTAAAAATTTTGTTAGCTCCGCTCATAAATATGAGTATGTCTAGTCACTAATTACGTGATTTCTATACGTAAAGGTTGTATGTAAATCAAGAAATTAAACCCCATGTGCATTCTGTTAGGCCCAGCACATGCCCTATCACTTTTTGCATCCTTTTGCCTTTTCATCTTTTCGAATTAATATTGTTTCAACTTTTGGGATATATGGGTTCGACATAATCAAATTTAAATAAATTGAGTTGATTGGATATTAAATGTATATGGAAAAGAAGAAGCAAGGTAACCATATTGGATAAAAGGTTTGTAGATAGCTTTGCTTAATCTCATTGTATAGATGGTTTAAGGTTTATACGTGACCGTATACGAACATGAATTTTCATGTATCTTCTCGTTATCAAGATTGTATGCTTTTATAAGGACGTATTCCTAGACGTGTGTTTACATCTGAGCGTTTGACATCTTCACGCTCCAAAGCGAGTAGTGGCTAAAAGTTATAGTCAGCTTGGCTTGTATGTATCATCCATTGATAGTATACATAAGTACGGCTCATTGTCATTGCATAATATTACTAGATACATGTTAGTTAACCGCTAGAATGTACAAGAAGTGTCTCACAATTAACCTAGCTCTTTCAAACAATCCATAATCAACGAATACAATTCCCGCTCTTCCATACTCGTGACATCTAAAACAAACTTATTTCGTGTCATCAACCTCTATAGTTATATATAAAATCACACAATTTTGATAAAAAAAAGTTTATAATGATATTATGTTTTAATAAAAAAAAAAACAAACGTTGGATCTTAAATAATTGAGAGAAAAAAAGATATGAGATATTTGTAGATGTAAAGACTTGTGTCGTTAATTGCATGTTCTTTGCATGTGCACGACCCACTTGTTGGACCCGACCCTCACATGCATCACTCCGGTCTTCATTATTTGGACCCACACACCCATCACTTTTACTTAACTCTTCCAGTAATCATTACTCTCATCCTTTCTATTAGATTTTACTACAGTAAATTTTTTTTATGAAAATGTTAAACATAGTCTTCGAAACTATGATTAAAAATAAAATTACGATTAATATATAAGTTGATAAGTCTATTTCTAAAAGTTACTGGTAGTTTTTTAACAATTATTTTAACAATGTTTTTTTAATGGTCAAAGTACAATAATCATAGTCTCGGAAGATATAGTTAATATATTTTAAAAAATATATTTAAATAGGTTTATAATTAAAATTTAGTTATGTTTATAGATGAAATTGGCTCATTTTGTATGCCACATAATGTTAAATTGAGACTAAAATTACATTAAAATAAGATAAAAAAAATCTTTTTATGTTTAATGGATTCGATTAAACCTTCTAGTTTCAATGTGGTTCCGCCCCTATATTGGCTTATCATATAAAATCTTAATTAATTATTTATGGTATGATTTTCAATATAATGGTCTAAAATGAGTTAAATTGAAATATGACCAAATTGCATAAGATTTTGGACTAAATCTCAATATGAAATAAGTTTTTAACCAATATTTTCTAAAGTTTTTATTTATAAATTTTCAAGGAAACATGAAAAAGTTAATTAGTGGATCAAGTAGGACCCTGGTTTAGCGCTCTTACTAGTGCTGAGCATTGGGCAAATATCGGTCCGACCGAAACTAACGCGACTAATACCGGGACCGAAAACCGACAAAAAATCAAACCGAAACCGAACCGATTTTAGTTCGGTCGGTCGGTATAGTATCGGGGCATTTCGGGATCAATTTCGGTCTACGACCGAAAATACCGAATTGTCTTCAGCATAGATACGTTAGCGTAACTGATAGTTACGCTGGAAATCTTTCACCAACACTAATATCGGTTACGTTAGTGTAACTAACGATTACGTAACGTAACTAACAGTTACGTAGCTTAACGTAACTGTCTGACAGATAGATGTTTTTTCAAAAACTTGACGAAACTCGAAATACGTTAAACAGAAAACAAATGTTACAACTTGAAAATTATAAGAATTTGAGAAAAGAAATAGAGTAATACTGAAAATTATAAGAATTTGAAAATCATATCAGAAATGGAAACTATCTCGGTTTTCTCGGTATATTTTCGGGTTTGGTCGGTATTTTAACCGACCCGACCCGAATCCCGACAACGTGAAATTTGTTGTCGACTACCGCCCCGAGTTACACTAATTCGGTCTCGGTTTCGGTCGGTATATTCGGTTTCGGTCGGTAGTTTCGGTTTAGGTCGGTATTTCACAGCCCTAGCTCTTAAATTATGATGTGTTTATATTGAGCTTATTCTATTTTCTTACTTTTCTTTTAGTTGTCATTTTATTGTAAATATCTAATTATCTTATGTAACTCGGCTAACTCTTAAAATTAATGAATATTTGAAAGATTATATCTTTTGTCTTGTTATTTTAAGAAATAATATTTCCTTTCATATTTTGAGCCTAAAATTCAAAAGCCCAAAGGCCTTTCTGAAAGGCCCAGTCTATACTTGCCTCCCCCTTTATTTCTGTTGTTGGGCTTGGAGAAGACCAATAAGAGATGGGTTGGGCCAGAGGTGGTATAGGTAAAGATCAATATTCTTCCTTAGAGAATTTTTAAGGAAAAGTTTCCAACAAGGATTAACCTTGATCACCCGGGTGCGGATCTTCACTCCAGTAGGTGTGCAATTTGTAACGATGGTAGATGTCGGGTGGGCCTAGCTTTATGGAAGTGAACGTCGAGATGGTGGTCGTAGGCAATATCCACTTCAATGACATGTCATATGATTTCATATAATTATTTGTCCAAAGAAAACACAAAGCATATTTTTATGTGATAATTCAAATGACTAGGTGAGTCATTTGGAGACATCGAAATGAAATTGGTTTTTAAGAGACCTAGAAGTGATATGTTAAGTGATGAAGTCATTTTTTGTTCTTCTAATTGGATATCTAGTAGATATAAAAAAATCAAGATCAATTGGCCGATTCACTTTCTTACCAATTAATATTTTAAAGATTATGTCTGTTATGTTTAATGTATTCAAATATGTAAAAATATATTATAATCTGAAATAAGCTTATTTACTTGCATATCCATATGCATCCATGATAATTGTTTCTAAAAATTATACCTGGCAAAGTTGACCCACTTATCAAATTTTGGGTCAATATGGATATTTAATTTTGTTTAACGGATCAATATGGATTGAACTAATTTGATATGCGGGTCCTAATGGATTGGTAAATATGGGCCTTAAGTTATAACGGGTCGTAATGGGTTACGAGAGGAACCGTTCATTTGAATGATTTCTTATATTCATTGTTGACTTTGAGTCTTTGACAATGGGAACACCTCAATAAAGCCAGCCCTTCATTAGAGCCAAACATTATTTTAGATCGTTGTTTTTGGAAATTATATTAAATTAATATTAATATTAAATAAATAAATAAACTACAAACTAAATTTCACGTGTAGCAACTAAATTTCATGTAATTATTTGAATTTAATTAATCTTTACGGATTGAATAATTGTCGATTACGATAAAATTAAATAACTTTATTAATTTTTTTTAAGTAAATGATATAAATATTATTTACTTTATATAATTTGATAAAGAATATAAACTATTTTTATTATTAATTCGAATAATAAAAATTCAAGCTATTAAAATGTTACTTTAATTGTGTAATATTTCCAAACAATTATATTATTATTGTAGTATTTTAATCAATGTAAAAAATCATATAAAAGTCTTTTACTTTTTATTTAGAATCAAATAAAAAAACTATGTATTATTAAAGGGGTGTTTGTTTCGGTTTATTTAACGGAATAATGAGTTTATGTGATTTTATATAGGATAATACGTCTACTTTGTTTTTTATAATATAATGAGCTTATGTAATTAAAAAGGACCCGTTTTGACCCGCATCCGTTTTGATCCGCATCCGTTTTGACCCGCATCCGTTTTGACCCACACCCATTTTGACCCGTGGCCCAATCCAACCCAATCCGCCCATTTTGCCAGGTATACTAAAAATAAAAATTATGTCTTTTTAGCAAAACCATTTTAAAGTATAGATTTTTTTGTTTTTCTTTTTGTTGTTATTGTTGTTGTAAATTAATCTTCAGAAATTTCAAGTCAGATAAATTACATAAATAACAACTACACCACTATTACAATTAGTCAATTATAACTGATTTATTTTTCGCATATTTATACAGGTAGAACGTTCTAGAGAAAAATACAAGAACAATATTGTAATACTTGGATTGGATTTTGATTAGTATTAGAAAATTAGAATTGCCTATAACTTTGGATTAGTATTACTAAAAAATATAATTATTGTTTTGCGATAGCGCGAAAAAGATAAAAATTAAATCGTTAAAATTTATATTTATGTAGATTTTAAGTCATTATGAGAAAATAATATTATACTTATAATAACATATATAATTTTTACGTTTATGCAAATGTGTTTATAGTTATAATAACATATAGATATTTACGTTTATACGTATGTTTTAATTCACATCTATAAATAAATTAGAATTTTGTTTTTTATTTTAGTAGAGATAGGAATTAAAAAGAATGTGTAATTATATATTGTAAGAAGGTGTAAAATGAAAATAGTTTTTGATGATATCATCAATTTGATCTAACGGTTAAAATTAAATAAGTTAACTCATCTAAGTGACCTTACTTCGTCGTGTGGCATTTAAGGCCCCTCTTTTATTATATATTAAAGATATAATTATGGTAAGTATTATAAAAAAATTCAATAGCAATATTATAATACTTGAATTTTGATTAGTATCATAATTGGGAAACCGAATTTTAATAAGTTAAATATTCATATTCGTTAATCACATTTTATATTAGATTTAAAAATTTACATATAAATTAGACGTGATTACTATTTGAATAAAACCAATTCAACAATTCGATTATTTGGATTTGACGATCTGGTTTGTTTATTTGGATTAGATTGGATAATAGTATTTTGGATTTTAAATTTGTTTTTGAGTTCATAAAGTAGAACTAAATATAAATTAAAATGTTCAAAACGTATTTATTGATCTGATTGTTTAGTTTTTTGGATGAGATTAAATGATAATCGAATAATATGTTTTATTTCAATTGGTGTTTTGTTTCATATAATAGAACTAAATATAAATTAATAGGTTAATAACAAAACAAAAATATATCTATAATAACGAAAAATAGAAAGTCATTACGTTGTGTTTTGTAAAATGAATATAGAAGGACATTTAATTGCGTTTTGAAATTTTGAATAATAGGAGACAATGAAATTGTGTTTTAAAATTTACCAAGTTAAAAACATATTTATGAATTTTTAGAAAAAATGAAAGATAAACGATTGTTATTATTTATTTTAAGTAAGTTTGATATTTATTTGAAAAAGGATTATTATTATCGTGGGGTGATTAAAAGTTTTGTCTAAAAAAATAAAAGACTAAATTGGATAAAATGTTAAAAATAAAGGTTTAAATTGATTTTACAAACTATTTGAAATTAAGGTTTGCTATTAGTCAATTGAAGCTAATTTCTTAAATTCATGTTTATATATATATATATATATATATATAAGATTTGCATCTAATCAACTCTCATATGCGGTCTAAGCCATATATATATGTCTCGTAAATCAAATTGGTGTAGTAATTTCTCAGCGGCTTATACTCGTGTAATTTGCTATGTTCATGTGAGGCATGACCCTGACATTTCGGAGGCATGGTGCAAAAAAATAAAAGGGACCCTATAAAATTTATAATAAATACTTTTCATTATAATAAACACGAGTTACATTATTATTTTCTAAAAATCGATCTTCTAGCATTTTTTGAAGCAAATTCATCTATTATACTTTCATAATCAATATTATCAAGAAACTCGTTCTCAATTGAAATTAAAGCCAATGCATTTTAATCTCTTTTGAGACATGGTCGACCGCAAATAAGATTTTAAGAGTTTTAGTTTAGAAAAGCTTTTTTCCGCGGATGCAACAGTAATGTGAACAGTCAACAATATTCAGTATGTCAAACAAGAAACCGGATAAGTGTTTAACCGTTTTAAAAAATTAAGTATTGAGTTGGTTGGGTCGTGTTCGACGGACAAATTCTTTTGTAACAATTCCAGTTCGTTGAATAAATCATCACCATCAATGTCTGAGATATCACCATTTTGTAAACTCTTTCCAAGATTTTTGCAACTTGCCTTTAGTTCATCAGTATTCAGTGACTTCATGGGTCATAGAGATTTTTACACCTTCTCTATGATCCTCGTTAGATTGAACATTATCAACATTTATGGTATTATCTTCGATTATTGTTTCCTCTGCCTGAAATGATTCCCGATTAGCTTCAGCTGTTACCCCTTCTCGTACTTGTTTGATAATAAATTTATCGATAGCACCTCTTTGATTACGAATAAAGCGTTCTTCATTTTTTTTTTCTTTTGCGTTTAGAAGAACCCGATTCAAATTTTCTAGTTGGAGGCATCCTATATAAAAAATAAATAAAAATTTAACAAGTTAACAATTATCTACTAACTAACTGTGTAACAAATAGTATATATTGTATTCTTAGACAATAGATAAACTATCAAATACGATACCTTTGGCAATATTAAACATAAATAATAATCAAATACGTACCTGAAATTGAAAGTATGTGGTGTGATTTTTTCAAAGACATATGTAGGTTAATTTATAGCTATCTAATCAATTAATCATTTTCTTCTTCCACCGATGTGTGACAAAAGTAAAAACTAAACTCTTATTTCTCTTGTGACTCAAATGTGGGACAAAGATAATTTGTAAGCTTCTATCAAAAGAAAAGAAAAACATTTTTCTTTTAAATCGGAAGCCCCTAAAAATCGAAGGTCCCGTGCGATCGCACGACCAGCACACTCCCAAGACCGCCCACTGGTTCATGTGTTGCTAGTGTCTCACTAGCTTGATCTTGTTACTATACACACACATATAAAGTGCCTCACTAATTTGATTCTTGTTTTAAAAAGATATAACACTATAACATCCAGATATTAATTACTTCCTCAAGAAAAGTTCTTGTCACACCCACCCCATGAAAAACATGCTAAAAGAAATTGAAAATAATAAAACATAAACAAAATAATAAGCATAATTTGACCAAACTAATTCTATAAATTAGTTGACACAATAGTCAAAATTCCTCATTTCTTACGATCATTAGACGGAAATCAAGGTTGCAGCTGCATGCTTCACATATATGAGTGCACCTTCTCCACCCTCGACACTTGCCGTGAACTCCTGACAACCATAAAAAACGTCTCGCCCAACCTTTCCGGATAATTTCTTTTGACACGCTCCGTGACTCTCATGTACCCTAACGTCGGCTAATGAAGTAGTAAAATCCGATGGCAGTCCTTCAGTTCTCGACTCCACTCTGACACTCACCATTTTTTCTAGATTTCTTTGTAGCTACATTATAAAAAACACTATATTATATATAGCAACGTTATAAGTTATTTCTAATTAAGTATACTAGAACGATAATAGTTAGGTTTAAAATAACAAACTTAGTACAATAACAAAGTTTCATGTTTTCAAAATTCCATGTTTACAAAATTGGTATCACCAAAATATAACAAACAATCATTAGTGCCCTCGTTGGCTAAAAAAACCGAAAGGAAGTGCTCAAGATATTTAACTTCCTCGACTAAAATGTTATTAAAAATTCATGATTCATATATGGGAAAAAGAAGACCGATAATTTTGTTTGTTGGGCTAAACGTGGGATTAAAACAAGTTTGGGACTTTTTTTTTCTTTTCTTTTTTCAGATCCATAAGTTTGTAAGTTAGTTTATGGGTTTCTTTCTAGGTTTTCTCTAGTCTAAAATTAAATAAAAAGTTTACGATTATCCCAAATATAGCCGGATTGTGTTATTGAATAAAATGAATAAAATTTACCTTCAAATCCTTTCCTTTTCTTTGCTTTTCTTCGTAAAAAAAAACTTGAGAACACGACAATTTATTTATTTCCTTTCCTTTACATTTCTTTACCTTAAAAATAAAACTTGAGAACACAGTGTAAATTTAAACCAGAAATCTTAAGGTTAACCTAATTGAATCAAAGGACACCTTATAAGTTATAACAATTCGCACTCGGACTCGACTGATAAAAAAATAACTTCTTCTTAGCTACCATTGAACAAATAACATTTTTTTAACTATTATTTTTTTTGTCACTTTTAGCATGTATAATATATCAATTTTCATCTTATCGTCGTCTTTCTTTAACACCTTACTGGGCATTTTGATATGTGCGCAAAAAAAACGAAATTACAAAAAAAAACCCGTTGATTTTAATGACAAATTATATGTTTCATATAGAGTTTATAATAGGTAGTCTTATTTATGGGTTTAATCCGAACCAACTCGTTTAAATGTATATTTAAAATAACCGTGTTATCTAAGTCGTGGTACCCCCTAAGATAATGTTTTCTGGATCCGCAATTCCCTAAGAGCGACACCCTTGTAGATGAAGTCAAACTATCTTCCTTTTTAATGGATTAATAGTTAAAAAATTACCGTTAAATTGATGGGAGTGAATTTATAGTCCAAACACTTTTCCACCGAAACCCCTACATCTTTTGTTCGATCTAGCTCCTTGCTAGTTTAATATATTTATGTGTTCAAAAGAAAAATAAAATGTAATACCGTTCAACTTGTCGAGTATCGGGTTTTTGTAGTGTACAAAAATTCGAAGATTTTTTGTACCTATAACTAAAGCAGACACTTGTAGTTGTAGACAATTAAGAAAAGACATATACCCATTTTAAAATCAGGCATAACAGAAAGTTTGTTCCCTTAGACCCTCATTTGCCTCCATTCATATATATAATTAACTTGATTCTTAACTTAGGCCCTCCATTGATTAGTGCTCTTGATTTTTGACATGTATCCAACAATATGACTCCTAAAATATGCTGCATACCTCCTATTTATAAATATATCTATCTTTCAAGTTCTTCTTTTTTAAGTTTAAAATTTAATTTATTAATATTTTTTAATTGAATAATCAACCAGACATTTAACAGAAAAGCCCACATCTTTAAATCCCTGTCAATTCTTGTTGTTGGTGTTTTAAAGTGCAAGAGAAATTAAGCAAAGGTAATCAATCCAAATTGAATATATGCTTTTAGTTTAGCTGTAGTGACTCTTTTTGGTACGTGAGATTAGAAGTAACAACCAGCATGATTAGATGTATGAGGGTCCATATATAACCTTAATATTAAGCTTTTGATCATATCACGGGTATCGTGTTAAAATATGGCTTCAATCAAAAATTCAAAATAAAGATGACCGTATATATACTAAGATGTCCGCAAGATGTTATGAGCTCAGGCGACATCTTGATACATGATGACTCAAAAAGGACAAAATTTGAAAGAACGTCGACATGTTGAAACGAAAAAGGTAATTAAGTTGTCTCATTTGGAATTTAACGAAAATTAAGTTGATATTTTAGATAATTCAAGCGCTTATATATACAACGTAACTAAGTGTACGTTTTGATGCCATAAGAACTTCAAAGAAACAGTGACTTAAGTTAAACACCTTGAACCTCAACTAAGTGTACGTTTTGATGCCATAAGCGCTTATATATACGATTAAGGCATGTCCCGGTCAAGACAACTACAAATGACAATCGTATAAACCTTATAAAACTAAAATACATTCCATATTCTGAAAAGTGTCTACAATTTATTGCAATTCAAGAAACATTCTCAATCTTTTTCATAACAAACATGTTTGAATTAACACCTAATTAACTTTTGCTATTGAACCATATGATCCTTTTCCATCATTAAGCAATTGAGTACACACATAAAAGAAACACAAAACACTAATAATCATGATCTTCTTTCACCAAGAAAGCTTCTCATCACACATACCAAATATAACCATGATGGAAGGATATCGAAAAACATAAAAAAAACACCCAAACCCTAATTTGCAAATGAATCTCACCACCAAAATCCATGTTCACATGAACTCAAACACCAACATCACACCGATGATATACTTGCTAGTAAGTAGACGAATTAATGTTCGAACTTTTCACTTAGGCATATCTCCAACTATTTCTATGAATTTCTTTTAACGGCAAACTCACACACCTTAGTTTCAAACAGCCTCAGATTCCACGATCCTGCGATGGAAGCTTCGATGGCAACTGCAAGCTGCACATATCAAAGAAGCCTCAGTTCCTTCAGCCGCGCTCGCCATAAATTCCCTGCACCCATCAAGAGCGTATCCACCAACCTGGGCGGCCAGATTTCTCTGACACTCTCCATAGCTCACATGTATCCTAATATCGTTCGATGAATTTGTTGAAGATGATGGTTTTCCTTCAGTTCTCAGCACCACTTTCTTCCTTACCATTTTGTGATGGATATCTCTGTACTTTCTTAGTGAAACCCTAACTATTTATACCCAATGTTGTAAACGACGTTAGTTTGGTTTAAATGCACTTTTAGCCCTTGTTTTTTAATTGTCTTGCCAAGTTTTATCTTAATGTTTACATTATTGGTCACAGAACACCTTTGAGTTTTAAACTAACTATGAAATCTATGTGGCACTATTAAGGTTTGTTTGGAAAGTAACAATAGACTTGATTCCAATTTCCGTCTGAATACGATTATGATATCTAATGTTAGTTGGTTAGATTTGGCATGTGATCCTGATTCCAGTCTGAGTTCAAAAGCTAATCGACTGGGTAGACTTGAAACGAACAAGAGAATAAACAAAGCGTTGGGGTGACATGAGTAATAACATTTGATGTGACTTTACCGGCTTAAAGAGTCATTACCTGAAAATAACAGTTGGGATCACTTTTTCCGTTTTCCGCTATTAAGCTTCTAGTGGATTTATTACTGAATGAACTAACGTACGAGAGTCGAAAATATGGTCCACTACGAGTTTGAAGAGAGTATTTGCATCTCACATGTTTGTGGTACATACACATGATGTATGCATATATAGTAAGAACTAAGATGTTTATCAACACAGAATTTATATTTTCGTGTTTGTACAAGTTAGGTAACATTAGATAATGAAAAACATGTTGAAAATTCAGAGATTATAATTTAATTTTAAAGAATGGATTGGGTCCTACTAAATAACGGTAAGTCCATTAAACTAAAAAAAAAGAAAAGAAAAATATGCAACTTAATTAAATAACCAAAAGACTTCTTTTGAAATATGATACAACTAGCTACTTTTGGTGACTAAAAAATGGTTTTGACTCTTTGAGTGGTATATGATGATTCGTTATGCTTTCCCTCTTTATAGCCAATCGATAACCCACTTGCATGCAAACAAATATTGAAAGACCAATTTCAACATAAAAGCATCCAAATTAAGCCCCATGTTTTTGTTGCAGAAACACACACGAATCACATTACAATAAAGTGAAATTGAATAGTAGAGGTACTATATATATAATATAAAGTGTTTTTTAATCAAAAGATTTTTCCTAAAACGTATATATTGTGTAAAGTGTATTAGTTTTAGGGTTTTTTTTTCTATATTTGAAACATTCAATTACCTAGTCATATATAGATACCATGATAATAGAATCTAAGACATTATTTTTATAAAGTTTAAAACATTCACCGTTTGATATAATTGACCTTAACCAATCTATGCACACATCTAATTGAAACCTGCAACGACAAACGCAACCCCACCATCAGAACCCAAAACACCATCATCGACGACTATAAATACATCTTTCGACGAGGTGTAATTCAACCGTCGATGACATGAAAATCCTAGTTGTATAACAAGATCCCGCGTGAGCATCGCCTTAGAGAATCATATATGATTCCAAGGTAATCACTAGATTCCGATAAATTAAATGGCGATGATTGGTGGTGGAAGTGAAAGACCGAAAGTTATCAATAGATCATTTTAGAAAAAACATTGTATTATAATTTATGGATTCGAAAGTGTTGGTGAATGATTTGTTTGTTGTTTGTTACTTGGAGTTGTAGTCACCAAATTTCGACTTCAAATGGATTGGTGTAGGGCTGAGCATCGGGCCAATACCGACCCGACCCGAACCGATACCGATTAATACCGAAACCGAAAATAGGCAAAACATCAAACCGAAACCGAACCGAATTTGCTTCGGTCGGTTCGGTAAAAATACCGAAAAAACCGAAACTAACCGAAAATACCGAAAAACACACATAAAATTCAAATTCAAGTTTAAACAACCATTACAACAAGCCAAATTCTAGTTCAAAACACCGTTACAAATACAAATTTATCCCAAATTCATTACAACAAACCAAATTCAATCAAACATTTAATCTTGAACATTCTTGGCTTTTCCTTGAGTTAGTTCTTCCTTTTGTTTGTCTATCCCATCTTGAATTTCTAGAAAATGACAAAAAAACGAGTTAAAAATCTATAACCACAATTAAAAAATATGTATGAGACCATAAGTTTTCGTGTTTACCTTTAGCTAGCTCGTCATCTTTCAACAAATCTTCTATCGTATCCATAGTGATGTTTTTACTAGATGTGCGATTTCAGTCTTGAGTGCAAACCAATGCCTCTACAATGCTTGGCGATAAAGAATTCCTATACGGGTCTAAAACGCGACCACCCGCGCTAAACGCTGATTGGGAAGCAACGGTGGATACTTGGATGCACAAGATATCTAAAACAAGTGGCAATTTCATAATTCATATTACGCTTTTAAGTATGCTTTTAAGTATGCTTTTAAGTGACATATAAACTATCAAGTATCAAGTGACATATAAACTACATATTATGCTTTTAAGTACGCAAAAAACAGCAAAAAAAACTTGCAAAAAACTGCAAAAAAAACAACAAAAGAAAACAACAAAAAACAGCAGCAAAAACTGCAAAAAAACAGCAAAAGAAAACAACAAAAAACCCCTTTATGACTATGAATTGGTCTAAAATTGATTATTCTTTTGTGCATTACCCAATCCTCATCTATAAAATGTGCGGTTAAAACCATAAAGTTCATTCTTTTACAACTAGAAGTCCATGTATCGGTCGTTAAATGGACCGTGGTGGACTCCTTGCTTAAGTAATTGTATAATTTCTTCCTCTCTTCTAGATAAAAATTAGCAACATCCTTAGCAATCTTAAAACGGGAGGGCACATTAAATCTAGGTTGCATATCCGAGGAGAATTGAATGAATGCCGGGTGTTCAACTAATTTAAAAGGAAGCTCGACACGAATAATTAACTTAACCAACGACTCTTTGATTTTTTTTTCATCATACTTCCACGTTTCTAAAATCCCACTAGTGCCACTATCATCATTCTTAACTTTCTTAAATGCTAGATGTTTTTGTTTCTTAAGTTTCTTAATATCGGGGTTCTTATTACAATTAGTGTAATGATCGTTCAAATGTCGTGTACCATGTTTTCTTGAGTCGGCTTTGAAAACCGCGGGACACCATTTGCAATAAGCCATCTTAATAACGATCCCATCCTCATCCAGTTCATGCTTTGTATTAAAGTACTTCCAACATTCGGCTTTCGGTTCTCTTTTCTTTGCTGGGGCTTTTCTTTTGCGTTTATTATCTTCATTGGCAATAGTATCAATGTCTATGAATCATCATCCTACACAAAATTCGAACTAAAGTATTAAACACACTACAAATTTCATACAAAATTCCTAATTATATTTCGAAAATTATATTTGTGACTGCTCAAATTGGTTTCAATTTTATAACAGCAGCCGCTAATTTTATAACAGCAATTGGTTTTCGAAACCTAATTTTATAACAACAATTTTATAACACCAGCCGCTATTATAACCTCCAATTGGTTTCAATTTTATAAAATTAAATTTCGAGACCTAATTATATTTCGAAACAAAAATTAATGAAAAAATAAGTTAAAACACTTCTTCAATTGGTATGTTTTGTTGAGATGAGAAAGATTCATAGGTAGGCATGGAAGATGACATTGATTCAAATGGTATGTGTTCTTGATTCTCTTGATCCATGGAATTGGTTTTGATTTCTTTTTCCTATTTTGCCAGTCACGTTGAGGCAGCAGTCACAGACAGAGAACAAAAAACATAACCCTATTTATATTTCGGGGTGGATCGGGCTTTTTCGGTATTTCTACCGACCCGACCCGAATACCGAAAACGGTGATTATTTGCGTCGACTACCGCCCCGGATGCACTATTTCGGTTTCGGTTTCGGTCGGTATTGTCGGTTTCGGTCGGGCCAATCGGTTTCAGTCGGTATTTTTCAGCCTATAATGGTGGGTGCAATGGTGATTACTTGTATGATTTTTTTTTGGTAAAAAGATTTACTTGTGTTTATACTTTGTATGATTTTTAGTAAATCTTGTAAAAGTAAAATATCTTTGTATATAAGAGAATAATTTGATAACTAAAAAAATAAATCATAAGTGTATTATAGTCTTTTATTTTATAAAGAGACACCCATTTTTTTGTTTTAAAACATATTAGAATGATGGTTATGCTATTTATACGGTATAAGGACGGTTCGGAAAAAAAACAATCAAACTACGAACTATTTGTGACATTCTCTCTCTAAGAGATTGCATTATAAAAAAATGCAAAGGTTTTACTATTCGGGTTAATGAGATCCCTGACGTTTCCAACCCGTTGTCATCTCTAAATATTTGACTAATAATCGTAGTATTCTCATGATCATTTTCGATTCTTTATATCAATCATTCCAAAATATTTTATCTAAAAAGGTTCAAATCTGAAACCTCCATCGACGGCTTACAATCAGATAATCACGATAATGATTAAAATAAATTGTTACAAAAAGGTCAAAATCAATTTTTTTCGGCCCCTACAAACTTTTGAGCAGTAAATTTTAATTTGATATATAAACTACATATTAAAATTTGGGATTTTGTTAAACATAACTTTAGAGGTTATGTTTAATATAATAATACATGCATCACTGAATTCGATAATCGAAATCAGGGAGGAAGCTGAGGGAAAAAACGATTTCTTACCGGAAGAAAGAGGGAGCCGCCCGTCTCAGGAAACGAAATACGCTTTGGTGAGCGAAATCTCTTAATCATAATCTTGAAAATTATAATTAGTAAAACCCTAAAATTTAAGAAATATTAAGGGGGTGTCTGTTTTAGCTTGTTACATGGGTTTATTAGCTTCTTAGCTTATATAACTATAATAAGCTCTTTTTAAGTGTTTGGTTGAGTTTATAAAGTGGGGATTTCATAAGCTCAAATGTTGTAGCTTATGGATTTATCTAAAATTTTCTTCCTTGTTTTTTTTTTTATCATAAACTAGTAAGGTAAACCAAATACCTAACAAAAATTTTATAAACTTAAAAATCATAAACCATAAGATTTATAAAATATAAAAGTAACCATAAAATAAGCTTAGATAAGAGATGGGTATTTTCATTTGGGCCCTCCCGCTATGTAGAAAACAAAATTTAAATTACATAATCATCTTATTGATTAAAGGTTGGATGTCGGTAATTTTAAACTTTTTTTTACACTATCACTTTTTCAAAGTTACACCAACTTTTAAAGTGAAAAAACAAACACATCTAGAATGTTTCCAATTCTAATTGTGAATTGATTTCCCAACTGCCTAACTAAGTAATTAAGCATAGTGTAAAAAGCGATTCCTTACTTTATAAAGGAAAAAACATTAGTCATTATAAAGCTTTCATTTCATGAGGTATATCAACGTGACTAATTTTGTGTGGTTATGGACCCTAAGCATATGCTCAAAAGTAATTTTGTTTCAATATGTAAGACACTTATAGCCTCTTGGCCAAAAATCTAACTTTGATTTGACATCTTCATGGTCTTCTTTTGTTTCTTAGATCAATTAATAAAATTAGTAAGTAACTGAAATAAATTGTCTTCCAAACTAGAAATTTAATAGTAATTATAATAAAATTAACGAGGCAACAAATTTTTCTAATATTAAGATAATAAAACGATTTTAATATGCTTAAGAGCCTTTGGAGGCAGAAGAACCAAAGGGCCGTTAATTGTAAATAGTATGGTGTGTTCTACTAAAAAAACTTTAGACGTTTGAGATATCTAAATTTATATCCAAAGAAGAGAAATCTTGTATGTAGATACAAGAAACCAAGGTCCATAGAAGAGCGAATAAAGTATCCTAGAAGTTGCTTCGGTGGTAATTTATAATTAAATAAAACTCTCATCAAAATTGAAAGATAACAAGTTTGATTCCATTTAGGAAACATTTTACGGGCTCAAAAAGACATTACTTAAAAGAAAAACTATTACACTTAAATAGGTATCTCGATCATTTAACTGTTATTTTGTTACGTTTGTTAGATCACACTTGATACAAGCCCTTAATTCGTTTCCATTATAGCTGTTACTTTGTTTCCAATTTGTTTCTATAAGTTACATGTATATATGGACACTAATTTGTTAAATCAACTAACAAATTGATGGTGAATTAAATTTGACAAGTGGTATAACTATGTTACATCCAAGTTCGATTTTTGGCCAAGAGGCTAGAAGTGTCTTTACTGACAAGACACTTAAGTGGTATAACTATGTAACATCCAAGTTAGATTTCGAAACATAAGTTACATGTATGGACACGAATTTCTTATCGCATAGGCTAGGTGTATATTAAGAAAAAACTTACAAAATTTGAGCTATTATTTATGGCGGTCGGTTGAACCAGTTTATTTAGAGTTGGAATTTGAAGTTTATATTTTATTTAATATTTGTAATAATAGTTGTAGAGTTGACTGAAAAATGTAAAGTTATACCGTTTAAAAGCTATGATTAGTTTAATACTTTTAGTTTTGGGGTTTTTTTTTTTTATAAAATAAAAGCGTACGCCTTGAATTGTTTCCCTCATATACTTATATCCTTTTAGGCCCATTTATGTTTCTTTTTTTAATTTTTAATATTAATATTCCAATCAAACTACAATATATTTGTTAGTTTGTAAGACTATTTGATATATTTCGCTATATTGCTTGTAGCTATTAAGATTAAGGTTGGTGCAAAACCCCAAAACATAGATCTCAAAAATTAAACTAAACTTAACTAAAAAAAGATTATGTAACACTCGCAAGTAGCTTACTCCAAGTTGGATGCTTTCTTTTGTCCTCCTTTAACAAGCTTGATGGTGTAATATCCAACCATGACCGATAAGGTTAGACATATGACTAAATACTGGATGAAGCGGTAATTGCCAGGGATGAACGATGCTGCCACAAGCATGACAAGTAGAAGAAGAGGTACAAGGTAGCGAGACGAGAAGGAATATACTTGTTCTTGTCATCATCTTCTTCTTCTTTCTGTGAAAACAATATCCAACTAGTATCCCCAACAAGATTACACTTATGACTAAATATCCGATCCAGACGATTTTTTTGGCAAAGCTGATAAAATTGAAAAACCCAACCCAAAAAGGGAGATAAAATTACAAGAGAAAGCTATTGGATTCCAAGAAGGAAAAAACCAAGAAGCAACCACCAAAAAGACTAACAAAAACACCTACTATACAATTTATGAGAATAAAGACACTATAGTACTGATCCAGTCGATTTGTTGAACAAATAAAGCTTTGGGGAGGGAGAAAGGTGCAAGTATTGCCGATAAGAAACCAATAGTTTTTAAGATGGTGTAATACATATCCCTCATCCGCGTTTGCAAGCAGTAACTTGTACAAATCAAAACCATGGATACCAACCGCCGCAGATGATGTAACAATGGCCATGATCATAAATTAACCACCATGACTTTTAAAAAGGGTTTGATCTACGTCTTGAAACATGGCTGGAAAAAATAACATTATAAACGTGAAGGGAAGAACCATGATAAACATTATAAACATGGCTGCAAAGTAGACGCGAAACCTGAAAAATAAATTTGTTAAGAAAGATATGGCTACCACGTATGTACGAAGGACTTACTATGGAATAACCAGGCGTGGTTCTTCTTCATCTCTTACATGAATCGCAACGGATCCATGACTTTTGATGGAAACTGGTAGCTTTTATAGAAACTTAAAAGTCCTTAACCTGCTCATTAGATGAAGAGGTTATTGAGAAATCTCGAAATAGCTAGTGAAACTTTTTTTGATCACCAACCTTTTAATTTGAATAAATTTTGAACTTAATTATCTATGTTTCTAAAAATAATCTTACAATTTTATTTATATTTGTTTTATAATTATTGGTTGTCTTTATTTCTAAATATAGATAATTAAAATCTGATAATTTTTTTTATTTTCAACTTTTAAAACTTTAAAATAACTTATATCTTTAATAGAGTGGTAAAATGAGTAATGTAATAAAATAATATTTTATTAATTACATATAACCTATTTCGACAATTGTTTATTTTTTTAGGACGGAGTGAGTATTATTCCCCGCCCTAATAGCTCTACGGTTTGTGTAACTTGTTGGCATCATTGGTCCTCACTTCTCATCCCCATCATATTCATATCCCCATCCCCATCGGGCAAACATCCCCATCGGGCAATGAATTTACGACCCCATCCCCATCCTCGTCCCCAACAGGTAATAGGGGAATTTTCTTGGTTTTTGAAATTATTATAATTAGTACAATTAATCAATAGATTTTTCTTATATTTACTTATACAACGTTTACTTATTTTCTATTTTATTTATTGGTTAAGAAAGGATAAAAATAGAGACGTATCTTAATATTTATAGTTTTTTTCAAAAAAATATTATTAACAATTCATTTTCAGGCTACTGTTAGCAAAACCTCGAAAAAAAAAAAATTAGACATATGTTAATTGTAGGTGTTTTGGCTAAAACATTCATTAATGCTATTATTAATGGTTGTTTAGTAATAAAACAAATATATTATAAGACGTGATGGATCAAAATCTAATAAAAACTCAAATATTGTAATAATCATAAAAACCACTCTAAAACGATGGATGTGCATAAAAATATAAGTTTTTCACAATTAGATATCCTTATTTAATAAACAATTTAATAAACAAGATTGAAGTGTTAAAAATTATTTAGATACATCATATATAATTAAAAAAAATCACATATTCTTGTTTGTGCATCGTATATTATGATAGACAATGCTCAAAACATTAATCAAGAAATCAAGCTCTTCAATGCATCAAATTGCATGGAAAACGCAAATATCAATATAAAATTGTGCGTTCTATATAACTTGTCAATTTTAAACATCTAATTATCAAAATTTGAGTTCTTACGAATATTTAGTTCTTATATAATCCGGTTTATAAGAATATATACATAATAATTGATAATTCAGTAGCATGATAGCTGTATTATCTTCTGTTCTGGCATGTACAAGTATATAAATACATGATAATTACACGAAAAGAAAGAAAAATTTAAGTCCTGTACAATAAGACCGAACAAAAGATGATCGAAAACAGAATAATTATGTATAACACTTATTTGTAGAGTGTGTGGGCGAATCCCATGGCATATTAACATTCCAGTCATCTGGGACTGTTGATGGCAGGCTAAAAGGGAACTCGTTGGTTCGCACTTTAACCTGCTCTTCATGTGACGAGTTCATTGAGAAATCGTTGAAATGTTGTTGTGATTCTCCAAATAGATCAGGGTCAAGATTGAACATGATGGGAGAAATATCAGATGTAGTCTTTGTGTTTTGTTCTGATATATCCGTTGTTGAAAACATGAAACCGCTAGGGAAAGGTGGTAGTTTTGAAACTGTTGGATTTATGGGTGTGTATAGAGGGATGTCGAGTGTGAAATTCGTGTTGTTGCAAAGCTGATTAGATTCGGGTAGTGAAGATGCCCATGAGTGTGAAAGGGCTCTTTGTGCCATGGAACTCGTCTTTTTGAAGATTCTACATATTGCCCAAGCATCCTGTATGTAAAAAGTAAACAAAAATAAATATTTAGTATAAGTTATAACGAAGAATAAACTTGTGAAAAGTTGAAATTTTTACATTTGGTGGAAGGCTTATATCGAAGATCTTTTTAGGTGATGAAGATTGAGATTGAGATTGACAGAGTGAAGGAAGGCGAAACTCGTGCATCATCCAATCTGTTTTAATCCCTTTAGCAGCTCTTCCACGATAAAACACCAACGACTTCTTTAAACCAATGCAATTAGTGCCATTAGATGAGTATATCGGCCTATCTGTTCCTGTTGCTTTCCAAAAACCAGCTCCTGTGACACGGTTTGGTCGTGCACTGTTTCTGTATTTACGGTCCCTTGGACAGTAAAAGTACCACTCTTTTTCACCCGTAGGAGCTAAATCTGTTAAAAAAAACTACGAGTTAAGTCACACGAAAATAATATAAGTCTTGGCTGAAATAGATTAAATCTGCTTACTTGGTAGATCCCATGGATCGTATTTGTATATGTCAACTTGTTTAATAAGCTCAATAGGAAGGGCCCGTTGCTGAATTTTCTTTTTTAGGTAGAATCCAACAAGCTCTTCATCTGTTGGATGAAATCTAAAACCAGGTAACATGACATCGTCCATCTAATCAGTCTGTGAAAGTTGAACACCAACGTGAAACGAGCTTTGAACTAGAACATGATTGCTTGAGGAAAAACTGAATTAACCCGTCCTTTTTTGTGCCGGATATGCTTCCGGAAAAGGGGTATGTCTCCGAATCTTCAACCAGCCTTTCTAGTTTTTACAAAAACTTGAACGAAAGCAGCTTAAAACAGTAACCAAATATGACCATTTTGTGTTTGTTTAAGCGCTATTTTATAATCATAACAGACTCATTATTTGGCCTTTTTATTGTATGTTTCTAAGAAATCGACACAAAGTGACAATAAAACTATCAATATTATTCAGATATATATAGATTAACATATTAATAGCAACAGTTTAGTCATCAAAGATCCAAACAAAAGTGGCACTTTCCTTCATTCCATGCTTATCATAGTTTCTAATTATATCATTTCTTTTGTCGAATTTGAACACATGATGTGTCAATGTCTATGATGATCTGATATTAGTAGTCACAAAAAATTTTACCGTCGAATTTCAAGTAAAAAGGATAGATTTTTCCAGATTTATAGATCGAGTAACTCCAAGATATATTAATCGTTTAAGATTGTTTGGCCATATACTATTGCGAAAAGGTCTTTGTCAAGATGATATCATCATAAAAGGTTTCACACAGGGACTATGTTTGCATTTCAAACGGTATAGACAAAAACTGGAATATGGTCAAACCACATTGACGATTTCTGCTTTTAACTCTAAATTTATGTTCATATCAAGTTTTGTACATTAGATCGAGTAACTCTAAGAGATATTAACCGTTAAGATTGTTTTGAAAACATGGTCATAAACTATTGCGAAAAGCATCATTATCTTCTTCACTTGATGTTTCTTTTTTACCCAAGACATGTTAGGTTTCAAATTATCTAGTGTTTTTTTATGTTTCGAGTTGACTTATTACAAAAAACATTAAGTAAGACACCAACTGAAATTAAGCAAATGAAAATATCAATGATGACAAGTGCATACAAACATCATTGAAGCCAAAAGATTCATGGAGATTGTTAATGATTTATGTCACCATTATGATTTAAATGTAATGGGATTAATTTGTTAAACCAATGTAATCTTGATAAATATCGAACAAGTTCGGGAAAGTATGGAGTGCACACTTGTTCGAACTTATATTGATTGTTTAGGGGCTAAGGCCCTAAACAACAGGGGTTCGGGGGCATAGCGCCCCCGATAGCAGGGTCCAAGGGGCAGAGCCCCTGGCTGGGGTCGAGTTCGACCCGGTTTTGACCCTAATTGTTGGATACGGTTTGACTCGTTTTAATTGTTGGATATGGTTTCAATAAAACTGCATATGGACAGTTTTATAAACCGTTTTTAACTCCTTTTTCGTTGGTTAAGATTACTGGTACGTTGTTGAATTCATTCTTACGCAAAATCATACACAGATCATCGTTCCTAAATACTGGGATTTATCCGATTGAAAATTTCGATAGTACCTTCGAAATATTTTGATGTGAAAGTGAATCACGACTTTCAGTAATCGAAAATCGAAATCTCCAAATTACAACAGAGATGTCCTTGGAAATTAATTTTCTAACTATAAAACAAAATATGTCACAATTCATATTTTATTTAATTAATACTTAAAATCAATTTTTCCTCTTTAAAATCTTTGTTTAGTATTATTTGTTTTGGATTATAAGACACTTAATCTTTTAATGATAAACTTGTTTTAGAAGTAATTCTGTAATTGTCCATCTTTAAGAATTTAAAATTTCATATATCTTAATCAATCATGGGCCATCATCATCATAATAAATATAATATAATGGTGTCTTACATAATATGTGTGCATGGATGCACATATTTACATGAATATGATGCATATAAGTGAACACCAATGAGGTTTTTTCATGTTTGGATTATTCGAAAAAGACATGTCTTTTTTACTTATATATATATGCAACATAATCGGGATATTTTTGTAACCATTTCCGAACCTTTGTCTGGTCCACTACAAGATGTTTACAAAAGAAGGTTTGAACCTAAAACTTCTTTTAAGGAAATTGGGACGCTTTACCTTTATCCAACATTAACGGTGGTTTATGGTAGAGGAAATAATAATGATTGAAGGTTAGAATAATGAAGAAAGCATATTAGTGTTCATACGTTAAGAAAGCGTTAAGAAAGCGACAATTTTGTCTCTAGAGGATATTTTATTAAGTGAAGGATTTGAGCAATTCTTAAACAAATCGGTTGCTTATTAAGCGCCTAACATGTCCAACTTAATCCCTTTTATGGATCACGTACGTAACTAATTGGTTGTTGATGGCTTGATTACTACTTGAAATAAAAGTTGCAATTGACTAGTCGAATTGAAAGAGCATACAACTGAACTGAATTATGACCCATTTAGTCCCTCGGCCGGGTCACTCAGTTCTTAGTTTTGAACACTGAAGAAATGACTTTCAGCTTTGTCTGTCAATGAGTTCATTCATCAACGGCTCCCCCCGTCTATCAACGAGTTTAGACATCAGCGACTTCAACATCAGCTTTGCCTATGAGTGAGTCACTTGAACACGCGAAAATATTTTTTCTTGCGGTTGTTTGGGCAACAATTGAATCACAAATATAAAATATACACGAACTGAAATACCGAAATGCGTTACTCAACTAAAATGGGAAGCGACATAAAAAAAAAATGTACATAAAGACAAACAGATAGAATCCATTATCCATAACACCCATATCAAGTTTCAAACTGAAAATGTTGTAAAAGAAACTGAAATGAAAACAGTAATTGATCATGTTTGTTTTCTTCTTAAGCCAAGTATCGATATAACTTTCTATCTTCTTTATCTCTTTCTAAAAACTCCCTCTCAATAAGCGACTCGATTCTTTTCTTTATAACGACAGGATTTGGCAAGAATCTCGACTGTAGTTGCTTAGTAACTTCCGCCACAACGTTGTTGTGATCCAACACCCGTCTCGCTTTCATAATTCTAACAATCGCTGCCTCAATCTGTGGCTTTCGGTCCTCCTCCACCTTATGCCTCGTTTCTTGCTTTTCAGGTTCTGATTCCTTTTGGGCCACCACCATACCAATCTTCACCTTGTAAAACTTGCTAGAAAACTTTTCGTTAAAGAAAAACACATCATCTTCATTAATATCTTTACTCATTGGTTCTTTCCGTAAAACATTTTTTCCCTTTGCACAAGCTAACGACTGCAAACATCTCTTCAATTCCAAGGTTGGTATCTCAACAGCCTGTTCGATTTCTCTATAACTTAACTGATCTGCATTGTTATAAAGCATTAAAACACACATTTGATATGTGGAAACATTCAGTTCGTGTTTTTGGCCTCTGCTAAACGTTGCCTTAATATCTGCAGAACCCATGTTTGTTTGCCATGTTAATCTGCGTCCATTGTGGGTCCCAAGATAATAAGTCCGGAACTTATCACACACAGACAGGATTTCTGGAGGAAGGTTGCACGTGGTGCTCGATTGAGTCGGCCAAGACCCGGTTGTGAGAACGTGGACAGATAACGTGGGCCCATCAGCTAATGCTGGTCCCATTGCTTCATAAAACGCTTGCATTGTATCCTGAGAGGTTTTCATGTCAGTAAACATACCTTCTAACTTTGAAGTAAACTGATACCCGCATTCTGTTTTTAGCTTTAATATCAAACTTCTCTCTGCATCTTCAGATACGCTTTTTCCTGAAAGAAGCCGTTTTGCCAAGTGTTGTTTGTAATACTTTTCAAAAACGTCTTTCTCTTGTAAATATCGAAAAAGCATCATTACTTTGTCTAGTACAACCTCCGCATCTTCTTCAGTCACACCTTTCAATCCTTTTCTAAGCTTGTCATCCACAAATAACGAGATGAATTCTGGGGACCGAGTATTTAAATTAATAAAATACTCAAATGAAGAGTTAAGAGCATTTTGGAACAATTTATCGTTGTTAAATGCAAGATTAATAGTTTTGTCATGTTTATCTTTTTCGTCCAATAAACGTTGTACGAAATCCACAGGATCTTTTAACCTTTCGGGATCAGTGACCAGTTGTTTACCAGTTTCCCGAATGTGAGAAGTCAATACTTCCCGTATTAGCATAAGTCCATTGGGCACCCGTTTGAACAAGTTGTACATTCTGTGCAAATCTTCATACTTGTCATCCACAACCATATTAACCAACCCTGAATTCTCCATGTGAACTAATCGGGTCATCTGACTTTCAATCATTTCCTTTTCAACCACATTTGTTATCTTCGCTTCACTTTTAGCATCCAAGTACTGTGTAACTCGTTCAATCTCTTCATTCAAACGTTTCTCTGCTTTTTTCAAATAATCTCCACAATCACAACATTCAATAAACTCTTGAGATTCCCCTCGGTAAAAATCAGCCGAGACATCAAGAAAAGGTTTCTCAAACTCTTGTTGGTAAACAGATGGACCGAGATCCATTAACATTTTCATTATGTTCCTCATTAAACCTCTGTCAATAACTTCACCGCCTCTTTCCTTCTGCACGGTTTCCAAAAGCGTATCTTTTAGCCTTGTTTTAATGTTAACAGAGCGGATAATATTATCCCTCCATAAATTAAGACCAAGCTCATGAACCGGAGTTTTGTGTGTACTAGGAATAAAAGTTCTATCCATATACATTAATATGTCTCTTATCATCTGTAATGCTTTGTTGTGTTCCAACCATTTTCTGTTCAATTCTTCTAGAAACAAAGGCCCCTGAGATGCTTCGACTGATGCCGCTATTTCTTTCAAATGTAACGTCATAGTTGATACAAGTCCGGAATATAACTTTTCTCCAAATTTGTGCAGAACCATATTGTATGCATTCCTAGATATACAAAACACAAGTAGATGTCAATGCTCCTGATGGCTCAAATGTGTTCAATAAATATGTATTCAAATTTTTAGCTAGTATATTAAAGCCAAAAACTACAGGACAATTAAGTTAATATATAAATCGAGAGTAATTCATAAGTAGTTGACACAAGAAAAATGAAAAGGTGAAGAAACAAAATTAACTACCACACAAGGAGTAAAACGGTATCGTTTACTAATATAGGCTGGTAATCGCAACCCCAAGGGTATTGTGGCCTAGTGGTGGGGGTTTGGGATTCTCCAGTGGAGACCTAAGTTCAAACCAGACAACAAGTAGCTCGGTTGTTTTCATTTTCTGCTGCAAACGAAGATATGTCAACCATGTTTTGCTTGGCCAATAAGTTAAACTATTGCAGAGTACTATTTTCGAGATGAAACTGATTCATTTATAAAAAAATATAAAAAAAAAAAAAAAATCAGTAAGAACTACGCAACAAGATTTGTAATTAGATGCAAGGTTACCCTAATGTGTCTCACTTTATACAGGGTGCTATGTCATCTACGTTTGTTGTTTGTTATATGTGTGTTAACATATGGAACAATACAAAAAGGTGGCAAAATGGGTAGGTTGGGACGGGTTCGATGTCAAAATGTTTTCATTGAAAGAAACATTCATAGTTATAAGTTATATGGTATATGAGATACGGTAAGAGCTAACAGTAACGAGAGTGCACAGGTGTATGAATATCCTCAAACATTTACTCTGCGTAAACAATCAATGCATTACTTATCTGAACAAAAAAGATCTTTTGTATTCACTAATCATGAAGATGATGATACGAATAAAAAACCGATGCATAAAACCTTATAAACTAGTTACAACTATAAATGGTCTATCACTTATATATCTTATATCTAACTTTCAAATACCGTTATTTGTATAACTTATATGGATGCCACGTAACTTATAAGCCCCAATACATACAATAAATCCGTTTAAAGTTAGCAAAACAGATTATATCCAAACGAAAACGATTTAAAATAATAAACCTGTAAAGTTCCTCGAAACTAAGACCACTAGCGTTATGATTATAAATCTCATGAATCGCGTGTTCCAATACTTTCCATGTTTTTTCAGCGTATTTTGGATCCACAACTACTCGATGCTTAAACGCTTCGATTTGGAAATTACGTTTCTTCTGTGAGCTCATGATTTGATTCGATTTCTGATTGTTGATTCAAAACCCTAAAATCTAGGGTTTCGATGAATAAAATTTGATTGAATATATAAGAGATTTGATTTGGATATCAAATTGTTGAAACGTAAAACGTGTTCACAAGATTAAGAAGATGATTATGACATTGACATTTGATAACTTAAAAATATTTGTACCGTTTCAATAACATACAATTATAAACTATTATGGTTAAAGTTATTAACTAATATATAAAAAAGACCATTTAGATATAGCTTTTTCTTAAGTTTATATTATTCGAGAGTTTATTATACAAAATACGTTAAACTCGGATGTTAATCTTTATAGACAACTAAGGATTCCAATTGAACTTATGAGCAATCGGGTTTTGTTTTGAAAAAATTGAATTGAATAATATTGGATAACCTAGAAAAAAGAAATAAGCTTATTTGGATAAGATAATTATATGATTTATCGATTTATATAATTTTTTTTATTTAAAAGTAATAAGCTAATCCAAATATCTAACTAAAGCATATGAATTAGGGATTATAAATGAGAGACGTAAGTTTGACTTGTAACTTTACTTGTCGTTTTTAGGTTTTAAAAGTTTCATGGACAATTTAAACAGACTCATGTTGTTTTACTTGTGGTCCAATCGTCAACATTTCATTATTGTTACCGTTAAGTTTGGTCACATGAGTTGCACACAGACTTTTTGATCATTTTCCCTCTTCCTCTCTCTCTTTATTAACTTTGTCGCACCTAAAATTTTGTAACCAAACTTGAGTGTATTTGTTATCGCAAGCAGATATCTAACATTGATTTTGTGAATCAAAACCAAAATCGAGGTGTTTGCAAAACCCTAGATAACAGAGGTGGATGGAGAAGACATCGGATGGCCGAAGATAAAGTTTGGATCTGATACGCGATAAGGATTAACACCGAATTAAGCGAAAGAGGATTGAGGTTATTCGAATTTGATATCGTTAAAGAATAATTCGGTAAGTGAGGATGGAGAATTTTGATTGTTGATATATTTGATATAGAACGATTTAGAGAGCAAATAGGGGAAAGGTGAAAAGGTGAAGCAAAGTTATCAAGGAGAGCCGGAGAGGAAAAGGGAGGATGACCAAGATAATCTTGTGTGCAACTTACGTAACCAAACTTTACGGAAACAGTAACGAAATGTTGACGACTTGACTACCGGCAAAACAAAATGAGCTTTTTTGGATTGTCAATAAAACTTTTAAAATTTATGCAAAAGTAGTGAAATTATTGATCAAACTTTAGAAAAAAAAAACTCTGTGATTTTGTTTGTAAGTTATATGCAACTTATGAAATATAAGTCTAAGCCCACGTAATTTGAAAGCAATTTATCCCAATAAAAATAAAAATAAAATTATTTTGAATCTTTATTACGTTCATTGATGTTAAGTATGTTATTGTGCCTATACATGATTACATGATATAACAATTACCAAACACTTACTTTATGTTGTAGTTGCTTGCTAATGACGGGTGTAAAAGGTGTTAAATTGGCTACTATTGTAGCAATAACAATGTTTCAAGCTACGACATTAGTATTAGTATCTTTAATATATAATAAAAGAGGGGCTTTAAATGTTATACGGCGAAGTAAGGTCTGTTGGATGGGTTAACTTCTTTCGTTAGATCAAATTGATGATGTCATCGAATATTATTATTTTTATTTTACACCCTCTTACAATACATAATTACATTATCTCTTTCATTCAATCTCTGCTAAAATAAAAAACATAATTATAATTTATTTATGGAATCGTTCAATTTGGATTATAATTTACCTTATTATTATTCTAAAATCTCTTAATACAAAATATCAAAACATGTGTATAAAGATAAAAGTGTATATGTTATTATAACTATAAACAATACGTATATAAACGTAAAAGTATATGTATGTATTATACGTACAACATTATATTCTCATAATAAATTATAATCTACATAAACATAAAATTTATGATTCAATTTTTATCTTTTTCCGCGCTATTGCGTGACAATAATATAGTTTGATAATATTACGAAGTTAATAGAAAATTCCAATAATATGGAAGACATTTTTCAAGCATCGAAAGAGGAAATGCACTTATTAATTGCAAAAAGAATGACATTTAGAAAGATATTGAAAGGCAATCGACTACGAAGATTGAAAACAACATAAACAACATGGTTTTTTATTGGTTTGATATGTGGTAAGGTGCTAACACCGAATTGAGCGAAAGAGGATTGAGATTCTTTGATTTCGATATCGCTCAAGAATAATTCGATAAGTGAGGATGGAGAATTTTGATTGTTGATATATTTGATATATAAATGATTTAGAGAGCAAAAGGGAAAGGTGAAAAGATGGAGCAAAGTTATCACGGAGATGAAAGGGGAAAATGATCAAAATAACTTCGTGTGCAATTTACGTGAGTAAACTTTACAGGAAAAAATAACAAAATGTTGACGATTTGACCACCGTAAAAACCAAATAAGTTTTTGAATTGTCAATGAAACTTTTTAAATTTAAACAAAAAAAAGTGAAATTACTGGTCCAACTTTAAAAAAATTGTGTAAATTTGTATATAAGGTACTAGATTATTGTCCCGCGATAGCGCGGAAAAAAATAAAAATTGAATTGTAAACTTTATGTTTATGTAGATTTTAGGTTATTATAAAAAGACAATGTTATACGTATAATAACATATATATACCTTTACGTTTATACACATGTTGTTTATAGTTATAATAACATAAACACTTTTACGTTTATACACATGTTTTAATATTTTTTATTAGGAGATTTTAAATAAAAATAATGTAAATCATAGTTCAAATTGAGTAAATTTTTTTGAAGTAAATTGGAATTTTGTTTTTATTTAAGTAGAGATTGGAATTAAAGAGATAATGTAATTATGTTTTGTAAAAGGGTGTAAAATGAAAATAGTGTTTGATGACATCATCAATTTGATCTAACGGTTGAAATCAAATAAGTTAACCCATCTAAGGGTCCTTACTTCGCCATGTGGCATTTAAGGCAACACCCGATTCATAAATAGGGTCGGGTTTCGGATAGAATAGTTCCAGTTTGTCGGGTTTCGGGTTTGACCCGATTGACCCGAAAATTACCGTCGAACTATATTTTAATCCAAAGGCATATGATATATATAAGCTAGAAGTCTGAAAGAGTTTCATACATGAAGCGATGTGGGACAAAGTAGGAAAAACTAAAGGCATATGATATATATAGGCTAGAAGTATGAAAAAGTTTCATACCTGAAGCGATGTGGGACAACTAAAATGAAAATAGTGTTTGATGACATCATCAATTTGATCTAACGGTTGAAATCAAATAAGTTAACTCATCTAAGGGTCCTTACTTCGTCATGTGGCATTTAAGGCCTCTCTTTTATTATATATTAAAGATAAGCAACTTATTATGTAATATAAAATTAAGCCCACATATGAAACTTAAATAAACACACCGGTGGATGAAAGCCTGGACCAAACATAATTCACGGCCGATTAATGGTTTGATATTTGGGTTTTTTGGTTTTTTTGGTTCGGGTTTTCGATTGTCACTTTTTTTTAAGGAACAAATCAAAAACGGAACCAAACCAAACAAAGCCAAAGTTATAATTCGGTATGGTTTTTTATATTTACCTAGAAAATCAAATGTTAAAAACTTTCCAATTTTTACCAATTACAACGTAGTAGAGGGTTTACGATTAAGGCCTTAGGTCTTAGAATTTAGAATAAAAAATTTATGAATTGTAATTGGGTATTTGGAAATTTGATAGGGTTCATGATTTATATTGGTTTATATTGGCTTAGAGGTATGTCAAATCAACACCCAAATTGTAATTCAGTTTGCTTAAAAACAAAACCGAAAACAAAATATAATTCAATTAGGGTCTTTTTCGGTTTGATTTAGGGATTTTTCGGTTTGGTACCAAAGCATGAATACTCTTGCAACTTGGACCTAAAAATCAACTTACTTATAAGCTTATGAAACATGTCAAGTGTTTTGAAAATAGAGAGAAAGTACATCTAACATATCTCAAACATTGAATATATTAAGTTTAATTTTTATTACTACTTGCAATAATATTTTTCTCTTTCAATTAGTTCGAGCATCGACTGAATCACAAGCATAATGTTAAGTTCATATTTGCCTCGTTGCTTGGACGGATGTGACATACAGTTTGACTTGTAAACGTTATGTGCGATGGCAATACCATAAAATGCATGATTTTGTATTGAACACAATGAGACCGTTACTTATGACATTGGTTTTAAAACGCAATGGCCGCTCCGAAACTATTAGTCAAAACGCAGATACGCTAGGTGCATGCCTCACGTTTATAAGTTCATATTTGCCTCGTTGCTTGAACGGATGCGACATATAGTTTGACTTGTAAACGTTATGTGTGATGGCAATACCATAAAATGCATGATTTTGTATTGAACACAATGAGACCGTTACTTATGACATTGGTTTTAAAACGCAATGGCCGCTCCAAAACTATTAGTCAAAACGCAGATACACTAGGCGCATGCCTCGCGTTTATAAGTACATAAATATTTCACATCTTCACTTAAATGCCAAAACTTTTCACAAAACGAGCTTAAGAAATGCTTGTTTAAACATGATCATACTGCAAATAAACCTTTATACCAATTAAAACAAAAGGTGCTTAGTTCCCCTGATCCGCCTTTCAAGCTTTAGCGTTAATTAAACGCCAAATACCATCACCTTAACTTAAAGCACCGACCGGGTAGAAAAAGGCGATAGGGCCATCGCCCAGGCGCTAGGCCCGCCTAGGCATTGCCTTTTTAAACCAAACTTATGACGCTAAACAAATGGATGGGTCTTTTTGTCTTAACCTTAATCCAAAAAGTGTGACTTAACTGAAATAACAAACAGCAATATAAGAGAATTGTACAAATTGATCGAAACAAATAGAACCCATCCCACCCACCCACAATAACAGTAACCGATCATGTTTATTTTCCTCATCAAGCCAAGTAGCGATACAGCTTTCTATCTTCTCTATCTCTTTCTAAAAACTCCCTCTCAATAAGTGATTCGATTCTTTTCTTTATAACGAGAGGATTCGGCAAGAATCTCGACTGTAGTTGCTTAGTAACCTCCGTCACAATATTGTTGTGATCCAACACTCGCCTCGCTTTCATAATTCTAACAATCGCAGCTTCAATCTGTGGCTTTCTATCCTCCTCCACCTTATGCCTCGTTTCTTGCTTTTCAGGTTCTGATTCCTTTTGTGCCACCACCATACCAATCTTCACCTTGTAAAACTTGCTAGAAAATTTTTCGTTAAAGAAAAACACATCATCTTCACTGATATCTTTACTCATTGGTTCTTTCCTCAAAACATTCTTTCCCTTTGCACAAGCTAACGACTGCAAACATCTCTTCAATTCCACAGTTGGTATCTCAACAGCCTGTTCGATTTCTCTATAACTTAACTGATCTGCATTGTTATAAAGCATTAAAACACACATTTGATACGTAGAAACATTTAGTTCGTGTTTTTGGCCTCTGCTAAACGTTGCCTTGATATCTGCAGAACCCATGTTTGTTTGCCATGTTAATCTGCGTCCATTGTGGGTCCCGAGGTAATACGTACGAAACTTGTCACACACAGTAAGGATTTCCGGAGGAAGGTTGCAAGTGGTGCTCGATTGAGTCGGCCAAGACCCGGTTGTGAGAACGTGGACAGATAATGTGGGCCCATCAGCTAATGCTGGTCCCATTGCTTCATAAAACGCTTGCATCGTATCCTGAGAGGTTTTCATGTCAGTAAACATACCTTCTAACTTTGAAGTAAACTGATACCCGCATTCTGTTTTTAGCTTTAATATCAAACTTCTCTCTGCATCTTCAGATACGCTTTTTCCTGAAAGAAGCCGTTTTGCCAAGTGTTGTTTGTAATACTTTTCAAAAACGTCTTTCTCTTGTAAATAACGGAAAAGCATCATTACTTTGTCTAGTACGACCTCGGCATCTTCTTCAGTCACACCTTTTAGTCCTTTTCTAAGCTTGTCATCCACAAATAACGAGATGAATTCAGGGGACCGAGTATTCAAATTAATAAAGTACTCAAATGACGAACTCAGAGCATTTTGGAACAATTTATCATTGTTGAATGCAAGAATAATGGTTTTGTCGTGTTTATCTTTTTCATCCAATAAACGTTGTACGAAATCCACAGGATCTTTTAACCTTTCGGGATCAGTGACCAGTTGTTTACCAGTTTCCCGAATATGAGAAGTCAATACTTCCCGTATTAGCATAAGTCCATTGGGCACCCGTTTGAACAAGTTGTACATTCTGTGCAAATCTTCATACTTGTCATCCACAACCATATTAACCAACCCTGAATTCTCCATGTGAACTAATCGGGTCATCTGACTTTCAATCATTTCTTTTTCCACCACATTTGTTATCTTCGCTTCACTTTTAGCATCCAAGTACTGTGTAACTCGTTCAATCTCTTCATTCAAACGTTTCTCTGCTTTCTTCAAATAATCCCCACAATCACAACATTCAATAAACTCCTGAGACTCCCCTCGGTAAAAATCAGCCGAGACATCAAGAAAAGGTTTCTCAAACTCTTGTTGGTAAACAGATGGACCGAGATCCATTAACATTTTCATAACGTTTCTCATTAAACCTTTGTCAATAACTTCACCGCCTCTTTCTCTCTTCACGGTTTCCAAAAGTGTATCTTTTAGCCTTGTTTTGATGTTAACATAGCGAATGACATTATCCCTCCACAAATTAAGTCCAAGCTCGTGAACTGGAATTTTGTGTGTACTAGGAATAAAAGTTCTATCCATGTACATTAATATATCTCTAATCATCTGTAACGCTTTATTATGCTCCATCCATTTCCTGTTCAATTCTTCTAGAAACAAAGCCCCCTGTGACGCTTCAACTGATCCCGCTATTTCTTTTAAATGCATAGTCATAGTTGCTTCAAGTCCGGAATATAACTTTTCTCCAAATTTATGCAGAACCATATTGTATGCATTCCTGGATATACAAACACACAAGTAGATGTCAAAGCTTACAACTTAATACACAATATCTACAAGTTCAAGATATGCAAACTCGCAAAGGACAAAAGAACGAAAACAGATCACAAGAAATATATTCTAGATGAAGTAATTATATAGAGAAATGTTTAGCTAGTAAATTAACGCCAAAAACTGCACGACTGCTACGTTAATATACAGAGTATGAGATATTCATTAACGAAATTATCATCTCGTCTATTTTATTATTCAGGACTAACTACTCACGAACAATGCTGTCATGTACAATAAACACGATGAAATATATCAGTATGTCAACAAAAGTTACTACCGCACAAGGAGTAAAACGGTATAGTTTACTAGTATAGTCTCATCATTTCCTTTCCACATAGTCTCCTAAACCGTTTATCAACGTTTTCGTGAATAAACTACTTATCGGTTTATTTATAATTATTACACTATTCAGTCTAACTACTAACTAACAATGCTGACATGGACAATAAACGCAAACTCACAAAAGACAAAAGAGCAAAAACATATCATGAGAGATATATTCTAGATGAAGTAATTATATACATAAATCTTTAGCTAGTAAATTAACGCCCAAAAGTCTAAAACTGCAGAGAGTTTGACAGAATCAGCAATTGCTTCTCCATTAACAAAATTATCATCTAGTCTATTTCATAACACATGAAACTAGTTATATCATTTACTAATCTAACTATGCACGTCTAACCACTAACTAACAATGCTGAAATGTACAATAACCGTAAGATATATCAGTATGTCAACGAAAGTTACTACTACATAAAGTATTCGCAACCAAAGTGTAGCTCATCATTTCCTTTCCACATATTGTCCTAAGCCGGTTATCATCTTCTCCTTTTCCATTAACAAAATTATCATCGCGTCTATTTCAATTACGCAGGGAACTATTTGTATTGTTTACTAAACTAACAATGCTGACATGGACAATAAACGCGGTGAAATATATCAGTAAGTCAAGAAAAGTTACTAATATCAACTAGTCTTCCCTAAGTGTAGCTCATCATCACCTTTCCACATATTGTCCTAAACCGATTATCAACGTTTTCACGAACTAACTACTTATCGTCTTATCGCAAGCTACGCTATAATTATTACCATATATAATCACACATAACAAAACAGTATATAAATCATATAAAACAAGTAAAATAAAAACAAACTAAATCGAAACGAAAACGATTAAAAATACAAAAACCTGTAAAGTTCCTCGAAACTAAGACCGCTAGCGTTATGATTATAAATCTCATGAATCGCGTGTTCCAATACTTTCCATGTTTTTTCAGCGTATTTTGGATCCACAACTACTCGATGCTTAAACGCTTCGATTTGGAAATTACGTTTCTTCTGTGAACTCATGATTTGATTCGATTTCTGATTGTTGATTAATCCGATTCAAAACCCTAGGATTAAACGTGTAGGTGTGAAATTAGGGTTTCGAGAATTGTAAATTGGATTGAGATAGTGATTGGTGGATTGTTGGATATGGAAATGAAATTAGTAGAAATGTAGAAGCAATGAATTTGATGAGAAGTTGAAGTTAAGAAGCAAAGAATGCATCAATGGAATATGGTTGTTTGGAAAATATGATAATCGTTTTTCTGTTTTACCTGATTTTCTTCTTACATGTACGTTTTGCTTTGTTTCTTATACTTCACATCGTCTTGATTGATATGTAAATGGAAAATAATTAAATATTTTAGGTCTTTGTTTTAACTAGACTTGAGAAAAATCGGTTCGGACCGATATAACAAGTTATTATCGGTTCAAACAATTATGAATTTTTTTGGTTCGGTCCAGTTTTCAAAGTATACTCATATCTGGTTTTAACTTTATTTTAAGATGAAGAAAGTATTAAAATACTAGTATGAATATCAATCGATAAATACCGGTTTTCGGAACTAAAGACACACAAGCTCACCCTTTAGTGCCGCATTTATTTCTACTTGTTCACCTCGTCGTATTCATTTGATTTTTTTTTTTTTTTAGTGTTTTTAAACTTACATAACTTTGAACATATTTTTGTAAGGAAATTGTTATCTAGTAGTAAACCAAGTGTTGTCCTCTAAGTGTTATTTTGGTGGTAGATTGAAATTGGATAAAACTTTTACCAAATATGAGAGGTATAAAGTTCGATTTCCATCAGCAACAATTTTATTGGGGACGCTTTACTGATCAAGCATAGCTTGAGTAGGTACCCACCTCCAATGACGTCCTGGGTCCACGGATGTGCTTAAATTGTGTGGGTTCGATTACGTTCCCAAACATTTGTGAAAGATCATGGGTTGAGGTGAATTTACCTGGCATCATACGCTTCTAATAAGGGAGTAGGTGCGTACATTTGAATATGTACGATAGTTACTGATTGTCATCCAATAAAACCTTTTAGCTAACCAAATGTTATGTTATTTGTTACGTGAAAAGTTTGTTAGTTATGAGTTTTGTGACCAACACATATGTAATTTAAAATGCAAATTCAAATCCAAAAATAGGTAACATTTGTCATTAATTTATTTTTAATAGAGCTTATAAAAGAGACATCCATAGTAAAGACTATGGATGTAATTAGTTTCATCAAAAGGGTTTATTTGTATGGGTTTTTTTAACTTAACAAGTAAATTCACTACTTATGTACTTTAAAATAAAACCATTAATCAACTAATAATGTTTTTATATATTAGTGATAGCTCAATCTTTACATTAAATATCGGTTCCTTAAGTTTTATTGGGCTCGAGTTCAGTTTATTTTGAACGTTACATGTAAAAGCTCGAATATATTGGAGTTGGTTTGAATTTTACTTGTTTAAGTAAAATATATTATCATTATAATTTTATGTATATATAATTGTCTTTTTGAATGTGGATCATATAATAACAAGATCAAAAATAAATATGTTAAAAACAAACCCAAAACTCATCTAATAAACAATCCAAACTTTAAATATATATATATATAAAGTATAAATAACTTTTAGAAAAAACTAATTATATCATTAGAACAAACATTTAATTATTTTTCCAACGAGCACTTACTTGATATATTTTTAACGATTAGTTTTTTTTGTAAAAAAATGCATCTAATATAGATTAAAAATTCACTAACGTTTTTTGAACTTTTTGACAAAAATATTATCTTATATGTATTATATATCTCTTTTATGATTAAAATACATCTAAATTGGGTAAAATATCACTTTTATAAAAAATACATCTACTTTAAAAAAAATGCATTTAAGTTCGAAAATTAGAAAAAAATGCATCTCATTTTAAAAAAAATGTATATAACTTTTGCTTAACTTTTTGAATAAAATACTATATTAAATGTATTATATATCATTTTTATGATAAAATTACATCAAAATTGAATAAAATACATCAATTTTATGAAAAATACATCTAAGTTCGAAAAAAAAAACAATTTTTTTTTCACGAAAAGTTACTAAATTTTTTTTTCACGAAAAGTTACTAAAAGTTATTTAATTATGATTCTCCCAAAAAAATATAAAAAAATGTATTTTGATGATTTATTTGTTGATTTTAATGCTGTTTTTGATGTTTTTATCGTTTTTATAATTGAGGTTGTGTTTTTACATGAACCTCACGCTTGTCTTCTTTATATATTATATTGTATTTATATTTGTACTTATAAGCTCGTTAAGTTCATTCAGGCTCGCGAGCTCAATCTACGAAGCTCGGGCTTGAACTCATTTAATAAACGAGCTTTATATCATGATTGAATCAAGCTTTTCAAGGGTCAAGCTCGAGTATCTCACGAATAAATCGGCTCAGTTTCACATAAACCAAACTCTCGAAAATCATATTACTTGTTTTATTCGATTAAACTAAATATATCTGAAATTTAATTAGATGTTGGGGTATAAGTTGGGCCAAATCTTCACTTATTAGCAAGTTCTAAATAACGCGTTATGGTACTGAGGCGTGGCTAGAAAGTTACGAAAATATGTAAGGCGCATTTGTTAGGCGTGGCGGCAAAAAAATGACAAGGTGCGCCTTAACGCGACTTTTTTTATAACGCGGTATGAAAATTTGAAAAATAAAAAGTTTAAAAATAGTTAAATATATAAAAGCATATATAAAACTATAAAATAGATTAAAATCCGTGATATTGAAACATTTTAGAAAATGTCATATCTTGTAATGTCCCGCCATGTGTCGAGACTTGTTTATGCCGCCAAGTCGCTACTTCACAACCTTGCTTATTGGGACTAGACTTAGCTCTTAAGGCGTGTTTGGTAGAAAGAAAAGAAATGGAAATGGTTTCATTTCGAAATAGAAGAATGGAGAAATAGAATCTCTCTAGATATACATTCCTATACATTTTGATTTCCATCTGTTTTGTGTTCTCGTATATAGAAATTGGTCTGACATCATAATTAAAGAGGTATATAAGGCAAACCCACGATGATACAACCCAAATTAATAACTTGCATAACGCTAACAACGACCTGAATCTACTTTCTAAAACATTTGTCTTCGTCGCCATCTGGAGGTGGTAATGGATAATACTTATCTTCTTCGTGTTTATCGTAATCGGTAATGTATACTATTAACTTGATTACCTTATTTATGAAATCCACCTACTCAATACTAATTTTTGTTTCTTTTTTTTAGTGCTAATTGTATTTTGCTTTTTAAAGTTGTAACTAAGCTGCAAAATGTGTGGATAGTATACATTTGGTTCGGTGTTGGTAAGAATTGGATTGCGTTAAAACGTGTATGAGTTCATTGTGGATTACTAATAAAATAGTTACTTGCAGTAACATCATTTGGGACTGAAGGGAGGAAAAGGGATGGTCCTCAGCTTATGCCTAGCGATAAGGTTTATGAATACATTTTGTTTCGTGGACGTGATATTAAGGTACCTTAACTTATTTTGATTCAGATATTTGTTACGGAGAGTTATTCTAAGAAGCTCAGTTTCTTATAAACGGAATACATATTTAAGTAACTGACGTGTTGAAATTATTTTATTTTCTTGTTGCAGGATCTTCATGTGAAATCATCATCGCCAGCGCGTGCTACTATTCAGGTAATCCACTAGAGAAACTACGTGTTTATCTCTTTATGTAGTCTCACTATCCTCGATGTATGTTGCTGAACAGATTTGAGAACAATTGTATAAAGAAAGTTGTGAAGTTAGCTATAGACGAGAAAGTCAACTGGTAGAATAAATCGAGTTACGCTTGGGTTTGGGGGCTGATAATTTAGGTTTGGGTTCAGTAAAGCGTGGCTAGATGGAATGAGCATATAGAAAGGGTTATGGTTGCTGTCATGTTGTATTATTGTCATGTGTGGAATTTATGTACTAGTCTCGTGAGGTATTTAAAAAGTATAATGTATATAGTCGGAGTAGTTTGTAATGGTGTAAACGTTTATCATAATAACATATGTATACATCTTATCTCTTAAATTTTTTTTCTACCAGACAAAAGAATTCAATTATTTGATAATTTCTCAGGTCAATTCTCTGTCGTTACCAAAGAACGGAATTGAATATCTATTCTTACCTAATTTCATTTCTCTCTATTTTCATTTCTCTAAATTTCCCCGTACCAAACGTGTCATTGCTTATTTGGTCTGGGCCTATAAATGTTGTTGGGTTTGCCCTTAGACTAGTTCAAATTGTTTCTTTCATTTCTCATTTTCTATTTTCTATTAATATTCAAATGTCATTTTTAATATCTTTCTCACAAAGAAACACTATAAATTACGTTATAGAACCTACATATCACACATGACAATATTTGAACCCAAAACCGTTGAGCTTTTAGAAATTGAATATGTAACTGCCAGGATTATATGTATTAAAAACCGAATATATCTCTTAATTGTGTATACATCACTTCCATAAACAATACTTTTACTCGATAATAGAACGAGTTAAGTTTTCGAATAGTTATTTCATATATGTCCATTCTATACACTAATACAACTTGAAGTTAAGGATGTTGTAGATGTATTTAAACAGTATGGTTACGCGATGTCCTTAAAGAAATAACTGGATCGAATGTACCGGAAGTAGTGATTCTAATTGACAACACATCTGCAATAGCGTTGGTCAAGAATCCCGTTTTTCATAGTCGGAGTAAGCACATAAAGTCGCGCTACCATTACATTCGTGAACGAGTTAAGAAGAAAGAAATTGTGGTGGAACACATTAGTGGGAGAGAGCAACGGGCTGACATCTTGACAAAGGCACTTGCTAGGATCAAGTTTGAAGAAATGCGAAAGCTTCTTGGGGTGGAGGATATCTCAATTTCCATTCGGAAATTAGGGGGTGATTATTAGTAATTTCCGATACCAGTTGGTATTATACTAGAATAAGGAGTTATCTTATGATACAAGTTGGTATCATATTAGAATAAGGAGTCTTTGTTTTAGTATTTATCCAAATATATACGTGTGGTATATATATATAATGTTAGGTATCAAGTTTAGTATATCTAGAACAATAGGAAACGATTATTTTGAAGTTTTTGAGTCATATTTCTTCATTATAATAAGAGTTTTTCCTTGCAATTTGGTATTCATATATTTCATACTTAGCTCTCGATACAACAATAATAACATATGTATACGTCTTACTTGAACTCAATTTTCGATTTTTTTCTATCAAACAAAAGAATTCAATTATTTGATAATTTATTAGGTTAATTCTCTATCGTTACCAAACAATGTAATTGAATATCTATTCCCAGCTAATTTCATTTCTCAACCAATTTCATTTCTCTAAATTTTACCGTACTAAACGCGCCGTTACTTATTTGGTCTGGGCTTATAAATGTTGTTGGGTTTGCACTTAAACTAGTTCAAATTTGTTTCTTTCATTTCTCATATTAATATTCATATGTCATTTTTAATATCTTTCTCACATAAAAACACTATAAATTACGTTATAGAATCTACATATAACACATGACAAGATTTGAACCCAAAACCGTTTGAGCTTTTAGAAATTGAATATGTAACTGCCACAATTATATGTATTAAAAACCGAATATATCTCTTAATTGGGTATACATCACTTCCATAAACAATACTTTTACTCGATCATAGTACAAGTTAAGTTTTCGAATAGTTATTTCATATATGTCCATTCTTTACACTAATACAACTTGAAGTTAAGGAGGTTATAACCGCAAAAAACGGTCCTATAGATGTATTTAAACATTTATAATTGACAGTTGTGAAACAATATTATGTTATAATTACACAATCTAAAATGTAACAGATAAATATAAGTGGCAATAGCATACTTTTGCATAATAAACTTATAGATATTATTTTGCATAAAAAAAACGGGTGGGTCTAATTATTACATACACTAGTGTATAAGTGTATGTCATTTGGTGCAAATTGGCAAAAAAAATTGGGTCAACTAAAGAAAGTAAAAAGGACCCCAAAAGAGTGGGACTTATTTTCCACACCCACTTTTAGCTCACCCTTTTAAGAACCGAACCTTTCATGGCCATGTCTACTTTGCCTACAACATATATTCATAAACAAATGCTTGTAATGAGTTTTCCAAAGTAATTGATAATTACTCCTAACTATTGTTAAGGGCGAAGGTACATTGTATCGCAAGGGTTCAACCAAATTTGTTGAAAAAGAATATTATTTTTTTTTATGATTTTTACGTATTTGTAATAAAACTTTAGTATTATTTGTTATGTGATATGTTGATTTTTTATACAAGCATAACTAGATATTAGTTATGAATCCGTTTAAGAAATTTTATAAATCCGTCTATGAGTTTAATGATGATATATTTCTAAGCAGGTGGTGTTTAATATAACGGTTCGGAGTCATATGAACATTCAATTGGACAATATGCAATTCACAAACTCACACACTCTTATAAGGATAAATTTCACTTATCTTACAAGAGAAAACCCTCAAATAATATTATATGTAGTTGTATAAAAAACCAACCGGCCATCAAAAATCGTTTTAAGGTTTGAGAACGAGTGATCGAGTGGTTGATTTTCTGACGTTAAATTTAAATAAATTCGATTTAGTCTACTCATTTGGTTGGTCTTTATGCAAAAACAACAATGATTTTTGTTGAAAACATTGGAAGGTGCCCTGAAACATGGAAAGCACACATTAAGTGTCAAAAGGTGAAGTTGGGCATCATCTTGATGATTAGTAGTTGCTTTTAATAACTGTAATCAATGGACAACTCCAAAGTCATTATTCTCTATTTTTCTTTTATATTTTTTTTGATAACAATATGATTTATTTGTATTTGATTTGTATGTTATGAGATGTATCCAAACATGTCGAATATACCGTAAGACAATCTGGATAAACGATAAGGTTGAACAAAAAGAAAACGAATCCGAAAATACATATAAGAAGTAACATCTTTTAACGAAACTGAGTATTAAAATGCAGTCATAAAAGAAAGGGCGGACTCTTATTTCATTTTTTTATCATAAAATAGAAAATTGAAAAGAAGTAAAACATAAAACAAATACGAAATAATAAAATCTTGTTAATACATTATTACATCAACATCTCAAGTCCGTACATAAAATGTCTCCAAACCATTTTGCTTTACAAGATTTAATGAATTGCTACATACATTATAATTTGTTCATGTATATTATGTTCTATATATAATAGAAAAGGTAATATATGTATGTTACACATGTAAGCTTACATGTGAAACCAATTTAAATAACGTTATTTTGTAAAATATTATTCATATTTATTAAACTAACTTAACTAATTTTATTTTTTTACATCTTTTTCTTTTTTAATTGCGTATTTTTACAATATAGGTTCTTTTCTACTATTACGGGGCAGAAATCAGAAGAGATTTTTAGTATAGGACAAATCAGCGTTTAATAACATATAAACCACAAAACGACACAGTTTTGATGAGTTTCGTATATAATCTTACATTGTAACAACCCTATATTCATTTCTCCATATATAATTCATATAGGTGTGATTTACGAAATACATGATATTATTCATTTTCGTATGGCTGATTAATATATGCTAATCAAAACCCTAAAAAATGCGACATTAAAAGTAAAATATAAGTACAGTGATTATGAAAAATGACTTAATATAATTATAATATTTAGCATAAAATAAATAAATATTAATGTCAAAAGTCTTTTTTAGTGATTGGGCCTCTAGTGGGCTGGAGAGAGTCCAAATCGCCAAAAATGTATCTTAAAATTTGAATGTTTTTTGTAAGTGCAACATGAACTTGAATTTTAAACGTAACAATCTTTATTCTTCGATCTTATACATAAGTGGTTTCAATGACACTTGACAGAAGCAACAAAAGTTTACATAAAATTATTTAAAAAGGAAAAGTATGTGAATTAAATCGGAGTGACAAAATATGTCTTACAATAAAAACAATAAATTCGATACAGACTAAATAACTTTTAACTTGATAATATATAAGTTTATTCATCAATCTAAACATTATGTGCTTAAATCATGAGTTTCGTTTCTAACAATAACGATAAGGGTTTTGATATTCATCGCCCTCGGGACGACAAATAAAACCAACAAACGGAAAATTTAAACATTTAATGAATATAAATATTACCATATTTATAACGAATCATAAATCACCTTCCATATTAGTAACAAATTTATTAATTATAAATGAAAAGTGAACTATGATTCGTTATAAATATGATAATATTCATGTATGTTATTTACGTTTGTTGGTTTTATTTGTCATTGACGATGAATATCAAAACTCACTAAATCCGATCTAATACTAGTGGGTACACACTATCCAGTTTTACTGTATTTTTGGAAATCCCCATTTTGTCCTTAAACTAACTCCACATAACAACCTAACCATGGTTAACTTAAACTCCTAAATCTCGTTTATATAACCAACCTTTTGACCAGAAGTACACACACACTCTCATATACTCACATTTAAACTCACTTCACTTCTCTCCATTTTCATGGCGTTTAATCCATCTCTATAAAACCATCCAACTTAATAAACCAAACAAACAATGCCGGAAACCGCGAAAACGATGTCGTCTCACCCGGACAAAAAGAAAGAACAAAGCTTACCATTCTACCAATTATTCTCATTCGCTGATAAATACGATTACATTCTCATGATCTTGGGCACTATTGGTGCCATTATTCATGGATCTTCAATGCCTTGTTTCTTTCTTCTTTTCGGTCAGATGGTTAACGGATTTGGTAAAAACCAATCCAATTTAACCACCATGACCGAAGAAGTGTCTAAGGTAACTAAGTTACTAAAGCACATGATCCCATCAGAACTTAACAACTAAATTTATATTCCGTTTCAAAATATATGAAACGGAATATTATAGTTATTTATATATTTTTGTTAGATCTAATTATATTTTTCGTGTTGTGTAAATAAATGCAGTATGCTTTGTATTTTGTATATCTTGGACTAGTGGTATGTGTATCATCCTATGCAGGTATGCTTGATCCGTTATTTACTATTTATTTTTATTATTATAATAATTTATACTTATATTCAGTATTATATTTTATTTTATTATTTTATTATTTTTAGTCAGTTCACAATAGATCAAGTGCACGTGGGTACTATACTTTTCATCTGTCACGTAGTCAATATCTATTTAATATTTTAATGCTTATTATAATTATAATTATTATAACAATTAATATAATTAATTAATAGTTAGTGAAATTAGTTATGTTTTTTTTAAATGAACAGAAATAGCATGTTGGATGTATACTGGAGAAAGACAAGTAAGTCAATTAAGGAAGAGGTATTTGGAAGCTGTTTTGAAACAAGATGTCGGATTTTACGATACTGATGCGAGAACCGGAGATATCGTTTTCGGTATCTCCACGGATACTCTCCTTGTTCAAGACGCTATTAGCGAAAAGGTAATTCATGTTATTCAGGGGCGAGTGTACTATAACCCCGTGTCGGTCACGTGACTTATCTTGCGTTTTGTTTTCATTAGAAGTATATAGAAAATTTAAACTTGAACTACCTAAATAATATGCCGTGACATAGGTAAAATAGCACAACTAATTTAGTAAAGAAAAAATAGCGGTTCAATTAAATAGTGACCTACGTGCATTTGAGTTCTAGACTCGTTACTGATTTTATTTGGAGGTGTTAAAATGAATGGGTTATAGTTAAGATAATTATTTTTATAGTACAAACTTTTGGTCACGGTGTATGTTAGCATAGATAGATTAATGTGCACTGGTCAAAGGGCATCTTTGAATCAAAATCAATGCAATTTTTTTTATTTTTTTTTTGTGTACTGAAATTTAAAAATGGTCCAAAATTTAATGCTAAATTTGAGTATGATGAATTTTTTAGGTGGGGAATTTTATCCATTATCTTTCGACATTTTTGGCTGGATTGGTGGTTGGTTTTGTGTCAGCATGGAAGCTAGCTCTACTAAGCATTGCGGTTATTCCTGGAATCGCTTTCGCGGGAGGTTTATACGCTTATACTCTCACCGGTCTCACGTCCAAGAGCCGGGAATCCTATGCCAATGCGGGCATTATTGCCGAGGAGGTATTACCTCTAACCTTAACTTATTTTCACTAGAGGGGTAAAATTGTAATTTCCATTCCGACAAGAATAATCAATTTGGAATAAACCAATCTCAAACTGCTTATTGAAAACAGCTTATTTTAGGACAAACACATTATTTGTTATCATATAATAAGTAGCATGCGCTTCATAATAAACCACCTCTTTACTTTTACCCTAAGTTTCCATAGTGTGGTAAATAATTACCACTTAGTAAAGTTAGTATAATCATAGTTAATAAAGCTTTTTTTTATTATGACATTAATTTACTTTTTACCATGGTAACATTTTTTTTTTTTGAACAGTCTATTGCACAAGTTAGGACTGTGTACTCGTATGTTGGCGAAACAAAGGCGCTTAACTCGTATTCTGATGCAATACAACATACTCTTAAGCTCGGTTATAAAGCCGGGATGGCTAAAGGTTTGGGACTTGGATGTACTTATGGAATTGCTTGTATGTCTTGGGCACTTGTTTTTTGGTATGCCGGGGTTTTTATTAGAAACGGACAGACGGATGGTGGAAAGGCGTTTACCGCCATTTTCTCGGCCATTGTTGGTGGCATGTAAGATTTTAACATTTTGTAATATCATTGTTCTAATGTTTAGCATATTTAATAACGTTAGTTGATCGTTACAGGAGTTTGGGTCAGTCGTTTTCGAATCTTGGAGCTTTTAGCAAAGGGAAATCGGCTGGATATAAGTTGCTAGAGATTATCAAGCAAAAACCGAATATATCTAATAACTCTGAACAAGGGAAGTGTTTATCCGAGGTTAATGGAAATATCGAGTTTAAAGAAGTAACGTTTAGTTACCCTTCACGGCCCGATGTAATTATCTTTAGAGATTTTTCCATTTTCTTCCCGGCTGGAAAGACAGTTGCGGTTGTTGGTGGGAGTGGCTCTGGGAAAAGCACTGTTGTTTCGTTGATTGAAAGGTTTTATGATCCTAATCAAGGTGAATAATGCGATTAATATGTCATGATATTAGACGTTACGTACATAATAATCTGATGGTTGTCTTTTTAAATGGTGTTATGCAGGGCAAATACTAATAGATAATGTGGACATAAAGACATTGCAACTTCGATGGTTGCGTGATCAGATTGGTCTTGTGAACCAAGAACCTGCACTCTTCGCGACGACTATTCTAGAAAACATACTTTATGGAAAACCCGATGCAACTATGGCTGATGTGGAAGCTGCCACTTCCGCAGCCAATGCTCATAGCTTCATTACCCAGCTTCCTAGTGGTTATAACACTCAGGTTGGGGAAAGAGGAGTTCAATTATCGGGTGGTCAGAAGCAAAGAATCGCAATAGCTAGAGCGATGTTAAAGAACCCAAAGATCCTACTCCTTGATGAAGCAACCAGTGCCCTTGATTCTGGTTCTGAAAGCATCGTGCAAGAAGCTCTTGACCGACTAATGATTGGAAGAACTACTGTTGTGGTTGCTCATCGTCTTTCCACGATAAGAAACGTTGATTCAATAGCGGTCATTCAACAAGGCCAAGTTATCGAAACTGGAACCCACGAAGAACTAATTTCAAAAGCTGGTGCCTATGCTTCGTTGATCAGGTTTCAAGAAATGGCGGGAAACCGTGATTTCTCAAATCCTTCGATGACCAATCGCACACGTTCAACACGGCTTAGTCATTCATTGTCAACAAAGTCTCTTAGCCTAAGATCTGGAAGCTTAAGAAACTTAAGTTATTCTTACAGCACTGGTGCCGATGGTCGTATTGAAATGATCTCAAATGCTGAAACCGATAGAAAAAATCCAGCACCGAGTGGTTATTTTTTCCGTCTTTTGAAGATGAATGGTCCCGAATGGCCATATGCAATAATGGGTGCTGTTGGATCTATTCTTTCAGGATTTATCGGTCCAACATTTGCTATTGTGATGAGCAATATGATTGAGGTGTTTTACTACACTAACCCGGCTAAAATGGAGAGTAAGACTAAAGAATGTGTTTTCATCTACGTTGGAGCCGGGTTTTACGCAGTTGTAGCGTATTTGATACAACATTACTTCTTTAGTATTATGGGCGAAAATCTCACTACAAGAGTAAGAAGAATGATGCTTGGAGGTAATCTATTAACGAAATTTAATATTTTCCATAAGTTTTTATTTAGGATAATCAATTAACCGATTTTCTAAAGTCGCGTCAAAAAAAATAAAAAGTCATCGTTTGATACCTTTTATGCACATTCGTTTGATTTTCAGCGATCTTAAGGAATGAAGTTGGTTGGTACGACGAAGAAGACCATAACTCAAGCCTCGTAGCAAACCGTCTAGCCACAGACGCGGCAGATGTGAAATCCGCCATAGCCGAAAGAATCGCAGTGATATTACAAAACATGACATCCCTCCTCACTTCATTTGTAGTTGCATTCATAGTAGAATGGAGAGTCTCCCTCCTCATTCTCGGAACCTTCCCCCTCCTTGTCCTCGCCTATTTCGCTCAGGTTCCTACTTTCTACTTAATTATTAATTAAACTCAATTATCAACTAAATATTTTACATTAAAAATCGAATCTTAATCCTAGTAACGACAACTCGGGTCGGATACACATTTCTGGTGTACGTGCCCCCTCTAATTTGTGTTCAAGTTCCTCGAAACTGACTTGACAACGTGTTATATAATCTACTTTATCGTATAGTATAATATAATATAATATAAATTTGTATAATAGTAACGTTACATAATATATAATCCAAAATTTAAAAATTGATAGAAAGATTCCTTTCTCTTCCATCAATATGAATACTAGTTCATTGTTTTTTTTTTTCTTGAGCCCTTAAACATTGGCCAACTTTGTCAACTTAATCTACGTATATTTTGCTAAACTTTTAGTAAATCTAGGTTAAATGTATAATCATAGGTATTATGATTAATCTTATCATTGTTTATAAAATTTGTAAGTTTAATGATAAATATGATGATTACTTTTAAATGAAAAAAAAAAAATTAGAATTAAAATTTTTAGGCATGCAACTATGCAAAGACTTTAGCACAGTAATATTCAGTTCTGTTTGTGACTTTTAATGTCTAATAAAGTTTTCAAACGATAAAAAGGTACAATTTCTGACTTTAAAGTCTAAGTTTAATAGTTTATAACTTTATATCAATAGTTCAGTACACTTAAATGCATGTATAGCCAAATTTTAAAATCTTGTTGCACATTAAGTTGGTTTGGAAGCCAATGTGGGTTTGTGATATTTGGTAGGAGGTTCAGAGAGGTCTTGACCTCCCTCTGGGGTTCCTCCTTAGGTGAATATTAGGAGATATGTAACTAATTTTGGTGTAAGGTTCGTGGGTCGCCTACTGTCCAAATGGATGTCACTATGGCCCCGAATCACTAACATTGCCGTTCAAAAAAAATAAAAAAAAATTAAGTTGTTTCGGAAACATCTTCCAAAACGTTTAAACAAGTTGGTTCATGTTTTTTTTTGTGATATAGACGAGAACTCTTCTATACAATTCATATATTCAGTATGTATCAATGTTACACATAGTCTTTTACATATTGTCGAATAGGTCCTTTAACGTTATCGGTTATTAATGTTTATAATTTATGTTAAATTTGTATAAATTTAAAAGGGACGTTGAAAATGTCAGAAACTGCATATGGCATTCACTGACCTCTTACATAATTCCAGTGTCGTTTTGGACAGCATTTACGGTGGCTCTTGTCTATTTAGGTTGTACTATAGTACTAAATTTAATTTAATGACCATATTGCCCCTGTAATATTGAACAGTGTTTAGGATTTTATAGCATATATAGTCTACCTAATCCTTGATAGCTTATTGGAAACTAGTTAACGTTTTTTAACCTATATTAAATTCTGTTTCACTTAGGGGGGCCCATACAACACTGTTTGTATATTTTATTTTAATTTGTAAAACTGTGCACTTTTTAACTAGACTAGAACTGTCCCTATTTTTTCAGCATTCACTTTGGGCACTACTAATAAACATTAGTCTGCTGGTATCTATGTCTACATTTATGTATTTTTAAAAGTTTATTTCATAGATTAAGGTTTGACCGAACTGTACTTTTGGACACTATTTTTCCGAAACTCTAATAGGAGTTCCTAATTCTGAACATTTTGTATAAACCGTTAATGTTAGAATGTTAGAGAGTAAAGATTAAAAGATGATATACGTACAAAAGTTTCAGTTAACTCCATTTTTAACCTAAGTTTTTGAAAGATTTCTAAAGCTTACTAAATATCATAACAAATATAGATCAATTTAGTTTCGTTTATGTTAATTTTGGTCTAATATTTGTGGATGATTAAGAAACACGGCGCCCTCAAGAATATTTAGAATGACAGAAATATCCTTGATAAGGTGTGAGAATGTTAAAGAACGGTATGATATCTTTCTGAAGTAGCAAAACTGTAGGATGTGCGAGTTTGCGATTCAAAGAAAATCTAGGGTTACGGGTGTTTTTGTCATTTACAACTTTTCGGTATGTTTTTATGGTAGTACTAGCATAAACTAAAGTCTAAAACATATTTGGTGAACTTGGAATGTATACATTATCCCTCTGTATCTTTTTAGCAGTAACGGGTCGAGTTAGTAATTATTATAAACAACTTTCATAGCTTAGGTGATTAAAAACATTTGCAATTTCCGACAAGTCTTTCCTAATTTTTCTAAATATACTTATATGAACATATAATTTCTATATTGGTGGTTAATTGATCCTATGAAATTGTAATTTTCAGCAACTTTCGCTCAAAGGTTTTGCTGGAGACACAGCGAAAGCCCATGCGAAAACAAGCATGATTGCTGGTGAAGGAGTAAGCAACATTCGAACGATCGCAGCCTTCAACGCCCAAGACAAAATCCTTACGTTATTCTCGAACGAACTCCGTGTCCCCCAAAAACAAAGTCTAAGAAGAAGTCAGTTTTCTGGCCTACTATTCGGCATTTCCCAACTCGCTCTCTTTGCTTCCGAGGCCTTAATCCTTTGGTACGGTGCCCATCTTGTTAAAGATGGCGTTTCCACCTTTTCGAAAGTTATCAAAGTGTTTGTGGTCTTAGTCATTACTGCTAACTCAGTAGCTGAAACGGTTAGTTTGGCTCCGGAAATCATTAGAGGCGGTGAAGCTATTGGGTCAGTTTTTTCGGTTCTTGATAGGTCGACTCGAATTGACCCAGATGATCCAGATGCTGAAACTGTTGAGAAAATTCGGGGTGATATTGAGTTACGTCATGTTGACTTTTCTTATCCGTCAAGACCGGATGTGATGGTGTTTAAGGATCTTAGTCTAAGAATCCGAGCCGGCCAAAGTCAAGCGCTCGTGGGAGCAAGTGGTTCAGGAAAAAGTTCGATTATTGGACTAATAGAACGGTTCTATGATCCCATGGTTGGAAAAGTTATGATTGATGGGAAAGATATTAGACGGTTAAATCTACGTTCCCTACGTGCGAAAATAGGACTGGTTCAACAAGAACCTGCCCTATTCGCAGCTAGTATAATGGAAAACATCGCTTACGGGAAAGAAGGGGCTACAGAATCCGAAGTCATAGAAGCAGCACGGGCAGCAAACGTTCACACGTTTGTCAGTGGTTTACCACAAGGATATAATACACCCGTAGGTGAACGAGGTGTTCAGCTCTCAGGTGGGCAAAAACAAAGAATTGCAATCGCTCGAGCTGTTTTAAAAGACCCGACAATACTATTACTAGACGAGGCGACTAGTGCACTAGATGCTGAATCCGAGTGTGTACTACAAGAGGCGTTAGAAAGGCTAATGAGAGGCCGAACTACGGTTTTAGTGGCTCATAGGTTATCAACCATACGTGGTGTGGATAATATCGGGGTGGTTCAAGATGGTCGAATCGTGGAACAAGGTAGCCATTCGGAGTTATTAAGCCGCGGAAGCGAGGGTGCTTACTCTAGACTATTGCAACTACAACAACATCGAATATGATAATTGATATGATATGATATGAACCCTTTTTATTGTTTAGGGTTTTAGTAATTAAATTGTGTCTCTGTGTTGTAAACTTCTAATTAACCTATTGTTTTTAACTTAAATGGTTGTATCTTATATAATGTATAACTTGCTTATTGCTTATCTTTTACTAGTTGGTTTATTTAGGGGGTGTTTGTTTGGGCTTATAAGGAGCTTATAGTTTATTGAACGAATTTTCTGGCTTATGTAACCGTTTATGGGCTTATTACTGTATATTATGTCATAACAAACAATAATAAGCCCCTAAACGGTTACATAAGCAAGAAAATTTGAGGTTATGAAACATAACCCGAAATGTCAATAACCCATAAGGCCTTATATAAGCCCAAACAAACACCACCTTAGTTAAAATCTTTTATTAATAAATAAACAAAATTAAAAGCCCAATATTTACATGAACACTTGACTAAATTCATATAATAAATAAAGATAAATTTTTCATCTCAAAATTATAGCCTACTTTAAAAGCTTAACGTTTACAGTTTTGGAACAAAATACATAGTTGTCTCATAGTTTTGTTTCACAAAAGTTGATCCGGTAAAGCTATATTATAAAACAAAACATTTAAAACTGTATTCAACAATATTCTCTACTTTGTGTCGTGTAAAAAATATCCGCCTCTACGATAAATATAAAAGGCTATAAAATAATCCAGAATTTTAACAAAATGAAAGAATAATTAAAATTTTGAGGAAGTAACATCAGATATCTCTATTAATATTTGCTAATCATAAATATAAAACTAAATATGTTGCAATTATATAATCATGTGATAAGAGAAAACAGAAGAAATAATTGAAATCCAAGTGATTTGGTGTATGGGATATTAACAGAAGGCTAGAAAGTACACATGTATGTCACGTGACTTCAATTATTACTACACGATATGTCCATCAAAATCTATGACCCACATAATCGTGTATAAATCATCTTAAATTATTGTTTAAATATACAAAATATACAATTTTTTAACCAGAGATGATATATAGGCCTAAAAAATAAATTTAAAAAAAGGGCAAATCAATATATTTTATTACACATATAATTTCACTAATTCTCTTTCATTCTCTTAACCAATCAAATTTTCAATTCAACAATCAAATCTTTAGGTTAATTTTTAGGCTTATATAATTAGGTTTTTGTATCATTTTTCCTTTTTAACACTTTTAAATAGTATTTCATTATAATTACATATAACTATTGTTCGTGAAAAGTGAGTGAGAGATAAAATTTAAAAATGTTTATATTCATTAAAAAATATATAAATTTTAGTCTTAACTATTTAAACTACGTCTGTTTTTTTTTATCTATAGCTGTTTGAATTTTGACTTTTTCTTTTAGTATAAAAAACACATGGATTGTATAGTCTTAAGAAACTAATGATAAACGCTTGTTTAAAGTTTAAACTACAACTTTTCGAAAGAATTAGTAAAATATAGAGAGTTTGTTATTTGCTTAAAGAAATATGTGATAGGAATTATTAGAAACTTCACAAAATATAATTAAAAGTAAGAGGTCAACTACAATAAAGACTTTTATCTCTCTTTTAATCAATATCTATTACTAAACTACCCGCATTATGCCGTAGTGATAGTAAATTGTTTAAATTTTCGGTGAAATATTTTTTTGATGGTATATATGTTACAAATAAAACACAAGAAAATAGCAATGGGTCAAAATAATACCGTCAAAATAAAGATAAATGACAATCGACTAATAGCTCAAAAATACGGGACGTCACATTTATGGAAGTCGTATTCACCAAACACATTTACCAAAACATCTGAGTATTAGTGTATATAAGGTTTTGTGTCCAAACAACGCACGAGTATAACACTAGCTCTTAATTTTAACTAGTAATTTTTTACTATTATATAAATTTGTCAAAAGACAAACTTAACTATTAAATACAAGTAATAAATAAAGTTAAATAAAAATAGGTTATAAAGAGGTACGTACAATAAATTGCAACCATTAATTCACATTCAGATTTGACGTTTCATATAAATAATAGAAGGCTTAATAGGAATTTTTGATAATTTCATTTAGCATATATTTACAAATGAAAAACGTTGCTATAGTAATTGATGTACATTATTCAACTTTGGTCATTCGAAATATAATTTAGATGCAATATAAAAGAAAATGAAATGAAAACTAATATATTTAATCCATTTTATATTTGTGGAAATTTTGAAAATACTTATTCTATATTATTTATTATTTACAGTACTAGAATATTATAAAAAAGATTTGAAAATAAAAAAAATATAAAAATGAATATGGAGATGACATGTTGCATTTTTAGAAAGTATTGAAAAAAAATATTTTTTATTTTATTAAATAAAAAATAATATTTTTAAATAAAAAAATTCGAGTTTCTTTTTTTTGATAAAAGAAAAATTTTAATTCTTTTTTCCGACCACGTTATCATTTCTATTCTGCCTATTTTGAATTCATTTTTAAAATACCCCTCCCCACCTACTATATAGACACTTTGATGCATATAATATTTTTCCTAGTTATAAATTATAATCCATCTTAAAAAAATATAAATTATCTTGACACTTAATTTTTACCAGTCAGTTTGCTTAAACGTTTTTATTGGGCACAAGTGTTGAGTATTTTGGAATATCTGTCTGATCTTATATAAAATACTTATAACTTAATTGATATTTCGGCTTATGTTTTATAATTCTAAATTTTATGGCTTGTATAAAAGTTTATGAGTTTTTTACTATTTATTATGATATAACAAATATTAATAAACTCACAAGCCGTTATATAACTAAAAAATCTCAACTTATACAACATAAACCAAAATATAAAAAAGGCATAAGTCCTTTATATAATCCCAAACAAATCCTCTCTTAATGCATATTAAATAAATTTTAAGTTTTAATGAAGACACATAGTTATATTTTAAATTTTAAGTTTTAATGTAGACCATCAAAATAATCACCTAAAACTTATTTTTTCAAATAATTATCTGATTTGTGGCAAATTTTTTGCGACACTTTTTTGTCTTGAATATACGCATATATTAATCAAACCAATAAAAATTAGACACATTATCACGTGTCTAGTTTTATTGGACTGATTTTGTTCCATCTACTTTTCGCTATAAAAAATATCGTGATAAATCCGTCGTGAATCAGATAGTTAATTTTTTCTAAAGTAAAAGTATTGGACGATTGTTTTGATGACTAACGAAAATGTTTTTTATAACAATTGAGAAGCGTGATAAATCATGGCACCAGATAGATGTCGGTTTATTTAAAGTTAATAATAAAATGGGAAATGGGCCTCAACATTGAAGGTATGGTTGGCCTTATTAGGCGTGCCACTTGCTCACCTTTCACACCTTACAATATTTACCTTTTTCACCCTCTATTTTTACCCTTTCTTTTACATGTCCTTGTTAATCTTTGTTTAACTCATTAACTTTTTTTACTTGGTCATGTAAGATTTAGATATCCTTAATAATAGTTTTGGTTCCATAACATATATAAACTTCATTTCGTTATTTTAAATGTTAACAAATATCTCCTATTTAGGTATCGTCTTTCAAATCATCGGTCGGCTTATGAAAGAAAAACCAATCTTCCGTACCACTAAAGAGGCCAAAATATTTTCAAACCATTATATCAAAGAGAATATACAATACAATACGCTATCGAATCAACACGAATATAAGCCGTCACTAGAAAATCGAACACATCTTGATATTTTTCTAAGAATATGAACACATGTGAAAATTATGGACTCTGTTATATAAGTCAATTGACCCACTAGTGACTAGCCCATAGTTATGAGTCAGTAAATCTGCAGCACCAGTTTTATGGGCTAATCATATATATTACTGTAGAGTTTTCCGGGCCTCTCAATATTAGGCCCAATAACTCAGCCCAGCCCATCCGAGTAAATTGACACATAATGATCTTGTTTTATACTGTAATATTTCAAATGGTTAAATAAATGTGACTTGACCTTGTAACTACAAAATTGAGTAGAATAGAATTAATTCTTGAATATCAATTAAGCAAGATTATAAGCATGACTTTTAAAATAATGAACTGTTAAACATCATTATCGCGTAATCTTATATTGTAATTTTAATCAAAATAAAAATAAATTTACTTTCAGTTTTAGTACTCGTTTATGATTTGAAAAGTCCTTACATTTGTCTCGTTACTTGGTTATTACTTCACTCGTTGTATCTTGTACTTTGTTGAGTCTTCCACATCGATTAGATTTTTATGACACAACACAACCTTGTTAACTTTGGATTATATTGTCATCGTCACTTATGAATTGTCTTTTATAAATTGTTTGACACGTTATTAAACGTAAAATCCAATTTATTTCAGTATCATAATTGTACATATCATCCTATCTTAATAAGACAACTCTCGTATAAACAAGTTCAGATCACGATTTAAACTATCTAACTACCAACAGATTTCTTCAACCCGCAACTTTTTATTTAGAACGATAACAAAATCAAAATAACAAAATCGTATTTTCTCAAATATTACTCCATATCAATTTTTTGAAAACGGGCCAACTTATATGTTTGTCTGTTAACAACAAACAAACTTTTAAAATTAATGAAAACTAATCGTACTATTTATACATGCAACTTTCAAAATCAGACCCGATCTTAATTTAATCATACTTCCTAAACCAACTTTAGCTAATTATAATTGGTCCGATGATTAAAAAAACATTATAATCGGGAAAATATGAATGCCGACATTGTCGTTTTATGTTTGGATTGTAATTATTGTTAATTTGCCGACAAAGATTACTGTACGAGATTATGAGAGCTAATAAGAATCAACAAAAAAAACTAAGTAAATGGACGTGTCTATGTTTTCGGCCATATTTACATGCATGAACTCTTTTTAATTTGTACTTAAAGTATAATGAGATTTTCAGTTTGACATTTTTTATATTATCCACCATATATGATTATTAATAAATTAGAGAAATGACGTGACTAATTAAAAATGATTAAAGTTACTAATATAATATTTTGTAAGGAGTGGAAAAAGTAGGGTTTTGATTTAAAATATTATCTCAAACTTTACTGATAGATATTTTATTTCTGGTATCTAATATAGAAACATGTACTTAGGGTTAGGGGTGTTTGTTTGGGCTTATAAGGCTTTATGAATTATTGATGTTTCGGTTTATTTTTCATAAATCTGAATTTTTTGGCTTATATAACCGTTTATTGGCTTATTACTGTTTATTATCACATAATAAACAGTAATAAGTTCATAAATTGTTAAATAGGCCAAAAAATCCAGACTCATAAAACATAAACCAAAATATCAATAAGCCATAAATCCATTATATAAGCCCAAACAAACACCCCTTAGATTAAACAAAGTTTTACTTTTAATTATCTTGCATTAGAATGAGAGATGTTAATTTGGAGTTCAAACTAATATACTTTACTCATGACGTTTGAAAGATATTAGATAAGTTTAGTTTTCTCTTTTTATTGTTTTTCCCTCCCAACTGCACACTATATAGTTTGAAGGGTCTCGATAACATTGGTCGTAAGAGTTATGGTTAACATCCGAGACTTTATTAGGAACGATCTACAAATTGATATTAAATATTCCTAAAAGTTAAAAGATTCATATAATATAGTGCAAGAAACAAGATCTTTAACTATATACTCGACTTTGACTTGAACTAGATTAACAAAATTCATCTTCCATACCACACTTGCCTTTTAAGACCCAATATTTGCAATTTGCAAACTGATGACAATTGCCGACGTATAAAAAGTTATAAATAGATTTTTAATAATTACATTCTTTTATTTTTTTTATTTTTCTTTATAGGTATATATATATTTAATAGTTTATTATTATAAAAAATTAAAAATTTTAAAGTCATATTTTAATATATAATTAAGAAAAATAGTTATAATACAACATGTTTTTTGTTGGTTATCAAAAACCCATATAATAATATAATTAAAAAAATATGAATTTGCTTTTAAAATGGAAGGGTGAAAACAATATCAAATCAGTTTCAAAATTTTAAAAATGTTTTGTTATAATATTGTTTTGGAGCTTTATATGTAGAAAACATTTAAATTTTTATTTATTTATATATATTTATGAAAAATTGTAGATATGTAAGAGAAATGCATCGATTTAAGAAAAATATGAAAGAAATAATGATTTTTCTTTCAAAAAGTTTGTATATGTTATTCTAGTAATAAACTATGATTTTGTTTTATAAAGATACAAAAAACATATTTTGATTATCAAAAAAATGATTTAAAGGAAAAGGTATACATATTAATTGTAACAAGTTTTACTGATCATTAATTATTAGTTGAAATGACAAAATAAACATAACCTATACTTAAGTTGTCATGTCAATAATCCTAATCACTAAAAACATTGCAAACCTATATGTCTTCCTATTCTAATTAGTTCAAATGTTTGGTTCATGAAATGGAAACATAAATGATATTAATTAGTCTAACATAAAAATCTTGTGACAAAATTGATGTTAATTGGTTCAATAAATCTTACCTTTAAATTTCATATATGCTAACAATTGGGAGGGTTATTGTAAAAGGGTTTTAAAATAAGAAAAATCGTAACAGTGACAAAGATAAAAAAAAATTTATAAATATAAAATAAAATTTTTAATGAAAAAGATAATTTAAAAAAAGAAAGAAAGAAGAAAAAAAAAATTGTTTTAAAAAAAGGTATACACGAAAACAAATTTTTTTTTTATCAAAATTGATGCACAATAATTCATTTTTTGAAAACTGATGCACAAAAATTATTTTTTTACATGGTGCATCACTTTTCCGTGTGCATAACTTCAAAACTTATGCACGAAAATGATAATGTCATCGGAAAAAATTTATTTTGAAAAAAAAAAAATATTATTTATATTATTAAATAAAATAAAAAGATATGTTTTTCGAAATCCAACCTAAACATGTCAATCTCATATTATTTCCTAAACCTTTTATTTTCAAAACTCTTTTATAATATTCTAATCCACTATCAACTTATCCATTGAATGCCGATCGTTGATTAAAAGGTATAAAAACCTGTATGAAAGTATCTAGTTAAACAGTTAGATTAAATATAAAAAATAAAGGTAAATGGCCGGAAATGTACATAGTTTTATTCTAAACTCTATTATATGCATCAAAAGAATATTATTTGTACACGCTTATTTCTAAGCTTTTAGAATATATGAACATTTTTGTTAATCCGTCTACGTTTAAAAAAAAACGCGAATGAAATCTTAACATATAATAGTGGAACAACCAATAAAAAATATTTATATTTATTTATAATTAAAAATGTGAGTTAGAAATGTAAAAAAATTAATGTACGCAAATTTATTTAGTTTGTAACATTGATTAATTTAATTATATGGTTAAGAATTGGTACATAACCGTAAAATTATCTATTAAAAGTCTTTAATGATATGTTTAGGAATTGGAACATAACCGAGAATCGGACATAAATCTTTCAGTTTGATTCATGACAGTCCGGTTGATTTTTGATCTAAACCGAATTAATATGTATTTTATGTTGCTTTGTATGGTTTACGTAGATATTATAAACATTTTTCTTAAAACAAATGGAGCAACCCATGACTCGAAATTTCCTTGCCAAGCTACATGAAAGAGATTTTCGAAAGTCCACGGATGCAATAACTTTGTAAACATCTAATTTGCTATTGTTAAAAAAATAACACTTCAAATCTTTATAAACTATAGTATTTGTAATTATTATTAAACCCAATAAAACTTAAAACGATGCATTTTATTCTGAAAAGAGAAAATCATAATGTCACTATGGAAATATTTATTTCATAATTTTGTTATTATTTGATATCGAGGTAATCTATTTTTCATTTGTCTTAATTTAGTGGGTTTATTATTATTTAGTTCAACTCTTTTCGGGTGGACCGGTGGTTAAATCCGAATCTGGACCGGGGACTGGACTGAAGGTATTTAAAGAACCGTAAATCGGAATGATATTCTTGGTTTGACTCGGTTTCGGTCCAATACCAATCCAATTCTTTGTATTTTCGGTTCTTGGTTTTCTTTAAAAAGCCTACTCGATCGCTAACATCTCTAAGAGAGATCATAAACAAAAGTGAAGATAGCTAAAAAAACATTTAGGATTGGGGTGCTTGTTTTGAATACTCGGACGATCAACACGTTGAAACGTGTTAGTGTCATCTAAGAGTGTTTATACATGTGACACAAACTTTTGACACGTGACATTTGTTTAATCTTTTGTCTAACAAGACTATAACAACTTCCATTTTACGTCTTATCATGTTTTAGCTTTATAGTTTATTCATTATTTATTAAAAATTATGTTAGAATAAAAATTATTGTAAATTAGCATTAACAAGCCTCTTGGCAATTTGTAGTAAAAATCGAGATGACTTATTAATTAAGATGTTGTAGGGTTTAAAGTATTGTTAAAAACAAATATTCGTACATAGTAACATTGTAATAGGTGTTAGTTGATTTAACTAGTGGCGAAGTTAGAAATTTAACTGTAGGGGGTCAAATAGTTTACGATTGATGAAATTTATAGCTTTTGGATGAAACAATTACTAAATATCAAACGAAAAACATAATAATATTATAAATAAAGTACATAAAATTTAATATTTTGTAAATGAACCATGACCAACCGTAATCTCTATGTAACTCCGTCACTAAACTTAACTCCATTGTCCTCACTCCCACCTCTTTAACATCGTGAATTTAGAATTCATCCCTATTAAAACGGTTTTAAATAACAATCAATTTATAAAATAAAAGTATTCTTATGTCCGTTAAACCAATGGCATGTGTAATAAAACCACGTACGTGTTACGGTTTTAATTTGAGATCAAACAAATGTTTAATTATCATAGTTAAGCGAAGTTACAAAAGTATAGTTTCCATGAATTTGTAAATTTATCATATTCTAGTTACTTTACAATTAATTTCAACTTTATCGAATTTTAGCCTACCAATTAGGTTTATATTTGTTGTATCTTTAACAAGAGTCGATATAGTTATTGTTATAAATTTCCTTATATTAAGACAAAGATTTTAATATAATTAGGTTTATATTTGTTGTATGTTTAACAATTATAAATACTTTATACATAGTTTATATCGTTATTGTTATCAATTTCCTTATATACAACACTAAGATTTTAATATAATTAGGTCTTTTATCTAACAAAATCAGGCACTTTTGACTTTGTGATTGCTTTTTGGAGATTGCATGATATTGTCTTGTGTTGCTTTGGCTGCGATGCTTAATTCCGCAATTATTTGCTGAAATCGACCCATAATTTTTGCATCAATCAAACTTTGTTGCCTAGGCATAGTTTGACTGAAAAATCTGTAATTCACTTATTTCATCTCTTGATTTTGTCATGTCACATAATCATGTTTTTAGAACGATAACTTGGATGAAGTAGAGATCATTACTATTATTACTCGATTTCCATGTTAGAAAACGTCGTAGGTTTTCTATCAACATATAGTTTTGATCCAAATCTTCGAGTTGTGAATGAAGTTCACAAATAACGTTAAGGGTAACATAGTCGGACCAGAGATGGTCAAATTGATGGCGACTCAAGTAGCGCGCCCACCACATAAAATTGAGTGGTAATTTTATTGGTACTTGTTTTCAACCATTTTTCCGTGGTGGTGATAACATATTGTATGGTCACTATCAACAATAAAAACATTAACGATTGAACGGTGATATATCATATAATTGATAAATACTCATAAAACTATTTGTGATATACGTATGCATAAACTCAAGAGGAATATTAAGACCTGGATCAAAGAAGATGTGAAATAGGGCAAGAATAATAAGCCAATCTAGAATGTAGGACTTAAAACACGAAAAGGAGCAACAATCTCCGTGTTAACATAGTAATCTAGTAAAATAGGATCCCATGTTGCCCTAAATAGTTTTAGGACGAGGGTTAAGAGATGTACCAAACGTAACAGGTTCAAATACAAAGAAAAAAGAAGCTACTGAAACCTTTCGGCAAATTACATATCCATCGACTCTTCTCTCAAACTAAACTTTAATTTTTGTAATCTCGTGCTGATTCTTATAAGTTTGAGGATCAAATATGTTCATATTCGAATGGACTTTAAGCAAACAATGAAGAAAAGAATTTAGATCAAAAATGGTATATGTATATGTATATGTATGCGTATCATTGTATGTATAAGTATGTGTGTGTGAAAGAGAAGCATGGACAACGATGTGTATATGACGAAGACAATTGCTTAGGAAAAAAGCAGGCGTTGTCGTGTTGACTACTCGATATTATATGAATGCACGTTACATGGGGATAATTTTGACGCTTGTTTTGTGCAAATTATAACCGTGTCATAAAATTCTAAGTAAACTACCAAAACCAAGTTTCATTATTTGGCTCTGATTGAGAAGAAATACTCACTTACAATTAAACATATTTAGGTAGACTCGAAGTGTGCATATAATTTCAAACAAGATATACTTACAAGTGGAAACGGGTCGGGTCAGATTGACCCACTACCTCGTATAATGATTTCCAAGTGAATATCAGTTAACGATAAACTAAGACAACATCGTCTCTTTGTTCACCTCCAACATAGACCAAACATTAGATAAAAGACTAGACGTTTACCAAATTCTATCAAAATTGACATTTATGGTCTTCACCTACTTGTGTTTGCAATAGTTCCTTTTGTGATAATTTTTATTATTTATTAAAATGATATTTTTTTTTATCTACAATGCTTAGAAATATAGGTCTAAATACTAAAACTTCAATTTCAATCAAACCAAACCAGACTCACAGAAATATAATATTAGTTCGGCTCGAGAGTAACTAGGTAAGAGCTCTAATCGGGGTGATGAATCGATAAACTCTCAAAGTTATAACGAAATTGAAATTGAATAAACTCTGGTTAGAAAAATGTAGGTTCGAAAAAAGTCATTTATTTATCTAAAATAAATAAATTAATTGTGGTGGGGTGATAAATCGATTTTCATGTCTCATGGGCTGGGCTTAGGCGTAGATACTTGTTCGTTATTGTACTGACAGATGTGGGCCCACCTTGTGTTTTTCCCTTTACGCATTACCATGTGACCTCCTGCATCTAGTCCTTTTTAGAATCTTCTATTTGTAGTTTTTTATTTTAATTTATAAATAGGAAATAATAATCACAACTTTAAAAACGATAAATAAAAGCTTTAGACACGCTATATTATTTTTATTCTAATTAATAACCGTCATTTGCATTTACGGAATCATCCATCCCCAGTTAGAAGTATATGCTTTTTATCCACATCAACAATACCTTTTGTAAATATATAAACTTTTAGATGTAATACATAATTTTCGGAACAATTTATTCGCACTTATAAGTATTTATTTATTAACTTATATATCTAAATACGTTACATAACAAACAAAACATGAATGTAATATTTCACATGTATGTTAGCTATCTATTATCTGTTAACATTTTATCATTTAGTTTGACATTGTTAATAGTTGCTCATTAAATTATAATTGAAGTATAAATCCTAATTTTTATTATTTGAATTTAAAATAAAGTTTTTTTTTTCCTTTTCAATTTCATAAATAATAAATAGATGAAGATGAAAGTATAAGAAAATGTCAGAAGCATGGAGGGAGAGACAAAACTATGGAAAAACATTGTTTATTTTTGTGAAAAAATGGTTAAATTGATTTTTTTTTTTAAATAAAAGGTTAATTCTAGAAATATTGTATCGATAAATTTAAATACTGTTATGTCCAAATTATCTTGTAAAAAAAAATACATATATCACTTTAAAATATATTCTTTCTGTTCAATAAAAATTTGTTTGTAACTAAATATACTTAAATGATTTTGTAAAACGTACATGTATCCTTAATTTTAATGATAAAGCAATATATTCTCATTGTTTTATGAACTTATAAACCACTTTATAACAAAGCAAATGCAATGGTATATCCGTTTTCGATTGATCAAATCCAATATTCAAATACTAAGTAGGACCTTTAAAAAAGTGAGATGACCGAACTAACACGTCGTATGGGTTAATGTGGATGTTAATATACCATTCATGGATACAAAATCAAAACAACATAGATTGAAAGATCTATAATTTGAAATAGATACGCAATCAAAGAAAACCCTAAAATCAACAATTTATGTTTTATGGACTCCTCTTCGTTTTGTCTTTTGAGAGCGGCCTGTGAGGGTGAGAGGCCGAGAGTGTTGGTGACAACGGTTGAGAGAGATGCGTGAGGGCAACATGAGAGAAAGAGAGCTTTTGAGAGGGAGAGAGTCACGACTTGTTTCTTTCTCCGTGAGACGAGGAGACATACATAGATAGATCCTAGACATAGAGAGATTCCAATCCAAATTCAAGGTATCATTCCAAACATTTATTACTTACTTTCTCTGATTTAAATCAAAATTAAGACATGTATCGTGACCTACTAGGCACGACCTAAATTTGCCGCGACATGTTTGAATGGTTTTTGAGATTTCATGTATAAAACCAACGATAGGGATTATTCACAAGTGAACTCTTTTAACTAAACAGGTTTATGCTTAAAAATTCAAAAGTTTAAGATATGAAATAATAATGAAAACTTAGAAGGAATTATAAATCAAATCGACCTAAAATGATGAAAGAGAGATATAAACCTTTTAAATTATAAACTTTAATAAAATGCTTGACTTTTTATACTATTGATGTGCTAATGTTTGAACTAATGATACGCTATTATAGTTTTGATATAAAATATATCTTTCTTTTTCTCTTTCTAAAAACAATTTAATAAATATTATAAATATTTATATTTATATTTTAAATATGGTTAATACAGTTGGTAGTTAAACGAAGTTTGAAAGTAGAAAGACAAACAGAATTGACTTGTGAAACTTTCAACGTGAGAAATAAGCAATCACTTTTTGACAAAATAGATAAAAGTTAAATAATTTGTGCTGCCTTGAAAATGATCATAAAGTGATTTTCAGTTAAATAGAAAAGATTATCAAATTCTCGTACATACGTTTCTTACTATCATTTAAACTTGTCTATGACATGTATTAGAACATCTAATTTTATTACATGCCTTTCTTGTTATTTCTTTATTTTACTTTAATTGTTAACAAATAAAAAATATCTTTTTATAACAATTTAATTATTATAAGTTTGGATAAATTAATATGTATTAAACGCATTTTTAATACATAATGAAATAATTATAAGTTAACAAAACTTGGAAAAATAAAAAGTGTCAAAAAAAAAAGGGTATATCAGTTAAAAAATTCAACACACCAAATAGTAAAGGTGGGAATATGTTATAATATAACTAATATAAAACCCGCGAGATGTAACAGTAAAAAAAATTATATTCGACAAAATTATAGTAACAATTTATGATAGTTCTCATTCGTTTCAAGATAAGTAATAGTTATGGTTTACGCTGTTTGGACGCTCGGAGCATAAGAATAATTTTATGGTAAAAGTTTCTTATTCGGTCTTTCTAACCAGAAAATGAATTATGTGGTAACTGTTTATGGTAGTGCGCCCCTTCGGCCCATCATTTTATTTATTTATATGCGTTAACGATTTTTGTTAGAGTCCCACTTCACGATTAATATTGAGTGTAATAGTTTATGATCTAGTCCATTGAAAATCAACATTATTTCCTTATATTTTCACATACATGTGGTGATATAGTAAGCTCATTTGATTGTTTTAGAAAATTGTTCTTCTTCGTGGTAAAGAACTATACAACAACGGTTTTTGGTTCCCCATTCGGGTCATAAGTAATTTTCATTTAATAAACTAGGTGTCTAATTGTTTAATTATACATCTTTCGGAGGTCAATGGGTGTGTCCATTTGGAAACCCAATAATTCATTTAAAATGTGTAAATCATACATCCTTGAACTTTTATCATGTACAAAAAGTTTATGTTCACAAATCTCAATTTTCGTGTTTTCCTAACTCACACTTCATAAGTATATAGTTTATGAGTCCTAAACTGTTAGATTATTGGTTTATAATTTAACATTTAGTATAGATTAAGTTTTACAAGAAATGATTTAACTTGTCAATAAAACGTTGACTAAATTATTATTCCATACATTTCAATACAAGTATATTATGGCATAATCCATAAACACTAATATTATTCCATGTTAAACTTCTTTGTCTTTAATAGAAATAAAATTATTTTAAAATATTATTTGAATTATTGTAAGATATTTTAAAATTAAAAACATGTATTTTTAATGACACTTATTTACATTTAGAGTGAAAAAAATGATTTTAATGTTGAAAAGAGTATTTTAATATTTCAACTTTACTTAATTTTTTAACTTTTAATTAAGAATAAAATAATTTATAATATAGTAAAGATAAAATATCATTAAAATTAGAGTTAATAAATCGTCCCTAAGGTCCATCTCAAATTATAGATTTCGTCTATAAGTTTAAAAAGTTGCACAAATCGTCCACTTTTGGAAACTAAATACCCTTTTTGTCCCTAAGGTTTGCTCCAGTTACAAATTTCGTCCATAAGTTTTGCCCCAATTACTGATTTTGTCCCTAAGGTTTGCCCCAATTATGGGTGTATATTACGAATTAGGGACGAAAAGTGTAATTAGTTTCTAAAAGTGGACGATTTATGCAACTTTTTAAACTTAGGGACGAGATCCATAATTTTGAGTAAACCATAGGAACGATTTATGTAATTAACTCTTAAAATTATTATAGAAAACATGCATCTTTAATGCCATTTTAAAAAAATGATATTTGGGCCTATGTATTTGAATTAACTTACAACATTAATAGTTAGTTAATAGAAACAACATTAAAATATTAACATAAATGATAAGCGCATATTAACTTTAAGAAAATAAGTTTAAATGTTTTATAGATATTCAAATATTTTCTTAAAATCATATTTGGGCCAAATTATATAACTGTCATTTAAATTAATATATATTTATTAGAATGATATTTGAGTCTATACATTTGAATAATTTACAACATTAATAGTTAGGTAATATGGAAACGACATTAAAATATTAATATAAACGATAATGGCATATTAATAAATTTTTTTTATAAAATTCAACTTTAAAAAAGTAATTTTAAATAATTTATAGATAGTTAAATAGAATAAAAGGTATAAAATGCTTTATGTAATGATTTTGGATTTATTTACTTGCTTAAAAGTGATTATTTATGTTTATCAGTTGATATTTGAAAACATGTTCCCTATAGTCATAGCCGACAGCTTTCTAGGCTAACCAAATAGGATCACGTGACTTCCATATGGTTATAATTCTTTGTCTATATATGTTTTATTAGTAGCACTATCACTTAACCACATAAGATAACCCTTATTTATGTATATCTTTTTAATTTAAATTGGACAAACGAATGAATACTGATTTTTAAATGAACATACTTTTTGTTCGTATTTGTTCATTTAGAAAAAAAAAAAACTAATTATTCAGTTATATTTAGTTATTTAAGTGTTAGATGAACATAAATAAACATAAAAATATATAAATATAACTAAATGAACATATATTATAATTCATGAAAAAGATGAATATAGTTATCTAAATAATTTAACATCTAAATAAATTAACGAACATAAATGTTCATGAGTTATATAAATGAACAATTTTTTTTTCCTTCGTGAATCGTTTACTTTAACAAACAACAAAAAGTGTGTGTCATGCATTCATTCCTTAAGATTAAAAAACAAATATAAACAAACTTTTCCTTGAATAGTTCACGAAGTGTTCACAGTATGTTTGATTCTTTTACAACCTTGTTCGTAATTATTGTGTGTAATAAAATGTAGAGTAAATTACATAGATCGTCCATAAGGTTTATATGCAATTAAAGATATCGTCCCTAACTTTGAAAAGTTGCAAGGATCGTCCCATTGTTTAGACTAATTACGCATTTCGTCCCTATTTTGGATGTCCGTCTAATTCCACCGTTAGCCTTCCCTCACGTGTTAAACACGTGAGGGTATTTTAGTCTTTTTGCACTCTTCTCCCCCAAAATCAAATAAACCCTAAAAATCAGAAGATACTCCACATGCAGGGAGAATGCTCATTATCGTTACCCAATTCGGTTTCACATTTGACAAATCACTTATCATTTCAACAAACAACTCAAAAGCCTGATTCCCTAACCCGTTCTGTGTGTACCCAGAAATCATAGTCGTCCAAGTCACAATATTCTTATCCACCATCCGTGAAAACAAATCTTGAGTAACCATAGGGACGCGAATCCGACGCAAAATATTCAATCAAATCAAATTGAAATTGCTTCTGATCGTGGCCTACACCGCTGGAGTTTTTTTTCTTTTCTTTCAAAGCAGCAGATTCCGCCGGAGATGTTTACAACGGCGTATACATCCATTTTGCTGATGAGATGATTGTTAGGTCTAATGATCAGAAGCAATTTCAATTTGATTTGATTGAAAAATTGTTTGATTAAATGAGGGTTTTGGTGAAGAAATCGTTGACGAGATGATTGGGGGTTTTGGTGAAGAAATCTTAGAAAAAGGGGTTTGGTAAATGAGGTAGGTGAAAGACTGTAAAATTACTAAAATACCCTCACGTGTTTTACACGTGAGGGAAGGCTAACGGTAGTAATTAACGGACGTCCAAATTAGGGACGAAATGAGTAATTAGTTTAAACAATGGGACGATCCATGCAACTTTTCAAACTTATGGATGAAATCCATAATTTCATATAAACCTTAGGGACGATCTATGTAATTTACTCTTAAATGTAATATTTTAGTATGGTTGATATAAGTGGTAACGTTATACGGGTTTTTCTTTATAAAAAGTAGTAAAATCCATTCGCCTTAATTCTATTTAATAGTTGTATTCGAGGATTCGAACAACTTCAACTAGTGAGAGTGTTCAACTCGGACGTTCTGATTTTCAATTCGTGTCAAAAAACCTTTACTTTGTGCTTATAAAAAAAGAACATAAAGATTTTGTGCATGTTTTTCGACGTCAATCTAATCCAATTTTCATTCAAATGAAAGCTTTTTTGATTTATTGATTATGTAAAAGCGTACGTATATGATTAAATGACCAAGGACTAAGAACACATAGCAAATAGTAGATATTCCGTGCAGTTTCAAAAGGCATTTACGAATTTCTTGTTAATCAAAACAAAACGTGAATCATAATTTAAAACGATGAAGTATTTAAACCCTAAAATAAGTCTTCGGAGAAAAACAAAAATTCAAGGCAAAAATATGAAATAAAAAAATCATATAGCAAATTATCATTCCCTACTCAAAAACTTGAAAAACGTCATATGGTCCTTAAATGCTCCTACATAGTCGGTAATGAGTTTTGCTAGTTGGTTCGGATCTAATCAATCGTCCGATTTTTGTCGAATTCTGACAATGAAATCAAATCGACATATAGAAAGAAAGTTGAGTGACAATCAACATTTCGAATGATACCATAAACAGGTTTTGATCTTCTATATCATTATTATTGAATATTAGATTATTATCCCGCGATAGCGTGAAAAAAATTAAAAATTGAATCATAAATTTTATGTTTATGTAGATTTTAATTTATTTTGAAAAAATAATGTTATACGTGTAATACATATATATATTTACGTCTATACACATATTGTTTATAGCTATAATAACATATACACTTTTATCTTTATACACATGTTTTGATATTTTGTATTAGAATATTTTAGAATAAATAATAAGGTAAATTATAGTCAAAATTGAACGATTCTTTAAATAAATTATAATTATATTTTTTATTTTAGTAGGGATTGAATGAAAGAGAGAATGTAATTATGTATTATAAGAGTGTGTAAAATAAAAAATAGTTTTTGATAATATCATCAATCTGATCTAAGGCTCATCTTTTATTATATATTAAAGATTAAAGATTGTTTGAATGACTAAACTATAAAATGTTAATACCATTATAATATAATTACACCCTAATTTTGAAATAGCTAGGTTAACATGACAAAACTACTAATATTATACTTTTTGTTTTCTTCTTTTCCATCTCTATTTTACCCTTCTATTTTCTTCTATTCCATTCCTTTTGTCTAACTCTAGAATGTGGTGTAAATAGTAGAAACATAATCACCCATTTTCTAAGTATTCTTTGACTTCACTATTGACCCTAAATGCAAAGAACTTGTTTCCTTAATACTTTTTCACATGGTCTGCTTTTTTTTTTCCATATGAAAAATTGGCATGACTTGTAACTGAGACTAAATACATTCAACAAAGTTAACCCAAATATATTACTCACATATATATGACCCTATAAATATATATTGTTGAGCCACAAGTTTATACAAAGTCATATATGGTGGGGCTAACCATGAACCCTACATGGCTCCATTTTTGCAGACTCATAGCCGAAACATGACCGGGCCGGGCTGTTTTCTCTTATATGTATCGTATAACAACTACACCAACCATACTACATAAGCACTTTACCTATATATATATCCCCAAGAACTCCAGTTATATGCATTCTAAGTCACTTACTCTACTCAACTGTTTTCTTACCTTAAAAGGATTCAATTCTATTTGATCATAATGTCGAGCAGAAGGTCTGGAGCACCACCTAGGATCACTGATGAACAGATCATTGAACTTGTCTCCAAGCTGCAACAACTACTTCCAGAGCTTCGAACTCGTCGTTCCAACAAGGTACGTGACATATCTTGAGATCTTTGGATATATTCATGATAATTCTGCGTATTAAAAACTCTCATACTAGACACATTATATTATATTATACCTTATACTCAATGACCAAATAGATTGGTCAGTGAATAGTGATCCAAAGGTAAATTGGCCTTTTTCTTTATAGTAATTAAATTGTCACCTTATACTCAATAACTCAATTACTAAATAGATTGGCTAGTGAATAGTGATCTAAGTCCTTTAAAGATAATTAAATTTTCTTTTTTTTACTTGATGAAAGGTTTTATTTAAAGGGTTATTTATAAATAATTAGAGGATTTAACTAGGAAATTTTTATTATTAATTTATTTAATCATAATAAAGTTTCCATATCCAAGTTACGAAGAACAATGAAGATTATAGAAATAACATATCTTAAAAATTTACATTACAACTGTTTATGTGATGTAATGCCTAATATTTTTCAATCAAGAGTTAGAAAAAATTATATGTATTTATATTTTTATTAATCAAGAGTTAGAAAAAAAATTATATATATATTTTGAAAAGATTAATATTACTTGAAAGCTCATGAAAATACTTTTTACCATGAAGGATATCGATAAAATATGTTCTAAAAAGTGATTTTATCCCGAAGTGAAATACGGGCAATTCAAAATGTTTTTTATCTCATATATTCATGATAATTTAACAAATATGTTTTTCTGCGTAACAAAACCTCTCACACTACACACATTTATCACGTTTGGGTCGTCTTAGATAGACATCAGATACCAATATCCCAAAGACATAAGAGCTAGTAAATTACACCGCTGGTCTCTATGTTTGTACCGAAATCACTAGTTTTGGGTTTTTTTTTTTTCAAATAATTAAACCAAACGTCCCTAATATTGTTAATTTATTACGTCGGTGGTCCTTTTCGAGATGAAATGACAAAAATACCCTTTCATATTATTTCTTTTCTTTTCTTTTTTCTTTAATACTTTTTATGTTAAAAAACAAAAAACAAAAACTATATTTTTCTCTCTTAATAAACAACAACCACCAATACTTTCATCTAATTTCAACTCAATTAACAAATTATACATATATGATTTTAAATCTAAACAATTTGGTCAAGTGAATCTCATCTCTAACTATAATCGAAATCTGGACAAGTGGATATCATCTCAAACTATAACTAAAATCAAAACATTCTTCACGTAAAGTAGATATGAACACATATTCATTTCATAAATTCCGGTTGAGCCCCATGAACGATGGCGGAGAGGAGATGACGGAGAGGAGATGACGGAGAGGAGACAAGGACGATAGATGGGTGCCCGAAGGTGTTGTGTTTCGGGTGATTCGTGGTGTACGCCGGAGGTGCCGCATTTTGAGGTGTTTCGTGGTGGCCGGAGAGGCTGTGTTTTGAGGTGTGCGGAGGTTGTTCACGATGGTTTTACCAATCTGATTTGAAAGGACACACAATGAATGTGGATGTATAAATCATGATATTATGATATTATAATGTATGAAACTATTAGGTGTTTGTGGCTAAATTGCACGTTTAGTAATGGTGGTGGTGTGTTTGATTTGATGATATTAGTAAAAAGGGTAAATAAAGGGTGGCGGTGTTAATGGGTGGGTATTGGGTAAATTAAAAAGAAAAATAGAGAATTCAATTAAATAATTTTAAAATAAAAAGAAATAAAGATAAAGGTATATAATTTGCTCATTGACCACCGATGTTATAATGTGTCAAAGTTGAGGACCATTGGTGTTGCGAAACTACGATTCATCTTATAGGCTCACTTGTATCACTCTAATAGGATTCCTTGCTTGCATCATATCATACAAATAAGGCCTTAGAGAGCCCTTTCTCTTCCGCCACATGAAGAAATTCCAACTATGCTGCCTTCTAACGATAGGACTGGAATCCGAGCTCCTAGGCAAAAGCTTGAAGCTTGAAGACAGAAAGAGAAGAGATTAACGTGATACTTTATAGTCGAAGTTGAGCCTAATGCTTAATCTAACTATTAGGTACTATATTAGAGAAAGACTCAATCTGCCCAATACTATACGCTAGGATGAACTTGATTAGGGTAGTAGCCCAGCTCTTGAAGGGGGAAACACATAGCTAATAGGGTTCAAGCTTGTTATAGAGACGTTTTGTATAATTATTTAAAAAAAAAAAAAACCTAAAGTATTGATTTCGATACAAAAATAGAGACAAACGGTGTAATTTACTCTTATATTTATGTTCATTATACAAAGATTGAACAACTTTCTCCTTAACAATTAGGATTAAAAAGCTTTCACGAGTAACTTAATTATAATATTTAAAACATGTAAATATAGGCTTAAGTAAAATGTTTAAAGTATTAATTAAGTCTGCATTTTCTTTATCTAAGGGCATTAATTTTTTTAAGTATATAAAATGAGTATAAGCTTTTTATGTTTAATACCATTAATATGCCAAAAGGACTCCATAATTTATTTATTTCAATTATTTGTAAATGTCCCTACTCCTAGTTATATGTTTCAGATCGGTTATACATATATACGTACAACAAACCCTTTTGTACATACATATTTCTAACTGAAAAAACTACTCAATCCTAGATGCCTCTTGATCAATTATATCGTGACAAGACGATTCTTTGTCGGGATTTTCCTAAGACAATTTAAAGATCTTAAGTTTGGATCTTGAATATTTAAGTAGTAACAATCAATCACTTATACATACGAAAAGTGTTTAAAGTGTGGGGCGATATTCCGTCACTATTAATTTGAAGCATTTCTGTATCTTAATTGATATAATGTATCTTAATTTTGCATATACTGTTTTTGTGTAGGCATCAGCTTCAAAGGTGTTACAAGAGACGTGCAACTATGTGCGAAACTTGCACAAGGAGGTTGATGACCTTAGTGAACGTCTCTCCCGGTTATTGTCCACCATTGATGATAACAGCCCTCAAGCTTCCATCATTAGGAGTTTAATCGATTAGTGAACGACAATTATATATAGATAAGCATTTACTCTTTTCAATTAATCATATCGATTGCTAGTGTTGCTCATCAATCATATCTTTTATTTGATTCGTAAAATCATAGTCTATGATATGTATGATATGTTTTTCTTTATAGAGAAAGTTGTACGTGTTTGTTTGTTTTTTATCTTCGTTTTAATTTCATCCCTTAATATTTTTCCTTTTCGACATCCTTTCCCAGGAAAGTAAAACCTCTTCTAGATTATGTGCATGGCTTTAAACGACCAATAAAAGTTTCATGTTCACATTTGTATACTATATAGTATCGAGATTCATGCATAGCCTAAATTCTTGATCCTTGAACATAATCACTCCTTACGCTAAAAAACATTTCGACAATGCAAGAAATACTTCAATTTTTGCTTTATCTTGGATGAATGACTACGGTTGTTAAGATGTTATGATATCGTATATTTTAACAAAATTCAAACATTTTACTTTTTGAACAAACAAGTGTTTACTTGCTTGTCGAAATTGCAACAAATTTTTTGTAACGATTACTAATCGAACAGTTTTATATTTTTTTTTCTTCGTTTTGTTAAGAAAAGATTAGAAGTTATATATGTGAGAAATTAAATAAAATGGGACCAAAGCAAGCAATATAAATAAAGAAATGGGGCCAAAGATTTTGTTGCACAATCAAATGTCGCAATCGAAATACAACATGTAGATATTAGAGATGAGGTGGTCATTCAATTCTCTTAATACGATATTGTGCCCACGAAAGTGATATCTCTCTTCCCACCACACAAATCCTAATATTATATTACTCTATATATTACGTTAACGTTCTATAATATACGTTTCTCTTGTATGTCATTATCGTGATTTACCTCATCTATGACATTCAAATGACATGATTGTGGAAGAACCCTTGCTCTTTCATATAATCGAAGACATTGACGAAATCTAAAATGCCCTTTTCAAATAGACCGAAACGTGGATTGTTTATCCAACCATGCACTTTTATATTGCTCCAAGGCAAGTGCATGTTAAGCCGCTAGTAGTTCTCTGAAGGGTACCACGACCGTGTAGGCACCAATAATGTTGAGTTAATTTCTTCTCGGATAGTTAGGATTGTACTTCGGAAAGGCAATCTGAAATCTAGATGTCAAGACCTTTCACTGTACACAGGTATTTGATTATGAAACCGAAGGAGTGAAAACAAATAACCTAAAAAGAAAATCATAGTAATAAAAGCTAATGTAATCTAATGGAAAAATACAATATATGAGTATGACCCATGAACTAAACTTGTTTGGTAATTTGGCCCAATCATAGAGTTTTAATGTAGGCCCATTACTTATAATCCGAACCTGTGTGTTTTTTAGTATGATTGAATTAAAATTGTTGTTGAGATTCATTTTCTTATGTTTTTTGTTAAGTATATTGTAAAAAAAAAATGGAGCCCTTCCGGCTTAGGGACCATGTGCAGACGCACTCGGACCTGCCCTGGCAAGGTATACTGAAGCTTTAGCCAAACCTGCATCGGAAGACATGCATCACTAATTATGGCTCTTGGAGCTTCTGACTTCGTACGACTTGTATGAGATCCATTATACATTTCAAAAGTCTCTCAATGTATTGTTTTGAATTCAGTACCAGATCCTTTACTCATATCCACATCATAACCTCTATTCTTCCTTGGAGTAGTGAGCACAAATTTTCTTTTTTTGTTGATAACGACACCTTATATGTTTGTGCGTATATATCACATATTTGACTTACGATCATAAGATTGTGTGTTTCCTTTGTGAACCATTTCCACACGAAAAAGGTTGCATTTGTCGCTCCCCTTATACGTCTACTTAATCAGCTCATGAAGTTATGGATCCTTCTTTTTCACGTGTTAAACCTAAGCGTAATTGCTCGTCTACTAAACCACCAGATTTTTCATTTTCTTCTTATTATGGTCATTTGCTTCTTTTGTTGCTTCGTGAGCATTTGTTGTATAGTATAGAGAGGTCGTATGTGAACCAATTTGACATATTGTTATGGTTGAGGAACTTACTGCGCTCTATACATTATACCATTGCCAATTTGCCACCGCAAAATAAGAACTAAATTGGATATTTGGATGGATATGTTGAAACATATAAAACTATACTTGTTACAAAAGGTTACTCTCATGAGTATAAGATGAATATGAAGAAACATTTGCTTATGTTGCGAAAAAGGCAACCGATCACAAGACTTCATTTCACAATAGCAGATATTTCAAATTGATGTTAAGAACGCCTTCTTACATTGTGTTCTTGGAGAAGAAAACTCTATACGACACCTCCTCCTCGTATTGCTCCCCAATCTAGTGAATGTTGCATGTTTCCAAAAGAACTTGGTGGCCTTAAACAAGCATCAAGTATTTGGTTTGAAAAAGTTTTTCGTAATAGTCACCTCACTTGTGTTATGTTTCTTGTCCATAAATTTTCTACAATTCATGTTAGTTAGATTGTTTCTAACCTCATCACGGATTTGCTCATCTGCCATTCTTTGAGCTGTAATGGCATCCTCTTGCGTTGATGCTCTCCACAAACTTCATTTTGTTGTTTTTTGAATTTTGAGGTACTCAATTTCATAATTTCTCGTTTCTGTTCATACTTAATTGCTTATTTTGATGCTGATTAGGGTAGTGATCCCGATAATCACAAGGCAACCACATTATTGGCATTTCACTTACCGACTTCAGTTTGACATCATCTTTCTACATTGTTTAGTAAACCTCGCTATTTGTAACAGGATTATTATACCTTTCCTTTTTTAATCAAGTTAATAATAAACTCTTTTTTCATCTCTTGAATTCTATCACTTTTTTGGTTTACACTTTCTGTATTATTTTTACTTTAAAAAAAAAAAAAAAAAATCTTCTTCAAAAATTGAATTTATGGTTATTCACTTATTTGTAAAACAAACTTTAAAAAACATTTGACCATGAAATTCCTAAAGAATGGATGTCCACAAAACACGGTTTCTGATTGGTAAAACATTTAATAATCAATTTTCTTGGTCAAACAACATTAGTCTTTAGGTCGTTTACTGAACCATTAAGGGCTCCCACTCTTCTTTCCTCATCATATTAATATTATATGAGTTTTGTTAGATGGTATTGTTTGAGTTTATATAAGTGGTTATGGTTTATTAATATTTTGGTTTATATTTTATAAGCTCAAATTTTTTGGGTTATGTAATTATTTGTGTGCTTATTACTGTTTATTATGAACTAATGAACAGTATAAGGCCACAAACAGTTACATAAACCAGAAAATCCAGACTTATAAACCGAAATTTCAATAAGTCATAAGCCGTTTATATAAACCCAAACAAACATGTCCTTAAAATTTAAGTATCTATTTATAGTAATTTAACATTTAATAAACATAAACATTTTTGTATTTATAAAAATTCCTAACACACATTTCAATTAATAACACACATTTCATTTCTAGATACTTATACCATCGTCTCAAAGACGACGTTTACCCAAATCATATTATTGTTATAAAAAATGATATTAACCTAACAATACTCTTAAATTATGTTGGAATTGCTTTGAATATAAGTTTACACTATCATCATTTCATAATGCAATTACAACAAAGTTTTACTAGTAACGATTTCAAAATCATACGCTTACCACAACTTTTATTTACTACTCCGTATTTAATTAGGCAACTATCGTTTTTATATACAACGATAAAGGTTTTGATAACTTGAATCTTAATGATACACATAAACTGTATTTAATGAAATACCTCTTTTAAAAACTAACCTTTGCATATAATATCCGTTGAGCAAGTCTTATGTATTTTTCTAATAAAATCCATATAATAAATTAAAATATATTTACATATATCAATTTTAAAAAACAATCTAACCTCTACACTTTAACATATACAATATTTCCTTCGTTTCAAAAAGATTGTCTGAAAATAAAAAACGATCGACATAAGATAAATGTAGTTATGAAGTATTTTTTTGTTAGATTACTTGTTTTGTTCTTACATTAAAGACGTCTACTTTTATAATATGAAAGGTTAAAATAATTAAGGGTAAAATGAAAAACTACTGCATATTAGTCATCCATATTTAAAAATTAAACAATAATTTTGAAACAAACTTAAATAGAAAAAGTGGACAATTCCTTTTGAACTGAAAAAATACTTTCTAAGTCACATGTTAGCCAAACCTTAACGACTTAAAACTCGTAGAGTCGACCACTAAGAAAACGAATTTAGTTTTGACTTTTTCTAAAAATACCTTTTTCTTTTCTTTTTGTTTAAAGATATCAATCACAGCCTGTGCCCACGTATTACTTGTTCAAGATTTGAATTCTTCTAATTTTTTTAATATTATTTTAGCAACTTTTTAATATTATAATTGAAGTGCCCGTTTTTTTGGTATTACTAATTATTACATTCAAACAATGTTATTAATAAATTGTATTAATTTCAGCCTAATTATTTGTTTGACTAATACTTATGTTACCAACTACTTCTTTTTCTAGGGTTCTCGTGCTAATACTATGCTATTTCGAAAAAACTATTAACTATTAGGTGAGAATTTTGTAAGCAAAAATAATTATTATTTTATTAAACTATGTTATTTTTGTCTAAAATTGATAACATTATAAGAAAAGCTTTATATAATAGTGGGTATTAATCAAGGTTATAGATAACGTAAGGCGTGGCGTGGCGGCATGAGCAAGCCTCAAGCTTTGCAAGAAATGGCGAGACATGGCGTTTTTCAAGGCGTGAAAAAGAGGCAAAAAATTAATATATTTTATAATTTTATATATATTTTTATATATATTTTTACTATTATTAAGTTATATCAACACCAATAAATTATAAAAAGTTAATAATTTCATATATCAATGTACAACTAATGTAAAATATAGTAACCAAGCTTTACAAAGAAGTTATCCATCATTTCGTGTCGGCTACTCCAAGCCTTGAGAAACGGCGAGACATGGCGGCGCCATGGCGGCTACTTCAAGCCTTGAGAAATGGCGAGACATGGCGGTTTCATGGCGGGTTATTTAGAACACTGGTATTAATCATATTACAGAAGAAAAAAAATAATAATTTTTTTTTACGTTAAAAATTTACGTTCGACGGTGTCATTTTGAACAAAGATTCAATGAGTATTATTAACCATAGTCCTTGGAGTTGTGGCTTAAACGCACGGACATAGCTTAATAATTTCTACACATTAAAATAGAAGATAGACAACCCCAATTGTAGGACCGGTTTTTAGTCATGGTATAAAAAGTTATGCATGTCCAAATATTCTAACCATAACCTATAAAGTTGTCATCATCAAAACTCTTTGAATGGGCACAACTACAAGAATTCAGAAGGTTGAATCATAGTTACTTGAACTGGTCTAGTATGAGTACAAAATGAATCTACTCGAAAAGTGAAGTAGCATATCCACAAATCATGAAACGCAACGAACAAAATTTGTTTCGGTTTAGGTCAAAAAGCTCAAAACCTTTCATATTATAAGCATGATTTTGTTTCATACATTCATATTTGAAATCGAATTTCAAACCTTCAAATGCATTCATTACTTACACTTGTTAAAAAAAATTAACCAGATATGAAAACATTCAAATATAAGTAAAACTCACAACCCTAACAAAAGAAAGCCCCTAAAAGAATCACTAAATTTTGAACATATTATCAAAATATAATCAATCGTCCAAAAAATATTTTTCTCGAGAAGAAAAAAAATGTAAATCCACCCTTCGTTAACTATACAATAAAAAAGTCACGGAAAATTAAAACCCAAAAAGCTAATAATCACAACAAATCGGACACCTAACAAGTCCGTTTTCGTTGCAGTCGGGACATCTTTGAAACCCGTAATCACTTTCTTCTTTTTCTTCGTCCTCGTCGTCAGTTACATCAGACTCGTCTTCATAGTAAATCTTACAACTACCAGAACACGTCTCACACGGTACAAATCTAATATCACCACACGCTTCACAACCACCAACACCACCTCCACAACCACCACCAAAACCGCCATCATCCACCATTTCACAACCTTCTACCGCCTTTTCAAGATTCCCGTCTTCATGTAATCGTCGAATTTCCATAGCACCACCGATACATTTCTTCCCAATAAACACTTTAGGCAATCCATTAATCAAACCACCTAATAACTCTTTTAACTCGTCTTTAAACCCCGAATGCATTGATACATCCCGTTCATCGACACGAACTCCCGTCGCCTTTAAAAGATGCCGTACATGACAACAATCCTCGTACGTCTTCCGTACACCTCGTAAACTGGTGAAGTACAAAACCAACTTCTCCTTGACACGTGGCGGGCTATACAATTTCTTGGAATTCGTTAAATCCAAGGAAACATCATCATAACCGTCTGATAACGGTTCCTTTTCACTAACCACTGACAATGATTTCCTAAATTCAGCAATCACTTCAGTATCAAATTCCGTTACTACTGTTTTATCGATTGAGCCGAAAACAGAATTACCAGAATCTGGTAATTCTGGTTTCGGTACATCAGTAAAAGGTGTAAACGAATTAGGATTTACATGAAACGAAAAGCTCCGAACATGATTCGGAGGCGTTTTCGGTCTAAGCGGACTCGTATCATCTAATCCTTCCATTAACTCCCAAGCATTAATCATTTCGGGTTCGCCCGGAGGCGTGGTAATAGGCGTTTTCGGGACGAATTTAGGGATTTTTTCATCGATCATTTTGGACCATGATTTCGCATCAATCACTCCAATAGCGAATTCGTTACTATCTTTCTCAGCGGCATTTCGTCGAACAGGTTCCGGGCAAATCTGAACTGTGGGATTTTTGACACGATCAACTTCGGTTGGATTAGATTGATGATCGAGGTATCCGAGAGTAGTGGATTGAAGAGCGACAAGATGGTAACTGTCTCCGTCAGTTTGAGGTGGGTGGTGTACGTGCATTGAATAACTTCGAGTCATCGGAGCGTACGGCGAATTACAGTTCCGGCACACCGGTTTTTGTTTCGATGTTGCACAACCCATTTCCAAAAAAAAAAAAAAAAAACCCAGATAAAAAGATTGGATTTTGAATCAAACCCAGAAACAGATACTTATAAATCTTTATATGTAACAAAATCGTGTGTGTGTGTTGGGGAAAATGAAAGAATAAGTAAAAGTATAAGATTTGAATGATGAAAAGAGTGAGAGAAATTGGGATTTGTGAAAATGGATTTAGAGAATGGAATTGAGAAATAGAGAAGGTGGGGGAGAATGAGTGGTGATAATAACACTCCATCCGACACCGCCTTCAAGTCGTGGGAGACATATACTATAAAACAAAATTAATTACATAAGTATTTTATTTTGTTATCATGTATCTAATTTTATAATCTCTATTTTATGAAATGTGTTAGGGTGTATTTGACGTAAATTAATATAAGTTACAATTATATATTTTAATATTTTGAAGTTTTGAAGTTTTTATTTTTTTTAAAAATAGAAACGTTTAAAAAAAACTTTTAATTTAGACATTTCTTTTTCAAATTAAAAGCTTAAGGCTCTTGTTATCAAACAAAGTTAAATTTAAAAAAGACTTTTAATTTTAAAAGTAGAAGTTTGTAGCTCCTAAAAGCTCTTAAAAGCTTCATACCAAACATACACGTAGGATATATTTGGTAAACAAAAGCTGAAAGTTCAAAACTTTTGAAAAGTACAAAAAAACTTTCAAAGGCTTAAAGTTTCTTCAAGGAATTTTCTATTATGTTCCCTTAGGCACATGATAACTACCATTTTTTAATATTAAAAGTACCAAAAAGTACCATTGGTTTTTAACTTTGATAGAAAATATGGTACTTTTTAGTACTTTTAATATTAAAAAATGGTGGTTATCATGTGCCTAAGGGCACATGATAGAAAAACCTTTTCTTCAATTAGCTTTTGATCTTAGAGTTGTTTATGAGTTTTTGAAAAATATAAAAATTTAAAGCTAACTATTCAAACAAAACTTTTATAAGAGAAACTAGTCTTTTTAAAATTAAAAGCTTCAAGTTCCTGAGCTCGTGCTAAACACGTTCGTAGATGGTTTAATTATTAAGGAATTTATCAAAACAAAATCAAATGTATAGATTATTTGTTAAAATAATATTCAAATATAAACTATATAGTTTTAAAAAGTTTAATACATAATTTAGCAATACAGACAAATTTGTTACATTTATATTCACTTAACCTAAGAAAAATATCAATATAACTAAACATAAAACACGATGCTATGTTAAAGTATTAAGAAACATATCATGATGTTGAACTTAGAAACAATTATCCGTAAATAATAAACGAATACATAATTTAGTAATACAGACAAATTTTGTTACATTTATATTCACTTAACCTAGAAAAAATATGAATCTAACTAAACATAAAACACTATGCTATATTAAAGTATTAAGACACATATAATGATGTTGAACTTAGAAACAATTATCTGTATAAAAAGTTATTTAATATTTTAATATTAACGATTAGGGATGTTAATCGTGTTAATCCGACCCGAATAAGCTTAATCAGGTCGGTCTAATCGGATTTTCAAAACTCAAAACATGACCCGCAACCCGACCCTAATAAGGTTCGGGTTTTCGGGTTCGGATTCGCGTTGGATGAAAATAAAATGCATAATAAACTTTGTCCAAAGTAGTAGATAGCTATTTGTCACGGACTTATCTCGATAAGGGTCTTCCGTGCGGCACTTAGTCTCTACTAAGTCAGCCTTGCTCGAACACTCAACGATCTAGGCAACTAAGAAAAAATGGAACACAAGTGAAATGAGGAAATACTTTGTATTGCTAGAGAGAACTTTACAAAAGAAGATTACAAGTGAATTGTGAGATGATTTGCCAAATGAGGCATCTCCTATTTATACTACTCATCTAGGTATTTACAAGTTCTACATTCTTCCATGGTAGGAAGATTCTATGGCTTCTAAGAGCTTCTAGGACTTCTAAGAGCTTCCAACATCTTCCAAGACCTTATTGCACCCTCCATAGAATTCCACTAAGTCTTCTAGTCAAGTGTAGAACAATCCGGGCTCCCGGGTAACCCCGTAAAATCGGGCGGGGCGTGACATATTGGTTATTAGATTAATAAGCAAAACAGTGAATAAGCAATTTCTTAAGAGGCACAACAATAGCGATCAAATAAATTTTATAATGTTCCAAAAGTTATGAACATTAAATAGAAAAATATATAATTTTGCAATGATATTATATACACAAAATGCTAAAAATGATGACCCAAAAAGGAATAATTTGTAACATATTTTGGCCACTCTGAGGTGTATGCGTTTTATAAATATTTATTTGACTACTAACATTTATATAAAAAGATCCAACCATTTAATATATAAAATAACCTTTAATGCGAAGTTGTGTTTTGTAAAAAAAAATGTATGTTTTCGAAGAGTTGGAATTAAGAAGAAATATATGTGAGGTTTTTATTTCAAGAAAGGATCGACGTGTTACTTATCAATTCATTAATGAGTTGTATAAAATGTTGTTAAGCTTATTAGTAAACAGAGTAAAACAAAGAAAAAAATTATTCGGTTGATCCGAACCCAAATAAGAATGCTTTAAAAGACCCGCAACCATACCTTAATTAAGTTTCGGGTTAGTCGAGTTGAGCCGAATAACCCGATCGTAGATTCTAGACCCGACTAACCCAAACATAATAAGCTTATTCGAATTCAAATCGGTTTTTTTTTACACCCCTATTAACAATTGTGCTTAAAATATATACATACACATACAAAAACACCGTCAAGTGTGTGTAAAGGGAAAGAGGGAGGAAACGTGAAAAAGGGGAAATATTCTTTTTTCTCTCCTTAAATGACTCTTTCCTTTGTTTTACTTTTACAACAATTACCTACTCTTCCGAATAAAATGTCTATTACAAAGTGTATGATTTTTTCTTCATCGTTTTCTTCAAGTCTTACTCTCGCTTTCATGTGTGTATAATTATTTAAATAAAATTAAGATTGTTATATGTATTAAGAGTTTATATATATTTTACCGTTTTCTTAAAGTTCGAAAGGGTAGCGAGGAAAGTCTTCGGGAATGTTATCGAATTGACTTTCTAAAACGTTTATCATACTTTGTTGACCTTCTTATATACTAATCAAACCTATTTTTCAAGACGTCACATATCCGTTGCTTGACCAAGTTCTCTAACTATTAATACTTCACCAATTTGTTCCTCCTCACGATTGACCATTTCTTCTATAACTTTATCATCCAATACGTCAACCCCATTGACTTCAACTCTCCCGTTCTTATAAGACGGAAAAAGAGAAAACGACGTCCAAATTTTGTCTCTTCATAGAGTCGGAATAACATGATTTGATTATTTGAATACAATTTTTTTTATTAGAATAGCGAAAAAAACGTATAGCTTTATAATTTTTTAAAGTATTTAAAAACAACTTTTTTAACTACTATACATCAAGTTGTTATGAATGCAAAACTAAATACCCAATGTTTATTAAATGTGATAATATGGCCTAGAGATTAATATAACAAGTAATTAAAATAGGGTGGATTGGCACATCATACTTGATGATTCATTATTAATTAAGAGTTAATTACATGGTTCGTCCCTATGGTTTGCACCATTTTCACCCGTCCTCCCTAATAGTTTTTTATTACACCACTGGTACCTAAGTTTGAAAATCGTTGCCTCCAGAGTCCCTAAAATGGACGTGACGTTAAACTGTCCGTTAAGTGCCCTCACGTGTGTCACACGTGAGGGGTAATTTCGTCTTTTTACCTATCATCTTCCCCATTGTTAATATTCATATCCAAGAATCCCAAAATCAAAACCCAAATTGAAACACTAAAACCCAGATCCAATTAAATAAAAACCCAAATTCAAAATCCAAATATCAAATCACAATTAAAACCCAAATTCAAATTAAACCTAGCGCAGAGCATAGATTTGGATTTTGAAAGAAAGCCGCAGAGCAGAGAATCGAAGCGATGAACGCGAAAATACCAAAGGTTTGTCATATGCTGAAAATTAATTTATCATGTTCCATAACTAAAATAATTTATCATGTTTCCTGTCTCTTGGATTTATACAAGGATTAGAAATACCAATGCGTTATAGTTAATTCGTTTTCGGTTGTTTTGTTTGGTCTTCTTTTCATAGATACATACATACAGATCATTCCAGTGGTGGTCGCCGGCAATGGCAATTCTTGAGAAAAATCACACCCCAAAAACCGAAAATGGAAAGTAAAAAAGAAAAAGGAACAAGGACAAGACCAACACCGGAGATGATTTGGCAGTGCCAGAATTTAATGAGACCGTCAAGGAGGAGATACCAGAATCACTGAAAAAAGAGAAAACGGCTGAAGAAGATGAAATAGAGATTGATGAAAACAAAGAAGAAGAAGAAGAAGATGCCGAGGAGGAAAAGGAGATTAAGACCAAGAAGAAGAAAAAAAAGAGTGGTGATGAATCCGGAAATATGAACACCGATTCTTTTACTTCTCTGCCCTTGTTTGAACAACCATGAAAGGCATTATGGATCTTAATTTTCAGTATATGACTCATGTAATTAAACTTTTACCTTTCGTTTTATCTACCAAATGTAATCACTCATTATACCATTACCTTTGACAAATTACTTGGGTTTTAATTGTGATTTAAGATTTGGATTTTGAATTTGGGTTTTAATTGTGATTTGAGATTTGGATTTTGAATGGGTTTTTATTTAATTGGATCTGGGTTTTAGTGTTTCAATTCGGGTTTTGATTTTGGGATTCTTGGATATGAATATTAACAATGGGGAAGATGATAGGTAAAAAGACGAAATTACCCCTCACGTGTGACACACGTGAGGGCACTTAACGGACAGTTTAACGTCACGTCCATTTTAGGGACTCTGGAGGCAACGATTTTCAAACTTAGGTACCAGTGGTGTAATAAAAAACTATTAGGGAGGACGGGTGAAAATGGTGCAAACCATAGGGACGAACCATGTAATTAACTCATTAATTAATAAATTTTGTTTGTAATATACAGGTAGTGGGAACCACGACTAGTTAAGGCGCGTGGGATTGTCAATTGATGGAGCGGCTGATCTTACAAACGTTCTCACACGGCCGACGGACCATACAATTTACGAAAAGGATACGTGATATTTAAAATAAGATAAAAAATCATTTCATAAATATTTATCTATCTCTAATTTTGTTGTAACGTTCGTGATCGCATACTATCCAAATGGATGTCACTGTGCCCCCAAATCACTAATATTGTCGTTCTAAAAAAAAAAAATACCTAATATTCTATATTTATGTATTTAAGTTAGAGATGATTGTGGTTAGGTTTCTAGATAATCCGAAAACTTTCGTTTTATTTTTAAGTTATTAACCAATCGATTTGATTCGTCTTGACTTTTATATTTAAAGGTTAAGTTTGATTTTCCAATTTTTAAGGGTTTAGATCGGTTCGATTTTAATAGAGTTTTTGATGTTTAGGTCAATTTAACTTGATAACTAGCATTTTATTTTCATTATTTTAAAATGTTTTCAATTTGAAGAAAACAAATATATTATTGAAAGAAATATAGCATATTAAGACTATGCGGAGTGGTTTTGGGTGGGTGATGATGATGTGGAGTGATAGAGGTGATTTGTAGGAAAGAGAGTGTGATTTTAGGAAAGAGAGTGTGATGATGTGAAGTGATAGAAAATGGGTTGAGTGGTGAGGGTGTGATGATATGGAGTGATAGAGATTATTTTGTAATTATTACTTTTTATTATTTTTTTTATATAAATGAAATTTAAAAAGTTGTATTTTTATTAAAAAAAAAAAAAACACACACTTCAATCTTTAGCGTTGTTTCCTCGGGGGCGGTAATACCAGACATGTTCGATCAAATCGGCTACCAGACTGTGATGGGTATCTTCGTCACGCATGTCACGTATGTTCTGTTGTTTCTCTTCAAAGGTAATCTGGGCTTCTGGTTCTGCGGCATTCTCATCATAAGCTTGACAATACGCGAGACCTTTGTCTTCCAAAATCATGTTATGAAGAATTATAGCAGCGTACATCGCGTTTCTAATTTTTTCTAAACTCCAAGCTCTTGCGGGGTTTTTAATTATATGCCACCTTTTTTTCAACACTCCAAATGCCCGTTCGATGTCCTTTCTTGAAGATTCCTGGGCTTTTTTAAAATGGTTACGCTTGTCGTTTAATTCGTCTCTTTCCCTGAAAGACTTTATTAACACCGGCCATTTTGGATAAATACCATCAACGAGGTAATACCCGTATTTGTAGGTTGTGTCGTTAACAATAAACGACTGATCGGGAGTTGTCCCATTCTCAATGTTGTTGAAAAGCGGTGACTGATCCAATACATTGATGTCATTATTCGCTCCAGCAACCCCAAAAAAGGCATGCCAAATCCGCAAATCAGTAGAGGCCGTAGCCTCTAACATAATGGAAGGGTGATTGTGATCACCCCTATGGTATTGACCAGCCCAAGCCACAGGACAATTTTCTCACTCCCAATGCATACAATCCAAACTGCCTTGCATACCGGGAAAATTGTGTTTTTCATCATGAACCGAAGTAATCTGTTGTATGTCACTCCAACTAGGACGGCGTAAATATCTCTTGCCGTATAAAGAAACTACACCTATTTAAGATATTATTAAATTTTAATTAAAAATAAGATTTAAAGTAAACTTATTAAAAAAATAAAGGTTAAAAATATACCTTCGCAAAAGTTGGCAAGGGATTCACGTGAAACTCTTTCGGACATTTTTAAATACTCGTCCCATATGTCACTGCAAGTGCCAAAAGCAAGTTGTCGTATGGCGGAGGTGCATTTCTGAATCGGTGTAAACCCAGCCCTTCCTCTAGCATCAAATTTTTGCCTAAAATAATCAAAATGGTTTTCAAAATCGTGGCATATCTTGAGAAATAGCTCCCTCCTCATTCGAAAACTACGGGTAAATTGTTCGTCGGTGTAGGTGCAACCCGGAGAAAAGTAAGATTCCATTAGTAGTGTTTGAGCTGCTTCACGGTTACGTTCTATTGCGGTTCTTGTGGTGATTGGTCTTTGGATTTGTTGTGATGCAAAGTTAGCAACGGCCATAAACGCTCCGGCTACAATTGCATCTTCATCCGAACTTGACATTTTATAAAACTTTGTGTGTATTTTTTGTGTGTTTTTTTGTATTTGTATATATATTTGTGTGTGTAGTTGTGTGTTTATATAGAATTTTTTTTTTTTAAAGACTCCACAACGGTCAAATGACCGTTGCAGCAAGAAAGAAGACCAACACGCCGTGAGCAGAAACACGCCATCGCCCAAAACGCCCTCCGATAACGCCCTATAACGCCCCACCGGAGCGGTGGGGGGGGGCGTTATTGACGATGATGTGGCGTTATAACGCCCGAATTTTGTTCCACTCCGCGTAGTCTAACAATATTTAAGAAGTTTTAACATGCGTAAAGCAATTGCATCTTGAAAATTTATAGGTGATTCATTCATATTATGAAACGATTATAATCAATATACAACTTTTTTATAAATGTTAAATTTCTAAACATAGCCCCACAAGGCCACAACTATGTTTATTAAAACTTTTACCGTAATTACGTATAAAATTTTATTTTTATGGTTTTTCTCTTAAGTAATCTCGTGGTTTGGTGTGGGATAAAACCGAAACCGAACCAAATGTTTTTTAATAAACCGAACCATTGGTTATTGTTTAGTTTGTTTTCTTTTATTCAATTATTTATGTTTTTTGGTTTCGATTCATTTTTTATGTGTTTCTGCTAATCCTTCTTCAATCGATCTAGTTTGTTTATACATTAGATGTTTTCCCACATGAAAGTTAAATACCAAATCTACATCAAAATTTGTTGATATATTGAATTGAATGAGAACTCAAGTCATGGCATGTCAAACATTATTATGTTAGATTAAGTACCAAAACATTTAGAATAACTTATTTATGTTGCAGTTACCAATAAATTAGTTATTAATTTGTTAACTAAAGTCTTAATTATTTTTCTTCATTTTTAATAAATTTATTTTTATTTTCATTTTCATTTTTAAAAGTAAGAATATCAATTTAGGTTAACATTCGCTTTAAAAATTAAAAGGGCTAAACATCTTAACCCGTAGTTAATTGTTCTCAGAAAAACTCCTCAAAGGTAGTAATTGAGGAAACACATTATATACAAAACTCAATATTAACATTTCAAAACTTCTTTTTAGCAAAAACTTGTGTTCTTCGGTTCTTCCTCACTCCGAAACATTTCCTTAACGATCGTTACTTGATCCGACATTATATTTAGCAAGGACGTAATATACATATAAAGCGATCAATTTATGTTTTAAAAAAACATCAACTTTAGATATTAATAAAAGAAAAGAAAAAAAACCAACGCAAATTACCCGGTAATCACTGCAAGGAGCTGTCCGATGATGACGTTCCACGTGACGAACACGTGTGTATGCTGCCTTGTCATTACTTTACATATTTTTCCAGAAAATAAAGTTCATTTTTATATATTTTTAAAGTCCAAACTCAAATAAAAAGCATTTTAGCCTAATTTTACCCCAAAAATATAAACTTTATGTAAATTAATATTTTTAAATAACATATTAAGTAATCAATTTATTTTAATAATGTCATTATTAAATAATAATGCTATTATTCATTTCTTTAAAGGTTCTTATTATCATTTTGAATAATAATAGGAAATAGACAACTAGTGCAATAACATCATTGGTATTTTTTTGTAAAAGGTGCTAAAGGTACATAAAACATGGAAAAGAGGGAGAGGATTACTTTAAATATTTTAATCCTTTTTTATTTATTAATAATGTTTACTTTAAAATTCTTTTTTGGTTAAAAAAGAACTATTATTAGAATAACACACATTTGCAAAAAACTAAGAATCAATAACCAGAATAATCAAATATCACTTACACTTTATAAAAATAATCATCTAATTTGCGACGGATTTCTCACGACACTTTATCGTCGCGAGAAGTATATAAAACAAAATCAGACCAATAAAAATCAGACACGTCGTCGCGAAAATGAATATTGACGCGAGAAATGAATAGGGTCGCGACAACGTGTCGAATTTTTATTGGTCTGATTACAATATGTGTACTTTCGCGACGAAAAAAATGTCTCGAGAAATCCGTCACGAATTAGGTGATTATTTGGTAATTTGCTCAAAAACTAATTCATTTGTGTTTCAAAACATTTTAATAACTATGATTATATGATAATTTGGCAATCTGGATTCTGTCTGGATGGTAAGGATTTTCTTTTTTATGATAGAGAAGTCTCGAGTTTGAGCCTCGTCTGAAGGTTTTATCTTGTGAATTAAGTAAGAATCCTGTAGCTTTTTCTCGTATGAGTTAAGTGAGATTTCTTCTTGTTAGGGTACGTGGGTTGCATACTGCCCAATTAGATGTCACTATGATCCCAAACCTCTATACTTGTCTTTCAGGAAAAAAAAATTATATAATAGTTTGGGTTATGTTTAACAGAAGTAGTTGTAGTTAGCCGAAGTTAGATATAAGGTTTTGTTTATGAGTTGTGGCCGAAGCTTTTTACTATATTATTAGTTTGAGCTTTGAAGGTTTAAACGAAAGTATTAAAGAAAGGTTAACTATGTAACGATTTCTTATAGTTTTTTGCCTTCTCTCATTCATTTTAGAATATTATTTCTTTTCAGTTACGTTTGGCCTAACATTTTATATTTTTAACATCATTATTAGAAAAACAGTTTGCTTAATAAAAAATAGTTTTGTCATTATGGTATAAAAGATTATGAAAACACGAATATATGCAGTTACCTAATAACGAAGGGGACGGTTTTGTATCATTATTACATAGGTAACCTTTTGAATTAAATATCATATGCACTTGTGGGGGTAAATGGAAAAAAGTATGTGATTAATTAGCCTGTCACAATTTAATTAATTAATCTAATCCACTTCAAGTAGCGTAAAAGTGACATTATGACTTGGGTGCACAACACTCATCAATGTTTTCCTAGCATCTTGTTTTAAGTAGTTAACAAAAGAACAAATGCAGTTTAGTCTGTTTGGAAGGAGATGTTGTCGCGTTCGTTTTCTGGATGTAGAGAAATGAGATTAGACGACACGCAGCGTTGATGGCCATATACCATTTGAGATCACAAATGTGCATATGTCAAAAGGAAATATAACGTTGTATAATGATTGTGGTTTCATCTACAAAAGTGACAAATGATATAATTTGTATCTTTGCCTAAAAGTTGATTATTAAAAGTTTGGTCTTAGGAGAACAAACAAATGACTCAAATATAATTAAATTGAATAGTATATATTTCTTTTATCTTTTTATTTTTTCAGATTTTGAGATTATAAACCACGGGATTAGTGTTCATAGCTACTTCATCCGGAATGTTTGTAGTAACCAATTTCTTTTATGAGGCATGTGTTGATGATTTATGTCACTAATATGATAAAGTGTAATGCAATTAATCTTGTTTAACCAATATAAACTTGATAAATATCGAACAAGTTCGAGAAAGTGTGGAGTGCACACTTATTCGAACTTATCTTGATTGTTTAGGGGCAAAACCCCTAAACGACAGAGGTTCGAGGGCAGCGCCCCCGATAGCGGGGTCCAGGGGGTGGCAACCCCTAGAGGGGTCCAAAAACTGCTATATGCAATTATCAAAACCCGTATTTGTTGGTTAATATGTTATTGGTATGGTCATCAAATTCATTCACACAAAAACTGATCATACATACGTTCAATTCTACTGAGTTTTATCCGACTGAAAATTTGGAGTATACCATCAAAATATTTTGATCTGAAAGTGAATCACGCTCTCAGTAATCCTAAACTCGAAACGCCAGTTACAACAATATGTTGAACTCGTTATCTCATTCTAAGATAACAATGAAGGCACCTTGTTGGATGTTATCTCTCCAACGAGTGAGTTTGTCTCAAAAGTGCAAGAGTGAACATTTTGGGCAAAATATGTTATTGTATTGTACGAGATGAGTGTTTAGAGATTATTGTCTAACATCCTTGACTAGATGAGTTCGTTATATGGCACCCCTTATGTGCGTTCGATGCTTGATTTGAAAATGGACAAATATTATTCGTATGACTTTCTTTTTGTTACTCATTTGTTTCTTCCCTTCCAGATTCATCCATATTCACATAGGAGAAGAAAACGTGCATACATCCTTTTTAAGTAAACATCATTGTTAGTTTTAGGAATGATTAAGAAAACTGAAAATTTGAATTGTAAAAAAAAGAAATATCCGAATTGAAACATTCCGAACCAAAACAAAAGCTAACGGTTACCAAAAAAACGAATTCAGCCATTTAAATTGTACGATTAAAAATAGATGCTTAAAGCAAAACTTGTGTAAAATTTAGGCCAAAATTGTATTTGTTTGTTAAAAAAAAAGTAAAGAAAATGAATAAAATATTGCTTTTTAAGTCTAATTTCTATAAGATTAAAAAAACTGAATCGAACTTAAATCTGAAAACCGAATTAAAATAATTCGATGTAAACCACCGAACGGTTCCTAAGTTATAAAAACCAAAATATTTTGTCTAATTTCGGTTTGATACAAAACCAACCCAAACATAATCATACTCACTTAGTTTGTTACTAGCTAACTTACTATTAAGTATCAAATAAGTCGGTTAGAGAGTTAGAGGTTTTGGCTCGGCTCGTTTAAGTTTTACAGATTTTAAACTCATTTCGAGCCTTATATGTAAAGCTCGAACTCAGTTCATGAGACATATATAATTGGCTTCTCTATATATTAACTTGTAAATATATTATTTTATTTATATAAACAAAATCTTGTTTAAGTTCGTTCAGGTTTGGGAGCTCAATATACGCAAGCTCGAATTCATGCTCGTTTAATAAACGAGCTCGGTTCAATTCGACTCGAATCGAGGTTTTCACGAGTCAAGCTCGACCCATTTACACCATAGGTACTTAAAATATGAAACCTACAATAGTAAAAGGGTATTATTTGTCTATCTTTTCAAACACCGAAGGAATGATTCCATTGCACACAGCACACATAGTAAATCACGAAATCGTAAATCCCATATGAGTTGACTCCGATCAGAGGTAAAATTGAATAAATTTCAGTTGATTACAGTCTGTGTTAGGGTTTAGTATTTATTGTGATCCAGTTGATTTGATTGAATAATTGTGTGGTAATTAGGGTTTAGTGATTGAGAATGGTGTTGGTATTAGCAATCGGAGATTTACATATTCCGCATAGAGCACCTGATCTACCTGCCAAGTTCAAATCTATGCTTGTTCCTGGCAAGATTCAACATATTATTTGCACCGGTAATCTCTGTATCAAAGTAAGTCATCAAATGTGATTTCTTATCTTTGAATCTCAATGATCTACTTGCTGCTTATATCTACTTTATAATTTACTTTATTTACATAAGCTTGTTACAATAGAATTATTGATATGCCAGTATAAAGGGATTATAACGGAATACATGAACAACGATTTCTATCACTACTACGGTGTGATGTAGAGAACAGGGTAAGGAGTTGCCACATGACATGTTTTGACAAAGAAAAATAACGTTGCGTTGCTTGCCCCACTGTTATTCACTTCATTAGTCGTTAAACTTAATATGTTAAAAAACCTTTTTATATAAACGGAATAAGATTGTGGTTTTGGCAAAACGCTGAGACATAACCTTACAGTAAACGGGACTTTAACTTACCGCCCAGTGTAATGTTCTGGTTTATAAATTGATTTGAATATCGGTCAAGCTTCTGATCACACACACTTCTCTGGTTTACATGACTCCGTAAACAGGAAGTTCATGATTATTTGAAGAGCCTATGCCCAAGTTTGCATATTACTCGTGGTGAATACGATGAAGATTCTCGTTATCCAGAGACCAAAGTAATTACTATCGGCCAATTCAAGCTAGGATTGTGTCATGGTCACCAGGTTAGTCACATAACCTTGAGTTACTGATATTATAACTGTCAAAACATTGGATCTATAATATTATACTGTATTTAGGTTGTTCCATGGGGGGATTTGGATTCGTTAGCGATGCTACAAAGACAGTTGGATGTTGACATTCTTGTTAGCGGTCATACTCATCAGTTTAAGGCTTACAAACACGAGGCTGGTGTTGTCATTAACCCTGGTTCAGCTACTGGTGCCTACAGCAGTATCACATACGATGTTAACCCAAGTTTTGTTCTCATGGACATTGACGGTTTACGTGTTGTTGTGTATGTTTATGAACTCATTGATGGAGAGGTTAAAGTCGACAAGATTGATTTCAAGAAAACATCCACACCCGCTATATAAAATCAGTTATCCGTCCTTTTGCTGCTAAGCTAACTCTCTTCTAGGCTTCCTTTCTTTTAAGATTTTCTCAACCTTATTTTCATTTCGTGTATGTGATCTATTTTCTTTTGTAAGGAAGTTATAAGTTTGAAATGATTAAACCCAGTCAGATTTGGATATTGTTTGTTAGTTTTTATTCGGTGGTGTGTTCATGTAATAATATTTGGATGTTTTGGTCGGTGTTAGTATGAAATCCCCAAATTTACTAGTATGATTCTCAGACGTTTATTTTATGATTCCGCAAGCCTCTTTAGGAATTAGTTATGTCCGATGCATGCATTTTGTTGACTCTTTCTGTACTGTTTGGCATGTTCTTCGGTATTCTTTAGAAATAGGTGTTAGTTTTTCTCTTATTTAGTTCACTAAGAGGTTGCCTTTTTCGATAAGCAAACTTGTTAGCCGTACTAGTCCAAATGTAGAATTCAGATCTCAATTATGGAAAGGTATCTCTTTGAGCTTCTGACAGCGAACGAGAAACCTGTAACTTGTCACATGTATAAGTCAGACCCACTAGCAAAACATAGAAGTGTGTCCTCTAAATTTTTTTTTTTTTTGACGAAAACAAGATAAAACTACAGAACTGGATTCCGCACCCCACATGTGAAGAAATATCCACTGTTGGGAGTCGTATGTGTTACTGCGATGGATCATCATACTATGTTGTTCCACACCAAGAAGTTCCAAGAACTCATTCCAAACATAAACATAGACCGATCTTCAGTTAAAAGCACATATACACAATGAAATAAATGCACTTATAAAAAAAGTAAACCCCATTGTATACCCAAGTGTAGTAAAACAACCCAAACTCGCATCGCTTTTGTCAATATACCTCACTTGTGGATTCTTTCTACCAAAGTTTGTGTTGTGGACAGCAACTACACGCTGACCACGATATAAGTATATGCCAGTTAGTGTGTAACATGTCTTGCCTAACTATAATTCAGTCCTTGTTTTTCACCGCGCTAATATGGTTTTTAAGTGATTTGGGATACTTCATTTGAAAGCAGTTTGGGTCATTTTTACCGTATTGAGATGTTTCTGTCTTTACTTAAATGTTTGTTAAAGCTAAAAATACAGTTTAAGTTTAATACACACAGGCTGCAAGCAAATTGTGGGGGGCAGCTTTGACACGTAGCTCAGCATGTTTCGGAGATGGACGGATGTTCTCTTTAGCGGGGCGTTGAGTCACTTCGGAGTATAAGTTCAGAATTGTGTTGGCGGGTCAACATAGTAAGTACTCAACAGTTTAGTAATTCAGCCAGAAGTCGAAGTAACTTCTGACTCGGTTAACCAGGGTGACTATGTTATTGAAACAAATGCCCCCAATTTCACAGCCTTGAATATCGAGATGAACCAACTTAGCAATAGCATCCCAACCATGAAAATAGGGGGTTTGACCTTTTAGTTATTTGACACACGGTGGCATGATATGTTAACCGTAGTGATCAATAGTACACTCGAACCTATTCCAGTATATGTTGAAATGACAACTGTAACGACGCTTTTAGTTTTTTGTAAAGATCGAACAAATTAAACATGTAAAAAGAAGTTATGTATCTTAAGCATCCACAAATAGGAGAAACACATTAACATCATGAAAACAAACTTTGGGTCCATAACTATACATTAACTACTATAACACACCCCCGGAAACAAAAGTAAATGATCAAACCGGTGACAACAAACATATGTTATTTCTTAATGCCTAATAAAATAGCACAACACAATAACAACGATACCGAAGCTGCAACAGATAGTCTCATCTTGCCTCACCTCCTCCACCCTGTCTGGATTACTTTTTCTAAAACAAGGCACATAAAATCATTTAATTAATCAAAAAAAAAAAAAAAAAAAAAAAAAAAAAAAAAAAAAGAAAAAAGAAAAAAAGGAAATCATATCAAATAACTCTTGCTTACCATCTCTAGGGGATATCTGAGACTTGTTAGGTTTACTAGCTCCTTTGCCATTGCTGCCTTGTAAAGGCTTTTGAACACGTGGTGACGGTAGAGATTGTCGCCTGCTGGAACCATTCCCGTTATCAGCCACTTCTTCTGCCGCCTTTGCTGCCGCTTGTGCTCTAAGTTTCGCTTTTGCTGATTCAGTGGCTGCCATGTAACTTGGTACCGTGGGTGTGTTTGGCAATACACTTTCATGGTGTTCTTGTTTTGCTGACAAAGACTTTCTCCTTCTAGCTTTCGGATTTTCCTTCCCATTTACCTCCACATTTACGGGTGGTTCATTTTCAACCTTATCATCGGTTTCTAAGGATGGTGTCTCGATGGGAGGATGATCATCTTGAACAAGCGGTTCTTCTGGTTCAGCATCCGGCTCAGGTTCAGGCTCGGGCTGTTTAAGGCTCTCAAAGGTTGAACCATTTATTTTCTCAGAACCATGATTAATTCCGTTCTCAGATATCTCTTTATTCAAACCAGGAGAAGGCTCTTTAGTCTCGGTTTCTGACTTTTCTGGAGCAACAGATGTGGATACTGATATTTTTCGTAGATTACGTTTGACCTTTTCAAGTTCATTAATAGATTGCTCTTGTCCAGAGTCTGGTAGGTGGTTGACTTTTCTCACAGTACGTTTAGATTTTTCGTTTTCAGCTGAATTGGACAGACTATTGTCACTATTTGCTGCAGGAATTCTGCGAACAGTTCTCTTTGGCCTCCCGGTTTCGGTTTCTTCACTTTGTAATTTAGTTGGCTTTCTTTTAGGCTTGATATTAAGGGTCTTTCTCGATTGTGGTAGTGGTGCCCAGAAGTGGGAACTTGACCATCGACCAAGCCAGTTTCTCACTGAATTTGGTTCAACCGATTCATACTGGATGCTTAAGGGTGTGGTAGTGTGAGATGAACCTACGAGCTAAAATAAAAAATAATGCATCAGCCAACTACTTAAAGTGCAGATATATAAGAATGACAGGTTTTAAGATAACATAAACATGTGAAAGTACCTTAATAGCAAACACATTTGTTGATAGGTTCTCTACCCGGAGAGATGTTCCAAGCAAATCAGACGATTTCTTATCCTAATGAAACAAACACGAAAAAAGAAAAAAAAAATTAATAGCGCTTTTAAAAGGATGAGCCATTTTTAAAGTTAACATCGACTAGTTAAGATAAAATATGTGGCCGAGAAGAGCGGTAAGAGGAATTACCACTAATTCTTGTGGAGTGTACTTTTGAACCATTTGACCATCAGAAAGTCTGACCTTTCGGCCACGAACCAACGCCTGGAACTCAACGATTGCACGCATGCACTTCAAAGTAGCAACAGCCTGTCTCCTAACTAAGTGACCACGGACTAGTGCTTGAAGCCTTATGATTCCCCTGAGGGCCCAAAATGCTCTTCGTGCCTTTACATATACTTAACTAATGTTAGTGTAGGAACGACAGCAATAATGCAAGCTGTAAGTGATAAATAAACTAAATAATGCCAAACACAATATTAAGACACGGAATCACTGATTAAACCAAGTCATTTCCATCCTAAAACTATTGCATTACAAAAGTGAAATAGAAAATTATAGCTAAAATTCACAATTACTATTTAAATCATGTTGAAGTGAAGGGATGTTAATTCTAAAGCTTGATTCACAAACTATAGAATCATTTCTTGTCAGATCGCGCTCGTAGTGTAGGTACATATTCAAAGTAAACTTCATTATCAAAAACATAGAATTTCATCTTAGTCGATCAAAAGGTTCATGCAGAGGAATTTTCCGTCCATCTGAAAGACAGAAACAATATATCCTTATTTTATGCAAAGCTGCCTCAAACCATGGGAAAACTTATACCCACTATTAATTTGGCTTGGAAAGCACAAAAAAGGGCAATTAGAAAATTGCATACGATATGAAGACGATGTTAGAGAAAATTACGATGACACTTAATCATTCCCACATGTTCCCAAAGGTAGCTGCTACGTTATATCATCACTCAGTGTATAATGAACTCGATTTCAAATAGAGTCATTAGAAAATGATATACACCTGCTAACAATTTAAGGCTTAAACGTAATTTTGCAGCAAGCAAAAAGGAAAAGAAACGTGTGACAAATGCATTAAATTAAGCTCAATAATATTACCAAGTAGCCCCTGAAAGCAGCCTGTGCCTTTGTAGCGGCTTGCTCCAGCTTGACTAACTCCTCGTCATTTGCAACATTAAACTCCATGGGACTTCTTAGATCTTCAGATGTATCAGGTCTTAAGTTGGCACTGGAACTCTTCTCCAACTCTGTACCCTCTCCACTTGAAATGGTAGCAGGGGGGACTGGGCTAGAGATAACCATTGAATCCACACCGAAATCCTTTGTTTCCGCCTTACCAGTGATGGAAGTCTTCATTTCTGGGGTAGCATCCTTTAAGAAATAACACGACATCAGGATAAAATCATTACTTACTTTATCAATCGCAATATAGAAATAGTTCTCTTCTTAATTTACATGCATAAAAAGCTTTTTCTTACTTTTGAAAGATTAGATTTGGATGGCTTCTTCCCAAAAAGCACAGTCTTGATCCACTTTCCAGGAGACTTCCCCATTATTGACGGATAGTCGCTGCTGGTAACGGTTCACACCTTCAGATTCTCTGCATGATTTTCAAAATCAAATCTCAATAAAGCTAAAAACAATGAAACAAGAGACGCAAGTAAAAAAACAAAGATAACACATTCCTACATACACTAACTTCAAAGTAAACTGTAATCATCACACACGTTCATCGTTCAAATTTCAATTAACATCACTATATACGAATAACATTATCAATCAATGACTTGCTAAATTATACTAAATTTCAATATAACGGATAACGAGACCGAATTGAACTAATCATTTCTCCTCTCCATATCACACCGCCAACAACCGAAGAAGGAATCCAATCATTTCCAGTACCTACTAGATCTAAATTCGAAAAAACAGTTTCAAGTTCTAATCACTAAAAAATATAATCAATTAACTTAAATTCAACAAATGTCTCAAAATTAAACTAAGATCTGCATCGAAATCGAACTTAATTATCGAAAAACCTACATTAAGTTGCTTCATCTATAATTAACTACAAATTAACAAAATGTATCGAAAAATAACCGAGATCTGTATCAAATTAAGTTTAATTATGTTAAAAATAGTACATTAAGTTGATTCAGATCTGGAAATGTACCTGAAATGGTAATTGAAACCCTAAGTTGAAAAAAACCTGCAAATTAACTGTAAATTGAAAGTGAGAAATAGAAATAGAGATGAGATAATTGAAAAATGGAGACGGTACCTTGAATTTGATGTCATGCGGTTGAGGAACATGGACCCCTCCTCTACTCTCTGCTTTGCTTTCTATCTCTCTACTTTCTCTCACTGTCTATATATATATATATTATATATATTATCTGTATCTATATCTGTATGTATATGTTTGTATATATTCAGCTTCACTCACAGTCTTTTACTTAAATAAAGGTCACAGGAACAAAGTTTTGTTCTCTTTAAATATTATTCTATTAATCTTTTACTCCTTCTCTATTAAAATTATTGTCTCTAAACAAAACATACACGGTTTAACAAAAGTATTATTATTGCATTATTACTACTTTTCTTTTCTATATTCTACAAAATAACAGTTTTATCTTTAACTAATTAATTAAGGTTTTTTATAAATTTTGTAACAATAATTTCAAATAAGGGTAATATAATAAACTTAATCAAGCTTATATTTAGACAATAAATTTGGAATATCCAAAAAAGGAATTGTAGACTAATAATATGGGACGTAGGGGGTAATATTTTTAAATAGTGTTCAGGCTATTCATGCGTGTTTTTGACTTAGATATATGTACGTGGCTAGATTGGAGTATATATATGTGGTCATTTATAGATGTTTACTTAAAAGATATCATGACGTTTTATCACTAGGCCAGCAGTAGGTCACATTGATAATGGTTTTTAGAATAACTTTAATTTACTTAGTATTATTGTAACTTGTTACACAAGATTTTGACTAAATTTTGAATCTATTTCTTTGTTTATGTATTTTCTTTAAATGTTTGGTAATTGGTAGGTAAAATACTAATTTTGATTGTTAATCTATTGTAATCTATACAATAATCATGATTAGGTGGTTGATGTTAATGGATATAGTTGATGTTGAAGTGATTAGTTTGCAAGGGATTGAACTTTGCTACGCGTAAATGGTTTTTTGATTTAGTGATTTGGTTTATAGAGAGATTTGTTTGTTCCGTTTATGTGTAGATGAATGATAATCGAAGATTCGTTAATAGAGAGATTTACTTGTTCGGTTTATGTGTATATATGAATGATAATTCGGTCTTGAATGGACTTGAGCTAAGTTTATCTTTAATAAGTCATAAATATAATATTTTTTAAGTTTTCACGCTTTGCTTACAATTTCATTCAAATTATGTTTTTCAATGCTTTAAACTCACAACTCGCCCACACTTTCATAGAGTTACAATCGCATACCTAGATGAGCATATAAGCAACCCCTTTACTCGTGGACTCGTACTTGTCACATTGTGCTTGTATCATAGCCCCAACCCGGTCCCTATTTTGGTAGCGTTAGAGTTTGTGTATAACACTCACCTCGTTTTTCCATAGTAAATATCGTAGTCATATCTCTTGTTTACCTCGTGTCCTTGTATGTAGTGCCACGGGAACATAGTTACTTGAATCCTTTATCAATCGCAAAGGAACCAATATCTTAATATGATCTCAATGTAATGCCTATGAAATTATTTGGGTTGTTTTAAATCATAAAAACGATATATAAATGCAATTAAGTTAAAATTTTATATTTCATCTGAATTGCCAATATGGGTGTCATATATCAAAAGTTTTATGTATGCAAATTACAAAGGTGTCGGTTATCCAAATGATTGATACATATTTAGTGCATTTAACCATGGATAGTGTAATAATTGCGAACTTTTTCTATGATAAAGATGTTTTATTTTATATAATAATAATTTGTTATATACTGTATTTGTTTAATATGCAGACAGATCGGGGTTGTTTGTTTTAGTTTATAAAGTGAGTTTATGAGTTTATTAGTTTATGTAGAAGAGATAAGCTCATTTTAGGTAGAATTATAAGCTTATATAAAGGGTTTTTCATAAGCTATTTTTGTGTGGCTTATGGGCTTATCAAACATTTTTGTCTTGTCATAAGCTAATAAGCTCATAAGCTACTCCAACACTTCATAAAAATTTAAAAACTTATATTTTATAAGCCATAACCTACTTATAAATCATAATCATAAGTCCAAAAAATAAGCTTACATACCCCTGAATGCATATTTATTAAACTTAAAATTTTCTTTTTAAAATTATAAAACTTGGAATGATCCTACATTCACACATTATTTTATTGTTCATCCCATGTTTATATATTTTAAAAAGATTTGATAGATATATTTAAGTAGTAGTTTAAAAGATATAGTATGAGTGGGAGACTGGTGGGTACATGATTATTTAAAAAATGAAAAAAAAAACGACAGCTACATTAATAGAAGAGGTTATTGGGTCACTCTCATTTGCCCATTGATTTCTCTTAATAAGACATTTAATACCTTTTTCCCTACCAAAATAAATAATAAGCACCCATATGTAGAAAATTTCTTATATAATATGTATATTAAATAAAAGAAAAAAAAAAAAAAAAAAAAAAAAAAAAAAAAAACAGAACAATTTAGGATTTCAATTGCAAGCGTGTTGCGCTGAACTCAAGCTTGATAGTGCTTAAGTCGATGATCTTAACCTAAGCATAAGTTTGACTCGATATTTCAAAAAAAAAAAAAATATACAGTAGGCTCAAGTTCGGCGCTTAAATGTTTTGACAGTTTTTTGGCGCTTGATTAATCCCAATCAGGGACTCCTTGAACAGACATGAGTTGCTGCATAAAAAGTTCAATTAGTTTACATTCCTAGGTCATATAACAAATGTATATTTGAAACCTTGTGAATAATGTATATAGAGGGAGATAGTCTGTCTACAAAACTGCTCTCGTAGCTGCATGTTCCCGTTTTTTATAACATTATTGTACTTTTTGAAACAATCGTTTTATATGATTACTTGTGTAAGCAGCTTATCGTCATTCGTTTACAAAACGAACATGACTGCCCTCAAGGCCTTGAGCAGATACGACATTTTTGGGCAAAAAAAATATCGTTCGTCAACTACAAAGTTGCTTTCACGATTAGTGCGAAAACACTTCTCATAAGCAATCATATATAAGAAGATAAATAAATATTTTTGGAACCAAAGCTTTTCTTAAGGCTTATATAATATGAGAAATTATGTATACAAGAGTCTAATACACAAAGCAGAAGATGAAACAGACAAGACGTCTACAAATTGTTGATATATGGCATAACCTCAAACAAACATAGTTTCCCCGACACACATTATTACTGTATTAATAGTTCTTGAAACATAGATACTAGAGATACAAACCACCTTACCAACCGAGCACCATCCAACATATGCATTATTATTAGTCGGCTGTCCAGCTTTGCTCAACCACTTCTCGCACTTTTCTGTTATACTCACGCTTATTCTCACTAAACAATCGAGCTGCTTCAGAGTTGGCTGGTGAGTTTGGGTTCGGATCACAGAGCAATGACTATAACAATACAATGCAAAAAGCGTATTACAAAAAATTCAAAGAAAAGTATGCAAAAGCGTATTAAATAGAAGTATTTGAAGTATACAAGCTACTTGATAAATAAGGAATTTAAAAGTGAGTCATAATGAGTATACATATACAAAAAAGGAGAAACCACAAATTAGTAAAGAGATAAAACAATATAAGAAGTAAAGTGAATAGTTAATGCAACACGTTTACTGGAATTCATTCATTTATAGCTCATCGGCGTTTACGGAAAAGCAATCACTAGACTACCATCCCACCTCGCATCTTTGCTTAAAACTTTTTATAGATGTTTATGTATTCTGCTTCTTCCTATTGTCTTTACAAGATCTAGGAGATTAGTAATGTGTGAACATAGCAGGCTGAAAGAGATCTACGAATAATAAGCTGGTTTTCTTCCCATATTTGCACAGAGAGGGAGTAGTAAATGTACTGTGATTTGTTTTTTTTTCATTTCCTAAAGTTTCTTATTCTCTTTAGCTCACGAGACCATGAAGAATTATGGGGTAGATATAAAGTTCATAAAGCTTATAGATATTAGGTTCTTTTATTTGTTCGCACAGAAGGTGAGACCTAAATGATTCACCTAAAACCTATTTAACTTTTCTAAAGAAAAATTAATGCAAGACAGAATTTTGATTTTCTTATTTAAAATCTAATAAAAACCAAATTTTATTGACATATTTTAACAAATGCAAACGCTAGAAACCAACCAACCCTACCAAATATTACAATCTTTTCTAATAAACATGCAGAAACAAATACTAAAACGGTTAGTAAAAGAGCTAATATCACACCTGAATTGACGTCAAAATAGCAGCAACGTCATAAATAGGACTCCATTGATTTTGAAGGATGTCCAAGCATATACTTCCATCCGCATAAACTGGCACATAGCAAAAAACTCATGCATTAGAAAAACGTTGTAAACCACAAAAAACGGTTTCAGAACTCTTTGAGAGAATTAAAAGAACCCACATTCATGTCAATGATCGCTCAAAAACCAAGTCCATCCCCCGGAAAATAAAACAATTTTTTTTAATCAATTTGATGATGACCACTTACTGTTTGGATGAAACATGCGAGAAATGAAACGCACTGTTGGTGGCTTATTTGGGTAATCTTCTGAAAACTGAAGAGTCAGCTTAAACGTACCTGAGATTTACAGACATATGTTGTCAAGTGATACTATAATGTAACATATCAACATGGTAAATTGAACAGAATTCAGAAGAGATAAAAACCATAAATTAAAACACCAGAACAACAAAAAATCAAATCAAAGATGACAAAAAGCAATGAAGAGCGACGTTTCCGATACAAATAAGTGAATAACTTAAGTCACATTTAGGACAGAAATGAAAATGGAAGAATAACTGGTTAGCATATATAGAGAAAACTAATATAAATGATGAAAAACTATCATAGTAAACTACTAAATGATTTATTTTTATTTGAAGCCTACACGTTGAACTTGTAACGAATGAAGACTAGATTTGCTTTCATGTGGCGTATAAGACACGAAAGATAGGATATGAGGTAGGAAGCCGTTAAGAATAAATCACTTCCAAACACTCCATAAGCAGACGGACTTATGCGCCTATGCCCTTGACGTATAAAGAAACTAATCAAAAACATTTTTGACTCCGTTATTACTAAAAGTCAATAAGCATTCATTTATTTTCTCCATTTGTACTACGTTTCCTAGTTTACACGTGGTGTTCCTTCCATACTTAATGTCAATATTTTCACATGCGTATGCATACTTACACAAATACGACTATCAATTAGTTTCTCATTCTGAGCATATAATTAAACACTAAACCATGTAAAGCATCTCGCTTACCTCCATCCCAAGGAGTGTCGTCCGGACTGCAACACAAACAAAAAAAATTATCAGTAACAAAACAATTGGTTGAAATCGTTACATCTAAAGCAAAAACATCATCCAAAACTACTAAATTACGATCAACAAACAGTACTTCTCAATTTAACGTACCCGAATATAACAGCATTCCAAAGCATAATATTATTATCATAAGGTGCGCCACTAATTCCAGCAGGAGGATCTTGTTGCAACCTCTTAAAATCTCTCATTAACCTCTTCCGTGCCGGCGTCGACATCGTTAGCAACTGTTCACAACCTAAAATCCCTAATTAAACAAACAATTAAACACAATTCAGTTAAGTAAACCCTAGATCTATCAAATTAAATCAATTCACAACTAAAAAACGATCGGAAACAAACAATTGAACATGCTATACGTATACTTAATTTAAGATAGATACCTAGGGTTTCGGTAATTGAGTGAATATTATGAACGTAATTACATAAAAATAAATTAGATAGATTAATTGTTGTTACCTTGGATATAGTTGATCGGAAGGTGGTGGTGGACCGGTGGTGTGGTGTGGTGTGGTGGCAGTGAGCCGGTTGTCTCAGAAGGAAGGGTTTCAACAACGCGTCATATGAAAGCTGCTGGAAATATCTCCAAATTTATACATTCAATTATTTATATGAAATCTATTTTTACTAACCTTTACAAATGTATATAATAATAATAATAATAATAATGATAATAATAATAATAATAACTTTTACAGATTAAATAGATGATATTTTCTGCGTTCCGTTTTAAATTTGACCTTTTTTCTCAACTTTGATCTTAAATAACTTAAAAATCGAAGTCAATCATATATTTTGCATCAAGTATCATATTACACAAAAAAAGATATTTAAGATTAAGGTTGAGAAAAAAAGTTGGTCAAATTTAAAACATAGACATTTACAGTGAGACGGAGGGAGTACAAAAGTACGGATATATAGGAACATATAAGATAATGATTTTTGAAAATTGAATTGAATATATAAAATGCTCGTTTAAAGTAAAACATATGTAATAGATTTCACTTCACTTTGCAAAACGTTACTTGTTGTCACTTAATGATGTAAACACAATGAAGGAATTATGTTACAACACTTGATTTTAAGTACAAATCTTGAATATCACATTAGCTGTTTCTTCAGTTAACTGAAAAATCATGTGTTCATTTTGATACACATGAAAACCCTCCTCCTCCCACATGCGATGGTTTTCATCCACATTGAGAAAAAAAGTTGTGTTTGTGACAAATGAACGTATTTGATTTTGATTTTCTAGGTTGTTTGGGAATGTTATATTTTGATTTAAGAACTATTAGTCATAATTAAATAGACAGGTTTGATTCAAAGATATCGAAGAATTCAAACAATTAGTTGATATAGTATAACTATTTGTGTTTAATAAACCCATAGGAAGCAGGTGAGTTGGAATCAGGAGAATCAACTGCGAAGTATATGTCACTCTGTTATCTGCATTAGAGTGTTTTAGAGGCGTGAGAAGAAACGAAGATGATCGGATGTGAACTAATTGTTAACTGCGTGGTGAAGAGTGAACTAATTGTTATCTGCGTGAGAAGAAACGAAGATGAAAGTCACAAAATGTAGGACATGCATACTTTAATAAAATGATTCTCTACATGATCTTGATGTAATTTTTTAAACTTTTATAATCTTCTTCCTTTTTTAAATGTCTGCGTTTATTTTAAATTGGCAAAAATTGGACAAATTTTTACGTGTAAAAGCAAAACGACCCATTTTACATGGGATCTTTTTGTCTAAAATTATTGTTTTTCTTATAATTTGTAGTGCAATTTTGCATTTTTACAACAACGATTCGGGCCTTCACAATCTTATTGATATATTTTCAAGGCAATGCATGCTTTACTGGAATTGATAATCCTTACGAATCACCATTCAGCTGCATTAGTTAGTTCTTATAAGATACTTTATGCTATCGACCACATACTTAAGCAGATAAAGTTAGTTCTAACCCATAGTCTTATGTGTCTCCTTAAAGTTGTTAGGCTCTCATTTGGTGCTATAATTGTTCTTCTAGAGCATTTGTGACACCCAAGAACTGGTGCAAATGAATCTGAATATTGAAGACTAGGCATGGAATCGATTGGAGGGACTTGTAATTTTGAAGCAGTTGATATTAACTTTGAAATGTGGTTCCTTTGCAATTTTCAAACGATGTAATTACCAAGTCTTTTGAAGAGCCTAATGTTATGTTTAAAACAAAGGTCCTATGTAATTTTCGAGCGTTATCTAAATCTAGCTTGCAATGTGGCAATTAAAACCTTGTTTGATTTCAAATATTCAAGTATTTTTCAACTTTTTTGTATTGCTATAATGTACATAACACGTTTAGAAGTTAGATAACTAATATTGTGTTGACATGCTTATAGATTATAGTTGGCGGCTTATTCGGGGAGTTTTTCTTCGTTATCCAGATCTCGAATCATTGGAATTCGCTTTGCTTTTTGCAAACTTCTGTAACTTCTCTTCTATATTTCTACATAGTTAATTGGATGTTGAAGTTAAACATGATTACTGCTTGAGACCAACACCTCTATAAATATGAGATGTTCTGCTTTGGGTTTCTTTTGTGATACATGTCTCGTTTTTATGAGAATAATATAATAAATAAAAACTATTAAGACACTAGGAATTACAACGACAATAAAAGATATTTCCGACCAAGCGATCTAAAACTACATAACTATGAAAATCCAATAATCAAATAAGAAATCCTCATCATCCAAGCACAACATACATATACAACCACTTAAGATAAATTACACAGTGGTAAAAGCGAAAAGTGGTGAAAAATCAACCGTGAACCTTACAGCTAAAACATAAGTCGTCGCAACTTCAAACCAAACAATCTTGGTCGCATAATCAGATTGAGTTGTGGCACGATGATATGAAAATAAGGTTGACAGAGAAAGTGCCATCAGTAGAAATCAAAACCTCTCACAACCTCGATGAATATCTAACAAAGACAACCTTAACTTGGAATATTCTCAATAGCAATCATGTCTATAACAGATAAACATATACTTTCAGCACCAAAGTTATTCTATAAGAACAATATACTACGGGAAATTATGTATATAAAAGTCTAATACGGAACGGAACGAAACTGAAAGGGTAATATAAGAAAAAGCAATCCCTACATATCGTTGATATATGGCATATGGCATGACCTTCAAACAAACATAGTTTCCACAGCACACATTATTACTGTATTAATAGTTCTTGAAACATAATATTACAGAGATACACCACCTAGCCAACCGAGCACCATCCAGCTTATGCACTATTATTAGTCAGCTGTCCAGCTTTGCTCAACCACCTCTCGCACTTTTCTGTTATACTCACGCTTGTTCTCACTAAACAATCGTGCTGCTTCTGAGTTGGCTGGTGAGTTTGGGTTCGGATCACAGAGCAATGACTGCAATGTAAGAAAGCAAATCAGAATTACTTCCACAAAGATTGCAAAGAAAATATTGAACATTCGTATATTAAAAAGCTTATTACTTGTCAATCTAAGTGGATTATGAATAGAGAGAGCGAGAGAAAGAATTTATAGTGGCCGTGCTTTTTGATAAATAAGGAATTTAGTAAAGAAGTCACAATGAGTTTATGTACAAAAAAGGGAGAAACCACAAATAGGAAAAAGGGATAAAACAATTTAAGAAGCAAATTGAATAGTTATAGTAACGGCTCGTGAATTAGAGTTCATTTATGGCTAAGTGACAGTTTAATGAAATGACTCGCAATCAAAACAATTGCGAACAGACCAACTCGTGTCATTAATTAAAACTTTTTACACAAATTTACACAATTTGCTACATCCTGTTGTCTTTACAAGATCTAGGAGCAAAAAAGTTTAAAAGACATCGACGAGTAATAAGATGATTTTCCTCCGTGCTCGAACAAACAGGTAGTAGTTTAATCGTATTTAAATTTTCGTTCTTCCATTTCAATGTGATTATTAATAATTTTCTTGTCAAAATTGAACCGTTTATTTATTTTCCGTACATCACAAGACCATAAAAATATAGGGTGGTACATAGCATTCATGAAGCTTAGCCATTAGGATTTTTTATTTTATTTAGACATTAGGTGAGACCTAAATGATTTGTCTAAAACCTTTTTAATTTCTCCATAAAAGTGTTTTTGCGAGAAAAAAGCTTGATTTTGCTATTTAAAATCTGATAAAAAGCAACAAACTTTGACCAACTTTAAATCATTTGAAACAAACCGCCCAAGCCAACTAACCCTACTAAATTATTACAAACATTTTATAAACATGCAGGAACGTATGTCAAAAGTGTAAGAAGTTAAACTTATCAGATTATGTTAAAGCTAAATATCACACCTGAATCGATGTCAGAATAGCAGCAACATCGTAAATAGGGCTCCACTGATTTTGAAGAATGTCCAAGCATATGCTTCCATCTGCATAAACTGGTACATACCACAAATATCATGAAAACAAGGCATCATGAATCATAATACGAAGAATAAAAACACTGCATTAATAAACCACGTAATACTTTTAGTCGTCTTTGAGCGCCTTAAAACAACCCACATTCATATTATTGATCACGGTTAATAGTATATAAAAGCTTCATCGAGTTTGTGTAATGACTATAAATTGAGATGTGGATCATATACTATTGTATTCTGTATTTGAAGTTATCTTTTTGTCATGTGTGCAGACAGTTTGTGTCTGGCAAGGGTCTGAAAACGGAAATTATGATTTTAGGCATCTCTTAAAGGATCATGCTGCTAAGGTAACTATGTCGTCAACATATGTTTACATCACTTGTTATTTTCTCTTCCCGTACTTATACTCAATTTTTTCACAACAATGTAGTTCTTCTACTTTTATCTTGTAAAGGCTTTATAAGTTTATAGTATTTTGATGAAGGATCATGTTCTTATCTTTCACAAGTCACCTGCTGTTTTACAAAATACAATATTGGTCCAGCAAATTGTGCTTTTATAACTAATGAAAACTTTCTACAAACAGTTTTCTGCTCATAATTTATTAGAGATTCATAAATCTAAATATTGTGTATTCAAGAAGACAATCTCAAGAAATAAAACAAAAGATTTCAATAAGGTTATAATGACCACTTACTGTTTGGATGAAACATGCGGGAAATGAAGCGCACTGTTGGTGGCTTATTTGGATAATCTTCTGAGAACTGAAGAGTCAGCTTAAACGTACCTGAGATTGACAGGCAAATGTTATCATGTAATACTAGGATACAAAATATCAACCCAATAAAATTCTACAAATTTTAGAAAAAGCTAAAAGCCGTAAACCAAATAACTAAACACCAAATAAACCACGTCAAAGATCTCACAAGAGATCACAACCGCTGTTCCCACTACGAATAAGTTAATCACATTTCGAATAAAAAATCAGGAATAAGAATATCCAGCTAGTATGTATATGGAGAATTATTACGGTAAACTACTAGATTATGAATCTTTTTTACTTAGTGCCTACATGTTTAATGTGAAACGATAAAGACTAGTTTTGCTTTTTAGGAAATGAAAATTTGGATTTGAGAGTGTGGACGGTCATATTATATCGTTTTCAATCACTCCATCTGCAGGCAAACTTATACAGTTATGCCCCTACTGTTAAGAAGAAAGTCAGAAACTACAGAGAAATACTTTTGAAACCGTGCATTACTAAAAAGTCATTCCTTACGTGCACTTTCTTTCCATACGTAATGAAGATATTTTCACAAGCATATAACTAATTACTAAACAAAGTAAAAACATCTCACTCACCTCCATCCCAAGGAGTATCATCCGGCCTGCACCGCAAACAAACTTATCAGTTAATATAAACATCAACAAAACTAACTAAATTACGATACACAAACAGCGGCGTACCCGAATATAACAGCATTCCAAAGCATGATATTATTATCATAAGGTGCACCACTAATTCCAGCAGGAGGATCTTGTTGCAACCTCTTAAAATCTCTCATTAACCTCTTCCGTGCAGGCGTCGACATCGTTAACAACCTAAAATCCGTAATTCAACAAACAATTAAACACAATTCAGTTCCTAATCCATAAATTAGTTTTGTAAACCCTAGATCTACAAATTTGAATCAATTCACAACTAAAAAACGATCGAAAATAAACAATTGAAGATGCTATACGTATACTTAATTCTAGATAGATACCTAGGGTTTCGGTAATTGAGTGAATATTGTTTAGGTAAATAGATGAATTAAATGGAGAGAATTAAGTGTTACCTTAGAGATAGTTTATCGGAAGATGGTAATCGGCCGACGGTGACGGTGGTGGTAGCGGCGGTGAACCGGTGGTGTGGAAGGATCACAGAAGGAAAATGGTAAGGGTTTCAACAACGCGTCTTATGTAAGCTTCTGACTCCTTTTGTCTTTTATCTTTCTAACTATAAAATATCTTTTTCTTAGAAAGGAGTTTGTCTTCGGACTATGGTTAATGGCTAAGATAAAAAATTTATGCTATCATTTACTTATATATTAATTATTAAAAAGTAATTGTCTAAAAATTCAGAAAATCAATACCCATATGTAAGGGTCATGCTTTTATCTGTATTATAATCGTTTAACTATTCTTTAAACATAACCCGATGCTATATTTAGCATTTTCCTTTAAATATTCTAATCAAACAATATACTAGTCTTAGACATTGGTATCTCGAAAATAATCAACTCGAGAAAAGTTTTCGCTAATATCTTTTGTTGTGAGAATTGAATTTCGGTCAGAAACTTTCTCACGATACATTCAAAAAGACGAAAATAGATGGCGCAAGAACGTGACAAAATTTAAACCTCTCATTTTGACGTGAATACATGGCGCGAGAACGTATAAAACGTCGCGAATACATGATACAACGACGTGATATAATTCATAGCAATTATTTCAAAAGATTTGTTCTCACTTCCTCAGAAAAAAAACAAAAGATAGGCCAAGAGTTTTTTACACTTCGTCATTCTTGTATGTAGTGGCGGAACTAGAGGGAGTTAGGGGGTGTTCAGGGCCATCAACAAAACAAAATTAATCACTCAATATATACAGTCGAGTATACACAAGTAGTCATCAAGCAATAGAGCAAATGGTTATATTGTATTAAAATATTAAATGTATATTTTATTTTAATTAAGATGCTATACTATTTTAAATAGATAGATAAATAATAAAAGATAGAAAGATTAGGAAAAGATCGGTATTTTATGTGTGAGAGTGGTAAGAAAAGTTGTAAAATGTGGTTAATGTATGATAAGCTTAGAGAGGTTAAAATATTAAATGTATATTTTATATTTTAATTAAAGTGCTATACTTTTTTAAATAAATAAATAATAAAAGGTAAAAAATTTGAAAAAATTCAGTATTTTATATGTAAAAGTGATAAGAAAAGTTGTGAAAGATGGTTAATGTATGATAAGTTTCGAGAGGTTATTATGGATGAGTTCAAATACGTTTTAACACCATACGGTCTAAAGATTATTTTTAGCAAAATCGTTAATAGAATTCGTACAGTCTATTGATTATTTTTAGCAAAATTCTTAATAGAATTATAGAAAGGAAACTATCATGAGTGAAGCATAAGAACAAAATAAGTGTGACATGTATACAAGAATCATGTGTTCATGTTAACTAGAGGAGTTCTCGTGCTTCGCACGAGTTCGATTACAGGTCGAAAATATGAATCAAATGAATGAGCTGAGCGGTTTGTTCAAACTGAAGTCAATCGTAAGAGTTGCTGAACTTAGGTGGATTAGTAGCACCGCTGTTGATTTTAGTTCCAACCAGTGTTCGGATTCTTCCTTTACATGTTACAAAGTGTCTATATTGTATTCTGTGTTGCTTCGTGAGCGACCGAGTGGTTATGTAGCAGGCGGCTCTTACTTCTCCAGTTCTCTTACAACACCTCTTAGACTCCGTCCAGAGATTTTAACTTCAGGCTGAACAGTTGTGTTTACAGAAACAGCCGGAGCTGTGTTGTCTTTTACCATTTTACCCTTTGTGAATGGTCCAACAGGATTAGTTTTTTCTTCTACCATAACAGATGGTGGATTGCCATCAAGCGCCACTCGTGGTGCTCCTCTCTGCTTAACACGTGTGTGTGGTTCGTTAAATGTCATCCAATTCTTCACCCGATCACCAAGTTTCTCAAAACAGGTCCCAGCATACATAGTAAAATCATTTCTATGTCACAATAAAACAAAAACAAATATTACATAAACCGAAAAAATAATACAATCTTTAACTGTTACAAAACAAATAAAATACTATTTTGTTTTTTTTGCATCTTTTGCAGCTCATTTTCTCGAAAATAAACGACCCATTAAAGTCTGTATCTGACTACATTAACATATGCGCATAACCAAGTTGGCCTCATCTATACAACTTTGATGTATAGCTATCTAATTTAGACCAATAACCATTTTAAAAGTTTTCATTTCGTCTTAGCTAGCGTAAAGTAAAATTTCGTTGTGGATCCTATTTACTTGATATTTATAGCTCCCACGAAAAGAATTATGGAAAATAACGATAATGGTAACCTATGTTGCACGGAAACGGAAACGGGAACGCGAAACGGAAACGATACGGGAACGGGAAACGGGAAAAATAAAAAAATCCCGATACGGGAACGGCATAGAAACGGCAATTAAAAACTATAAAAAAAAATATACTAAAGAAAATCCAAAATAGATTCATGTAAATTGTCAACTTCAAAAATACTACATCTTCTAAATGTAACTAATTGTCAATAATTAACTCATTTTCCAATTTCTGTTCATCTAATGAAAGATCGGCAAACTCCAAGAAACCTACATCTTCCATTGAATCAAAAGCATCTCCACCCACATCCCACGTCTTTACATCATGAGAAAGAAAGTCTAATGCATGGAAACTTCAAACTCTAAAGTTACTGCATGGAAACTAAAGGCCTAAGCCCATTCAAACCCAAACGTAATTGTATGGAAACTTAAAAATCTTCGAAACGGTCAACGAAACTCCCCCGAAACGGTCAAGGAAACGTTTCCAAAAAGCCGAAACGTTTCGGGGGAGTTTCGGGGGCGTTTCGGTTTCGGAGAAGTTTCGGGAACGGGCACGGCGGCCTCCTAGGAGTTTCGGTGCATCAGAGATGGTAACAAATAGCTCTAGGCTTACTATATTGTAATTTGTAAGTAACAAATGGGAAATAGTTTTCATTTCTGCATAGATATAATAAATCTGGAATGTAAATAAAGGAAAGAGTTATAAAGGAATTACCAAGCCTTCTTGCCATCCCATGTTGCGAAGCATCCGTGGGTGCTGGAGTAGATGGTGGAAATAAGAGAGTGTTTTTCCCCTGACAAATTTCTGTATATTTGCATAAGCAGATCTTCCCCAGGGAACCACCTGTTGTGAGAAGACACAAACATGATTCAATTTTCTTGAAGGAAATGCTAACCAGCAAATGTTCGTGTGTCTTGAGCAATTCAGTTTCGGATGCAGTAGGATCCCAATCAAGCTCATGGTCCTCCGCGATTTCCTTTAAAAGATTAAGCTTCACATCAGGAGCAGGAGCACGGACGGAGAGGTGTTCGGTCAACTGTAATATCAAAAGGGAGGAAGAAGGAAAAAGAGTAATTAGCTACCGTCATTAATGCCAACTTTCACATGTAGTCCCCAGGTCCTAAAAATTATGTCAATTCTTCCTGAAGTCTCCAAAACGTAATGCCGGTGGCCCCGAGCAAGTGAATTTACTAAAATACCCTTAACTGGATCATTTGAAATGTCCAAAACGAAAGGATATTTTAGTCATTTCACAAGGTCCTAGGACCACCGGATTTACGTTATTGAGACGACATGGAGGTTTGACTTAATTTTTTTGGGTTAGGGACTATACATTAAATTTTGATACAGCCACATGGAGCATTCGTTTAAAACTCTAATAATTGAACCTGCTTGTTTTATCCCAGAAGTCAAAAAATTTTCTTTCTCGAGGATCATATGAAATAAATACTTGAACACCTTCGTAAGTCAACAATCCCTAAAATAGATATAAATGAAAATAACTCACCTGACGATTAACACCACATTCTGGCATAAGTTCTGTTGCGGCAGCGACAAATTCTTTGCCATATTTACCAGCAAAAACCATCTGAACCTGAATCAACTCGGCAAGGTCTGCACATCTTGGTGCAGCAAAACACAGACTCGAAATCGCCTCTTTTAAGTGAAGCGGACACTCCCTGTAAAATATTCTAAAAAAACATTAGACAATCAAGTAATAAATTAAACTAAAATTCCAACAAAATGCCAAACATATTGAGAAGTTAAGCTGTCATGTCCATTTGATTGAACTCTGCCTCTTGTCTCTTTGATACATTTATTATTATTATCATTACCAAATATCTCATGACGACTGCAATAATATTATGTTGGAGTAATAATATCGACATTCTACGAAATGAATGTTGTCAACAGAAAACGGATTTCGCTCTAACCCCAAACTTCAGGAGTATGACATGATTTTAAAATTACAAATCATGAATGATTTTCACTAAGAAGCGCTACCTGTGTGCATGAAGTAACAATTTTGACTACTTTCCTTAGCCACCTCAGTTCCAGCAATTCCCATGGTATCCTTCATCAAAATTCATGCCGACAAACATTAAAATAAAGAAAACAACATAAAATGAAAAACTCGAATCACCTCTTTAGTTCTAGATGCGTAATGTTTTGTAGCTGATGATGCTACAGGCCTTAACCTCATCACATAACTCCCAACTCCCTATATACACATACATACAAAACATTAAGTCCACAATATTTTCGATACAAAAAGCTTAAAACAAATACTAAATCATTTCATTTCATTTATACCTGAGATGATAAACCAGCTTTTTGCCTTATAATCCCCAACATATTTTCTCCTTTTTATTCAAAACCCTAAAATAAACAATCAAATAAAAACACAAATAAGCAAATTAACGACCTAATTAACAGAATTAACAACAAATTAAACCTAACTAAATCGGAAGAATGCATTGAAGATGGAACTCGAAATAACACCAAACAACAAACAACACAAATCATACCTTCTGTAAAAAAACAAATGCAGCAGCGAAGACAATCCAGAAGCAAATGAGGGAAGACGAAAGAGACGTGTCAGGCAAAGGGAAATAGCAGAAGACACGTGTTAAACAAAAGAAGAGTTGAACGTAAAAGAAACAAAGGTGACGAAACGGGCCAAAAAACACATGAACAAACCCAACCCAAAACAACAATGGCCCAAACCCAAACTGAATAAAAAAATACTAAATGGCGCAGAACCATAGGCACGGACGGTTTTTAATATGGATAGTAATGCATATGAAAACCCTTCTACCACACGTGACGGTTTTCTTTTAAGTTTTGTATTCTCGACTTTATTTTCTGCCATATAATGTTTACATAACACTTTATTTAAAAATTAGGCTAATTTATTTACGACATCTTTTTTAGGGAATATGTTAAGGGGTATGTTTATGAAATAACTTTAATGCTTGATGATATTTTAATTAAAAACCGTAACATATCACTGGGAATTATGCTTTTATCAATTATACGTTAAGCTTAATCATTTTCAATCATAATCTAAGAGCTATATTTTACTTTCTTTTTTTTTAATTGGTGCCTAATATTGTACCACTACCATAACACTATGTTTCTAAGTTTATGAGGGGATAAGAGAATTGAAAATAAAATAAGTTAACAGAAAATAAGAGAGAAGAAAGTAGATAATTTTTTCATAAATATGTTCTCGAGTTGGAAGTATTTGAGGAGAAAGGAAATAAAGAAAATTAATATAAAAGTTCAATCTATATTCGAAGATACAATATGAACTTTATAAATACAACTAAAATAATTCAATATATAAAATAAAAAAAAATAAAAAAGAAAAGGCGAGAGAGGGTCTCATTGGTGGGGAACCATTAACGAGCATCGAAACTGAAGCCGAGGACAAACAACCTTTAATCCACGAACACCACTTATCACCAAACCCCACTTGCTTCATTATATCAAACAAAAAATTCCAATGGATGCTATCGAAGGCCTTCTCAAAATCTAGTTTAAATAAAAGAGTCTTTTGACCAACAAGAGAAACGTGCCGAATAATCTCATTGGCAATTAGCACACCATCAAGGATTTGTCTCCCTGCAATAAACGCTGTTTGATTAGGCCCGATAATTTTATGAATTACCTTAGCAAGACGATATGAAAGCAACTTTGACAAAACCTTATAAACGCATCCAATAAGACTGATGGGACGAAAATCAGAAATATCGATAGGGTCATTTTTTTTAGCAACAAGAGTCAAAAATGAAGCATTGCAACCTCTAGAAAGATACCCAGTAGATTCGTGGTCTGAAGTCCGATTTATAAAAGCTTGGTTAGTTCGTGGTCTGAAGTCCGAACTTATAAAAACTTGGTTAGTTCGTGGTCTGAAGTCCGATTTTGGATCGTATAGAATCAACTACTTAATTAATGGAAATTGGTGAACAACAACCATGACCTGGTGATAATTGTTATAAAATATTCAAGCCAAACTATTTCATACACATAATTAGATTGAGTGTGACATGATGAGATGTTGAGACGATTGAGGGAGAAAATAACAAAATTGTAAGATTCCACATACGGGTTTAAACAAGACGAGACAACTTGCGAGCTTTTTAAGATCAATTCGTAAATTATTCAAACTCGATTCGATTTAAACCACTCGAGCTCGATTCGAACTCGATTCGATTTAAACCACTCGAGCTCGAGCTACTCGAGTAGAATTTCGAGTCGAGTTCAAACTCCAAGATACCCGACTCGTGAGCCTTATCATGCTTAGGCTAAATTACCCTTTTATATATTTACAATTACTAAATTATTGTTATCATATAAGGAAATATGTATAAAAAGCAAGCTCAAGTCGAGTTTCGAGTACGATTTTTAGTAACCAAATCAAGCTCAAGCTTAGACTTTGAAGCTCTGTCGAGCTGAGGCGAGCAAGAGCAAGAGCTTTTGCAACCCAGTCGAGCTCTAGCTTAGCAATATTCGACTATACTCCTAAATTCCCACATGCTGAGATGACTATGACCCGTACTTGTCGGCCATGACCCATGCTCGACCTTTGCCAAACAAAAAAACTCCAAAAGCCAACTACCGAATACCCTTTTTGAAACTTCAAAACAACTACCAAATTGAGCTCTAGCTTAGCAATATTCGACTATACTCCTAAATTCCCACATGCTGAGATGACTATGACCCATACTTGTCGGCCATGACCCATGCTCGACCTTTGCCAAACAAAAAAACTCCAAAAGCCAACTACCGAATACCCTTTTTGAAACTTCAAAACAACTACCAAATCCAAACTAAAGTCACATACCTGACCGTAGCTAGATATGCTAACATCCTGGACCATGACACGCTTCCTTGTGGTGCTGACTGAACGAACAAGAGGAGATACCACCAAATTGACCAAAACGAGGTCAAGTTAACCATGGCTGAAGACCGACAATGATAAACTGTATACGATATTTTCTTTTATGTTTCATTTCCCTGATTAAAAACATGATGGAATAAAACTATTCCAAATCGGGTAATGGAAATCTGGATTTCCATTTCAATTTGTTTCCCCAAAAGTAGAAACAAACCAAATCTAGCAATTTTATCAAACAATCGAATCAAATAACTAAAAAGATCCATATATAACACCAACTTGTCTATCTTAAAAAGATTCATGAAAAGTACACTAATGTATCTCTTTCTCTGTCGTCTTTTTAAGCCTAATACTTTTTCTCGACGTTAGAACGACCAAATTCGTACCTTCCGCAACTTATTTATCGTACCTTAATTTGGTCGTTCCAACTCCAGAAACCATGTGTCCTTTTCTATGGTTATGCTCAAATTATGTACAGGATCTTCAAAGTAAAAGAAGAGTCAAAGCAAAACCATCTTTACCCAACGAAATACGAAAAACCAAAAAGAAAAAAAAGAAAAAAAAACGACTAAAGTTGTTGTTTCTCTCTTTGCATTCATTTCTCGATGATTTTTGGCCCGTTGTACATTGCTCCAGTCACGGATAACCCTGCGGGTTTTTCTATCTCTTCCAGCCATACGTAATTCTCGGGTTTCTCTTCATCAGGTAACTTTTGGTCATCAACTGCCACACAACCAAAATTAAAAAAGTTACGATTTTATGATTTTTTTATGGAAATAGTGCCGTGGTTATTTATTAAATGATGTGGGGTTTGAGTAAAAACCTGAGAAATTAGCGAAAGGGTGAGTTTGGTAGTACTGGCAGTGTCTGCCTTCGGGATCACAGTATGGAGGCCCAAGAACATCAAGAACCGCACATGGTGTTATTGCTGTAAAACAATGCATGTTACCACCGTCCGTTGGATAAAGAATCGTTGAGTCGCATGGAGCGGTGAAGTCGGAGTTGACTTTGACTTTTGCTAAACGCACACTAACCGGTCCGACCTCACCTGATACGATATGGTTGTGTAAGAAAATAGTGTTTGGATATGTGTTTTAAAAAAGTTAATAGATTACATGACAAAAAAGATGACCTTTTAGCCAAATTTAATAGGCTACTTACCCTTTGACGAATCGCCTTTAGGAGTAGAGATTGAAGGACTGCTATCCACCCAATCATACGCTTTGATGTGCATGGTTCCAAAGAGAAGCTTACTGAAAACAGTCATCTGAGGGTGGTTATGAAGCGGCAGGACACCCGTGGGTGGCAAGAGAAAAATTCCAATCTGATATAATGAATAACAACGCGTTAATCTAAAAAGTACTATATTTCCTTAAATTTGGTAATTTAAATTTAAGAGAAGCAATAGCTATAATCTGTAGATAGATAGATATAAAGGATTGGAAAATAAAACATACCGAAAATTTGTCACATTCGGAAAGGTGTAGGTAAGTGATTTTAGGAAATCCGGGGGTTTCTTTAACTCTGAAATAGGGCATATTAGGCCGTACACTGACGTCAAGTTCAGTTATTCCGTCTGAAAAGGAGAAGAAATTGAACCGTTAATCTCATGATATTCTACATACATTATCTTTGATACCATTTAATTCAACTAAGAACACACGGACAATAAATTTAGAATACCATATTGGTCTTAAACTTGGTAACCACGTTGTCGTTGTTCGTGCATTTGACCATTTTGACAATTTGACCTAACCATCTCATGGCATTCTTCACAACCACATATTCAAGACCTATTATCCTATTAAGAACACTTGTTCGACTCCTTGTAAATGCAATATTGATCTCAAACCTTAAAATCACATAGATTTAGAGTTTTTTCAAGAGCTTTAACTAGTCAAAGTCCACATGAAAATCAAATAAGAAAACCTAATACAAACGATTAGCGATACCATGTCAAGAAAACACCAATGCACGTGTATTTCAAGGTCAATCTTAAACCTAATATAGAAGATCAACGATACTATGTCAACAAAACAATTACTCACATAATTTAAGAAAGTAGCACTACCATTTTGTATAGTAAAACATTAGTATCTATCAAGTACACGTCTTCACTCGATAAGTAAACTGAAAACGACAAAAGTTTACGTAATTCGCCGCAACCCACCGTAAACAAAAATGTAACACAAGGAAACTCATTCGGTTTGCTAAATATTGAAAACACTTCCATCAAATTCAACAAGTAACATTATAAACAAAACATTGTCATCTTAAATACAAAATGTATGTCCATACAAGTAGATTGAACAGAGCAACAAACGTTTTAATACGTTTTCATCGGTCTCGTTAATTCTTTCCATAATTCTAATTAACTTTTCATTTTCCAAAATTTACAACCTAATGCTTTCTAAATCCAAAAAATGTCAAATTGACAATCCACTTTCAATATTTGACTAATTTCAAAAGTCCACAAAACTACCTAAAAGACATTAAAATAATTAAATTAAACAAATTTATTGAGCATTTAACAAAATTAAACCATACCCTCGTATATAAAACTCAAAATTCACCAAACCCATATATCAAAATGTATTCTTGATGATTAATATTCATTATTTTAATTAAACAACATTAATCACACTAACAAAATAAATATTTACAAAAATCAAAAAAATATTTTATAAATCACCCAAAATAGATCCAATTTTTAAAACTCCAAATATCCATATAAATATTAAATTAAACCATTAAAATAAAAATCAAAAAAAAAAAAAAAAAAACTTACTTAAAATATTTTGTAGTTTTTGAATTCCATGAGCATCAGGAACAACACCAGGTCCACAATTAGCAAAAACTTCTTTGCATGTATCATACAGCTTCTGAACTGCTGTTATTTTCTTCTGTCTCATTCTTTTTTTCTTTCTTTCTACTTTCTCCATTCCCATTTCACAATATATATATATATATTTATATATCTATATCTATATATAACTATATACCCAAATTTAAAAAGAAAAAAAAAACATTTTTTAACTTGTAATTCAAAATGGGTAATTTAAATAACCAACAAAAATGGCAAATTACACACAGTAATCTAAAAAAGATGAAAACTTTGATCTGGGTATTAAAGAAAATTGAAAAAGATTGGATTTTTTTGATGGGTAATTAGTTAATTACAATGAGGCCCTTGAAAGATGAAGATCAAGGAGAAAATGGTGAGGGTATAAATGGGATGAATGAAAAGATTATGATAGAGTTGATTTGGAAAGAAATACTAGGGACATGGTTTTGGTTATTCCAGTGGGCTGTTATATAACACCGGATTTCAGTTTTTATTGTCATTTTCAACCAACATTTTTTATTATTTTTTTATTTCATTTTCTTATTATTTTATGGCTTTTTTTTTTTTTTTTTTTTGTTTAATTAGATTTTATGCTTTTATTGAAAAAGCAATAATAAAAGAGGACAATTGTCGGAAGGATGGTTTTACCTATTTTGATTAGATTTTAGTAAAATTTATTTTAGGTTTTTCATTTTTGTTATCGGATTTTGGGTGTGTTTAATATAACGAAATGAGGTTTGAGTTTGAACTGAAATTTGAGTTTATGGTTGAAGCTCGAACTTATTTATAAAAATAAAAATTGGGTGTCTTTAATAAGGGTAATTGATATTGAACTTATAAATATAAAAAAGTATAAAATGATTATCTAACTTGTCAATTTAATAAGAATAATTATGTTTTTTATCTTGAAATTTGATGTTTGTTAAAAATTATTGTTAACTAATTACATATTTTGTCAGGTAGATGTCTTTTACAATTTAGAGAAAAAAAAAAATGTAATTAATTCTCTTAGTAGATGAATTATAGTAGATGAATTATGTATTTTTTTAAATTTAGTGACAAAATTTGTAATTGGTAAACACATATAAGGACAATCTATGTAATTTACTATTGAATTATAGGTAATTTAGTGATTAACGAAGGTTATAAAAACATCAATTTTTTCTCTCCAAATCGTCCTACTCTTGAAATTAGGTAATTTAGTCATTAACCAAAAATTATAAAAGCTTAGTAAAAAGTAATCTCGACAATCACACAAAAAACCTTCATAACATCGTCACATCAACATAACATCAAACATTACATGATTTTTTATTTTATTGTTTATTACTTTTTTTATACCGCTTAATTCAACTAATTATCATATAGAAAATATTAAAAAGTAAAAAATAAACAAATAAAAACAGACACAAACAATTCATCACACAATGCAATCTCCTTTCGCGCCTATTTCATGTTGGCCATGGCAACCCTTTACGGCGATAGTAGTAACCTTAGTTGGGGATGCTCTAACACGTAAATATGTTAGTTTCTTTTCGTCCTTTTCACTTAAATTCAGTTTTTCTTTACAGAAATAAAAGAACATTCAAAAACACATGTCATTCATTCTATCAAAATTAACTTTTTTTATTGACAAATGCTAACTGGATATTCATTACTTTGTTTAAGTTTAATATTATGTTATACACATTGATAGATTTCTTAGATTCAAATCAACATCAATGGTTATTCAATTATATTTAAATAATATCGGTCTTTGTGTTTAAAATAAATATAGGCCATTTTACAAATTCCACTACTTTATAAGCATGTAAGACGCATGTAATCCATATTTATTTGTGTTTTCTCTTCTATAATTTACGAGTCTGAGTTTTGATAATTATAATTCTTATAATTACTATTAAGGGAAAACTCCATAGAATAGTAACCAAGTTTCACTTTTGTTCCACTAAAGTCACTCTAACTTTTTTTCCCTATAAAAAACCACTCAACTTTTGATATTGTTCCATTCCTATGTAATTAACCTGCTATAGTAGGTTAGCAGGTAATCTATAATGCAAACGGTAAGGGAAACTCCATAGAATAGTAACCAAGTTTCACTTTTGTTCCACTAAAGTCACTTTAACTTTTTTTCCCTATCAAAAATCACTCAACTTTTGATATTGTTCCATTCCTATGTAATTAACATGCTATAGTAGGTTAGCAGGTAATCTATAATAAAAAAAGGTTTTTTCATTAAAATAAATTTTAAGTAATAAGCATGATCGAGGTATTTAAGTGATATTGGTCCAGAATTTATGAGCTTTTGCACAAGAAAATATTTTTTGGGCGTTTAGTTTGTTAGAACATTAACTTTTGTTAGATGTTTGAGATTTTTTGTTTTGATCACATGGATATGTATTTAAGTGATATTGGTGTTTATGCTTGAAAAACAATGTTAAAAATATTGATTATGGATGCTTATTCAAGTAGTTTCTTTCCTCTCTATTTTTGATGTAAAATTATTAGATATGTTGATTCTCTAAATAAAATATGCATATAGTTTGGTGAAAGAAAAAAATTGATATGCAGGTACATAAATATGCAGGTGGTATATGTAAATTTGGTGCATGTGGTATATGTAAATTTGGTGCGTAAAAAATGATTTAGTGGGAACAAGGGGTCCTCGAGTTAATTGGAATTAGTTTTATTATATAATAATAATTATTAGAGTGTATTATTTAAAATTTATTTAATGAAAAAACCTTTTTTATTATAGATTACCTGCTAACCTACTATAGCAGGTTAATTACATAGGAATGGAACAATATCAAAAGTTGAGTGGTTTTTGATAGGGAAAAAAAGTTAGAGTGACTTTAGTGGAACAAAAGTGAAACTTGGTTACTATTCTATAGAGTTTTCCCTATTATGAATGTATTATTGCATCATTTAAATTATTTATGAGTGTATATTTTATTAAAAGTAAACATATCATTAAGCATCAAACAAATAATCATTTTCCTTTATTTAGTTAGATTTTTTATAAAATAAAGACATAAGTAAACAATTTCGTACCTACCAAACATACCTATGAAAACCGTAGTTGTACGTGTCCTTATTGATGTCCTACAAAGTTGAAAGTTAGGATGATGATGAGGATGAACCAAATAATAAAAGTAATATTTTTTTAAGATTAGATACAATCTTCTTTATTAAAGTATTATTTTAAACATAAAAAAACACCCATGATAATATTGTGATTTACCCATAATCATGCTTTTCTTGACTACACCTTAAAATGAAATTACATTCTTAGAAAACGTGTCATTATTATTTTGTTGTTTTATATGGATTTTGCTAAGGGAATGTTTGTTTTGGATTATATAAATGACTTTGGTTTATTGATATTTTGATTTATTAAATAATTATGGATTTATTAATTTTTGTCATTTCATAATAAACAATAATAAGCTAATAAATCATAATATAAGCCAAAAATCTGGGTTTATGAAACATTGAAAATTGCACAGAAAAACAATAAACTTTGACCCAATTGTCATTGTGTGTAACTAACTTTGTTTTTTCTCAAAAAAAACCATCAACTTTAGATACGTTGTCATTGTAGGTAATAGTTAACTTGAAATCCTGTTAAATATTAAAATATAATAACTATGTGAATTTTTTCAAAGATAAATGTCATATATGTGATTAACATATGTTTATCGTGTTATTTTGTTATTTGTTTGACATTTGGTCTCAATAATTGATTATACGAAAATGATTTTGTTATTGAATATGAAAGAATTATTAACCTCCCCCCCCCCCCCCCCCCCCCCCCAATCAATATATACATGTGACACCTAATTATGGGTTGGGGAAAAAAAAAAACACAAATAAGTTAAATAAAAAAAACTAACGAGATTTTAAGTTAAATTTTCATACAATGACAACAAATATAAAGTTGATGATTTTTTTGATAAAAATTTAAGTTAGTTACACACAATGACAATTGAGTCAAATTCGTTGCTTTTCTGTGCAATTTTCCCATATGAAGCATAAGCCAAAATATCAATAGGCAATAAGCCCCTTATATATGCTTAAACAAATATCCCGACTATGTTTAAAAAGTTTAGGTATAGATGATTATATTGTATATTAATAATAATTCGTTTTTTTTTTTTTATAGTGTTTGGCCTTGCAAAAAAATAAAATTATATACTATCATGTATGTAAGAATAATCGTTCCCGGATAAAGTTTATGTTTAGCAAAGTCTTTTCCGCACATATACATTTTTTTTTTCTAAAGATAAAAAATTAAAATAAATCATATAAAATCTTTCATTTTTGGCGGCTAACTTACATATCCCTAGTAAGTAAGTAATAGCGTACTCACTTTATCCTAAAAAAGATATACATAAATAAAAACGATTGAAATAAAACATATGTAATTTATGAAAAAAATTTGATTAGATTACTTATTATGCTTGTATATTAAAGACATTAATTAATTGTTTTTTTAGAGTTTGAAAAAAATTAAAATTTACTTTATTTTAACTAATCATCTTTAAAAACATATAATAATAATCTTTTTATCGTTTTTATTTTTTCTGCTTCAATAAATCTATTATTTGTAAAAATTTATTTATATTTTTATTTTGGTTAAAAAGTTAAATACCACATAAATAATTCAAACAACCCACTTGATGCAATTTGCAATAAAAAAAAACATGATGATTTTTTGAATGAAAAACGGCAATTTTTAACCTCATTTCAAGGAAGGGATGGTACGAGGATCATGTTTTTCAATTTTGTAACTGTCCACTCATTTCAAAGTCCATAACAACACACATGCTTCTCTTGTTCTTTTCATTTTTATTTAACAAGTGGTGACATCATGTGATTCGACAAAGTGTGTTATCTTGTTTTTTTATAAAATTAAAATATTTTAAAACTTTTTTTTTTTCCAAAACTGGCAAGAAAAAATTATTATACAAATAATGAGTTGGTTAATATTATATGCAAATGATAAAAACGGCCGGTGTATAAAGTATTTTGATATGTTTTATTTGATAGATAAATTAATAAATATGTCATATATACTTTTGGGATCTTTCTTTTATGTTAAAAAGTTTAACACAAATTTGAACGTTTAATAACATATTAACTATAATTATATGTTGTGGTTATCGATATGTCCAAATTATTGTTGAATTATTTTATAATTAATTTTGAACACTTTTATTCAGGCTAAATCATGTAACTTGTACAACGATTGTTTCAACACCCAACACATGATTTTATGGGCCAGTTTTTTTTCTTGAAGCCCGCTAATTAGCCCACTTTTCTTTTTATCAATCCCATTGGGATATTAATTTCAATTAAGAAATAATATTTATGTTTTCACTCTTTAGCAAACATTGTTGTGATTCTAATTAAAATTTTGGAATATTTAAAATTATTGTGATTTTAATTAAAATTAAAATTTTGATAACAATCTCTATATGTATAAAAAAATCAAAATATGTATTATTATCTCTTATACAATATCAATAACAACCTTTGTATTTGAGATATATATATATATATATATATATATATATATATATATATATATATATATATATATATATATATATATATATATATATAAAAGGTTTTATGGCGGGCCCCTTCTAAAAACGTGTCACTTTTGTGACCGACCGACTCAGCCTGCACGAAGTCTTGGTCCCGTTAAAACACCACTGCTGAGAGAGTCACGAGCATTGGTAGAAAATCTTCTTGGGAGGTCACCTACCCCAGTACTAGATTTCGAACCCGTGACCTCCCACACAAAGATGACATCTGATAACCATTGAGGCAAGCCTCAAGGTCGATATATATATATATATATATATATATATATATATATATATATATATATATATAGGGAGAGGTTCTTATAAACCAAAACTTAAAGTAAAATAAGTAAAAAAATATGAAAAAATAATTTATTATATGTGTAATTTTGTATTATGTTTATTTATTAAATTTTAACAAACTTTAAAAAAGCAAGTTTTGATATGCATCAAAATATATGTCGTTTACGGACTGTGCATCAAATTCTTTGTTTTTGTGGAGTAAATATTCAAATTTGATGCACAACGTTAAAACTACTCATTTTATGATGTACAACAAAACTTCGTTTTTTAAAGTTTGAGATATGGTTAAAATGAACGATAATCCAAAATATCTAACGTTATAAATTATTTTTTAATTTTTTTTTACTTATTTTACCTTAAGATTTGTTTTACAAGAACCAACCTCTATATATATATAGAGTTAATTACATGGTTCGTCCCTATGGTTTGCACCATTTTCACCGGTCATCCCTATTACTTTTTTATTACACCACTAGTACCTAAGTTTGAAATTTGTTGCCTCCAGGGTCCCTATTTTGGATGTGCCGTTAAAGGTGCCGTTAAGTGACCTCACGTGTGTCACACGTGATGGGTAATTTCGTCATTTTACCTTTCTCTCTCCTTTTTCAATGTCTCTGTCCCAAAATCCCCAAAATCCCCAAATTAATTTCTTCATCTAAAATCCCAAGAATCAAGAACACAAATTCATAAGAAATCAATCAACACAAATTCATAAGATGATTACCCACACTAGCCATTAGAGAAAAGCAAAGCAAAGAAACAACAAAGATGAACACAGAGAACAATATCAAAACCGTTTGCAACCCACCTTTCACCAATCAACACAAATTCAAACAACACAAATCCGATTTGCAGCTGATGAATTTATTATTGTGTGCGAACTTGTGTTGATTGAAATCCGATTTGCAGTTGATGAATACGAAATTGAACGGCGGCGGTGAGGAATACTAGTTGTAGTAGGTGGCGGAGTGAACCGATGTGAAATTGAAGCGGCGGAGGTACGGCGGAAGACGACGGCAGTGGTAGTTTATCTCCATGATTATTTACAGTAGCTTACAAACTAAAAATAAGGTTAAATATATATCTCCATGATTTATAATATTTTAAGATTTATAATATTTTAAGACTTATAATATTTTAACTATTAACACAAACCACCACACTACCACTGCCGTAATTTAGATTCATGGAGATAAACCTTATTTGTGAGTATATTAAATAACTCATTGGTGGTTGTCGCCGTAATTATTCGCCTCATCCAGATACAGTAGTTTACGTCCATGATTTTTTTCCTTTTACAGATTTCTGGATTCAATTATATATATATATATATATATATATATATATATATATATATATATATATATATAGAGGTGGGTTCATTTAGGAACCACTAAATATTTAGGAACCATTAGGAACCAATATTCACCAGTGTATATATATGATATTCACCAGTGTATATAAAGCATATGTATATATATATATACACTGGTGAATATTATATGTATATACACTGGTGAATATTATATGTATATACACTGGTGAATATCATATTAAATATACACTGGTGAATATCATATATATACACTGGTGAATATTGGTTCCTAATGGTTCCTAAATATTTACATGGTTCTTAAATGAAACCAACTCTATATATATATATATATATATATATATATATATATATATATATATATATATATATATATATATATATATATATATATATATATATATATAATAGTGTTCGATTGGCGAATTTGTGTTAGTAGTGTTGAGTGGATATGTGTTGTTTTTGGTTTAACAAGTTAACATACATTGATTTCTCACTTATGAATTTGTGTTGATTTAATTTGCATTTATGAATTTGTATTCATTTGTATGAATCCTGGATTTTTGAAGAAATAAATTTGGGGATTTTGGGATAGAGACATTGAAAAAGGAGAGAGAAAGGTAAAATGACGAAATTACCCATCACGTGTGACACACGTGAGGTCACTTAACGGCACCTTTAACCGGCACATCCAAAATAGGGACCCTGGAGGCAACAAATTTCAAACTTAGGTACTAGTGGTGTAATAAAAAAGTAATAGGGATGACCGGTGAAAATGGTGCAAACCTTAGGGACGAACCATGTAATTAACTCATATATATATATATATATATATATATAATTTTAATTAATGTCCGAACTTCTAAATAACAACCTTAAAGATTGTGATTATCAACACTCTTACAAAATTAATTAACTTGTATTTTAATATATATGTTAAGTCTCGCTAGTGTCTTAAAGATTCCTCTTAAAATTATAAGTTTTTAAGACCGAACAGAACGGTTTCTAACATTTAAAAACCGGAAATTTTGGTTTTATTTCGGTTTTATGCAAGAAAATCTCGACCAATGCCGAATCACCCTCACCTACAATTATGGATCTTGCTAATTTGGTGCGATATTATCTTTATATGCAAAGACGAATATAAAATATTAAAATTGGTGGGATTCCGCTACTTATGTGTATAAGTAAAAACTTAAGTTAACATATAGGGTATGCAAAATTGGCCATTAGTGTTACATTAAGACCTTCGGCCATTTATGATGTGAGAATCCAGATTATACTATTTTTTTCAACAACTCATAAACAACATGTAAGAATCAAATATACTTAAGTTAGAAGTTAAATGCTACAAGAAGTTGCAAGTTAGAGTTAAATCTGACTCACTTAATATATAACGGTTTGCCTTATTTGATTTTAAACTTTAACGGATTAGAGAACCGTATAATAAGTTTACTAATAAAGCTCAATGATATAAACAAGAGTATTAAAAGGATTTTACACGCCGTTTTCCTATAGTTATAACCATAAGGACTATATGCGTAATTAACTCTATAGTCACATAAATAGTTAACAACTAAGAAAAAATGAAGTTTTGTAACTATTGAAATGCCAGAATCAAGCAAGAAGGTACCTACTGTTGTAACTCATCGTTCAACTGCCCTATTTCGTATAGTTTTGCGAAACGCATGGTAGTTTAGAAGTCTTGAAGTTTGCAAAATGACGGATGTTATTTCTTGTGTTTTATTATGTTTAGTTTATTTACTAATTGAAATCATATGTATCATTTTGAATACATGCTATCTATGAAATGTTGGTATTTGGATAGTTTTATATAATATGTGTCCGTAAATGTGTGAGCCTATGGGAACGCATGCATCGATATTTAGGCACGACTATACGTTTATTATTTGCTAATTATTAATTAAATGAATAATTTTAATAATTAATAAATGGGAGTATGTATTATGTAATTATGCAGGTTTCCTAATTATAATACAACTTGTGCTCCAAGTAAATATCATCTATATAATAAACCTTAGGTTTATTGTTTTGGAGAGCTAGAAATCGATCCCTCCCCCCCTTTGGTTCGATCGGTTGAAACCCCAAAACGGGTATTCGAGATTTCGATTAAAGCCAAGGAGAAACAAGTGTTGTTCGACAATCTTTGTGGAATCAGTAAATATGTACTAGCATACAAGTCTGTTGCTAAAGAAGGTGTCGCGTACGTAACCGCGGAATAGATCTTATACTTAGATCTATAGCTTACTTGCTATTAATTCAAGACGTAAAAGTATTACTTAATCCGATTTAATTATTCATATATGATCATATTTTCCGCTGCCATATATTGTCTGACAGTATAACTTGTGTTGTTTACCTTTATGAACTTGTTTTATATTCTTGTATGGATTTTAACGTTGCTGCTCTAAACTTCCTTAGCCCATTTGACAGTCTCCGAGGAGAGTCGATATATGTAGCTTGAGACCCTAAGTTAAAGCTGCCATTCGAATGTCGTTCATTGCCTAGTTCGTTGGGAATCTTATTATTCTACTCATATTTTAATATTGACATATCAAAGAAAAATATGAAGGAACATAAATAACTATAAAAGAGAAGGACTATAATATATAAGGTAACTAGTTTTAATATCCGTACGATTTACGGTGATTGAAAAATTAATTTTAATTTTATAATATAAATGATAATAAATAATTATTTAATAGAAAGATAAAAAAAAAAAGAACATTTTTTATGGCCACAATTGTTAAAGTTAAAGAAAAATCTATAAGTTTGTTAGTAAACATCCATATAAGTTTACTTTTAATATCAATATAAGCAAGATGATTTTACCTTTGATTTAGGATTCGAAATAAGAAATTATTATGATTATGAGACGAAAGAATAATGGTGAACAAAAGCTGAGTGGAAGACACGTACACAAATTAGAAGACACGTGTTAAAGACACGAACAATCAATTCTGAAAGAAAAGTAGATGAAGACCGGGTAAAAAAGAGCTTTGCTGGACTGGATCGGATTGTTTGCTAGATTGGAAGCCCAAAGCCCAACCGAATTAAAAATTACTATCCGGCACGAAATTATATGCTCCTTGCTACTTTAATTATAGGAGGGAATTTATTTATGCAAATCAAGACCTTATATTCCATGTGTCGTTTTAATAGAAGTCTACGTGGCGCTCAAGAATCGTTTCAGTCATGTATTAGTTATATATTAAGATTATATGATATATGATTGCCTAAAAAACCGTGAAATAATTGTATCATACCAAAGAGAGTTTAAACAACATTAGCTAATGTTGTATCAAAGGATAAACTCGATCAATAGCTTGTAACAATTATAACGCCGAATAAATAAACCACTTCTGACATGATTTTGAAGCACCAAAGAGGAATTTCAACCGCAACGGTCTAATATTTTGAAGATGATAGGTATGTAGACCAACCAGGTAAACTAACTATTTCAACAGGAAATCAACAAAAAATAAATGTGTTATAACTGCATAATTTTCATATAAATAAAATTGTCGAATCATAAAAAGCATACGAAATGCAAATCTCAAAAGCAACTTTAAAGAGTGACAACCAAGTTGAAACTAGTTTGCTATATCCCTCATGGCCTCATCTAATAGAAGTTTTCCAGATTTTGACATTTTATCCAAATCAATTTACTTAACTTTGACGTGACAAAGAGTAATGGTTCGACTTTGGCAAAATATCTGATTTCCATCTTCTCTTAGTTCTCTAGGTCATTAGATGGTTATGGTTTGGATACAACTCCTAAATTTCACCTAATGCTTTGGTATTTATCTTATCTTTTCACGAATTAAGTATACCAATAAACGATTGTATGCCAATGTCTACCATAATAGAAAGTTTATTCCTCTATAAAGATTTATTTGGAAATATCATATTTTTGATGAAAATAATAGAATACCTAATGCTAATTGTTGAGTTCTAACATTAGTGATTCAATTTCACTCACCAGACCAACCCACTAAAATGCAAATACGGATCAGAAATGTGGTCAATAGCAGAAATAGCTAGAACTGAATGCAGAACGGATGAAAAACATCTAGTAATATACACTGATTTACCATAATAATAAATAGAGTCAATGCGGACTCCGTCGTAGGAAGAGCCGCTTATTTCTTGCTTGATTAGTACACAAGGTGCTCCATAAATTACGTGATATATAGGTGAAATATTGATAAAGAAAGAATAATAATAAAGTAAAATTACCAAAAACTCCTAAGCAATAATCTTTGTGTTGGTAGATATACAAATGTTTTATCTTTCAAAGTAGCATTTAATAATTTTTTTTTTCTTTTTCGAAAAGTAATTAACAATTAATATTTTCAATCATTTATTTAGAGTGAATCACATAAATTTTTCTTATGGTTTGCATAGTAAATCGCATAAACGGTTTATTTAAAATTAAAAAATTATATTATTCTTAAAATGAAGGTCTTTACTCATTGTTAAGTTAACTAATTAACTAAAGAACGAAAAATGTAAATTATTTATTTAAATAAAGTAATGAAATATTTGTAAAGTTATTGACGAAACTCGTGAATTGTAATTTCCTAAAATAAATAAATTAGTGTTTGGGTAAGCATAAGATTGACCCGGTTCAATACATCCATCCGGTCCAGATCATAGAACAACAACAAGAACTCAAATAACTGAATTCTGATCTCACAATTTCCATCCCAAATTCCATTTTCTAGGGTTCATAAAATCATCCAATCAAATTAATTCAATCAAATCAATTCATCAAAATGTACGGATTCGAAGCTATGACATTCAATGTCCATGGCGGTTACCTGGAAGCAATTGTTCGAGGTCACAGATCTGGTTTGTTAACTGCTGCTGATTACAACAATCTCTGCCAGTGTGAAACCCTAGATGATATCAAGATGCATCTCTCCGCTACCGAATACGGTCCTTATCTTCAAAACGGTAATTTAATTCGTTATTTATAGTTTTCTCGTTCGGTTATGACTGATTTGTAGTTTATGTATCGGAGTTAAAACGCGTCTATTGTGTGTATTTGTGTTTGTAAATGTTGTTATTGTATGTATCTGACCGATTAAAAACTTGTGAACATGTCACGTGCCAGTGGCAGCTTATATATATCTCGATACATTCAATAGATTAGTTATTAGGTATTGATGTAATTACTAAGGATTGTAGAGATTTAACTTTATGTATAAATCAAATGCTTAGGTTTTAATAAAATATACTTTCGGATCTTTTCGATCAATTTCTGCGCTTGATCATGTTGAGTATGTGGCTTTTGTAAGTACTAAGCAATAAGTATTTGAAGTTTTTGGATGCTTAATATTACAAAGGAGTGCATTCGGATAAGATTAATATAAGTAGTATGTATATGGAAGTACTTTATGAGCGTCTGTACTCTGCCGTTGTTTGTTTGGCAAACTACTCGATGTCATTGAAACCAGTGATGGTTTTGATCAAATAAACATGATCCTTTGAGCACTTGTATTTCAAGTCTCGTGAAACAAAACCATAAACATCGGCTGATTTACTTTTGAGTTTCGGCATTGATTGAATTACTTAATGATTAAAGATATTTATCTAAAGACACTCGTTTGAGAAAAGTAGAGAATAGAGATGCAGTTGAGCTTCTGTTAAATGTATAAAAACAAAAAGATAAAGATACATAACATTAAGATGACATTTTTTTTAATATAGTATGGAGGGTGAGTTATACGGTTTTAAGCAGACTTTTAATTTTGTTAAATGTGTTATTTGACGAAAAACCGTTTTATCTATAAATTTGATCCTTGCAGGATTAGTTTGTGTTTACTAATCATTGTTATGGCGATTTTTTTTGCAGAGCCTTCACCTCTGCATACCACTACAATTGTAGAAAAATGCACTCTCAAATTGGTTGATGAGTACAAGCACATGTTATGCCAAGCCACCGAGCCAATGTCAACCTTCCTAGAATATATAACGTATGTAGATTTATTTATTCTTCTAAGTATGTATCTTGCTAGCCATTCTTATAATATCTATGATAATTTTGATCGATTGGGACCCTAAACATCTAAAAGTGCATATTAATTTGAGTTTTTTTAGATGGTTTAAGAAGTGATATTTCTGTTTCTCGCAGATATGGTCACATGATTGACAATGTTGTTCTCATTGTTACTGGTACCCTGCATGAAAGAGATGTTAACGAACTGTTGGAGAAATGCCATCCTCTGGGGATGTTTGACAGGTAACCTGCATAACTATTACCATCCTGACAAGTTCTGCTTATTTAACGTAATTTTTTTGTTCTTCAGTATCGCCACTTTGGCAGTCGCTCAGAATATGCGTGAGCTCTACAGACTAGTGCTCGTGGATACACCACTTGCTCCATACTTTTCTGAATGCATTACATCAGAGGTATATACCGTTTCAATTTTGTCCCATTATCTTACTTTCGTTCCTTTCTGAAACGAATCAATACCATTTGCAGGATTTGGATGATATGAATATTGAGATTATGAGAAATACTCTTTACAAGGCATATCTTGAGGATTTCTATCGGTTCTGCCAGGTATGTATTTTCTTGGTTTAAATTTGCAAATATGTTTCTGTAGATATGGTCTAAATTGGAATTTTAAAACAGAAACTTGGTGGTGCAACTGCTGAGATAATGTCTGACCTTCTTGCGTTTGAGGCTGATAGAAGAGCTGTTAATATAACCATCAACAGGTGCTACCCTGATTGAAATTTTTTTGTTCACGGGGAGTTTTACTTTAGATATGCAAGTTTTGAATTATCGCTTCTTACTCTGTTCTCTTGTGGATTCTGTATGCAGCATTGGAACCGAGCTTACTCGAGATGATCGTAGAAAGTTGTATTCCAGTTTTGGCTTACTGTAAGTATTATCACTTCACGTGGACATTCTAAATTTGCTAAATTGCTAATCATTGGAGGTTGTAGTTTCGACCCGTTTTCATATGATTGGGTCGATCGTACTATGTTTGATCTCTAGCAGGTCAAACATGTGAACAAAATAAAAAGTTTAAAAGGAAAAGAGTCGATACGGATCAAAAGTCGCAACTTTTCGTTCAAGATTTAGATCATTATTTAAATAATTTAATGTTTGTAATCATATTTGGCACATCAATAATCTATAAAAGAATGAAAATATATGGACAAAGTGTTTCGGCCGGGTTTTTGATTTATGCCATCAAATTGTCAGTTTTGTCTTATATCGAACCTGCCCATTTTCCACCTCTTCTAATTGTAGTTCTATCTCATCATCTTTATTGTGTGCTTATTTATACTGCTTGTATATGCTTTTGGCTTTACAACAGTTATCCCTATGGTCACGAGGAACTTGCTATTTGTGAGGATATTGATCAGGTATATGTCCTCAAAAGAGTCATTTCCATTTAGCGTGAAATGAATTTTTTGTAAAACGGAAACTAACAAGGATTTTTTCGTTGATGTATAAATAATTGTAGGTTCGTGGAGTGATGGAGAAATACCCTCCTTACCAACCCATATTTGCCAAGCTATCATATGGAGAGAGCCAAATGCTTGATAAGGCATTCTATGAAGAGGAGGTGAAGAGACTTTGCTTATCTTTTGAGCAGCAGGTTCGTGTTTTTTTAACAGAGTGTTTGTTTAATAACTTCCGATTTAGGTTTCTAAAGATCAAATTGGTTGTTTTATCTTCTGTGTATAGTTTCACTATGGTGTGTTCTTTGCATACATGAGGTTGAAAGAGCAGGAGATCAGAAACTTGATGTGGATATCCGAGTGCGTGGCTCAGAATCAGAAATCTAGGGTTCATGACAGTGTCGTTTTCATATTTTAGTTACTACTTTAATAGCAGTAACACCAGAGACAAGTCTTCCAGTGTATATTCATCTGCCTATTCGATCGCCTCACCTCTGCTGTTTGTTTATGTTACGTGGGAGTTTTATAAAATAAGTTCACTGCAGATGTTAAAAGTTGCTGCTGAGATGATAAGATGTTGTATTTAGATTCATTGATAAAAACTAGCTTGCTGTTTTGAAACATGTTATACGTGTTTTTTGGATTCAAATGTTCTCTTTTGTTACGAGGGTTATGTGGGTTACAATGTTTGGAACTTGCAGAACACCGAGACGTGTTTTGAAATAAGAATGTATGTTTGGTGTGACACACTGACATGTTTGTTTGTATCCTGAGATGCATATAAAAGTTGATGCGGTGTTTTTTTGGAGACAGGTGCAATTGGCTTGCCCCAAATTTCTTTTGACGGGTTAGGATAGGAGTATTAGTTCCGTTTTAGAAGTATACAGTTTAAGGAGCATTACATTTGTGGGTATAAATTCAATTGTAGAAATGTAGAAGTAATGTATTTTTAATGTATTTGAGGGGTAGGATGAAAGGCTTTACGGGCTCGTATAGTTACATATTGTGAAGGAAGGCTGACGGAATTGAAATTGAATTCCATTCCGAGTCAAGTTTGACTGCCAAACTTGAAGTAAATGATTCCATGGGAATGAAAACTAATGAATATAATTCTGTTGGCGTAAATAATCAATTCCAGTTCACCTCACAGCCACGCTTGCAAATCCTCCTCCTTCACCTTCGACCACTGCCATCTCGGACCACTATTACATCCCGGCACCTCCGACCACTCAAATGCGATAATAGTTCCACAAACTTTAATAAAATAAAAAGAATTAAATCACCAGAATAATCATCTATCACTTACACTTTACAAAATAATCATTTGATTCGTGACGAATTTCTCGTGACACTTTATCGTCGTGAGAAGTTCATAAAACAAAATCAGACCAATAAAAATCAGACACGTCGTCGCGAAATTGAATATTGACGCGAGAATTGAATAGTGTCGCGACAACGTGTCAAATTTTTATTGGTCTGATTAAAATATGTGTACTTTTGTGACGAAAAAAATGTCGTGAGAAATCCGTCGCGAATTATGTGATTATTTTTGTAAAATGTAACTGATATGTGATTATTTTGGTAATTTGCTGTTTATACCAATATTCTTATTACCGGTACGATTCTGTTATTCCTGTCTCAACTGCAACTGCAACTGCAACTAGTATAGTATCGATTTTGTGGTTCTAGGGTTTATTCAATGGCGAACAATAATCCTTCACCATCAACAAACCATGATTCAACAACTAAGATCACAGATATCGATATAGACACACTTGTCCATTGTGCAAGTTACCTTAACCTTCAAGACATCTCTAACATGTCCATCTCCTCTAAATTCCTCAATCGCCTCGCGTATTCCGATTCCATTTGGCAAAGACTGTTCAGGTTTACTTTCTCAGTTTGTATTTTTATGCTACTTCATTTTTGATATTTGTTATATTAATACTGTTTTTTGAAGGGAGAGGTGGCCATGGGTCGTTACACAAACATCAGATGTACGAGGAGCGTATTTGGCACGATATACTGCTTTGCAGCAGTTTAAGTTTGCGGACCCTGCAGTTAGTAGCTCATACTATGTGGGAAAATATAGTGAGCTATTATTTACCAAAGATTCTCTATTTTATTCTCAGGTAGGTATTATTGATTTTCTGTCACCTCGTATTGTATGTTAGTTAGCGTAATAATATAACTCATTGCATATTATTCTGGTTGGAGTTTCGGGTGCTGTAATGGAATTTACCACAAACAGGCTGTACGACTTACCCTTTGAGCCAGGGACGGGGGCAGAGTAGGCAGTTGCCCCCACCACAATTTTGTCACCGTGTAATATTTTACATCAAACTTTTGCCTCTTACGGGACTTGAACTCACAACCTTTAGATTAGTGGGCCGGCTCACATACTACTAGGCTACAAGCCCTTTGGAATTATATAAGTATATTACTTGTACTTTGAATTAGGTACTTGGTGACGTAAGGTATTATCATATTAGTGTTGAAATTATAGCGATTATCTTCTATTGTTAAAATGTTTTCGTCCAAAAGAGGTAATTTTACAACAGTTGTGGTGTTTAATTCAGTACTTACCTAAATAAAAACCTTACATGCAGGGTTCGCCAATAGAGATTTGGAGTATCGATAGTATTTCAACAGGATTTCCCGTCTCACTTATTGGTCATACTGCAAGAATAACTAGTATGAGGTGAGCTTTCATATTAATACTTATCTATGAAGGTCAAATAACAAACATTTGAAATAGTTAAGATTGACAACGACCTTTTGTATGCAGACTGTTTCCTCTGAAAGAAACATCATTATATCTGAACGAGGCACAGATAAATGATGACGTTTTAGTGACCTCGAGCTGTGATCACTCTATTCGTCTATGGTGGAAGGTTTGGATGTGTTTTGTAGCGTTTTGTTGCTAAATTTCTTTGATTGATTTGTTAGAGTTTGTTACTAATGCTGATATTTCAGGGAAGTTGCAAGCGATGTTTCAAAGGTCATAATGGCCCTGTTACCGTCCTTTCTGATAAGTTGATGGGTGACGGAAGTGGAAAAGTTTTTGCCAGTGGAGGTGAAGACAGTATTGTTCGCCTTTGGTCTCTGAACTCAAGTGGAAAACATGGTCAACGTCCCTTGAAAGCTACACTTTATCACCCGAACTAAAACTTATAAAGGCTTTCAGTGAATACTTTAACTCGGAAGAACAAGTTTACTCACGAGAGTTAAATTAAGCTCACTCGAGTTAATGTTAACTGAAGATTTAGCTGATCAAGTCAAGTCGGTATTGAAAACTTTAACTCGGGTGAACAAGTTAGTCTACCCGACTTAACTGAAGTCCACTAGAGTTAAAGTTAAATGAAGACTTAAGTATTTTATTTGTAAAGAGCATGTATATTGAGATACTTAAATTTTTTGTTATTTTTAGAGAATTAAAACCGAGAAAACTGTTGATTTCTTTATAATTTGGAGGGTTTGCAAAACCCTTCCACATTATATTGGATTCGACCTTGTTTGACAAATATGGTTTTAACTGTGAGGATGTTCAAATATTAATATTTCTTCAAGACCACCAAGCTGTGTTCTATGTGACTCGTTGTCTATAAGTCGAGATCGTCACCTATAACAAAAAGCTAAATAATAATAAAATACCACAAGTCTCATTAGGAGCAATTCGGCTTCTAGGGTTTTGTTTGGTTAATTTTTTTTAATATCTCAATTTATCAATCATAAGACACACAAATAACTCATAAAGCTCATTACAAGTGTAACCATGAGATGAATTCCTTTGATACAAATTGTATCCAAGAAACTCTAGGTGATTACAATCTCGAAAAGTTTGTGGTGGTGACGGCTAATTCGGAGCTTTATGACAAAATCAGCGACAATGCGTCACTTAATGTGTTTGCAATTAAATACCACAATGGGCGTTTATATCTTAAGGTGAAGTTAACAAGTAGTTTCTAATTATTGTTTAAAAGTAGGAAGTTGGGTGTGACGGGTAATGGTTCAAAAGAAACCATTCTTTTGTTAATGCTTTTTTTTTTATCTAAGAATAAGTTTACGTTTCTATCCACTTTCAAATACCATAACAACCCTCATAATGAGTGGTTGATTCTGTATAGATGTTAAAACTTAGGTAGACAAAATTAGCTTCAAGGTGTAACAATTTCAGAAGTTTAATTATAATTTATTTTTAAGGAACCTTCTGTGTTTGTCAAATATGTGGACTACGAGAATTTGCAACATGATTTTCAAATGTTAAAGGTAAGGTTACATCTTCTGAACCTTCGTGAAACCGATGTAGGGCTTGGTGGTGACTCATTTGTAAGTATTTATTAAATCAAATGCTCAACGACTTGCTATCTATTATAGATTTATGCATTTAACACAAAACAATTATCATTTAGTTTTCTGCAATTTCTCTTCAACTCAACCACGGAGGCCATAAACAAGTGAGAGCAAAACTTTCCCGAAAGGTAAAAATTAAACTAAACTTTATCATGTTTAATTTTTACCTTTCGGGAAATTTTTGCTCTCACTTGTTTATGGCGTCCTTGGTTGAGTTGAAAAGAAATTGCAGAAAACTAAATAACTAAATGATAATTGCTTTGTGTTAAATGCATAAATCTATAATAGATAGCAAGTCGTTGAGCATTTGATTTAATAAATACTTACAAATGAGTCACCACCAAGCCCTACATCGGTTTCACAAGGTTCAGAAGATGTAACCTTACTTTCAACATTTGAAAATCATGTTGTAAAGTCTCGTAGTCCACAGATTTAATAAACACAGAAGGTTCCTTAAAAATAAATTATAATTAAATTTCTGAAATTGTTACACCTTGAAGCTAATTTTGTTTACCTAAGTTTTAAAATCTATACATAATCAACCAATCATTATGAGACTTGTTATGGTATTTGAAAGTGGATAGAAACGTAAACTTATTCTTAGATAAAAAAAAAGCATTAACAAAAGAATGGTTTCTTTTGAACCATTACCCGTCACACCCAACTTCCCACTTTTAAACAATAATCAGAAACTACTTGTTAACTTCACCTTAAGATATAAACGCCCATTGTGGTATTTAATTGCAAGCACATTAAGTGACGCATTTTCGTTGATTTTGTCATAAAGCTCCGAATTAGCCGTCACCACCACAAACTTTTCGAGATTGTAATCACCTAGAGTTGCTTGGATACAATTTGTATCAAAGGAATTCATCTCATGGTTACAACTGCAATGAAATTTATGAGTTATTTGTGTCTTATGATTGAAAACTCATAAATTGAGATATTAAAAAAAGTTAACCAAACAAAACCTTAGAAGCCGAATTGCTCCTAATGAGACTTGTGATATTTTATTATTATTCAACCTTTTGTTATAGGTGACGATCTCGGCTTGTAGACAGCGAGTCACATAGAACACGGCTTGTTGGTCTTGAAGAAATATTTGAACCTCCTCACAGTTAAAACCACCAAATTGTATAAATAAGTTTTGGGTTTTAATTTTCTAAAAATAACAAAAAAAAAATTAAGTATATACAAAAAAGATAACAACACAGGTTTTATTACATTGAAAATAAGAGAACAAATCAAACGAAAAAAATAACAATATGGTTTTTAATCCTCTGGAATTAACAATAAAATTATAAAAATGTAATTCAAAACATATAAGCAAATGGTTGTTAATTCAATGAAAGAAAATGGTGTTTATTCCTCTAAAATTATCAAGAAAATTAACAAAAAAGAAACCCAACACAGATATTATTATAAAATGGTTTTTAAATCCTCTAAAATCAACAAAAAACACATCAGAAATATTATAATAAAATGGTTTTAAATCCTCTAAAATTATCATATAAAAAAAATATAACAAAAACGTAAACAGAAATTATAAGAAAATGATGTTTAATCCTCTGAACCTATCAAGAAAAATTAACAAAAATGTAACTCTAACACGGAAATTATAAGAAAATGTTGTTTAATCAACTAGAAAAAATGTAACTCAAAACAGAAAAATAAAAAAGTTAACCTGGTTAATTACAATGTCACTTTGGGTATCATAATCGAATTCAGGCTTCATTTCGGATTTAGGGATTTTTGAAATTGGTTTGGGGGTTTAGGGTTTATACTGTGTTATTTATAGGCAGTGCGATTTGTAAAAATATGTAAAATAAAGGGGTGTTTAGTAGTACAAGTAATAGATATGGGTGTCCTTTGTAAATGTATAAAACACACGGGTCGTTTGGTAACAAATAAAATAGCAGGGATGCGTTTTGTAACTTAATAAAAACTATTTTTTAACTGGAAAATAAATAGATAAAAATTCATGAGTTTTGGTAAACCGAGTTTTTCGATAATGATTTTTTAAGCCGGTACACCATTAGTTTGAGTTTTATGCGATTTCAAATTGTCCCTTTAGCAACTCGATTAACATTTAAAAAAGAAAAAAAAAACACTTCAAATTACAATTTGGTTGTAAATCATACAAATCATAGGAGAAAAAACACGAGAAATTGTAATTGACTTAGAAAAGTGGATGATGATACCTGTATATCGCCATAGATCATATCTAATCTTATTATCATAGATCTGGTTGATATGAACCTTAAATTATCCGACAACCTTGTTATTAGGGGTGACCAAAAAAACCGAGAACCGGCTAGAACCGCAAAAACGGCCCGACTTTGGACCGGAACCGAACTGGACCGGCTATGGTGGTCCGGTTCTCGGTTCTCAAAAATACTCAAAAAATAAATCCGGTCCGGTCCGTGGCTAAACCGGCGGTTCACCGGTTCGAACCGAAAATTTAATATTTAGTTTTATTAATATTTTGTACTTTGTTATTACGTTAATTGTTTACTTTTTTATTTTTTTTGTAAGATATTTTGGCGATCCAAATTTCCACGGTTGCTTCAGAGTCGGCTTTTAGCACAAGTGGTCGTGTATTGGATGCTATTCGTATTTGGTTTCGTTTTAGTTTTTTACTATGCTTATTACGTATTTACGTTTATGATTTGTAATTCGATTCGAGTACTTTTTGTGTTGCTTATCGTTTAACCTACTTTATTCTTAATCTTTGCATGACTTTTTTTCTTTTTTAAATTGAATAACCTTTTTTATTACTATATTGTGTATTGTGTGAGGTATTAAAACCGAAAAGAACCGAAAAACCAAAGAACCGACTAGGAACCGGACCGGAAATGACACGGAAAAAGCGGTCCGGTCCTCGGTCTACCGTTTCTTGATTTTTTTTGTCTCGGTCCGGTCCGGTTTTTTCCGGTTCGGTCCGGTCCGTGTCTTTTGAACACCCCTACTTGTTATCATGGATTTGGTTTCATCAAACCTTATTTCATCCGAAAACTGAGATAGAGATGAAGGAAACATAGACCTTAAACCTCAGTTTTCGAATGAAATTAGATTCAGATGAAATCACGTATGTATGATAGAAATTGTGAGATGAAAATTGGGTCATTAAAAGTTGATACGGAGGCGGAAAGAGTGACAGAGATTAGATTGTGATGTACTTGGCCACTTAGGATTTTTTTTTTCTTCTAATAGATAACACATGGGAATTTAATAAATATAAACATCTTTGACAAAATATATTATCTCTTGCTATCGATTTACAAATAAACTTTTTGTTTCACATCATATTATATTATATTTTTGTTTCGTTATTAAACATTCTAGACCATCGAACCCTCGGATTTCATTAATTGAAATTTTATTATTACGTTATGTTTCGTCAGTGGTAAAGTCAAAAATTCAATTTTATGGGGGCAAATAATTTACGACCGGTGAAGTGTATGCAATTAATGAAATTTATAGCATTTGGGTGGGTCAAATACTAAAGATTAATCCAAAAACAAAATAAAACTATAGAAAATACATAAAATTTAAGATTGTGTGAATTAGTCATGGTCAACTGTGGCCTCACCATGTGTTACTTGAGAAGGTAACGGGTGCTAAATTATTTGTACTCATAGAACCTGACATGATTATTGTAAAATTAAGTTAAAAGTAAATATTATATAAAAAAAAATTAAAACTTGAAGACTTCTCATTTGAGTAACACGTGACATAAACAATCTAATTGAGAGGGAAATTATGTAAATGCCAAACATGGATAACAAGTGTCACAACGTGTTCGGGCGGAAACCTGATGTGTAAACAGTATCAGTAATATCAAAGTTTCAAGTTACAACAATATAAAATGACAAAGCATCATCGAATTAAATATAAGTTTCGAGATACAAAGGTTTACACAAATCCGAATAAATAAGATACAAACAACATCATATGGGTCATAAAGGAACTAAATCAAACAAAAAAAGTTTCAAGCAAATAATCCACGTAGTCACAAAAGCATGTCATCGGCAAACGTAACCTCAAATCCCTGAAAAGCGTTAAAAATACGACGTTAACATAAAGTTGGTAGGTTATTCGCATTTTATAAAAACATTAAGTATGAAAGGTTTTGACCCAATTTGAAATATATTTAGAAAAATCATTAGTAAAACATATATCTTGATTTATAAACAAATAAGAATCATGCATAACCTTATAATAGTAATACACATGAACCTAACAATCAAGGCAACAACCCTCATCTTAGTGCGTTAAACTAAGGTCATTCTCGAATAACATGACATCGACTCATAGGGACCACACATCGAAAAAATCCCATATCAGCAATGAGGGTTTGTTAGACCCATATATCTTTACTACTATATAATGCATTTGATGTTTTTAAGAGTTTAAGAGTTTAAGAAGTACATACATAACAACATACATTACAACACACAACAACACACAACACACAAACACACAGCCTCTCTTCCTCTCTTTCGGTTCATTCTAAAATTCTCTCTCTCTCTCTAAAACAGCTCTGACATCTCTCTACAATCGCCGATTCGTTGTATTTGTTGGTGTTCTAAATCTCCACCCTAGCCGCCGCCGCCGGAACCCTAGATGCCGCCGCCGGAACCCTATCTGCCACCGCCAGCCACCATCCGTGGAACCCTAGCCGCCACAACCACCATCCATGGAACCCTAGCCGCCGCAACAACCATCCGTGGAACCCTAGCCGCCGCAACCACCATCCGAGGAACCTTAGCCGCCGGAACCACCATCCGTGGAACCCTAGGCGCTGCCTGAAACCTAGCCGTCGCCGCCGCCATCCATTTGAGTTTTACTGATATTTTTTCAACCGGTTTTACAGGGATAAATAGCTGTACACTCTGCTGAAATTAAAGGTGCCGCTGCTTATGAGGTTTCCTGTAAGCTATCTTTCTTTGTCATTGTTGTTTCTCTCGGTTTGAAAGCTTGTTGAATTAGCAATAAACCACACTTTTGGGGGATTTTTAATCCAACTTTCTGTTGCGATTCTTCATGTAGGTACCCCTGTGGATTGTGTTTCTTTAGCATTATGTGGGGCGTTGTTTGCATGGTCAAAACCACTGCTGGTATGTTGTCATAGGTATTAATAATCATAACGATTTTAGTAAATTTTGACAATTTTTTCATGGTTGCATTGACATATTTAACAGGTTATTGTTGGAGTTATCAAGGGTCCAAGCTGTGGCCATGATATGTAAGTAGCTTTTTTATTAGTGTTACCGCTCATGGTTTCCTTTTTAAAATAATTGTAAAATTATCAATATTCATTAACATCATATTGTTTCGATCATACAGGTTTTCCTGAAGTGTTGTAGCTGGAGCTAGACAAGCCTTGATTAGTGGAATCCCGTCTTTATCAGTCTCACTAAACTGGTAAATAACGTTCACATTGTGCTATTTTGGAGTTTCATTAGGTTGAAATTAAGTTGAATTTGCTCGAAATCTGATGTTATTAGCAAGAATGTAACACAAATTATGTCATTTTCACTTTTTGTTTGTTTTCCTTGTTTATGCTGAGATATATTACTAGAACATTCCTCGATTAAAAGTGTGTCTTTGGATGACTTCAGTTTGTCAGTATTCAATATACATGTGCGTTAAACTGACTCTCAACTTCTTATATGGTAATCGATATTATTCTTTTTAGGTGATTCCTGCTGAGAACATTGTAGCAGCATTTCACGGCTATCAGAAAACAGTTTTTGCCATCTCAAAAAGTCCTTCAGAAACTCAGGTTTTCCTAGAGGTACATTTTACGATAAAAGTTGTTCATATTACAGTCATGTGATACTTTCGTCAAAGTGTGATTTAGGCAGTTTCATTCTTAGTCTTTTGTAGGCATTGGAGCAAGGTTTGGGAGTAGTAGTTTTGAAAACCGAGGATATCGAAGATGTCCTTAAGCTGAAGGTACAATTTTAGATATCGTCGAGTCCCTAATGGGTCATGGTTTCTTATATAGTTGATATCAACAGGGATACTTTGACAGAAGAAATCAAGAAGGCAGTCAATTGGAGTTGACGGAAGCTACTATTACTGGAATTCAAATGACTAGAATGGGAGATAGAGTTTGTGTTGATCTTTGTAGCCTCATGAGACCCGTGAAGTTCTTCTGGTACGTTTAACTCTTCTTTCTACAATAGACAATTTCGACCCATTTACTTATGAATGGGTCTACTATGCTTTTATCTCAATTGGGTCGATTGGATGAAATCATAAAATGGTCAAAAGTCGCCCTTAGTATTAACATTATGTGTGTAATCATAATTAACGCATTAAACATTTGTATAAAAAATAAAAATGACAAAAAAGTGTTACCGTCGTTCGATTACTAAAATCTTCGCTTGTAGGTTGGATCTTTTGCTAGAGGATTATTCCTTGTTCACTCAGAGTGCTTGGAGTCAAATTACATTGCCAGCAGGCCTTTCCGAGTGAATGCGGTGAGATTGCGTTTGGGAATTAATAATTACGTAAGTTATATCATTTGTGATTATGTCTTGTTAATATTTGTAGGGGCCGGTTTATGCCTATATGGCGTTCAGAGCTTAAGGCCGGGAAACTCGTGGTTGATCAAAATGGTATACAACGAACAGCAGTTGTTTGACCTTAATAGCTGAGGTTTTCTTGTTTTTGAATGGCCTGTTTGTTTAATAGAGTTTTGACTCGATGGTTCATGTGCAGCTAGCAGAGTCTCGGAAATCAGCTTCGATGCGTATTCCCAGTAATAGAGACACGTATAAAGACACAGATCAAATACCAAGCAAAAGTAAACGTCTACTCAAGGCATTGCTTAGTAGACGCAAGTCTAAAAAAGACGACACGCTATACAGTTATCTGGACGAATACTAAATCCTATGCATTGGTAGCAAATGAAGAACAAAGAGACCAAGTGAAAATATGTCCCAAAATTTTATTGCTGATTACCCATGTACTTATATCGTCTTCTTGTTTAAACAGTATTTAGAATTCTTTCTTATATGCTTTACCATTTCGAATGAGTTTTCTAAATTGTGATCATTATATACAATATGTCCATAATGTTTAATCGTAAACAAGGTAGTTACTCCTCACACATCGTTTTTTAAGGATAATGTAGGTTATGAATCTCATCCGTGAATAAAATTGACAAAATAGATCTTGTCCCCGAAGTGATAAATGATTTTATTTACAACAAATTTTGTATCAAATTATTTTGTATCAAATTGTTTATGATCTTTTGTTTAAGTAATAGGTATACAATATTATGAGGAATAATTGCCATAATTTTAGAATTTAATTAAATATCATTTCAACTTTTATATTCCGAAAAATTCAGTTATAACTGTGGAATTTTGTCTATCATTTCAACTTTAGTAAGGTGTAATTTCAATTATCATTTCAACTTTAGTAAGGTGTAATTTCAATGCAATTTCAGATCACTAATGACTATGATTCGATGACCAATTTCGAGAAATAAGAAAATGTAAATCATTATCCCACAAACCACCTCTAATTTGGATTAAAAACTTGTCTCTTAAACACTCTTCTTATCGAAACAAACTAATTATTAAAAGTTACAAGAAAATTAATAAAAAATGTGTAAGCGGGTCAATCCAACCAAATCATACCATATTTAAATGGTACCTAAAAGTACACCTTGTGATCCATATCATATTCATTGATGTAAATAATTTTGTTTAGTTTTGTGTTTGATCTAATGTTAAATATTGTTATTGTAAATCACAGATTGCCGATGCGGTAGTAGTAGCAAGATTTCTAGAAGCAACACTTGTAGTAGTAGCAAGATTTTTGTGTATCGAGAAGTTTTACGTGATGAATGAAGTACATGTTTAGTCTGAATAGATTAGAGAGATTGTTGGTTGAATGCTATTCTTTTGTTTCGATTTTGTAATTTTATTTTTTACATTTTCAATATAAATCCAATACCATTTTATATTATATATGTTTCTATATTCATATCACATGACGACTGAAAAACAACCGAAAGTGTTATACTTAACATATGGATCACGAGACGGATTAAAAACTACTGAAAACTGTAGCCGCAAAACCATTTTACGAAATCAACTTCGACGCCGCCGCTGCATCGCGCGGGTACTAGACTAGTATATATATATGTGTGTGTGTGTGTGTGTGGCTCAAATAGAGTTGACATGCGTGTAACGGGGCCTTATACTACCACTGTGACCATATAAGTAAAGGTAACGCTAAATCAAAGACATCATAATCTACATTCGTATAAACAAGATATATTTAAGTTCAAATAATGCTAATCATGCCCAAGTATATAAGCGGTAAAAAGGGACAACGAATAACTCACAAATAAGCGATAAATACGTCGGGTAGACCAGAGTCAGGAAAATAACGCTCCACCGTCTAAGTGTCATAGCATAAAGACATCGAAAGTCTAAGTATCTATATAACGTAGTAGGGTTTAGCCTTATATGATTAACGTTATATTATATGTTATATTTTAAAAGTGTTCGAAAGAATAATATATAGAGTTAAAGATTTCGGATAAAAAGATAGCGATATTTCGTGTCAAAACGACGAGTAGAAGATATTGATATTTCGAGTCAATAATGACTACTAGAAGATATCAATTATTTAAGTCTATAAAGATAATTAGAAAGCAATGATATTTCTAGCCGAAAATGATTAACATGAAATATCGGTTGAAGATAGAATACTAATAACAAAGTTTAGCCGAACTCAACGTAAAAGGATAGTTAACTTGGTCAAAGTCAACGATTTCGAAAGGAGTCAAAGTTGAATAATTTTCGACATTTTGAATAATTTAAGAAATCCTTTTATATCTTTTGAGTAAAAATAGTTTGAAAACAATTTTATAAAAGTTTGACGAAAGATAAGGTTTAAAATCCAATGTTTTGATCGTATTTAAGAAAATGTATAATTGTCAAAAATACGTGCGTTTCGAAAATAATATAATAATATATATCACGTTTATGATTGCGATTACGTTTTGAGTCCAAGAACGTATATTTATCAGTATATACTACTTTATGTATAATATATGTTTATGTATACTTATTTTCGTTCAAATTATGCGAAGTTACGAAGTCATCAGCTCACTGCGACACACTGGGACATTCGGTGCGTCGCACTGACTTTGTGACCAAAACACAAACAAGATACGAAATTAATTGCTTTTTATTACGATCATATATCATTCCATAATTACTTATCCTATAGGACTAAAATAAAAAATCAAAAAGGAATTTGGCTGTGTAAGAGAGAGACTTGATAAGTTAATGTATTTGACAAAAGTAAGGATATATGTGGTAGAAATTATTCTTCTTTTTTCTTTTTTTCTCATATAATTTTTATAAAATATAAATTATAAAATTTGTTTTATAATTAGTTTAGGTGATTAGCCTTAGGTTTTTAAATTTATATTTAGATTTTAATAAAAAACTTGAAATTTTAAAACTGTTTTACGAGAAAAATAAAAATAAAATAGTCAAATATTTCCGGGATGACTCGACCCGACCCTATACAACCCGTTTGACCCATGACCCATTTGACCCAAATACTTAAAATGACCCGTTTGACCTATGACCCATTTGACCCGAACCCATTTTGACACATTCATCAACCCGACCCGTATGTTTTGCCACCTTATAGGGTATCTTTTGAAAAAAAATATCAATAAGTTTTACAAGGGAAGACGAAAAGAATATGGTTCATCTTTGTTCTCTAAGTCCAAGTAAAAAAAGTGTTGAAAATATTTGAATAGCTAAAATCCAAATACAACGAAATTCGAATAATCCATGCTCATATTCGACTAGGTATCGTTGTATTGGATAATATTATGCTAACGTTAAGTTTTTATTATTTTATTTTATAAGTTTATTTAACTAAATCTAACATAAATACATAATTGTCTCTTAAATCCAAAACCCGAATTTCCAAATAACCAAACTCTTATAAACTATGAATTCGATTAATCCAAAATCCGACCAAATAACCCAAAACCCCACGGAATAATACAATAAGAGGATTAATCATGTGGAATGTAAGATAGAAACATTAAAATTAAAGATGGGGAAATTTTGACTTATTAGTTGAAGACTTCTGAATTTCACCATCGTCAACTCGCCCAAAATGGCCACCACCGTCTCCGTCATCACCACCACCACCACCGTATTCCTCCTTCTCCTCCACCTAACCACCACCACATCCACCCCAATCCTCGGCCTAGACACCTTCCTCTCCCACCACTCCCGTCACGATCCCCAAGCCACAAACGACACCTACCTCCACCTAACCTCCGCCTTAAAAAAATCCTTATCTTCAAATCTCCGACCGCCGCCAACCACCGCCTCTCTCCTATCCCTACAACTCTCCGTCCCAATCCACGTCAAGCTAGTAGGCCCTACCTCAAACTTCCCGTCCACGTCACCAAAACTCCTCTCATCCTTCCTAAACGCCGCCGTTTCATCGGATCATTTCCACGTCATCACTCCGTTTGTGACAAATCACCGGTTATCTATCTCTCACTCTCTCTCTCTAGATGTCTCTCTCTCATCGCTTTCTCTCTCTTCAAAACTATTTGAGAAAATTAGATCGGAAGTAGCTAATACTCCTGCTCCGATTAGATCGAAGCTCGTTTCGATATCGTATGTTTCTATTGATGAGATAATTAAAAGTGATTTTGATAAGGAGAAACCTAGTCAAGGTGTGTATATCTATTTGCTTAATTTAGGTTCGCAGTCGAAACCGTATGCTTATAGGTATACTGATAGTGAGTCGTCTGCTGGTGTGACTAAATGTTCCGGTAGTGTGTGGACTGGTTCGGATAGGTATTTGTGGATTGATTTAGCTGCTGGACCGGTTGATTACGGTCCGGCTTTGTCTGGTGATGGGGTGTTGCCGCGTGGAGAGTTTCATCCGTTGGCGGCGGTACATGGAAGGCCGAAGTCGCAGAAGGCGTTGCTTGCTGATATGGCTTCATTGATATGGAGTGCTTATAAGGTACTTCTAGTTCCTTCTTTGAGAATACCCGTTCCGTTTGAGAATTCGTTGATTGTTCAGTTTATACATATACGTGGAAACGATAAGGATTTGAAAGGTTTGGATTTTAATGTGATTGAGAAGAGTTTTAGTGATGAGGTGAAACGTGGTGGATTGTTGTTTGGAGATCAGTCGTTGAGTTTTAAGAGTTATGAAGTTGATTTGGCGGAATGTGCTATTTGTTCTTTTGCTGTTTCGCTTTCGGTTACTTCGTATACTTCTAGGTACTTGTTTGATAACTATACTTTGATTGTTAGTGAGTATTTGGATTCTAAACGTCTTCATCAGACGTTGTCTGAGTCACAAGATGAAATTAGGAGGTTAGCGAAACTTCCTGAAGAGGATTTTGGTAGGGTTTTACCTGTTTATATATTTGATTTGGAAGTGAATTCGATTTTGTTGCTTGATCGGTACCATCAGTCTGTTGCGTTTAAGGATATGGTGATTGCGGTTAGGACTAAGAATACACAGACTGTTAGTGATTATAGCTGTAATTCTCGTCATGTGTTTACACAAACTAGGGAATTGGAGAGACCACTTGTGGGTTCTATTTTGCAGAGTATGTGGGGGGTTTCACCGACTCATTTGGTTTGGAGTCCACAACATAATAGTACAATCGTTGATTATACTTGGAGTGTGGGCCATACACCGTTTGGCCCGTTTTCAGAGCTTTTGACGTTGTCTTTTATACAAAAAGATGCTGCTAGGAGAAACGTTTTATTGACAACTTTGAATTACACCATTACAAGTGCGATCGATGTTCTTGAATCCATAGCTGCACATGGTGGTGAGAGAAAGCTTCTGCCACATAGTCAGCTTTCAGAGTTTTTACAGAGATGGAATTTGTTTAAATACAAGATCGATAAGGTGGTTTCTTCGTTGTCACATTTGGACTTTGAAAAGGGTTTATATTACTTAAGGTCTTCTGATCATGATCTTTACGCGATTCATTCTCTTGTATATCATGCATCTCAAGATTTGGAGGCTTCACTTGTTTGCTTTGAGGACCCACCGTTTCCATGGGCGTCCTTTTCGATGTCCGTAGGGATTGTTATTTTTCTTGTGTACGCTTATTCGCAAAGAGAAAAACTGTTTAGTAACAAAAGGAAGCAGTTTTAAAATGGTGGAAAGGAGTCATTGATGTATTACTGTAAGATGAAAAGGTTCAGTGAGTCTAAGGAATATGTTGGCTGGTTTTTAGATATATTTTATTTTCTTTTTAGTAGTTAAAGATTTTGGATGTAGTTTATGCCTCCATTTACTGTTGATTGAGTAAAATTGGATAGAATCTCCATAGCTCCCTTTTGCATTTCGTTTGCTTCTTAGATTGACTGCTTTATCTGTGCTTTATGTTCCCTGCTCTTGATAGTGTCAAAATTTCCTTGCTATCTGCTTCTGTTTGTACAATATGTCCAAAACTTAGTAAGATCAACACAGCTGATGATAGCCACTAGAGGTGGCTAAATGGGCGAGTTGGGTTGAGAGACACTTTTTGTAGGAAAGCTATGAACTTATAATAGTCTGTGTCGAATATGACTACAAGTCTATAATATTCGGTTACGATCTAATATTTTGAAACAAATTGACTTAGGACGTTTTATGTCTTTAGAAATACACTTTGGACAACCTTTGACCAGTTTTGCTTTCAAGCTATTTATTTTATCTTACCCGTTTGACCCTTAGAGATAAAATATACCCGCATTGACTCATTCATATATGAATGGGTGGAAAAAAACAACCTCAAATGAAAGTCCTCTCTCTCCATTCACTTATAATCAAGAACCTTACATATTTAGTAGATATTGTTAACTTTGATAGTCTAGTTTATAGTAACTTAAAACTGAGAAATATTGTAGGCTCAAATTTGTCTGGAAAATTCGTATGTCTGTTTATTATGCTTATATTGTTCACAATCCCCTCTTAATTCGTATGTAAAAAACCCATCAGAATGCTGAAGTATATTTATTAGAAACCGGTTTCAATCAGTGTACTTATCCGGATCACACAGAAACAAGATTCGTTGTGGCCTTATAACATCTAGAAACTATACTCTTTTTAAGTAACCTGCAAGAGTTCTTTGATTTTTAGGAAATTTATTTGAGTAGTTACATCTGTAGGGTACAAAACCCCTCATTTCCCCCCTAAGTAGAAATCTTGAAAAGATGTCAAAAAGAACCCCACTTGGTCCGGCAAATAGATTCAATCAGAGCTTATAGTTTGGGGAAATCATAAACGGGAAATTTTCATCAGTCTCATAAAACATCCGGGTGTAATTTTCATCGGTAACCATTTGTGGTTGACTTTTCTCGTCTTCTGCATCTTCTTCTTCATCACTGCCATTAAGGTTTTTCTGGACGAGATCTCTAAAGATTGATGACTGAAATAGTAGCCCAAGTGCTGTTGGAGATGATTTTTGTCTCGGACTAAATGGAAAGTTGTATTCAAACACTTGTTTCTGAAGTAAGCTCGTTTCTTCCTCAATCAAATTCTGCTTATAGTCAAAAAGTGGTGGTAAAGGTTCCTCGATTAAACCAAAATCATTTAAAGGCAAAACCGTTAATTGTGTTTGTGGCACTTGACTGACATCTTGCGCTTGTGTTTCTGGTTTTAACCATCTTATGTAAGTACTTAAATCAAAATTTGTCACCGCGTTAACTCCTCTGTACTCGATTGCTGCTATATCATAAGCACGAGCCGCCTCTTCTTGAGTGCCTGTAAAATGACATTTAGTAATTCAATATTTTTTTAATAATCAAAATCAAATAAACATTTGTAATAAAACGGTTGTATAAGATAGTGTTGTTTCAAGTTGCAATAATTTTATAATCATTTCCGATATAGAAGTCCAACCTTCCCTCTCCCCTAAGATTATCTATGATTAAAGTTTGGTTAGCTTACTGTAAGTTCCAAGGTAGAGATACTTGTTTCCAAACACTCTCCCGATTCGGGCTTCCCATCTTCCATTATGATGGTGTCTAGCAACTCCCCGATACTTCGATACTCCTCTGGAAAATCCACTGCTCTTCCTGAAAAGAAAAAAAAGAAAAAAACGTCAATAAATCAGACCATTTTACCTTTTTTATAGTCCTACTGTTTCTATGAATCTTACCTCCTTAGTGAGGCTAAATACTCTTCCTTTGTTACAGTCTGCATTATTTCGATTTCTTTCTCATAATCAGAGACCTTCAGTATAGATTGATAGTTAGAGTTTAATAAGGATTTAAATATTTCGAGTTTCTTTGTTAATTTATTGAAATTAAGCTCTATACCGGGAAATTAGTGAAAGTTGATGATCCCCAGTACTTGAGTGCAGCTAAATCATATGCTCTTGCTGCTGCTTCTTCTTCATCATAAGCTCCTGAGTCATGATCAAACTAAAAATGTAAACTTTTTGATCTAAAAGATTAACGTATACTAATACTTAGAGGTTGGTGAAATGGGCGGGTTGGGTAACGGGTCAAATCAAGTTCTTTTTATAATGGTAGAAATGGGTTGGGGATTTCCAAAACTGTGTTATATCACTAGTAATGCTTAAAGCTTTGCAGCGGAAGTACTCACCGAGATAAACTGTTGTTGCAGAAGGTATCATCCAAATTCAGGTGGGAATAGGAAAAAAAGGATAAAATAGAATTAGTTCAAGATGTTTTACAAAATAGCTTAAATAAATAAATACAAAAATCTAATTAGCGGAAATAGGTTACCTTGTTTTCCTTTCTTTTTCTGTGTAACGTTCCAAGAAAGTTTATCCCACAAGTGTGCTTCATATCTGCCTGTCCATCTATGTTTGCTCACACCGCGAAACTTGGAACTTCTTTTCACAGTGGTTGGTGAAGGTTGACCCGTTTGTGGACTTGGTGTCAACTGTTGATTTTTGCAGTCCAATGTAAGATCTCTTCTTCGTCTCTTCACACTTCTTGGTTCTTGAGATTCATTTTCAACCATATTGATAGATCGACGTAGAGAATTCTCTTCAGTCTTCACTGCTATCAATGCCATTATGCTTTCTTATATCTTCCTGTTGGAGTTAGTTTTAGTTGACTGTAAAAATGCATGCTTTTTACATATTTATATATGGCTAATTTGAGTTTGTTACGTTTCGTCTAACACGATGATTCCAATGTATTAACAGCTTTAGACAAACTTTATTTGTCAATACTCTGTTTTGCTTTTGGAATTATTCTACATTGTTTTCTATGTTCTGAACTTACAACCAACTTGGCTCTGTCGACGGATATTTTAGTCATTTAGATCATCTTAATGCTTTAGCTCTGCCTTTAACCATGATTGTTATTTTGCATTCACATTTAGGTTTAACTTGGCATTTTTCCTTTTGCTGATATGGACGCCGCATGCATAAAAGTTGATGGACTTGACCGTTTTTACTTTTTTTCAGATAAGTTTCTAAACATGTCATGTCAACATGATTTTACCTTAATAATCGGTAACATGTAAAAAATACTGAATCAACCAAAAAAATTTCAAAACATATATAACTTCATTTCTGATGTAAGTATCGAGTTTTGTATACAATAAACCTTTTATATGTTCACAGTCTGTTTAGAATTGTTTATTGGTACAAAAGTCAATTGTGACGACAGTTGTAAAGATGAATTATTGGTCCAAATTGCAACATAATTAGGGAGCATCAGATACCCTTCTTCTAAAGCATCTGCGTGTGATTCTCCGTCTGTCTGTGTGCAAGTTTTTTGACAGTTTAGGTAAGAATTGATTTGTTTGTTTGGGACGGTTTAAACAATGGGATCTAATAGATTATGATATCTGATATGACAGCCTCTGATTTCCGTATTAAATAAAGCTTTAAACAAAGACTCCAACCTTCTAATGCTGCTTCTTGGATGTATATGCTGATGTTACTCCATTTCTTTTATTATTCTATAAGTTCTTTTTCTTGTACTTTTGTAACCTGTTTCTGATTTGTTGCATATCGGTTTTGGGTTAAAACATGTAACTTTAAAACGGGTTGGGTTGGGTGTCTATGCTTTCTGTCCGTTATAGTTAAGAAGTTGTCTGACTACAATACAGTTTAAATGACTAATGACCCGTTTGACTCAATTTCGTACTTGGGCATGGAACCTAACCCAAATAGGTTGGATCATGCTAGCTTAGTGGTTAGGAACATGAAGCATAAGAGTAGAGGTCAAGGTGTCTATCTTTGTCACATTTCCTTTGGCTACTATTTGACGTGATTTACGTTATGTCTACAATTTATATATCATGTGAAGCTCGGGTCAACTATTACCTTATCAATATAAATATGTTATAATTCAAGAAGGAATTTAGCTGTACGGGACAGTTTAGTTGTTTGGTTTAGATTAGGTATCACAAAATGTTATGTATTAAATAATTCAATGTTTTATTGATTAATTGTTTCCTGTAAAATAAATTATTTCTTCTTTTATTATAGGGTCAAATTCACACTATAGTTTAGATAAAAGAATAACATGATTCAAATATAAAAGAGTGGTCACTATGGCTGTTTTTCCCCTTTCTTTCTCTCTTTTTTTTTTTATTCTTTTCTCTTTTTTCTTCTCGACATTCGTTGTTCAACTTTTAACGATTAACTACGTGAAGAGTGCGTTATGACATGGGGGAATTACTCTAGTATGAACTGATCACCGTTATAGATGTAGTTATAGTCCAAAGTCTTTCATTCTATACAATTAAGGTTCTTTTTAATTTCTTCTAAACATGTTCCATATGAATGATGATTTGTTTACTATCTATTCGTTTTATATTGTTATTGTGTTCTTAATGACCACGGTTGAAATCATACTAAACGGTGTAGGTGTATTAAGCATTAAGCGTTGTTCATGGTATCGTTTCATCATTGATAATTGTGTTTCTAAACCATGGGACTCTTGTCAGTTCTTTTTTGTCAACAAAAAATAACCACATAAACCAAACAACCTAGTGAAATGAAAGAAACGATTTACTTTTGACGTCATTGTAAGTAATATCGATATTTACTATATTCATGTAAACCTTTAGAATTACATCAATGTCCTTCTAAACTTCAAATTCGTGTTCATATTCGACCAAAACTTCTGAATACTATAATTACCCAAAATAAACCGCTAAATCATAATTAAAATACTTTATAGTTGTGTGGTTATTATAACCATTTATTAATCTGCCTTTTTCCTCCTCTTTTTCGATGCCTTTACCACTAACACTATAGTATATTGACCAAGGTAGTTTCTAGCATGCATAATATCAGAAATACAATATATAACAAGTCCATATTTCATAGCATAAGATCAAGTCAATTTACAAAAGCTTATGGTTAACTGAATTTAAAATCCGGTTCCAATTGAACCCCACATTTATAAGTTAGATAACTTAATTAATATTTTCGTTTTAAGTTGCAATTTATTAAAGTTAATGATCGGAAATCTGTAATTTAGAATAAACTAGGGACAATTTATGTTAGTTGCATTATTATCCAAACAAACACTTTTAATTGCAGCTCTGAGAGCATAAGATCTCATCGGTTGACTGCGTATTTCATACAAATTTTTAGACCGAAAGTGTAACATCCCAGATTTTAGTTAAAGACTAATTATGTAACAAGTTTGATGTTTGGGTCCATTTATGTTAAAGTCTCAAGGTTAAGGGTTATTTTTGAACATACGTAAATGAATACATGTGCCCTCATGTAGTCAAATACAGAATTTTTAGGTAGAAGTATGAGTGTTTCGGTGGTGTAAACAAGTGCTCTTTAACCAAAAATGAGCATAGAAAGGTCGTTAGTGGATCATTTTCAGAACCGAAAGCATCATTGTGTTCATGGGAGTGCGAAGATCAATTTGGTGTAAACCGCGGTTGGTTTCGTGTCGTATCGAAACCCGGATCAAAAACTTAAGGTATAAATTATATGTTGAGTATTTTATGGGTTTACTAGTCTTTTGGAGATGATTAGTATATGTTTTATTTAGTTTCATTAAGCTTGTAAAACCCGCAAGTTGGGTGTTGGTTGGGTTGGAGAAGAAAGTGTGTTACGCTGAGTTTTGGACCTGCAAGTCTCCAACCAACGGTTGGAAGGTGTTACGCAACGTTTTTGTTTAGTTAAATTTGTTGTGCTAAAGATGTTATGCTAAGGGTGTTACGTACTAAGTGTTGCGCTAGTTTTAAGTGTTGCGCAAGGGTTACACGACAGTGTTACGCGGGTAGTTGTTACGTGTTCTGCAAGTTACGTAACAATGCCCAACCGGCGGTTAAGAGGTCTGATGGAAAATTTTAGTTATCGTTAAGATGGTAAGCGTTGATCGTTGTGAGTTGTTACGATCTTATTAACGAGTATTTTATGATAAGGTTTATCGTGTTTGTATCGCTAGGGCGATTGCGTTTGTCAAGGACTAAGGTGAGTACAATATTGTTTTAAAAACCGAACACTACGATAAAAGATGTTTTAAAGATGAGATAAAGTTTAAAGAGATGTAAAAACGTTTTGAAAGATGAAAAGACGTAAGATTGATTTAAGATGAACCATTTTAACATGATAACATTATCGTACTTTGATCGAGTAGTTGTAGCTACTCGATTCTTACTTATGTATATGTGACGAGATACACTTTTATTATTGATTGTTATTGTTGTACATTGTGATGACGTACATACTTGACTTTGGCCTTATAGCTTTCTTATAACCTTTACTTATTGTTAGGTATGATATGCATTATATGTGACTTGACATAGTTTTGCATAAGAGGCCTGAGTGCGAGTAATATGTAGATGCTCGTATGTTGATTGACCTAGTTTGACCGACTAGGTAGAAAATGCTAGCTATAGAAAGATGGTTGCGGGGAATTCTAGACCTCCCTTGTAACACGCGGTAATGAGAAGTAATCTCATATTGAAGTGATGTATGACTATGAGATGAGTGTCAACCGGATACATCACGTGGAAGCGGAGATGGGTGTAAGATGGCACCGTTGAACCCTCTTTAATGACAACGCATCGTTTGCAACGTCGGAGTAGTGAAAGTCTACATTTCGGGTTATTATAAAGATTTGGAGTCGCGCCCCATGTTTATAATAACATGCATGAATGTGCGAGTAGCAAACGGATTGTAGTCCCATGGGGCAAGAGATGGACCCTAGTTTTGAAAGATAAAGTTTGGAAATAAGATGGATCATAGACGTAAGATATTGACGATACTGCGGAATTTGATTATGAGATGAGAATAATTTGCTTGTGCACTTATTTATTGTTTAATTATTGTTTTGTAACATATCCGTCTGCGATGGGTGCGATGATGGTTTGGGACTATGAAGTTAAATATTTTACGAAATGTTTTATAGTCTGTACTATATTATTGTCTCCCCAACTTTGCTGATACCTTTTTCAATTGTGTCTTTTGCTCGTAGGGTGCTAGACGCTAGGTTGATGAGGCGGGATTGCTTGTGATAGACGTTGTCCCCATTTGTATAGTTTTGATGTATAAGATTTTGGATATTGTAACTAAGTAACGTATGGTTTGTATAAAAAATGTTTAAGAACCGCCAAATTATATTTTATTATATTTCCGCTGTGTAAACCTTTATAATTTAAAAAGTTTTTGTAAATCGTGAATTTTGAAACCATGGCGTTACAGAAAGATTAATCATTATCAATCATTATTTTGTGACAACTTTTAGGCTATGCGGAGTGGTGAGTGATGATGTGGAGTGATAGAGGTTTTTTTTAGGAGAGAGAGTGTGATTTGTAGGAAAGAGAGTGTGATTTTAGGAAAGAGGGTGTGATGATGTGGAGTGATAAAAAATGGGTGGAGTGGTGAGTGATGATGTGGAGTGATAGAGATTATTTTGTAATTTATAAACTTTTTTTTTTTTGCCCGTTATTACTCTCAAACGGTCATATGACCGTTTCTTTTTCGAAAACGCCAACCAATTGCTCGTGATGCAGACGACGCCTACCACCATAACGCCTCATAACGCCCCCACCGGAGCGGTGTGAGGGCGTTATAGGTGGTGATTTGGCCCAATAACGCCCCATTTTTGCACCACTCCGTCCAGTCTTATAGTAAATTTTATTACTTTCTAATTCTCCTAGGACTCTACTGACCCGCAACGACATCATTCCTTCGTAGGCCCGAATCATGGGCCTCTTTCAACTCCAAATCGTGGGTTTCCTGAATAAAATTATACAAATATCAATCAAAAATATATTTTCTTGTAGTAGATCGTGTAAAATATGCAAACTTTCAAAAGACCATACCCGCTCCTTAGAGTGTATGAATAACCTAGAGTCTTTTCACTTGCAAAAACAAGCTCCACACAACGGCCTTGTAACATTTGCCCATAACGTCAAATGGCCTGAAGAAAAGATTAATGTTGATTACAAAACATTTTTTTAATAAAAGGGAAAAAAAATTTAAAGCATTGATATACCTTTACAGCAACCGTGGAAAAGGCAAATTCAACATGTCCATAACCTTTGAAGTGGCCACGAGCACGGATAAGACGGACCGAAAAAACTTTACCATCTTCCTTCGAGAATTCAACTCTGAAGGGTAAGTTATAAGTTTGTCAGTAAGTAACGATTATTTATTAAAAAAAAACAGAGTGACAAGATCGAGTTTAGCATAAGAAACAAATACATGTCCTCTTCTTTAATAGAGAGACTAAGATTCCCCATAAACAAATATTTTTGCCTATAATAATAGAGTAATAGACAAGTAAATTATCAATCAAAAATACAAAAAATAATTCAATTTTGAAAAGTTGCAAATTCATTCCAAAAGAAAAAATCATTCTCAATATTGGGAGTTGACAAAAGAAAATAGTCATTTCATATTATAGTTTGTCGGGGTAACGTCCCCCTTACCCAATGGTGGAAAGTCTCAATGGAATTCTACAAATATATCTTAACACTGATCACTAATATTTATGAAAATCATCTAGCATTAACAAACTAAGTCATTAAATAAAAAAATGTTAAGCTAATAATTACTATCCTTATTAAATGTTGATGGTACCTATGGGTTTGTTATTATTATTATATTCAAAAAAGTTTGTGTTTAAGTACAATTGTTATTGTTTTATTTACGAAAGGATTTGGTTGCGGGAGTGGCCAAAACCCGAAACACTAATAATCCGAAGCCCACAATGTATCATCTCTATAAATACACCAGTAATAGATAGATCTCCGTTACACAATTCGCGCCAATTTCTTCTTCATTTCTACTTAACTAGAAGATATCCCGTGCGTTGCACGGGTTTGTATGTTTTCGCTCGTTTCCTCCCTTCTCGTTCCTTACCCTCAGCTAGGAGTTGCCTGTGTTCGTTCTGTTTCTGTCTGGTTTCGGATTCTGTATAGCTACGGCTGTGTTTAGTATCTGTAGGCAAATTAGAGGGGATATTAGTGTAGATGTTTCCGAACATAAATTTTATTCTTAGTATATGGCAAAGTAAATGTACCTTTATGGATGTCTTACTGACGGTGTTAGATTCTGTGTACCTGGTTTGTTGGGTGAATAGTTCTAAGTTGTTGTGCATTCGTTTGGAAGTTCACACAAGTAGAAGGACGTGTTCTGCAGGCGCCTGTATAACAATTAGGGAAATTGTGTTGGCCCCTGTGGAACACGCCCCCGACTTGTGCGAATGTCCAAAATGTACATGTTTTCTTTAATCATGCTCTACATCAAAGTAGGAGGTGAGAAACAGAGGCTAAATATGTGTACCTTTTTGTCATGGCAGTGGAGTTTTGACCTGTTGTACGTTAGTTTGGAAGTTTACACCAGTTGAAGGTCGGGTGCTACAGGCGCCTGTATAACAATTACGGATATTATGTTGGCCCCTGTGGAACCCGACCCCAACTGATGCAAATCTCCAAAATGTGCATTTTCTTCCTGATTGAAATTACCCGTATCTGTTGGGACATCAAATAAAATTTATAAGAAAACATGTTTGTATCGTATTGAATATCGTTTATTGTGATAGGTAGTCGATTTAAAGGACGTTGACTTTGTTATCAAAACCTTTCTTTTAATTATCATAGATTTACTTGACAAATTCAATACCTTTAGTATGTATATTGATTTTAATGTAAAATTCATTTACTGGTTCACAGATCGATATATAACTGCTACGAATTGAACTAAAATTGAATTAACATTTTTGTTATATCGTCCATTATTCTATTCAATCTATGGGCTTTTGAAGATAAAATAGGTTATAGGAAAGCATTAATACCTTTGATGATGGAGGAGATTCGGTCGGATCGGCTTATCCCTTTGAGCATGGCACCGTTGGGTATAAATAGATTGTAATCTGATGTAGGTTTCTTATTTCGTGTGCCTTATCTGCTTGTTCATATGTGTGGATGTAGGGATTCCTTATCTGCTTGTTGGTATGTGTGGATGGAGGGATTGTTGATATGTGTGGATGGAGGAAATGAAGATGAGGATACAGGGTGCTTTATTTGGGCCTACTTCTTGGACTGTATTATATGATACAGTTGTGGTTTTTTTTTTTTTGATTTATATTGTATGGATGTTAAATGTGTGTGGTGGATAAGTTTATATCTACATTTTTACGAATAAGTCTTTAAAGTATTTTTTTTTGGGTATTTGGGTTTATATATGTGATGCGATAGTGTTTGTTTACAATCTCTATATTTGACGTGTAATGTAAAATGAGTAGGTAGCATAATAGTTTACGCCTTTTGCCAAAACAGTAATGTTTGACGACGTTACTTATCATTAGCAAAAGAGTTGTTCAAATTTTCTACATTGCCCATATTCATTACAAAAGGTTTCAGGTTCGGGCTACCGCTACTTCCTATTCTACTTTCATAACTATCCGATATGGGGTACGGGAGCTAGGTTTTTTTTTACAGAGTAACTACGTTTTCCATAACGTTACAAAAGATACTGGGTTTATGGTAGTGTTAGGTTCTACTTAATTTACAGAAAGTTGTTTTTCCTTCACGCTTGGTACTGAAAATTTGCATTTCCGAACGGTTATTCTGAATATCTTTCACGCTTCCCAGGGTTTATTTTGTCGAGTTCGTCTGCAAAGGATTGCAATTTTCATCAGAAAGGCGGTGTGTGGCAGGTTTTATGTAATTTATGTACCTGACGTTTTGGTGCCTTTACGTTTGCCTGCACCAGAGCGTTTTGCTATTTTTGTCGTTCCTCGGTTTTGTTCCGCAGCTTGTTCAGGCATGTTTGCTACGTAATCTCCCGAATTTGCCACTGCTTGTAAAATGTCCAGGGTGCCTGCATTTTCTGCTTTGTTTGAATTATATGTCAGTGAAAGCTAGTAATCTATTTGTGCATATTACCTGTTGCCTCAGCGGTGTCCGTTTCGATGGCCTGTGAAGGTGAATTTCCGGCAGTATCTATATGTTTGTGGCAATAGTTACTTATATGTACGTAGCAGCGAAAGCGAAAACATGACATATGCTGTGTATGTGGCAGTGAATAGAAGTACGTGATATAGGCTGCTGTTACCTGTCGGTTCGAAGTTGATACGTTTTGCGACTGCAGATTTGTCCCGTGCCTCTGATGTTGGAATATTTGTATTAGTCGAGAGCGTTTTATCGCTTGGTGTTGTCTGAGTATGTGGCGGTGGAGTTGTTGGTGTTGTTTCAGATACATTTGTCAGCAGATTTGTATTATCGGGAATTGGTATTATGTCATGGGGTTCCGGTAGTTGAGCGGGTGTCGCCTCTTTGTTGACAATTACGAATCTGATGTTAGTGGGTGTTGATCTTCTCGTCATTTCGATATGATATCTATATGTGTTCATTCCCTGTGTTTTGAAAGATGGGTGTAGAAGCTTCCGATCCTCGTAACCTTCTCCGACGACTAATTGTTTGCAAGTCCGACCCATGAGGTTTTGGATGCATAAGTCAGTGCAGGAAACATCCAAATTCCTTGTTCCGTCAGAAAGGGTAGCATTTACGTTGTAGCTGCAAATCAGTTGGTAAGGTTAGTATACAGTGATTATTTCTAAGAATCCTGCTTTTAAATGAATGTCAACGTACAAAAAGTTTGCATCGCAGTTTTTTCCATGGTTTGGGCAGAACCATATGTCTTTGAGTTTCGAAACTTGGCTTTTACAGTATCCGCACGTTGCTGTGTACCAACAGTTGTCGAATTTTGTATCGACAATTCTTGCATCAACTGCAATTGTTTTCCGCTATTGGTATGCGCACGTATTACATACGAAGAGAGAGTTAACTATATATCTGTGCTTCTGTAATGATAAAACATGAGAAAATAGTTATAGAGACGAACCTGCAGGCTATCGTATAGTTTATCCTGAAGTTCCGCTAAGGTCATGATAGTGTATAAGTTTGCATTTTGAATTGTTTGAATTGGTCCTGAGGATTGTGCGGGTTCAGTCATGGCTCCAGGAAGTTTTGGATTCAAATACACGTGCGTACTATCGGTTGACGACAGCTTTAGAACATCTACAGTGTGTAACATATAAAATTTATAAGCGACGTGATGGATATGTAACCGTTTCGACAGGAATATAAGCATAACTAATGTACATTTAGTGTCGATATTTTACCTGCGTATATCGTTGGTTTTACGTTTGTGATTGCTATTATAGTGTTTGCGGTCGCGTTGGTCAGTGCCGATAGGTCTACTTTCTCAGCGTTTTCAATGCATTCCTTCCACATCGTAGCGGTTATCTCCTGTCCACTGTGGCATAGACAATCATAAAATTTTATTACTATCTGGACGTTGTAGTGCACAAATATAATATTTTCGTATACTTACGTCATGGTTGTCAGTGTGAGTATAAGAAAGCGGTCACCGTTTCGTTTATTGCTGAAGCCATGTCTTTTGTGCTTTCCTATGAAATCTGTGGTTTGTGATTGCATTAGCCTCTTGAAAGCGGGTGTAAAAAAATGTTAAATTCTGAATACCTGGAAAATATGTCGGGTCTTGAATAAAGGACTGCAAATCGCCTATGGCGCTGAAGTCGAAAGAGAATTCCGGTATTTCGCTTTTGTTTTCCAAAGGTGTGATTTGTGATGCCTCGCCAACATTCAGGTGAATCGTGTTTCGGATTGTCCTTTGGTTTGTCGGAGTTTCTGAACATGAATACTGTTCTATGGCGTAACATTTGCCTATTTTTAACCTCGATTCCAAAAACTGTTGGCCTTGTTGTTGACCTAATATTGCTATGGTATCTCCCTGTTTTCGATAAAATATTATTCGTATTGGTTTCAGTAATTTAAGCATATATATGTACAATTTTTACAAATTCGTAAAATAAGCGGTTATTGCAGAATACATACTTCCTCGTCTATCGCCAAAAACCACGTCTCCTTGTTTCTGAAGTATGGCGTCCATTTTCGCAAAATTCTGACCTCGAGGCGTGAACCAACGATCCCGTGTTCGAGCTCTGCAATAAGCACCATCCTGTGTTCCTGTCAAAAGATACTTGGTATTAGAAAGATATACGCAACTAAATTTCGGCATTTTCATTATATTCTGCAGAAATGTGTAAAACTTATGATCATAGCAACGTACTTTTGAGATGGGTCTCGATCAGATATATTTGTATTAAGCTTATGGCTATGTGTATGCAAATATGTTGTTTTTCGTATACGTATTTTGATATATATAAATTTCATATTTTTTATGTATCTATCCAAGTGTTTATATGAATTTCTTATGCACTGTGCAATTTTTCGATTTCTGAAAGAAAGTCTTTATAAACAACATTCTTTGTGTATCGCAAACATTGTCCCTGGTCATCCTGTATTAGTACTTTGATCGAATCTGGGGAAGTTGCACGTGAAAGAGCTACGTACAGCTGTCCATGTCCAAACACCGGAGCAGGCAAAAACAGGCCAATACGTTGTAAGGATTGGCCCTGGCTCTTGTTGATAGTCATAGCGTATGAAACTTTACATGGGAATTGCTTTCGATTGAGGGCAAAGGGAAGTTCCGGATCATAGTGTACAAATTTAATCCTAGGAAGATATACTTTCTGCCCAATACATGTACCTGTCATTATGACGGCTTCTATAACTGTAGGCAATAGGTGTGTAACAATAAGTCTGGTGCCATTGCAGAGACCATTTTTTTGATTCATATTCCGTAGAAGAATTATTGGAACGCTCTTTTTCAAGTCTAATCTATGCAACGGAAGACTGGGGAAGGTTAATTGGTTAAGGTATTCCTCTGGATACAGTAGATCTAGATCGGACATGTTTTGGGTATGAGGTGTAATCGAATCGGAACTGTAATAGGAGGTAACAGCTCCGGGAGTTTTGTCTAAAACCATCGAATTAATATCGTCTGTGGTACAATTTTTTGGACATACAATGGCTCTAGTGCGAAGAATATCCGGATTTGGGTTAATGAGGATTGCAGATTCATATACAAATGCAATCAGCTGTTGTAGCCCGAACCTGTTGTCCATTATCAGAAGTTTGTTCGGCATTTCAATAGTGGAAGCGTATTTCAAATTAGTCGGGTCTGGAGTACCGGCAATGCCATTCCCGATATCCAACAACCATTGTGCGAAATCGACTGACCTGGCTTCAGCGGAACTGTTGGGCGCTGTACTGGAAAGCCGCATATTGCACGACAATTTATATAACGTAAAATAGGGCCAAAGGTGCGAATTTGGGAGAGTCGAAGTCATTATATCCTCATGGCCTTTTTTCCGTTTTATCGGCAACGTTTGTCTGAAATCTCCACCGAGCAGTATAGAAATACCCCCAAAAGGCTTATCTTTTTGATCCAGTACATCCCTAAATGTCCGGTCTACACACTCGAAGCATCGGCGATCCATCATGGTGGCCTCATCCCAAACGACTGCGTAGGTTTGCTTCAACAGTTCCGAAAGGTGTGTTTTTTTTTTAATGTTGCAAACGGATGTATCTAATAGATTGATAGGAATACCGAATCTAGAATGGGCTGTTCTGCCGTTGGGTAAAAGTAGAGATGCTATACCTGATGAAGCAACCGCCAAGACGATTTTCCCGAGAGACCTAAGATAAGCTATCACTGTTGACCACAAGAAGGTTTTCCCGGTTCCGCCATGACCATATATAAATGCCAATGTCTGTTTCTGAAGCGATTCGTCAGTACGAATTCTGTAGTAAATCCTCAACTGCTCCGGATTTAATTTTGACGACATTTGCAAGTGTTGCTGAGCAAGATGGGCAGTATCGTATAACCTCTCCTCTAATAACAGTCGGTTTGTCGATGATAACAGGAGATTCGAAGGTGGGAGTGGCAGTTTAAATGATGCCAGTGAGCTGGGGGGTACGGCTGCGTTTAATAACCTTTCTAGCTCGAACAAAATGTAAGGCTGCAACACCTCATCAGTTATGATGGCATCTCGAGATGGTGCGGCATCTGATAGCCTGCGTTTTATATCATCTCCCATTTTAGGCCAAGCATGGTTCCATAATAGTACAGGATCACCAACGTCGCAAAAGAGAAGCAAATTGCAAAACAGATTTCGCAATTCTGGAGACGATGCCCATGCTGCAGCTTCGTTAAAAGCAGTCAACCATTCCTTGTCATCGCCTATTAAACCGAGAGCCTCACAGGCAAGACGATATGATGCATACCTTACACCAGCCACTGTTCTGATATCGGCAAAAAAACAGCAGCCTTTTTGATGAGACAAAAGCATTCTTAAGTAAAACAATTCACCGGCAGTTGGATGAACATATACCATTCTCGCGACTGGGAAAACGCCAGTCCTGATCCTGGGAAACCAATCTTTCTTGGCTGCGTTCCACGTAAACAGTTTTGGATACTGGATATACGTAAGCTGGCGACCCTCTTTATCCCACCTATTTCCGACTAACCATCGTGACAGAGTAGAATTACCAAAACTGGGGGAAGTCACTAATTGATTTAATTCGGCATTGTCCCTAAATGTGACAGGCTGCATATGTTCGAGATGTACATGTAATATTTGCACAGCGGGATGTCTTTCGTGTATTGGAAAGTTTAGTAAACGCCACGCAGCCTCATGAGGGCATACGAATCGACCGTCTACAAATTGTTCAATTTCATTGACAGGCTGTGACTGAGTATTTGACGAAGAGGCGGCAGCAGAGGCTGAGGTTGGGGGACCGGAGGATGTGGAGTTCTCCGCCCTTTGTAAAGAAAAAGAAACGCGTTCAACACCTTTCGAAATGTACTTGAACAAATATTTTATCATCATATTCCAGCCACAGTACTCGACGTTGATATGTGCATCAAAACGACTACACAAATGCTTATTATAAGGGACCACAAAACCATTATTTGTCTGAATCCCGTTCTGCATCGTGTGTGTGGAATTGCTGCTGCGTTTGTAATGCACGTACCCGTCCTTGTCGAAACTGGTCGCAGAGGCAAAGGGTTTCGGAAACTTTTTCTTACACTTGCCATCCTTCATACATGGCGCTACAGGATTCAATGGACCACAGGGTCCATGGATCATACATGTAGTTATTGTTGCGTAAAGAGTTTGCTCTGTTGTAGGATTTGGAAGCTGAGCGGAAATGTATTTGTCAACCTCCACAGCTGTTCTGATCTTTGAAGAATCGTTAACCCATAGCAGCGTATGGCAATGCGGTAGACCACGTTTTTGGAATTCAACGGTATAAAGATCTGAGGCAAATGAGTAACGATCAAAACTGTCGTTAAGTAAGCTAAACAAATCAACTGCGAAACAAACAGAAAGAAGAGTGCAGAATCTTTACATGCAGTAACGACACCAAACGGTTGCTCTGTTTTGAGGAAATCTATGAAATGGCCAACTTTCATACTAAAAACTCTGGAAATTATATCCGGCCTATTCTGTGAATGACCCATGTTATGTATGTCCATAAATCTCGTAATTTCAGGCCACCTTGCATTGCACGTAAAAGTGATAAAATACTGAGGATTTCCGTACACGCGGCAAATGGCAAGGGCATCTTGATAGTGTTTGTACATATAACGGGGGCCACCGACAAAAGAGGAAGGTAGGAATATCCGTTTGCCGATTTCTCGACCCACGGAATCGCCCTTTGACAGTGCATCGAAGACACCAGCAATGTATTCCGACCTCAAGCTGTTTTGATTTTTGCGAAAATAATCAAGTCTACTGTCTTCTACGCAAAGGTACGCATCAATCAAGAATTGCTGAAAAAGTTTGCCCCCACGCAGTAACAATGAGAATACATCACGTCGGCTATGTAACAAAAAACTGTAATACATGTTGACTGTCAACGCCTTGCCCACGACACCCGCACCAGATCGCAATTTCAAGGCTGGGGACCAACCTACCTCACCGTATGGGAATAGCAACGGATACTGCAGCGGCATATAGGACTGGTGCAACTTACTGATACGATGTGCACAATCAGTTCTGGAACGAACAATTATGTCGTAAGAGGTTGCATTCGAATCCTCACCAACCACGATCGCGCCTAAAGTACCAGGATGTGGTAACCCATAACGATGATCAGGAACATTGCTGTACAGCCTAACCTCATAATCGACTATGTTGTTTGTTCCGGCAATTTCAGCAGCACTACGAAAGACACGGACATATCCATTGCAAGACGACAGCAAATGGCGCAAAGTATCGACAATTTCAGGCTTCAGCCGATCTGCAGGTTCTGAGGGGCGGAAAAAACGAAGCCTGTTCTCTACTTCGTTACAGGTATCATATATATATAGCTGTAGAAATCTAGGTACATTAGAAGGCTGCGGACAAAGTGAGCCGATAAAGTGAGAGACCTGACCAGAGACCTTAAAAACGTACGGTCCGTTACGCACATTTACTGACTCGTCAACCTTGCCGCCAAATGAAGTCATAGAAAACATGCTATTATATGCCCTGATATTACGCATGAAATGGGAATTATCATACAAAGCGAGAAGCGGAGCAGGAGGTACAGCAGACGAAGGTAAGACCACGGAACCGCTTCTACAACAGTGGTTATAAGTCGGATTTCCTAAACGGGTGTTCTTCAACGCCCTTTCGTCATACCAAAACCACGCACCGCAATAACCGCAGTAGCTACTTGCATCGCCACAATCGAAATAACTCGGCAGACATTTTTCAACAGAGGTCGTAGGCGTTACAACATTTCGGACCCGCGTTCGCCGCGCAGGCACCGGAGCAGAAACCCTGGCCCAAGTCTCCCCAACAGCTAACCCACTACCCCACATTTCAGCGAACAACCAATTTTCAGGATAACCAAAAACAACGATCTACAGGGCAACAGTCATCTATAAAACCTAACAAAATCGAAAATTAGCGATAACCACACAGAAAATTACCACTACTTTAATCCAACCATAATAACAATTACTTACCTGCAATAGTAGACAACAACGGCAATAACGAACTTCCAAGCGCCTAAAACACACGCAATAACAACAGAAAATCACTAAACCGAAATGCACAAACATAGGTAGATAACAAAAATCAGAAGCAACATACCAACGATAACGGAAATAAACCACCAGAATCGGAAAAAAACAGCAATGAGGAAGACGAAGGACACGTAAGGAGGTAAAAGCCACGTAAGAAAGTGAAAAATTACACGTGGAAAACACGTAGAACGTCGATACGATTTACTGGACCAACGGTGAGCCTAAGAAAGCAGGAAGCCCAGCCCAGAAAACCAATTAGCCCAGTATCATTAAAAAATTCCATGGCACGAAATCATATGTGCCTTACAAATTTAAATAGATAGAGTAATCACTCCACACATAAAAAAAAAAAAAAAAATCAAAACCCTAATTTCTAGCATGGCCGACGGCCCCATGTTTAACAGTATCTCACTCGTCGGCCGCGGCGGCGCAGTAAGTTATCCATCCCTAATTTTACTTTTTACCTTACTCAAAACCCTAACCCTAGCTAATAATCTCAAATTCATACTATTTTTTTTATTTTTTTTACTTTTAATTAATTAGGTAGACTTAAATGTTATGTTTGGGTTTGTTATTTAAGTTTAATTAGGGGATTTTTGTTTAAAATGAATGGATGTTGGTAATGTAGAATCCAGGACAACTGAAGGTTAGTTCAAGGGGGTTGATGTGGAAGAAACAAGGGGGCGGTAAGGCGGTGGAAGTTGATAAGAGTGATATTGTTAGAATTACTTGGATGAAGGTGCCAAGGAGTTATCAGCTTGGTGTGCAGATTAAGGATGGCCTTAAATATAAATTTGTCGGTTTTCGGGACCAGGTATATCTTTAACTTTACCAATTACATGTTGTTAGCTTATTAGTCCTTCGTTATCGATTATGAAGTTGCTAACACTCTCCTTGCAGGATGTGGCTAGCCTGACCAATTTCTTTCAAAACTCGTGTAACATAACCCCGGAAGAGAAGCAGCTTTCAGTTACCGGAAAGAATTGGGGAGAAATCGATATAAATGGTTTGTCATTTTTTTAATTGGTATTATTAGTTATTGTAAATGTAGCTCTCAGCTTGTTATCTTTACTCATTCCCCTGTCTTGTGGCATGGCAGGCAGGTTTATTATAAGCATATTTATGTTGTCTTGGTATTTTTTAAACGGGCTCTGCTCAGTTGATACACCTGTTACTGTTTCCTTCAAAGTTTCACCTGTCTTTTTATTGGATATTGCTCAGGTAATATGCTCTCTTTTCTTGTTGGTTCGAAGCAAGCGTTTGAGGTATCTTTAGCGGATGTGTCCCAGACACAACTGCAAGGAAAGAATGATGTCATCTTGGAGTTTCATGTCGATGACACAACTGGTGCAAATGAGGTCTCTTAACTATTTTGATACTGTATTCTTTTACCTCAACTGATTAGCTGATGCATGTCGTTTTCTAATTCTAATACGTTTGCACATTCCAAATTGTTTGTTGAGGCCTTTTGTATTAAGTTTTCTTGTTTGGTAAATACAGAAAGATTCTCTGATGGAAATGAGCTTCCACATTCCTACATCTAACACTCAGTTTGTTGGTGATGAAAACCGTCCTCCTGCACAAGTAAGATGCCTGGATTGGATTATTCATTACTTTGTATGTAGTTATGTATTATATATTCTGATTCTGATCCCATTGCTACAATTTATCAGGTTTTCCGAGAAAAAATTATGTCAATGGCAGACGTTGGGGCTGGTGGTGAGGAAGCTGTTGTCACTTTTGACACCATCACCATTCTTACTCCTAGGTACCGTACAACCTCTGCTTACTTGTGTCAACCGTTTGTTTATTCTTTTGGCTATTTTTTAGGGAATATGTTCAGAGTCACTTTCTTATTGTAGGGGACGATATAATGTTGAACTTCACCTTTCGTTTTTGCGGCTTCAGGGGCAAGCCACTGATTTTAAAATCCAGTACAGCAGTATTGTTCGAGTTTTTGTATTGCCTAAGGTTGTTCTTTGATCCTCCTTATACCATTTTGCTTCCAGGAATCATGCATATCAAAAATATCTCATATGTCTATTTGCTTATGCAGTCTAACCAACCTCATACCTTTGTGGTTGTTACTCTGGATCCTCCTATCCGTAAAGGTCAAACCTTGTATCCACACATTGTGATGCAGGTACCATTTGCTACACTGCTTTCCAGATATTCTTTATTAATCCCTATCCCGCACTGAGTAACCATGGGTTTTATGTTGATGCAGTTCGAAACTGATTATGTGGTGGAGAGCACTTTGGTGATGAATGAGGACTTGTATGCTGCTAAATACAAGGACAAGTTAGAACCATCATATAAGGTAATGATGCAAACATGTCTTGTATTTTTTAGCTACAGTTGCAGAATCGACATCCTGTATGTACATGGCAAAATGGGTGGGTCTGGTAATGGGTCAAACATGTAATTATGATAGCGGATGGTCAGCTAATCGGTCTAACAAAATTGTGTTGTATACTATGTAGATTTACGAGGTTTATGCTTACAAATAAAATATTTGTTTGGCCAAACTCCCCCATCTTTACCTATTTGACTTGTTTTAGATAACACAAACTCTATCGACCCATTAACAAGTAAATACTTTTGAATGACTTTATGACCTTGAAATATTTAGGGACTTATTCATGAAGTCTTCACAATGACTTTACGTGGCTTGGCTAGTACAAAGACGACTAGACCTGGGAAATTCCGTAGTTGTCAAGACGGTTATGCTGTTAAATCTTCATTAAAAGCTGAAGATGGTGTTCTTTATCCTCTTGAAAAGAGCTTTTTCTTCTTACCAAAACCTCCTACTCTTATCCTTCATGATGAGGTATGCTGTCATTCTATTCGATCCATGACATGAATTTACATTCTGGTTAAAGAAGGATCAATATTTAATTGATTGATTTGCTTTATATAGATCGACTATGTAGAATTTGAGAGACATGCTGCCGGAGGATCAAACATGCATTACTTTGATCTTCTTATCCGACTCAAGACAGAGCAAGAACATCTTTTTCGTAACATTCAAAGAAACGAGTATCATAATCTGTATGATTTTATTAGGTGAGTAACCGAGTACAAGTCTTGTTTATTGTTTAAGATTGTTATTATGGATTAAAATGTTAGATATCTTTCAATTAATGCAGTTCAAAGGGTCTAAAAATCATGAACCTGGGAGCTGGTTTGCAAGCTGCAGATGGTGTTGCGGCTGTTCTGCGCGACGAGGAGGATGATGCTGTCGATCCTCATCTCGAGCGTATTAAGAATCTAAATGAAGAGAGTGATGAAGAGGTAAAACATAACCCAAATCGTATGGATCGAAAATGCCACCTCCGAATGGTGGATGTTTGTTATTTGGCAGTGATTTAACTTTTGTAATATATTGTTTGCAGGATTCGGATTTTGTTGCTGACAAGGATGATGACGGCTCACCTAGTGATGATTCTGGGGGAGATGACTCCGATGGTAGTGTCAGCGAAGGTGAAAAGGAGGTAATTAATAAATTTTAATTAAAAATAACATATATGTTTTTTTTTGAAAAATATTATACAAATTAGGATCTTTCTTACACTGTTAACTGTGAATATCAGAAAACCCTTAAAAAGAAAGAACCCAGTTCCTCTAAGCCACCGTCTTCCAGTAAGAAGAGAAACAAAGGTGAAACTGATAGTAAGAAACCGAAGAAAGTAAAGAAACAAAAGGATCCAAATGCACCCAAGAGAGCACTGAGCGGTTTCATGTTCTTCTCACAGCTTGAACGAGAGGTTTGGTTAAATAGAACTTTCTTATGATATGTCATTCATCTTAATATATCTGGATTAGTTACGTGACATTATATTTGTTTCAGAATGTGAAAAAGGCCAACCCTGGAATCTCATTCACGGATTGCGGTAGGGTTCTTGGAGAAAGATGGAACAAAATGACAGGTTTGTTACCCTTTTCCCGTAGCTGACTTTGGTCTTTATTTTGTCCAAAGATAATATATAACTTGTATTCCGATTCTGTTGATTTACAGCTGAAGAGAAAGTGCCATATGAAGCAAAGGCTCAGGTAGACAAGAAGAGGTATCAAACGGAAATCAGTGGCTATAAGAACCAATCCACCCCCATGGAGATTGTGGATGAATCTGACAGTAATTAGGTTTTTGAACTTGTTCAGTATTTAGTGGTTTCATAGTCTACGATGCACCCAAAATAGGTTAATTTGGGTCTCTTTATCGTTAAGCTATCTATGAATATTGTGATATTGACGTATACTTGTGGTATTTTAGCACATTCGTATTATGGAAATTTGGCTGAGAATGAAAACAAGAAGAACGTTTTCTTCCTAAATATAACTCAAAATCGAATTTACATGAAAACTGTACATTTGTTAAATTGTATACACTTTGTTAAAAATCCTAGTAAACCTTCCTACTCTTTAAAACTAAGGTCAGGGCTAACAGGGGCAACCCGCCTTACAATTGAGTGAAGCACCAACATATTTGGTGAGTTTAGGCACATCAGCTGCGGGTTTTGCAGGAATCAAAGGGTACCCCTTATATGTTTTAGCCCAATGCGGATTTCCAGATTGCCGGAAATACGCTCCGTTTAACAACAAATCTCCCTCACTTCTCCATGTCCAGTGACGCCATATAGATTCTGGAACTATCTCCCTTTTTGTCACCTCCTTACATGCACCATCTGCAGCAACAAACCGGTTTCCCTGGCTGATGATGGTGGCACCGTCAGCCCCTCCAATGGCGTAAGACTGCCATTGTGTGTAGTCATTGTTCACCACGTGAACAAACCCAAATCTCACCGCGGGCAGCCTCTGTGTCAATCCTTTTCCGAAGTGGTTGTAAGCAATTGTCACCTTCATTATCTTATCCTCTGGGGTCTCATCACTTGCACCAAAAAGCAAAGCCTGTGTACAAACAATAACCAAAAATTTCAACAAACCGAAAACCATAATAAAAAGTTTTAATCTTAATGTAAGATGGTTTATTGTACCTTGTCGTGCTTGACGAAATGACAGTTAGAAAGGGTGACGTTGGTGGAAGCTGCAACAATATCAATAAGTCCGTCGTAACTGCTGGCAAAAGAGCAATGATCAACCCACACTTGTGAGGAGCCAAATATAGAAATAGCATCACCGTCGGATCTTCCACGTATACCAACATGATCATCTTTCGACCTAATCATGCCACCAGACCCCTCAACAATATCGTACATGTGGAGGCCATGGATGATGACATTGTGAACGTATTGTAACATGAAACCAGCCCCTCCCGCTACGTGAATTTCATACCCACGACCATCAATAGTCTTGTCAGATGTAAAGATAAGCTCCTGGGTTAGCCGGATGGTCATATGACCCGAGAATATGATCCATAGTGGTTCTGGTAACAAAATCGCATGGCGGAGGGTGCCTGGTTTAGGGTGAATAACGTTGTTGTCTGACGAGTCATTTACGACATAGATTCTACCCATTTTCCCACCATAGGTCCCGTGACCAAACCCTTTGGCACAGTTAGCAAGCCTTTTGCGGTTTTTGGCCCAGTGGGGATCACACCTCCAGCATTTGTCGATAGAGTTATAGGCCTTGCAGGTTTTAGCTTTCTTAAGTTTTGACCTCCTAATGGCGATAGCAGTATTGTGACCGGTATCATGAGCTATCAATAACGGGACAATTGAAACAAGAATGAAACATAAAACAATAACTGCATTACATCGCACACCTTCCATTTTCGATCAACGTAACTTTTTTCTAACGGAAGAAATCAACTATTGGTAGCTAGTCTGGTAATCTTTAAAATCCGATCTTTTAAGATCAGATCGTTTTTAAAACCAGTCTAGCTACCTAAACCAAATAACTCTTCCTCTATATGACTTAATTTCGAGATCGTTGAGGTCGAGTAGATGAAGAAATCAAATGAAAATATGTGCAATTTATAGTACATCAAACCTTACTAATAATAGAAACTTGTGTTATGCAATTTTAGAAAAATCAGGAGGGCCATTTGTTTGTAGATTTTGTTTGACCCAATGTTTTGTGGGTGACATAGATTTAATGTTGCTAATTAAGGGGTAGACCAAGTAAATTATATTCATATTAATTTTATAGAATGATTAGAAGATCATACTCGGGTGCAAAACTTTTGTTGCTCGTTCATTAACGACTCATTCATGGCTTAGTATTAGCCAAACCCTAGTTTGGTTCTGAACTCGGTACCTGCAAATTATCTTGAATCTGTCTCAACCAAACCAATTGAACATGTCTAATTGCACAGTTTTATTTTTTCGTACTTGAGAATAGTCTATATCATTTTTTCCGTTCACCGCACTAGTTTTTTTTTTGTTGATGACTCATTTTCCGAGCCAGTGTAATGTCCCCAACGGAAACACAGTCAATGGAAATCAAATTTGGCAACTCTCAAGTGGTTAAGTTAAGTAGACTCTTGTTTTATACTTGATCATGTACATATCACAATAGACGAGTACTCGTAGTAAACTTAATATGAGTCCGGTGATCTTTCAAAATGGTTAAAATAAAGACCGGCCCAACCCGTTAACAAAAACCCAACATGAATATAGACATACTCTTGAAGAAAGAGGCATTCTGTTTGGTCATTTGTAGTAAAAAATCACAAATAAAAAGCAATTTAACAACAACACTTATTCTAATACTTTGTACTTACTGTTACTTTACTTACTTGGCCTACAATTCTTATCTATATTCCCCCATGCTGTGTTTCTGAAAAGAAACATCACAAAAGTAATTACTAATTAATCAAATTCTTTTCAAGTTAACCCATTTTCGACATAAAGCTTAGGTTATAATCATATTATACATTAGTTTACAACGCCTAAAGCCGAAACTCGGGGATTATATGTTAATAAATATGGCTAATCTATAAAGACAATCCTACTTAACTAGGCTTTAAAATGAAACATTAGTCCCTACTTATACTAAAAGAATTATAAAACTAATGAACAAACTGCATGACCACATATTAGGATCAAACTTTTGACTAATTTCATAACTAACTTTAAATTAGTATCGAAATCTTTAGCTTAACCCAAATTGGGATCTATGTTTAAAAAAATGCTAACCTTTTTTCAAATATTTATATATACTAGTTTGTTATATTTAGAGTTAGTTGCAAAAACCGTCCATATGGTTTGGCCAAATTGTAGAATGAGTCCCACATTTCCAAAAGTGCAGACACGGTCGTGTGAGAAACCTGGATATATTGTCCATGACAAAATTGACACTTGGGTATATTTGTCATTTCTACGTTTTAAGGACGATATCTGCACAAAATGTTTCGCTCTTGGATCATCAAACTAGTTCCGAGTTAAATATTGTATTGAATAGTTAATAAGTAGGCTAATTGGCTAAATAGTAAGCACATTGGTAGAAAATGTAAGTATGATCATGTATGTAGAGCTATTTAATTAATCGGTAACCTTTATGACTCTTTTGAATATATGAAAGAGAAGACAAACCTTTTCATGATTTAACGGAAGCATGTTCTTGATACGGGCTTAATGAACAAACACGAAAGCTTCTTGTAGAAGATGCAATGGAACTTTTTTTTTATTAATGATTAAAGAAGGTAACCAAGAAAGCATGTATAAAGATCCCTCTTGATTGGCTATATCATAAACAGTAGTAAAGTTTAATAAACCCGAGATTACTATAAACCATCATGATTTCGTTAAATGATGCTTATCATATTGTATCAGCTACAATTCCATTATATGTTGCCATGATCTTGGCTTACATTTCTGTAAAATGGTTGAAGCTATTCAACCCAGACCAATGCTCGGGTATAAACAGATTTGTTGCTAAATTCTCAATTCCTTTGTTATCGTTCCAAGTGATATCTAAAACCGATCCTTACAAATTGAACTTGAAGTTGATTTGTGCTGATGTTCTTCAGAAAGTCATTGCGTTAATTGGGTTGGCTGTAGTCACTAAAGTTAGATCCAACGGTCATTTAAGCTGGATCATAACCGGTATTTCTTTGTCAACATTACCAAACACGTTAATTGTGGGTATCCCACTATTAAAAGCGATATATGGAGATGAAGCAGAAAGGCTTCTTGCACAGATAGTTGTACTACAGAGTTTAATTTGGTACAACATATTATTGTTTCTGTTTGAACTATCGGCTGCAAGGGAAGCTCACATGATACAATCATCAGCAGCGATACGTATGTATTTAAATGTTTATTTTGTTAATTATTTATCTTGTTATTTTCCTTACATCCGCCATTTACCTTTTGATTCAAGAGGATACAGAGGCCCGACAAGAACAACAAGGAATTGACGAAAGGGAGGAGACAATATCTAGAATTCCGAGAAGAAAAATAATAGTGAACATTCTACTAACTGTTGGGAAGAAGCTTTTACTGAATCCTAATTTTTATGCAACTATAGCTGGCCTTGCATGGGCATTCATAAGCTTCGGGTAAGTATGCAAAACTTGTATTCGCTCAAAACAAATTCACAAATCACAAAGATAATATATAATGCAGGCGCAATGTAAAATTGCCAAAAGTTGTTGAAAACTCGGTATCAATATTATCAAATGGAGGACTTGGAATGGCAATGTTCAGTATAGGTAACAACATAATCTATTTAGTCCTTTCTAACTCGATAAATCACAAACACAATAAAATAATATTTACGTTGCCTAACTAGTATTCGATTACAGGTTTGTTCATGGCATCACAGGCACGCATAGTGGCCTGTGGGACACGATTAGCGTTATTAGCCATGGTCTTGAAGTTCATTGTTGGGCCAGCAACAATGGCTCTTCCCTCCTTTGTTATTGGATTAAAAGGTGTCCCATTCAAAACTGCAGTTATACAGGTAATACCATACCGATCAAAAATGATCAATATAAACCGATTAAGAAAGTTTCTTTGATGATCAGGCAGCTCTTCCACAAGGAATTGTCCCGTTTGTTTTTGCCAAAGAGTATAATGTTCACCCAGAGATCTTAAGCACCGGGTATTACTTTAAAAGTGTTTTTTATTTTAACAAGTCAGTTTTTAAGAAACGACATGAAACCTAACTTATTTTGATTACAGGATAATTATTGGATTGATTGTCGCGTTGCCTGTTGCTTTGGTCTACTACTTGTTGTTGGAATTATAAGCAATGCACATCGGGCAATGAAGCCTAGCGACCAGGATAGTGAAGTGAAGCGGTTAAAATTTAACTATATGATTCGTGAAATTCTTTTAACAGCCTGATGGAAAATGTCTAATAGAACACGACGGTAGGCATCATAAATGGGGTGTATTGTGAATATACGATTGTATACACTTACTAAACAGAAACAGAATAAGAGAACAACAAACTTACAAGTCCATATTCGGCTAATGAGTGCATTTTCTTAGTAGAAATAACGAACACACGAGTGTCTCGTCTAATGAGTGTTGTAATTATTTCGTTCAAGAGACACCATAGGTACTTTGGCTATTTTGATATTATCAAATTTTACGGTGTATAATCACCTTATGAAATTATAAACGTACACTGATTTTTTATTTATTAAAGTTATACTCATTTTAAGTGAATTTAATGGTAATTTGGATTAACTCCATAAGATTAGAGATGAAATGTACTATTATTTTTCAAATTTTGGACAAACTTTTTTTTTAAACGACTATACCAACAAGGAATGTGGACCACTTACTTCGATATAAAAATATGATATTAGTAGAAAAAGTTCAAAAAGTAACATCTACATACTATAATCAAAAATTATTTTAATAGATTTTGATAATAATAATTTTATGAGTTGTTTTTAACAAACTATAATATGTTTGATTTTCTTGTATATTAACGAAACAACACCCTTACATTGTCGAAATCTCAAAACGAATCAATTTATTCATATTTTTATTCTTTAAAAACAGCTTACAAGATTGTCGTTGTCAAAATGTTATAATTTGTTCATTGTTGTAACAATTATTCAACCCTTAACACCAAGCTTAATTAGTTAACTAGTTTATTCCCCGTGTAATACACGTGGTTTGTATAATTAAGTTACATTAGAATGACATTCATAATAAAATTAGTAAATATTTATACCTAAACGCATGACATCATCGACTAACAAACTTATTTAAGTGGATAACCTAGGAAATTGTCACATCAGCTTTATGATGTCAGCGATATCTCTCATTTATTAGTATAGATAGATTTATTATACATGTTAAATAAATATATTTGTTTTACATAATTTAAAAAAAAAAAAAAGTTATTGTTTCTTTGGGACCCAAGAAAAGATATAATCCAACGTGGCTTTGTAACTACCTTTGGCCACGTCACACAAAATCAAATCACTAGATCAATCTAACGGCCAAAAACCAAAATGACCACCTCTTGACTAATCCAACGCTCCAAATTAACCAACTCCTGAGCAAATAACTCCTTCCTCACTTGTACATTACGCCTTTTAATTTGTACAATAATTTCAATTTAGCCATTTATGCCTGAAAAAGTTCGTATATATATATATTTCATTTCCCACAAATTTATTCTTCCAGAAGCTTCTCTCGCTGTTTGGATCTCCGTTGTTGAATTTTGAGCAAGAAATAATGGCGGAAGGTCCAGGAATCTACTCAGATATCGGCAAAAAAGCGAGAGGTTCGTTCACTCTCGTTGCGTATATGAGATTTTGTAGTTAGATATATGATTCTGTATGTATATGCGTTTTTTGAGCTAAATTTTTATATTAATTGTAAATGAGACTTTAGTGCTCGATATATGTGTTTTTGGGTACGTATATACGATTGTTTAGTTAGATATACTGTGTATGTATATGCGTTATTTATGATGAATTTTTGATATTATATTGTTCGATATATGTGTGTTTTGTGTATGTATATGCTATTGTTTAATTCGATATGTGTTTCTGTAAGTATATTGTATGTATATGCGTTATTTGTGTTGAAGTTTTCGATCAAGTGTATATGAGATTTTAGAGTTGGATATATGTGTTTTTGTGTATGTATATGCGATTGTATACTTCGATTTATGATTCTGTAAGTATATGTGTATATATGGCGTTGTTTGTGTTGAAGTTTTCGATCAAGTGTATATGATATTTTAGAGTTGGATATATGTGTTTTTGTGTATGTATATGCAGTTGTATACTTCGATTTATAATTCTGTAAATATATTGTATGTATATGTGTTATTTGTGTTGAATTTTTGGATGAAGCGTAGATGAGATTTTATAGTTGGATATATGTGTTTTTGTGTATTACATGTGATTGTTAACTTCGATATATGATTTTGTAAGTATATGTGTATGTATATATGCGTTATTTGTGTTGAATTTTTTGATCAAGTGTATAGAGATTTTATAGTTCGATATACAGTATGTGTTTTTGTGTATGTATTTTCGATTGTTTCGTTAGATATATGATTCTGTACGTATATGTGGTATTTGTGTTGAAGTTTTTGATCAAGTGTATATGAGGTTGTATAGTTTGATATCTGTGTTTTCGTGTATATAGATTTATGTGTATGTATATTTGTATATTCATGTTAGAATTTTGTACCAGAAGTTAATTAATGTTGATATATGTGTTTTTGTGACGATATTTTGGATCAACTATTCAACTGTATATGAGATTTATAGTTCTTTTTTTTTGTATATCAATCTGTATATACGATTGTATAGTTCAATATGAGTGTATAGGTAGGTATACTTGTATCAGTGTATGTATATGTTTGTTTTCGTGTTAAATTTTGAATCAGAAGGTGTTAATATAAGTGTTGTTGTGTATATATATAAGCATATGCAATTTCTTATTTGATATATAAGTGGTTTTTGTGTTGAAGTTTCGGACTAAAGTAGATAATTTTGCATCTGTTTATTATATGATGCAGATCTTCTGTACAAGGATTACCACAATGATCATAAGTTCACCATCACTACCTATTCACCTACTGGAGTTGTGAGTATTTTTCCTTTTTCTCTTTTGTTCTTGTAGTGTTTAATGTTTTTTTCCGTTGACATTGTTACATGGAGATCGGTAGGTTATTGCGTTTGAATAACATTGCTGTTTATGCCATTATCGATGTTTAGAAAGAGATAATTGGTTATATTCCGAGAACTTGAAGTTGCTAGGCATTCTATAATACAGCCTTTGTCATATGTAATTAGTCATTTGTTGTGACAACTAACTTGTAAATTAGTAAATATTGCTTGTTCTGCAACATTATGAGAAATATTGTTCGTGTAGAAAAAAAAATTATGAGTCCCTTCACAATCTAATATGATTTTGAGATGGAAGTCCTAATGATTTGTACGCTAGTCAATATTTACTAAAAATGATTGATAGTGTTTGTGCTTGTCCTTATTATATAGTAGGCTTTCGAGTGCTTTTGAACTTACTTGGCTATGCGTTTTGTTCATTTTTTAATGAGCGTAAAGTACTTTAGACTAATGTGAAACAATAATTAATCGATGTGATCCTAATGATAAGTGAAGCTAAAGATGTCTTGTTAGAAACATGGTAGAGCACCTGCTTGGCATTGTTTAGTTCTGGTAAGCTATAACTGCTGTTAGATATGACTATTCTGATAAATGATAGTTGTGAACGTGTGATCTAGATCTGTGTTTGAGAGAATTGTGGCCTTGGTATTCATACTCCTTCAGACATTAAGTATGTCCTTTATTTTTAGATATGTTTTGTACATACTTGAGCTGAGATCTTATGTTTTATCATATGTAACAACTCTTTATGGCCTCGTTTCCAACTTCTTAGCAACACCAAGTAGCTTAATAAACGTCATATTGCTTACTGAGTAGGCATATTTCTTACCAGAAGTTAAAGGTTATAAGGTATGACCCTCTCATCACTTATGTTGTAAACTTTTGGCAAGTATAAAATTGATAATTATTGTTCCCAAGGTTCTTATTAGTTGATTTCAGGATCATATGTTTTAGGAACTTATTTGTAGCACAATGTGTTCTTGATTGTTTACAACTTTCTATGTGGTTACGATAAAGCTTTTGATGTTGGCCTGTTATATGCACCAATTCTGTATGTTACTTGTTAAGTTTTCATCTATGGTTTGTCAGATGTATACAGTAACATTGTGGATCATAATCTGGTGGTCCTAAACCTGTTTATTTCCATTAATTAGTTTATACCATATACATTTAAGAAAAACAAGTTATATGGGGTAAAGCCCTATCCCGATGCTGTATTCTTGCATTGATCAAACAACTTGTGGTTGTATTATTAATGTTGCATGCTTTAGGACTTACTTTCTCAATTTTTGCACCACGTAGGCAATCATGTCATCTAGGACGCAGAAAGGTAAAGAATTCCTTGCTGATATCAGTACAAAATTTTCGAGTGGCGGAGCTGCCTATGATGTCAAACTTGACACCAACTCCGTTGTACGGCTCTCCTTATATTTTTGTTGAAATGTAACTCAAATCTGATTGCGGTTTAGTACTTTATTGCTTGATATGGATATTTTACTTGATTATCTGCAATGTGTCCAGCTCTCCCTGACTGTCAGCACCGATAATGCTATTTCTGGATTAAAGACCATAACGACCTACAGTATTCCTGATCTATTAGTTAGCAAGGTATGAGATATTTTATTTGTGCAACTGATTTCATTTGATGATATTTGAAACGTTTTCTGAATAGCGTTGATTGTATATCACTCTACTAGTGTGAAGCTCAGCTCTTTTATGACTATGCCGGAATTTGCTTTAGTCACGGCATGGCCTCAAACACCATTAATAACGTCTCTGCTGTTGTGGGAACCAACGTTGCCAAAGTTGGAATTGAAATTGCTCGTGATGACATAACTAGAAACCTCACCAAATTCAATGTTGGCCTTGGCTTCTCCAGTGCAGATCTTATTGCTGCTTTGGCCTTGTGAGTAGTTAATGCTTTTTAGTAAAATAACTTGTTTCTGAAACAATACAAAAAACGTAAATTTACCAAGTGAGTGGAACAATTGACTTGGATCAGATACCCCACAACTCTTAATACATTATCCCTCTTTGTACATAGAACGTTGAAAGTAGAGGTTACAAACTGGGAAGGTTGGGCTACAGGTTGAAACCGGTTGAGTTGGGATGAACCTGTAACAGTTTTGCTCATTTCTTCTAATTAGATAAAGCGTTAAATATGATTTTAAAACTATGTTATTACCATAACTAACTAATTTCTGAAATTAAATGATTAAGCAGTAAAAATACACTTTGGGCAACTTCAACCTTTTTGTATCGTTTTACTTCTTTCCGTGTTAGTTATTTTTCATTTGACCCAACCATAGCCTAAATCGACCCATTCATAAGTAAGTTACAATTGCTACCTTAGAAAGTAATTCAATTAAGATGCTTTTAGTTCAAACACGATGGCGAAAGTTCATTGATGCTGAGATTCAATAGCCATAATAAGTTTAAATCTTGTTTCGTAATTGCTGTTAACTGTACACTCAGATATAATGACATTTGAAGTATTATGTTTCAATTATACAGGAATGACAAGGGCGACACTCTCAATGCATCCTACTACCACATCGTCAACCCCCTGACCAACACAGTTGTAGGTGCAGAGGTGAACCACATCTTCTCAACCAATGAAAACACAATCACCTTTGGCACACAGCATTCTTTGGATCTATTGACGACAGTCAAAGCTCGGGTCAACAACTTAGGAAAAGCAAGTGCAGTCATTCAACACGAGTGGCGTCCAAAGTCCCTTTTTACCCTGGCAGGAGAAGTCGACATGAAAGCTATTGACAGGAGTGCAAAGTTTGGTCTGGCCTTGGCTCTTGAAGCTTGAAATGTTGACCACCTGTCAACTGTAATGGTAGTGTGAAGTTGAAGGTTTTTGTTCCGTACATTCTGGTAGAAACTATTCTCTTAAGGACCGACATTTTCTGTTTAATCCATTACCTAAACATGGATGGTAAATCCGTTAGCACAAAGGTTCATCTGATTACTTCGTTTTTGTTCCAAATAACCGTGAAATGTTGAGTATTCATATGCAGGTAAAGAACGTATTTTCTTCTTTAGATTTCATTAATCATCTTACTGTTGGGTGTGCATATGCTTTACGTTTACTATGGTTTGTTATTATTTGATTATCAGTATACGCTTGCACAGGCACCCTTCGGTCAGAAATTGGCATCAAGTTCTGCTGATGAGAAATATCGTTGCAATTGATTAAAATGATCATTTTTCATCCAAGGTAAATGAAATTTTTACATTATATGCTTATTTAAATATAGCAACTAACCTGAAGATAATATCTTCTAATACTTGGTCCTCGTTAGCGACAACTTAACCAATTTATATGTAAACGAATCATTTTGAGTCTTATTATTGATAACGGATTTTCAAAACAAAAATACCAATAAGTAGACGGGTTGAAACATGTTGAAAGCTTGAATGTCCTTTAGAATATATTCAATGGTTACAACTACATGAGGTATTCTTATTAGTGTATTTGATATATATAGTTCAATTATTTAAATAATCTTTCAAAATTAAATAAATTATTTTAAAACAATAATGCTATTATATATATATATAAAAGAAAACTTTTATATCAGTTTTGGACAAAATAAAAAGTAATTGAGGGAGACATTTCAAGTCCAAAAGAGTGCAAATATAAGCATTAGAAAAGCAATTTTTACAGAAAGCAAAAGGCATACATAAAGCTATAAATCTTTAAACCTAACCAAATATATAATTTAGCATGAAATAGACATGACTTACATATTGGAATGGAATTATAACATGATGTGTCAAATCCAAAGTTACTTTCTACATATCCTATCAATTAAAAGAAAAATGGTCCATCAAGATTCTAGCTGAAAAAAGCAAATGAAAAGGAGAGTTAAAATAATTACTTATGTTTTGCTTGTTGACAATGTTCAAAAGTGCAAAATAATATCATGTGGCCCTATTATGCTTTCCCCCCTCTTTTTTATCTCTAAAAAAAGACAATAAACGAGTCTCGGATGTGGTCCGGTGTCAATTTAAAAATCAGATAAATCTTCATCAAAGATGAATGGTTTAAAGTTTGATTTTATGTTGATAATATTTTTCGGCTTAAAATGAGTCATAAAAAGGAAGAAAAAAAAAAATACCAATAATGTACAATAATAACAAAGGAAACAAAAAATTTTCATTGAGAAAGTGAACACAATTAACAAAGGATAAATTAATGCAAACCTAAAAGAATTCAAAATCTAAGTAAGGACCCGAAGATCTATCTGAATCTGAAGCTTTCTTGTCGTTTTGAGGCAATGTTGATTTGACGGTTTGGTTCAAGAACGAAAGATCAACTGGTTTTGGAATCTCGGGAGGATGGGTACCGCGAATAAGAGCCCAATTTATACTTTCGAAAAAGGGGTGTTGTTTAATCTCGGTTGCGCCTCTTTTGTATCCTAATCTTTTTTGTGGATCCTTGACAAGAAGACCTCGAATCAAATCCTTTGCGGCAAAACTAATATTTGATCCCTCGGGGAACTTTAAGGATTGACCAACGACGTTAAACAATGTCTCTCGGTTTCCATTTCCTTTAAACGGCGTTTTACCATGAAGTAACTCATACAAAAATATACCAAATGTCCACCAATCAACGGCACTTCCATGACCATCTCCTCTAATGATTTCGGGTGCTAAATATTCATGGGTCCCAACAAACGACATGGACCTAGCAGCAGTTGGTTCTACTATAAGAACAGGACGTGAATCTAAACTAACATTTTTTGTACTTTTTTCTGTTTTGGGTTTTGATGGTTTTGAAGAATTGAAAAGACGAGGTTTGAAACAAGAAGGTTGGAAGCAAGTCGGCTCAACACAAGCAGGAAGTCGACAGGAGGGCTCGATGCATGATTGCTGAATACAATATGATGTGCCAGTGCAAGACGGTTCGTTTGTTGACTTGACTAATCTTGGGCTAACAATACATCTTAATGATAAATCGAAATCAGATAACATAATATGACCATCTTCTCTAACTAAAACGTTTTCGGGCTTTAAATCTCTGTATACTACACCCATCATGTGAAGATACTCTAAAGATAGAAGCACTTCAGAAGCATAAAATCTGCAAAACCAAAGAACAAACAATTTTACCAAAAATGAGAACATAAACAAACAAGAATCAATTTGAGCATAAAATCTGAAAAACCAAAGAACAAACATTTTCTCGGGCAATTTTGTTCATCCGCAGAAACTTGCAAATTAGGTTAAAATCTACTACAAAACAATAATCAATTATATAAATTTTTGAAGAAATTATCAGGTTCAAATTAAGTTTTAGATTCCAGTGAATGGACAAACAACTTTTGACAATAAAATTAATCCCTAAACAAATTATCTGCCTCTTTGATTTGAAAACGCGATAATCAGATAATCATTTCAAAAACGCAATCCCAAACCGTGATGAATTTTCACACAATGTGCATCTTTTTACTTACAATCATCATACAAATAACAAATTAAGATATCACATAAAGTTCGATATCCCAAGAAACTAATAAATGAATATACCTTGCAGCTTGTTCTTGAAAATGTTTCCCGGGCTGGCGTTGCCTTAGAATATGAAGATCACCACCACTACAAAACTCCATAAGCAAACACGAAAGCTTATCGGTTTCAAAATGCGAATAAAGCGTAGGAAGAAACGGATGATCCAACATTCCCAGAATCTCCCTTTCAGTTTGAGCTCTAACTAACTTCTTCCTCCCAACCAACATTCCTTTATCCATAACTTTAACCGCAAACAAACACCCCATTCCCCTTAACTCAGCTAAATAAACACTCCCAATATCCCCAAACCCTAACTTTTTTAAAAGCCTAAAATGTGACAAACTTAACTCCCCCTTAACATTTTGTATAGCGTCCCATCGAATATCGTTCGCTTTATGCGGTTTCGATGGGCACGCTACCTTATTAACAACTTTTGTTTCGTTTACTTCAACGCTATAACAATAACTAGACGAACTTAAACTAGTTTTCTCACTACTTTCACATTCTGAATTATTCAAATTTCTAGGGCTGCTGGAACTGAAACTCAAGCTTAGATCTGGTGGGCTGAGTTTGGTTTGAGTTGTCATTTGTGTCACAAAATGGGAATGTAGACAAGCTGTTTGATAAAATGTTTCAAAGACAAAAATGTTTGGTTTTCAACTGTGTTGCTGGTCAAACGAAGGGTTTGGAGATAGCCGAGGTGGTCAAAGGGGCGCCAAATAAGGAGTTATGGGGAATCAAATAGTGTGTGTGTGTGTGTGTTTTTAAAATAATTTGAATGAGGCATTTGTATTGAGATTTGAGACATCCAATGAAATGAGTTTGAGATTATTAAATAACTAGTTCTTACTCTGTATCTTTTTTATTAAAAAGAATATGCCAAGAAATATAAATGTTTTATATTTATGTATTTTCTTTACGTTTCAAAATAAATGTTTACTTTAAAAAAAACCCGAACAGTTTTATTATGAAATAATTATTAGATTTTTCATTAATACATTGTTGTATAAGTAATATTCATTGAAATCTCTTTTGACCGTCCAGCTATAAAGATGTAAACTTAGTTTCGGACAACTAAAAGTAAAAACATAAACATAGAAGAAATAATTCTTTACAAATATACTATTAAAGAATTTGCGTTTGAAAGTTACATCCTTATCGGTTGTTTTTAATTTTTTATTAGATATTTTATTTTCTTGTATAATAATTTATAGGGGTGAATAGAAATCGAACCATAAACCAAAAAAATCAAATCGAAAAACCGAACCAATACTAAAAACCGGTGGTTTGGGTGTTAACTTCTAAGAAACCTAATTTTTCGGTTCGGGTCGGGTCTTAAGTAAAACCGGACCGTTTAAAACCGATTCGGACCTGTTAACCTTATTAATAAGTATATTTATATTTATCTTATTACTTTACTCTATTGTAATATTAGGAAATGTTAATTCTGAGTAATTTTATAAATTATAATTAAATTTTAACAAATTATGTTTCACAGTAGCTTTAAATAATCGTGAATAGAAGGTTTTGTTTAATGATTTTATATGAATGATGTTGGTAAAATCTTTTTATGCAACTTAGCAACTAATATTTGCATTAAATTTATTATTCATAAAATATTCATAACTATCTCAAAAACTTATACTATAATATGTTTCTTTTATAATTGTAGTTTCTATTATCTTACATAAACGTTCATTATTCATTCAACAATCGAAACATGTCTAAGTTGTTTTTGGCAAATATTTTGTGTTCAAAGAACCGGTTAAAAACTCAAACCGAACCGAACGGTTTCTTTCTTTCAAAAACCAAAATTTTAGTTTGGATTTGAGTTTATGCTAAAACCGACCCAACCCAACCACACCCCTAATAATTTATCTCTTCATTGATAACATTATCATCAAATTATACATATAATAATTTTTTTCATCAAAATTATATATTAATGTGTGTGGAGGGGTGTCTCTCTCTGTATATATAATTTGAATTAGTTAGACTAGGCGGAGTGGACAAGAAACGGGGCGTTATAGGCCCAGTCAGCGGCTATAACGCCCCTAATAACGCCCGTCACCGCTCCTATAGGGGCGTTATAGGAGCGTTTTGGGCGGTGGCTTCTTCCTGGTCACAGCGTTTTGGGCGATGGTTTGTTGCTGCTTAACGGTCTTATGACCGTTGTGGAGGGTTTAAAAAAAAAAAGTCTATATAAACACACAAAATACACACTCAAATATATATACAAACACAAAAAAACACACAAAATATATATACAAACACACAAAAAACATACACAAAGTTTTATAAAATGTCAAGTTCGGATGAAGATGCAATTGTAGCCGGAGCGTTTATGGCCGTTGCTAACTTTGCATCACAACAAATCCAAAGACCAATCACCACAAGAACCGCAATAGAACGTAACCGTGAAGCAGCTCAAACACTACTAATGGAATCTTACTTTTCTCCGGGTTGCATCTACACCGACGAACAATTTATCCGTCGTTTTCGAATGAGGAGGGAGCTATTTCTCAAGATACGCCACGATTTTGAAAACCATTTTGATTATTTTAGGCAAAAATTTGATGCTAGAGGAAGGGCTGGGTTTACACCGATTCAGAAATGCACCTCCGCCATACGACAACTTGCTTTTGGCACTTGCAGTGACACATGGGACGAGTATTTAAAAATGTCCGAAAGAGTTTCACGTGAATCCCTTGCCAACTTTTGCGAAGGTATATTTTTAACCTTTATTTTTTTAATAAGTTTACTTTAAATCTTATTTTTAATTAAAATTTAATAATATCTGAAATAGGTGTGGTTTCTTTATACGGCAAGAGATATTTACGCCGTCCTAGTTGGAGTGACATACAGCAGATTACTTCGGTTCATGATGAAAAACACAATTTTCCCGGTATGCTAGGCAGTTTGGATTGTATGCATTGGCAGTGGGAAAATTGTCATGTGGCTTGGGCTGGTCAATACCATAGGGGTGATCACAATCACCCTTCCATTATGTTAGAGGCTACGGCCTCTACTGATTTGTGGATATGGCATGCCTTTTTTGGGGTTGCTGGAGCGAATAATGACATCAATGTCTTGGATCAGTCACCGCTTTTCAACAACATTGAGAATGGGACAGCTCCCGATCAGTCGTTTATTGTTAACGACACAAGCTACAAATACGGGTATTACCTCGCTGATGGTATTTATCCAAAATGGCCGGTGTTAATAAAGTCTTTCAGGGAAAAAGACGAATTAAACGAGAAGCGTAACCATTTTAAAAAAGCCCAGGAATCTTCAAGAAAGGACATCGAACGGGCATTTGGAGTGTTGAAAAAAAGGTGGCATATAATTAAAAACCCCGCAAAAGCTTGGAGTTTAGAAAAAAATTAGAAACGCGATGTACGCTGCTATAATTCTTCATAACATGATTTTGGAAGACAAAGGTCTCGCGTATTGTCAAGCTTATGATGAGAATGCCACAGAACCAGAAGTCCAGATTACCTTTGAAGAGAAACAACAGAACATACGTGACATGCGTGACGAAGATACCCATCACAGTCTGGTAGCCGATTTGATCGAACATGTCTGGTATTACCGCCCCCGAGGAAACAACGATGAAGATTGAAGTGTTTTTTTAAAAATTGTATTTTTTTAACGTCTTTTAGTTTAATCGTAATATGTTTTTTAATAAATTGTAGTGTGTTTTTTTTTATTTTTAATAAAAATACAACTTTTTAAATTTCATTTATATAAAAAAAATAATAAAAATACAACTTTTTAAAATCACACTCTATTTCCTACAAATCACCTCTACCACTCCACATCATCACTCACCACTCCACCCATTTTCTATCACTCCACATCATCACACTCTCTTTCCTAAAATACACTCTCTTTCCTACAAATCACCTCTATCACTCCACATCATCATCACCCATACTTAACCACTCCGCGTAGTCTTAGAAAAGAAAAGTAGATTTTTTTGGAAACAATAAAAGGATTAAGAATATTATAATAGTATGAAAAAAGTTGAGAGACAAAAGACAGGAGCAATAGAAAGCCGTATTAATAAAGTGTTTGTGGGAAATACGAGGACACACAAACCCTTTCACGGGCACCACAAGACGCTCGCTTTGCTTTCCTTACTTCTATTTTATTATTCAAGATTAACAAAGCAATACAACTTTTTTTTTCTTTTCTCTTTAATATAAACGAGTAAAGGTATTCGTCGGTGTTCGTCAGTTGTTGAGAGTCTTAATATTTATATATTTTATTTAAAAGTTGATAGTAGATATTGACTTATATTTTCTATATGTTGAACACCATCTTTATATACATCTATTATATATATTTCAATGTATAAATTTAATGGTATAGTAATAAAAAATAAAAATAAAAATTATTATTTAAGCAGACATTCAAACAGAGCGGGACATCCTAATAATAAGAATGATATAATATAATATATATATTATATTATATATATATATATATAATATAATATAATACTCATTTTAAAATTATTTTAATAAATTTACTTTTCTATTTTACCAACTGTTTTAAGATTATTATTTATTATTTCGTTTTGTTATGGGTAAGATTAAATTATGCTATTATCATTATGTGACGAACGTATAGTATATATTGATTGTCGATATTAATGAAATAAAAAAGATGGTTTTATGGCAATGAAGATTTTAAATTTCAATGAATTTCGTCTTCGATTTGTTTCAACTTCATTATTAGTAAAGGATTATTTTAAACATATCATCAACAATTAAACTAGTATTAAATAAATATGAAACTAAATAGATTAAGAAATGCGCCCGCAGAAGATGGAGACAAAATACTTCTGTATTTGCAACCTAAATTTATAAACATCATTGTACAAACTTCAAACAAGAAACACAATATAAAAGTTACGATGATATTTATGTTTTCTCATCGGTTCATAAATTACTACTTATTAATACATTTTCAGATGACAATTATTATGTAAATATGCATTTCAAATTGCATAAAAATTATAACATTCGATTTAAAAATAACATTTGAAAAATATATTTTTCTAAGTAAATTCAAATTGCATAAAATCGACTTAAAAATATATTGGTTGTGAACAAAAGTGATGTAGGTTTTATAAGATAAGCGTTTTGTACGGGTGTAAGTCCAATGACCAAAACATACCGCTACGCCCACGGGGAGACAAAGCATACAATATCGTGAGCGGGGTGTTACATACATTATAAGCTATGGATGATTGGTATTTATAATTTGATTTCAAATAATTGTTTCTCATGCCTGGATCCCAATTCCCAACGCCGTACACAGTCCTCTGCTATGTGTAATTGGGACGTACATATCACAGACAATTACTGTATTACACATTCAGTTCCATTTATTACCTACATCAGTGGGCTTTTGTCTTTTCTGATCAAGGCTGATTCTTAAAATCGGCCATAAAAGCTCAATATTAATTCTTATATCAGCCCAAAGATTTTCTCAAGGCCCAGTTGAAAAGAAATTATTTATACATCATAAACTCCGAATAAATGTTAGCTACATCACAATATAATCAACTCGTATATTTTGGTAATAGAAACTCTCTAACTTAAATACTTTTAAATTTAAATAATCTTCCGGATTTTAAATAATACATGACAACTTTGGGTCAAGCACATAGTACAAGCTTTCGAAACTCATTGTTTACTAGTCCTTCATGGTTCGGTTATGATTCAAAACCGAATTATATTAGGTAATTTGAAACTAATAACCATTCAGTTATAGTTATGAGTTGATTGGTTAAATATAAATCTGATTCGATTAACCATTTTTTTGGATTTAGCCTTAAAAACACATTTACTATAAATATATTCATGAAAGTAAAAAGTTGAACACACATTTACATAAGTTCAATTACATCAACTGTAACATACAGACTTGGACGTTCAAAACTACAAGTCCTATATCATTTTCTAGCACATCATTAATATTTGAGATTACACATCATTAATACTTGAGATTAGAAAACAGAAATCCTATTGACCATAAGAAAGTTTATTTAAGAACATAAATGAATATGCACTTATGGTTTGGTTATACGGTCCGTTATATCCATAACCATAAGTCCATAACCGAAAGTTCTGGTTATCAAAAATCAAAAACCAAACAATTGGTTATTTCAGTTCTTTCGGTCTCAGATAATTCAGCTGGTTAATTTTATTATTCAGTTATTTTGCTAACCCCTGCTTCAAGTCTTCAACTATGTGTATGTATAAAGTTTCAATATATCTATTCCTCTGATTTGACCAACTAGAAAAACCTAACATAAAGTTGTGCCTACGCAGGTTTCGGTTTATAGTAGAGGTCAGTTTCAAACGTAAAAAATCACAAAGAAGAAACAATGTGCAAAGGTGCTTTCAAATTTCTTAACAAGAGATTATACAAAGTATCTTCTTTAGTTTTGACGAAAGACCTGTAATAACATTAACATTTTTCATCTTCCTATATATCAAAGGGTTACTCAACAACTGTTTCAAAATTCTGCCCCAAAACATGATCTACATTTTGTTTAAAGAAAATTTTGAGCGATAAACCAACTTGTTTATTTGTCTTTGACATTACCATTTGCATGTTTATGGAAGGGCCAAAGGTTAGCCAACCGCTCCAACACCCCTGCACTTTTAAAGTAACCCGAGAATCCTTGAGGAGTTGATGGTGGAGGGAAGTCTTCTGCCGGCATTGCGAACGGTCGAACCATTTCTTCCATCTTATCCAATGTAAGATATGCCCCTACTTCTTGAAGCCTTTCAGGACCCATTATTGGTAATGTGTGCTCCTGGTGAAGTGAAGATGCCTCACCGTCGTTTTTCTATTATTAAAAATATTCGTGTTAAAAAAAGGTATATGATTTGAATTACTGTAAATTTCTACATGAAATTGTATTTACCTCCAAGGGAGATAAATCTGCACCACGGCTAAAAGTCATCTCAACACGATACCTTTTTGGGTCTTCCAAATTAACCTGCAGTTCATACACGGAGAAATCAATAAATTCGATAATTGTTTTCTTTTTTAAGCTTCTTCTATATGGGAGGAAGAACCACCAACCTCGGTATTTTCAAACATCCTTAATACGATATAGCTCATGTAATCAAGTTCTTTTGTTTTCAATAGGCGTTCCAAAGCATTATCACAAATCAGGCTGGCCTCCCCTTGAAGAGATTCATCCAAGTTACAGTAACGGAGAACATTCATCAACGAGTGGATATGAGATTCCTGTCATTAACATATATAAGAAGAAAAAAAAGTAATGTTAGGGAAAGAAGGATTCCAAATGATATCATATCATTACAAGTATATTAATAGCATTTATGACTGCGTATAAACAATATTCAAACAGAGACAAAAGATAAAGAAATATAATGAATTCCTAGATCTTCAGGTACTTTTACTTACCGATGTAAAGTAAAGACGAGTTCGGACGTGTCTCTCAGGTGTCCGCACATTAGCATATCTACAAAAGTGAAAGAGGAAAAATCAAGGTCTCTACATCCAATAACTGGGAAGAAAAAGTATATATGATTCAGTTAAATGTTTTAGTGTACTCACTTTGGATCCAAACGGTATTTTATTTCTTTGTCATCATCTTCATCTTGATCCATTGATTTTTCACTTGTGAAGCTAGTTCTTCTTGACTCCTCGTTCTTAATCAAGGATTTTGGTTGATGATCTGTATGTTCTTTTACATTCTTGATCGAGGTTGAGCTTTGAGATCGACTCTTCAGTTCTGCCACATTGATGGCTTCTTCACGTGTTTCTGCGACATTGATGGCTTCTTCACGTGTATTCCTCAGATCGATCAAGATTTTACCCATTAAACGTCGAGCAATCTATGAAGTTGGTTTGCAAGGATCACACAAATAAATGTGTGTTATCTCAATATTATTATTAATATAAATAAGCAATAGAGATAGGGTGTCAAAGCTTTAAGTTACCTTGGAGCCTATCTTCAGTTTCTGCTTCGGGTTGATGCCATACTCATTTGGAATAACACCATCAGCAAGTGTCTGAGATAATTTTAGAGCATTCAGAAAATTACGATAATCATATTCTAAGACATGAAACCTAGCAGTTTCTAAAATAAATTACGTCCCGACACCTATAGAGATTTTAGACAGAAACATACAATTTTTAACATCTATGGTATCTTTTATATTGAAAATAAACTTTTGTACCTGAGCAACTTTAAAGAGCTCATCCAGTCCATCTATATTAAGATGTGCATTGTGCAAGAGATCATACCTGTTGAAGATTGTAAAGAAAAGAGAAGTCATAAGAACAAGCTGGACAAATAAAAGTAATCCAAAATCGAAAAAAGAATGTGTGATTATGCTTACTTGCACGAGTCGTAAACATCTGGAATTTGTGTTATATCATACCTACTGTTTAAGGACATAAAAGAACACAGTTAACAAATCTAAACGAGTGGAGTTGTAAAGCAACTTTTTGTTGTTTGTATCAAAAGCTTACTCTTTGCGTTCATTATACAAGTCTCGCTCAACTTTTCTCCAGCGTGCATACATCAAAAGAAAGCCTTCACTTCCACAAGGTAATCCAGCAGCGATGCGATCAACATCTATATTTGTCTTACCAAGAGCTCTTGCTTGATCATATGGAGGAATTACATCATACGAGGTTGTCTCAGCAAGCTTTTCGTCTTCATCCTTTGCTAGTAGTCTCACTTGTTCCGTAACTTTTTTTGTCAGTTTCACCTATAAATATATATTAAATTTTATACTAGACAAATAGAAAATACTCACCTAATAGAACATAAGACAAATTCTCGATACTAGACAGATTTTGTAAAAACTGAACAACTTAAGAAGATAAGACATGCTAAGTTGTATTTAAAAGGACAACAACCCTGACAAATAAGCAACTTAATACTATACCAGTGTAGGTAGAAGCTCTGCAGCATTCTGTGGAAGTCCTGCCCCGTCAACCATCCAGGGCTTTTTACATGATCCATTTGCCAGCACTGTGTTCACTCCAGTCGTTATCAATTCGTTCAATCTAGCCTACAACAGCGAAAAAAATAAAATAATATGAAGCATAATAATACAAAATAAATAGAATAGACCTTTATGTGTGACATCTACAATCGGACTACTTCCATGTTCATATTTTTCTTATTTATCATAACGGAAAAAAAGGATAAATTTGATTCGATCAAATTGACATCAGAAAGCTTCAAGTAAATGATCTCTTGATATGTTCAAATTGATGACCATCAGCCGGAAATCTTTATGATGTAGATAAATAATGGCAAATTATTAGATTCAAGAGAGAATATCCAAAATTGACAACTAACAATTAAATCTATATTTGTTAGTGCAATACTACTGCATTATCTATATGTGAAAGGTCGATGGTCAAAAAGAAGCAATATTTTACTCACTTTTAAAGAAAATTAGCTAGAGATGATGTTCTTATGCATAGTTCAACACTTAAGTCACCAGAAGGATAGATTTGCATCATTGAATGTGTTGCGGAAAAGGAATCAAACCTTAGCTTCTTCCATCTCAATACTTGCATTATCAAGTCCATCCAACATTGACGAGTCCTTGCTAACAAGTGAAACCTTCAAAAAGAGTTTTATTTATTCAGTCATAGCCTATGATAAAGATGCATCATCAAAGAGTTATGTAAACAGAAGCCAGCAAACCAGGATTGGTGTTAATTGTCCTTCCAAGTCTAATAGCCCCTTGGCAAATGCGGCAGCAGACATCTGTTGACAGATGTTATACCCACAAACAGGTTTGTTAAGTGGTCAAAAGTAAGGGCAGTAAACAAACAAAACTTTAGCACGAGTATGGCGGACAAAGATGTGATCCGCAACGAAAAAAATATGCATATATTAAAACAGAAGTTAATACCTGCACACGTCCCTCATCGGAGCTGTAAATCTTAAGGTCATGGCGATATGTGCTGTGGAGGCGAAGCAGTCCAGTACCTTCACCTAAAACATACGACGAAGAAAGAGGATGAAACTGAAATCAACTCAAGGCCTAAACAAGTTGACAACAAGGATAAATGTTGCACCAGAAAGTGAATTAATATTTACCTGGATACATATTGTTACGGAAATATCTACCAAGTTCTTCAGCCTGTCAATAGGACACAAATAGGCAACACACGTATATTTAAATGATGACTAAAAGCACCTGCTGTGTAAAGAAAATAATCTATTTGTACCACTTTTGTTAACCATGATCACAAATGTGTCTGAAGATGAAACCAAACCATATTATCTAATATCTATATATAGTAAGGAATAAAAAGTCTAAGAAGTAAAGACCTGTTTACGACCAGCATGTGTGAGAACGCCTCCATATTTGAGAACCATTAGCGCTTCTACGGGACGTTCTTCTTCAGTATCACCTTTTGCAACTTTAACCCACTTAAGTGGCTTAAGCTGAACCTTCCGATAGATGCCAGAGAAATGACCACCCTGAAAACAGAGAAGTGTCATTTACCAAAAACAAGTATTAAGATTCAAAATAGAACATAAGAAGTTGAAAGTTCTATTGCATCAACACACACTGAGACACTTCATATCCTACTTGAGGTCATCATTGATTATGAATAGAAGGAAATGATGATTAGTAAACTAGTGGCAATATGCTTTCTAACAAGCAACACTCAGAACAAAATCTTTTTAAAATAAAAGATTCCTAATATACACTGGTAAAAAAAGCGGATAAAAAATACTGAAGTGTTCCAATCCATGGAATGTGGTTGAGAAACGTCGTTGATCAAGATAAGAAGTGGCGGACAAGAAAATAAATTAACAAATAAAGAATTGCAGTAAGATGATAAATCTATGTAAACCTCTTCAAGAACTGCTTTAACTTGACGAAGCTTTTCCGCATGTTCAATGTCTTCTGCTTCACTATCACTTCCGGGACCAGGTCTATGAAAACCAAAAATAAATTAAAATGTATAACACCAGTTCTCTAACAAAAACATTCAACCAAGATTCATACATACTAATAGCATTAAAACCAGTTAATATTTAACATGAATAATATAAGAGATGCGACAAAGGTCTTAAGATCTAAATAGTCTCAGCTCCTCACTTTAGAAAGGAATAATTCACAAGTCCATGAGAAATTCCAGAAATTTGCAACAAATGTGACTGAACTAGCTATGAGAGCATACATCTTCCAATTATCTCAAGGAATATGACTTAAAAATGCTTAACTTTTCATAGAAATAATAATAATTATCATTTAAAAACCTTTTAAGACCAACTTAAATAAAAGTAATTATTTATTCCAGAAATAACTTCCAATGAAAATGCTAGAGAAATACCTAGTACGAGGTACTAATATCCGTGTAGCATCTAACAAGTCCTGCAGTTGGACTGCAGTTTTGAGTTTTGTCTGCAAAAAAAAAAAAAGAATTGTCGACTAAAACATGAGCCAGCGTTTAACTAGTAATTAATGAACAAAATAGATAATAAGAAATACAAAAGGCACCTCAGCTCTGGGTCTCCCCCCATTGTATTTTAGCATTAAATTCAACAACTTCTCCTCGGTGACCTTCAGCTTTACTTTTTGCTTTGGAGTTCGATCACCACTGCCCAACAAAAACATAGATACTTACAAAATAACAATAGAAATACTCACACAAACTAGAATAAAAGAAAAGCCAAGGATGTATAACTTACTGACGAACAATAGCAATCACACAGTGTAGCTCCTCTGCCTGTCCAAATGAGCCAATAATTCCACTTCCCTGACGTGTTAGTCCCTCAGGCTGGGCTGGTTCATTGACCTTCCAAGGCAAAATTGGTGGAATTGTTGTTGAAAGATGAGGAGCTTTCGCATCTAGGCACATCTTCCTCAACACACAAGCGGCATCATCATAGTATCTGTAGTTACATGAATATCATAAAATTAGCAAAACAACAACAGGAACACTTTATATAGCAGATTTTTTATTAAAGGTACTAAATATTGGCATTTTTCCACACAAAAAAAACCTTTGAATTCAAAACTTTGCAACCCAGATTTTTGACTCAGAGATACTGATTTTGACCTTTATAAACAAGTAATGCATAGTAGTCTTGCTAACAAGCTAATTTTAATAGTGCAATGCAAGAACATTAAAACAACAGATACGTTTATTTAAGAAAGAGAATCAACAACCCATATAGGTACGTGTAATCAATGCTTATTACTTGTATGAGTTTTTAACGAAGCTCCACCCATTCACATCACAAACATATGAACGCCCTTCACATCGCAAGAGATCAAACCCACACACCTGTAGAAACAAGAGTGGCATATTATCATATTGTAATTGGTTAATCAAATGGAACGACATAATAAAAATGTCCCAATTGAGAAGATTATAATTATAAAGTGCCAGAGGAATCATAGACACACACTCAGAGATTTTCATAAGTTTATAATACTGGTAACTTGGAAAGTACAAAAGAATTCTGTGACAAGTATAATACGGTAGGAATAATATAACCTACCCCTTGTCTAAATGCAATGCAAACTTCTCTTGCCATTTGCTTCTCATTTGGAGTAAGAAGCACAGGATACCTAACCTGCCAAAGATAACAAACTTTTAAAAAATATTGACCCCCAATATGCAGATACATTCTATGTGAAAATTAGAAATACATTGGTATATTGCTCAATTACATTTCTACGTTTAAATGAACATGCAAATTCCTTAAGATAACTTGTCCTTGGTTCTTGATACAAGCCCCAATAAACTGTTCATTGACTACTATCTGTACAGTATGTTGTAGATATCCTTAAAGAAGGAAACGTGTGAAATAAGGATATTATAAAACATTCATGACTGATTTTATTATTTTTCATTACACATATCCAACAACTTTGACATCAAAGCTTCCAGAACTAACAATAGAACATATGTGAACAGAACTTAGGGCCACTTACTGAGAGTGAAAGCCATGGACAATAGACAAACAGTGGCTAGCCAAAAAAGGGTAATAAAGTTGATCAACTTCTTTTAAAAAAAAACAGACTACGATTGAAAGCAGAAAAGAATAAGTTATTCTCGATGTATCACTTACTTCTTTGCCATCTGGATTTCTCATAACTACACCATCAACAACAGGAGACTTCCTTGCCTCGGCATGTGCATATTCTGGACCAACTGTATACACCTACAACATACAAAGTAACCAGTAAGTGAGATTTTCTGAGCCAGGAGTTCAAGAAAACGAAAATAACAGTTTCTGAACTCAGACAGTATTAAAAGAATTCATTAGCTCTCTAGATGCTAAGGTGAGAATATTATTATTTCTTTGTTCAGATATCATGCATACTGAGGAATTACAAGGAAAAAAGTAGTGTGATAACAGATTACAGATTCTGCTTATTTTAAGAGAAGGCACTAGGAGGTTTATGACATTGGTATATACCTAACTACCTAAGCATAATCATTGAGACCGAAAAATAAGCAATGACACATAAGTAAGAAATCTGGCATATATAAATGAAATCCTAACTAATTTTCAGTGGGTTTGTTTTTGCAACCTATATCCTAACATGAGGAGCCACAGGAAGTTAAACGAACTGTTGGTTCTTTTTTCAATCAAATCGGGGGGGTTCCACTTTTCTAAGGGACATGGAGAAGGGTGGAGGTAGAAGTTGAAAATCCCATAAAAACGAATAGCATTAAGCATACGAACTTTAATCTAAATTCTAAACCCGTGCAACTTCTGTGTGGCAAGATACTATCCCTATGTCAAGAATAATATTCCGGAAGATAAAAGAAATGTTCAGTCAAGATATTAATCAACCTTAACATCAGTCCCTCCAGTTGGCATAAATTCCTCGTATATATAAGAACCCTCACGTCTCACTCTTCTGACCTCTGGATGAAACTCACTTGATCTGTTGCCAACCTGAAAGAAAGATGCATCTCTGGACAGTTTATAAAATAAATTTAAAAAAATAAATAACCAAACACATATATGTCATATGTTCAAGTAGCAAACTATGCTAGTGATTCGGAATTTGATCTTAAAAGATATACCAGGGGATTTAAAAACCTACATTTATGTTAACAGCACATCCAATATATCCGGAACAAATAATATCCTTTATAGCATGAGTTTCATGTTTTAGATTAGAAAAAAAACGAACAAGTGTTCATACATCGGTGGACCTTGCTTTATGACAGATAAAGGCTTCAAGAATAAAAGGAGGCACAGAACGAACAAAATAATATAATACTATAATTAATTGGAAATCTGAATATCTCAAATGGGAACATGCTACACCATAATTTTCAACGTCAAAGATCATGCGCTAATATTACAAGCTTCGAGTACAAAGCATTGATCCCAACCCTATTCATTTTTCCCCCAAATAATTCACATATGGTATATGGTTCCAACTTCCACTAAAAAATCAAGTCGGAAAACTCACCTTTCGAAACAATTCTTTCATGCCACCCCCTGCTGCACTGGGATAATATATCATAATTCTGTGATCATCACCTGTAAACAAGGAAAAACGCATAACTAACCATACTTGGTCATGAACAATGTGAAACAAACACTTATGATAGTATATCCACTACTTGAAAACTGGAAGGTTCTAAAAGTGTGAAGTGTGAACTATGGCGTTTTAAAAAAAGAAACTAAAATGGATTATGTAAAAAGCTTACAAAAATTAGAACCAGATATTGAGGCACATATGAGAAGAGTAGACAAAAAAAAACAATAGTTTAAAGATTGTGACAGATGCATACCATGAACAGGTTTCTCCACAAAAGGCTTCCAAAATCGCTGCCCATGAACCTCGACAAAATCTTCTTCCTCAACAAAATACTCTAACTCTTCATATGGCTTGTTTCTATTCACAAACGCATATCTTGGAACTGGAATTCCATACATTTCGAGGCACTTGATTTTATACCGGAAAAGGAAGATTTTAAAATGAGAACTTATAAGAGAAAATCACCATTAGCAAGTGTGAAAATAAAAATAAAATGCAGATAGATTATTTGTATCCTCATAAAAACATAGAAACATCATAAGTGTGTCCAATTTCATGTATCGACCATGTATAGTTGAAAGTGATGACTGGTATGGTGGAAATGAGCTTGTTGGAACCGAGAGCCAGGTTGCTTGAGAATGATATATAGTGAAGGATATAAGAAGGTTAAAACAAAAATGAGATAGTAAGACTAGTCAACATTTCTATGTTTCAACTTAATGGATATATGATATTTGTATCAGGCGTAACATGCGTTTAGTTGGTAAATTCAACGGAAAGACCAAGGTATATATAGAAGGTCAAAAAACGACATACCTCGTACACTTTCCTCCGGTCATGAAGAAGGTGTTGTGGTTCCAGTTCGTTTACAAGAAAAGGTCTGAGAAAACAAAAGTAAAAGGTAACATAAGTAACCAGCTTTATGTTGGATTGTTGCTAGCTGTCTCAAATGCTTGCAGACTAGGCAAATTAACTCTTATCATACATGTTGACTATAAAGATCATTTTCAAGAGCAACAAAGCGGAAAAAAAAAACACACACTTCCTTAGTGCAGCATATGCTTCAGCCTTCTCAAGCGGATATCCCGAGGAATGGAAAGCGATCAAACAATCACATAACGGCCACCTGAAATAGCAAACCCAGGGCTAGAACTGTTATAAAAAGCGGTTATAGTGAAATATCTTAACGATACACTTTTACACAAAGCACGTTTAAGATAATATATCAGTGTTATACAAGTCAAGCTGGAACATATTAGTTTAGAAACAATATACTACATCTTACTATACAAAAGTCAAAGCTCATGAATATTGCCTAGCAAGCTGTCGTAAACCTTATTCTATGTCTTCATGGTTAAAAATTAATATAAATTATTCCTTTCACTAGAGAGCAATTTCAAGTTCGAAAAACATTATGTCCGACTTCTCGTTATTATAAGTCAACTCTAATTCTAAAAACGAATTTCATAAACCTTATATATGTGAATAATACTATTAAATAACATGTCATATAATCAGGACTATATACCTTCTAAGAGCTACTAAGTAACTAATATTAACAAACCGATACAGTTTAAATATGTTTAAATATACCTTTCGATAGGTTCGTCGAGAATAACTTTGTCCCCAAAATATATAATCTACATAAAACACACAACAAAAAACACCACTATTAGCAAAATTCAGCATACAAAAATATCACTATCAACAATTTCACACAACTTTTTATAAATAGAATCCAATTTATACTTTACAACACTTTAGTATATCCGAATCTCACTTCAATTTCACCAAAAGCATAAAACCGAATAAATTCAAAAAAAATACAAATAACAACTTACTTCAAATTCACCAAACGATTGCAGCCTGTCGAGTATTTGCCCCATCGGAGCTGAGAAAACCTAATGCCGCCGTAACCGTAACGCCACCGCCACCGGAAGCAATAATAAATAAATAAAATATCAGTAAAATTTAATAAAAAAAAAAAAAAAAAAAAAAAAACTAAAAAGTGAGATTAAAACAAGTGAGAAAACGTAATGAGTGAGATATTTTGTGTTAGTGATCCACGGTGAAAAAACGATGAAAAAAAGTACAGAACCTCGGGGCCGCATTTCACCTTCTTTTCCATTACACATACACCGACGATTATCTTCTTCCGTTTCATCATTTTGTTGAATGTATATAAACTGAAAATATGTAATTGATATAAGTGTATGTATAGATATAGAATATGTATGTATATGTATAGATATAGGATATGTATGTATAGATATGGAAATACCAGAAATGCGAGAATCTCGGGAGAAAGGAAAATGAGTCACGAGAAAGGAAAGAGAAAAGACCGACTAATGGTGACGGACAATTGCTGAAAAAAGAAATAAAGAGTATTTATAAAGTATTGATATTTATAAGGGGGTGTGCTGATTCTGGAATATACATATACTAATACCTCTTTTAGGAAAAAGGATATGGCCTTTTTTGCGGCTTTTTTTCTCCATTTCGTTTTGGAAAGTTGAATTTTTGATTTGAGAGTACAAAAGTAACAAATATTACATTCAAAGAAAATAATAATAATAATATACTTGTGATCGGTTTCAAACGGTCTTTTTAACCATTACAAGATGTTATATGGTAGATTTTGAAGTTGATATCCAATTGAGGATACGGATAAATGTAAATTTAGAGTGTTCACTATTTGGGTATGACTGAATTAGAATTGGATCAAAACCGAATTAATATTTTGGATTTTGGACTGGTTTTTGATTCATATTATAAAATCGAATAGTCCATAAAAACCGAATAACAATTTATATATTTCTTTCATAGAACAAGGATCAAATAAAAAGGATTGGAAAATAAAAAGAATAGGGAGTGTTTATGTGCTGACACGTGTCCCAAAATTAAAAACCCAAAAAAAACCCCGTGAAGGGCAAAATGGTCATTTCGCAGAAACACTCCAAATTATTTTAATTGATTTTCTCTTCCCCCAAATTCAATCCAAAATTCCACACACATTAAAAACACACCAAATTATTCTCTTCCCAAATTCATTTTGCAGAAACACTCCAAATTATTCTGCTTCTGCTGACGGCGGCGGAAGGCGGCGGCGGCGTGACAGTGGCGATTCCGACGGCGTGGTTCAGGCGGCGGCGATCTGCTTTTCCGACGGCGTGATTCCGATCTGCTTTCCGACGGCGTGATTCCGATCTGCTTTCCGATCTGCTTTCCGATTGTGCTTCCGATCTGCTTTCCGACGGCGTGATTCCGATCTGCTTTCCGACGGCGTGATTCCGACGACGTGGTTCAGGCGGCGGCGATCTGCGACGATTCTTGTTTGGTATATTTATAAAAAATCGTTCAATATTATGTTTTAGTATTTATTTTTGTTACAAATAAGTAAATAAAGTTTTATAATAGTTGTAAGTTTGGGATGAACATGTAAGTTGTGCATAACAAGTTGTACATTTTTTTTATGCACATGTTTTTTTCCGGTGGATTTTCCGGTGCACATGTGTTTGTTTCGGTGGATTGATATTTATGCACATTAAATTTTTATGTATATGTTTTGTTTTGGTGGATTGATTTTTATGCACAGTGATTTCTTTTATGCACATGTTTTGTTTGTTTTGGTTGATTGATTGTTTTGTTTTGGTGGATTAATTTTCCGGTGGATTTTCCGGCGGTGGATATGTTTTGTATAAAAAAACTTACGTAAAATCAATACACACATTATTTTGATAAAATCGATGCACAAGAAAATCGATGCACACGTATTGATAAAAGTTATGCACATAGATTCAGAAAATAAGTAATCTAGTAAAATGAAAAAAAAAAAAAAAAAAAAAAGATTTCCGCAAATTACCAAAAGGGCATGAAAGTTCGAAATAATTACCAAAATGCCACCGCGTTGACTTTTTTTTTTTTCCTTTTTTGTTGACTAAATGAGTGGTCCACAATCCTTCTTATTCTTTTTATTTTAAAACCTTTTTACAATAATCCACCCCTTCTTTCATAATACATCAATATATTATTAGTTTGTTCAACTATAATGCTTTTATATCTATAATATTAGTATATTTTTTATTATGTATTAATGAATTACGGATCTTTGATAATGTATCTCAATTTTCTCTTCTATTCTGCAAACATATTCTTGCTAGATATTTGCATATAAGTGTCATTGTAATTATTGGGATATACATTTAGATTGCAATAGAAAACCGAATTATAAAAACCGATCCAACCGAATAGTAATTGGTTCGGTTCGGTTCGGATCTTAAGTTTGTTTGGATTGTTCGGATTCATATTTTAGAAACCGAAATCCAATTGGATTCACCTAATTTGATCGAATTAAACCGATTCATCCAAACGAACACCCTTAAATGTAGTGGATGTAACCGTACATGGTCATCACTTTTCGAGGATTTTAAATTCTAGTTTGTAAGTATTAGTTATATTTATATAAAGTTTATGTAAAGTTTTTAGCCAAAAGTCAATTTAAGTTTCGATTCTTGTTTATACTTACACAAAAATAGTATATTTAACTTTGAGAATTAAAAGAAGCAAGATTTTCCCTTACGTTATACAAATATTTCTTTATATATCTTTTATTGATGTAAAGTTGAATTCAACTCGGTTATTGTTTAACTCACGTCACAAAAGTCTTTTTTTATTGGAACCGTATATGATAACTAAAATTCAGCCGACCCTCTTAGTATGTTTAGCGAATACATCATGATGCCTCTATTAGAAGTTGACAACGTTTAGATGTTTCGCCTAAGAATGATCTCTTACCACTTCACATGTTTGAAACAATGTATATATATCAAAAAAAGTCTCTTACCACTTCACATGTTTGAAACAATGTATACTTCACACATCAAAAAAAGTCTTTCAATAATATCGTACTATGTTTATTGTCTCTTGACAAAACAAAATTAATACCAAAAATAATCTCTTGCCACGTCGCATGTTTTAAATAATATATAAAGCATAATCCACCAAATTATTTATATATAAGTTGAATTTTTTACACATAAATTATATAAATAATCGTTTTTACACCAATTTTTTTGTTTCATTGGATAAATAAGAGTGGAAAATGGATCATGTTTTAGGGGTGTTATATAAGGGTTTATGACTTATTGATATTCTGACTTATGTTTTATAAGTTCGGATTTTCCGGCTTATGTAATCATTTATGGACTTATTACTGTTTATTATGTCATAATACACAATAATAAGCTCATAAACGGTTATATAAGCCGAAAAATCCGGTCTTATGAAACATAAGCTGAAATATCAATAAGTCATAAACCGCTTATATAAGCCCAAACAAACACGCCGGATATATGTCCACGTATATTTTTGCTAACTAAAATAGATCAAACTTTTTCCAAACATGATAAAACATTCATATCTAGTAACAGTGATGAGTCATGTAACTACATGTGTCGTTCATTTGTCGTTTGCAAGTGGTCTATTTGTGGGGAAATTTGTTATAATCACTATAAATATGATGTAATGTTTATAATGCAAGTGGCTAAGTTTAGTTAACAACCACTCCGATATTTTGTTTTTGGGTGCTTGTGATATGTTAGGTATTCAAAATTAAATACTAAAAAAGCCTAAGTAAAATAACTATTCAGCAAAACTAACCGTTAGCTAAAACTATTAAACATAATTGAAAGTAGAAGTTGATAGCCAAAAGCAGGGTCGGACAAATGGATTTGGTAGCTTACTGTGATAATTAAATAAGAGGTCTTTAACAGTGAAAAATAAAATAAGTGTAATATAAATTTTCATCTCCCGAATTTTCATAATTATTAGTTATTTTTAGTAAATTTATTGAACAAAATTAATAAATGATTATTTTTAGGCCTTCTTTTAAATAAAATATAATTTAAGTCAAAGTTTTATACCAATACACGTAGAAATCGTAGACCCTAAAAATGTGGTGGCCGTTTAGGGTCGTACATGTCAATATCCTGATATTATCCACCGCCCAAAAGTTGTATATTTGTTTAGAGTTAAAAATTAAAACTTATATTTGTAAAACTATTTGACAAAGTATCTATAAAGTTGGCTGAAGAACGTAAAATTAAATAAAAATTTAACTTTTAATGTTTTTGTGTTAAACCAAAAACTCTCTAAAAGATTCTAAAGGCGAAGAGAAAAATGTTAAACTTTTATTATCGGTAGACAGTAAGATAATAATTATGGCTAAACAAGGATACTAATTAGAAAAATATCGGAATGATAGACGATCCTAGATTAATTAGTTGCAAGTGGATTAAGTGGATTTGAAGTGGACTACTAACTGGTCTATTAATGTGACCATGCCTACCTAACAGTCTAACTACGAAAAATTTATATTTCTATTGGATTAGGATTATAGCATTTTTTAATTATAACACCGAAACATCAAATGTTATAACTTTTCATCCAATATTTTATAGAAAATATTCTTCAACCATAATATTATGATTAATACGAAAAACTATATTACAACATAACCTAAGTTTCATGACATTGTTCCCCAACCATAATAGCAACCATGAGAGTCATGACGCTTCCTGTAACATGATCGGATGTGTTCTTATCCGTTAGTTTTAATATTATATTTTTATGAACGGAAAGTGACATAAGATAAAAACAAACAAGTAGTTCTCATTTGTTCTACAAAAGTTGATATAAAGAGAATGACATTGATAATTACGTATATTGGTATTAGTTTCATATGGTTATTTTAATTTTGAAAGTTTTAGAAAACATTAAATCTGTTATTCTCAAACATTTTCCAATATTAAATTTGAGAAGTATCAGTAATCAATCTAAGAAAACGTTAAATAATCTGAATATTGTCATAAGATTAGGTACGTATAATAAGGTATTTGTAAGCATAAATGTTTGTGAATCTATAAATAAAAAATCATAAACAAGGAGCAGGAATATACCTAGTCAACCGCACATGGCATTAAGTGGTATATATGTCCCTTGAATGTGATTTAAATAATCTTTTATCAATTTATCGGTTTAACTTTTTATTTTTTGTGTTTTTACTTGGAATTTTCCATATTCAGCTATACCAAGTCGTACTAATTGTTACTTTCATTTAATAAGTGGTTTCGAACTATGAAGAATCTAGACAACTACAATACGAGCGATTTAATAGGCACCCATTTATCGAGAGCTACAAAATTTAAACCCATACTTTGACTGTAACTTCGATTTAAACATTCACCGTTAACTTAAAGACTTTTTTATATGTTGTCCTCAACATACATCGCCAAGATTTATTATATAGACTTAGCTCAAAATAAGTTAAACTTTGTTATAATTAATTTAAATCGACACTAAAATTACTCAATTTAACTCAATGATGAACTTTAAACCTTTCATCTCTTTTATATTTATCGTCTATGACTACCAAAATTCATTTACCGGTTCTGATTTTAAAATAAACTACTAATAAGAAGATTATGTTAAATGATTTACAAAAGTGAACTTCAATCACAAACATGCTTAACTAGTTTAAACTTTCTTTATGTAAAATTCTGAATTTGAACGTCCCTTGAAAAAAAAAAGAAAAAAATTGAATCAGGGTTTAACTAATTTATTCAACTATGATTTTGCTTTACTTATATTGCGTATATGATATATCTCTTTTACCATTAAAAAAATCTTTAAATATATAGAGACAACATTGAAAAGTGATTTTTCGATTTTTCGTACTTTAAATCTCTATATTTAAATTTAAATTTAAAATAAAATACATTTGTTAACACATAACAAATACCTAGTAAACACACATACATATATGTGTGAGTATGATTTAATATAGCTGGAAAATACTATAAATAGTAGGAATGTAACTATACACTTACAAGTCATGTATATACCACATAGCCTTACGGCATTTTGCAATTAAACTTACGTGATATTATATTTTTATGTACTCTTGTCTTTATAGTTTCTTTCCCATCCTTCGAACCCTTGTTCTTTTCCTTTTCTTTATGCCTTTCCGAGACGAATGTTTTCACACCAAATAACATTTTATGCACTACGGATTCAGAATGTTTCATTTGGTCTGAAGGCGAATCCACGATCTCAATATGCCATAAAATCTTTTTATACTGAGGATTAGGCCCCTCTTTGTGAAGAAGAAGGTCGTGTGTAATTAGTTTTCCTAATGGTGGCGGTCCATGATGTGACCGCAAGTAACTACCATGAAGTGTCTTTAACCACACAGGATGTGGTTCTCGTGAGTCAGGTTGAGTTTGACTCTGACTCACGGGTAACCATAGGTGGGATGTATTCCTTTTTGGGGGTTGAGTTTGTATGACTCTAAGATTTCTAGCAATCATTCCTGGAATAGAAGGTTGGTTTGACGCCGTTAGGTATTTTCCATAACAACTTCTCAAATACAAAGATTCTTCGTCATTCACCTCAACCGACCATTGTGCATTCTTGGTAGAACCATCTCGGGATTTTGAAACATATGTTTCATCTTGTTGTGCAATCAAATACTTACCTTGATCATTTTTAATACGAATGATCACGTCAGTTTTGAACGCCTCCATATCAATCCAGACTAAAAGTACACAATATCGAGAAATGTTAGATTTATTTTCAACCTACATACATTTAGGTTGAAAATAAATCTAACACATTTCCCCTCGGTAGCATGCAATGACAAAATTAATTTGAATAAAAGGTCTCGAAGAAGGTGAGATATTGAAATGGTAAAGGATATGCAACGAGGATGATACCAAATTGGCAATGTTCGAAATTAGTGGGAAAAAATATAAGATTTTGGATTTAACCTCACATGTGGCTTAAGTAACACAAATTACGGGGAATATATATTGGAATAGCTAAAAATCGAAACATGTTAAATAGATATAAAGATTTTATGGTAATGTAAATTAGTAAGTTCGAGTGATTAAACAGCTATACGATGCAAAATGGTGGTCAAGAAACACCAAACTCGTCGGATGGCAAGCGAGCTTGGAGAGGAACGTTGCAACCCTCCTTCCCTACCTTGTTGAAGTAGTTCATTGAAACCGTGAGTGTGCTACAATTTTGATGGTTCCAAGATATCTAACCAATGGCGAAGAGGTTATTTTCACTGTGGGCATTATTTTCAAAAGAGAAAATTTATAAGAATTGGAAAGTGATGGTGTATCGATATGAAAGAGGTGATCAATGTTGGAAGAAAAAAGTGATGTGACGTTGATGTGTCTACAAAGATAGATTTATGGAGATGAATATTATAAATAATGTCATATATAATTATTTACAATTGTAATTTTTTAAACCCTTTTATTACTTTTATTACTCACGTAGTTTTCTCCAAAACAACTAACATACATAATAACATCTATATACTCAAGTAACCTATATATTAAGGATACATACATAAGTTATCGTTAAAAACATAGGTATGGTTTTGTAAGTAACTAATGCAGAGATACGAATTGCTAGCTATATAATTTTGTTTTCTGAAAGCTAGTGTGCTTTTCATTTTTAGAGTTTTTTATTTAAAATAAACGCTAAAACTCTACTACCAAAATAAATATTTTTTTTATTTAGAAGTTATTTTTTTTAAAACGAAAAACTAATATTTCTTAAAGCTCCGAAAAATTTGTCGACAAACATACTTATAAGTTAGAATATCGAATTTTTAAAAGCTTAGGAATGTTCAGTTTGGTTTTTGACCAGTTTTTTAAACTCCGACTAATTTCACTTAATAAACATCTTATTCGATTTTCTGTTATAATCAAATATGATTTTTACTTAATAATACAGAACCATTAAGTTAGAATATTTATAACAATTTTGATATAAAAAATGAATATTACATATAAAAAGATTATATATTAATGTCATTATAAATTGTTCGATTCGTTTTTTACGGTTTGATTTTTGATGTGAAACCAATAACCAAACCGAATATTTCAATTCTTTTATAGATCAATGGCCAAATCGTCGGTTTTTGCTTTAGTTCAGGTTTTTCAGTTCGATTATTTCAATTTCAATTCGATTCCTCGATTTTTCTGCTCATCCCTACCTTGGAGTAGTGAAAACTCTAGCAGGTAAAAAATAAACCACCAATTCACAATCAGATATACTGTGTATGCCTGTGTGTCTCACTCCGAAAAACAGCTCAAAATACATGGATACATTGTCATTGACTACCACAATCAACTTCTCGCCGGTAAATGTTCACCGGAATAATCTCCGGCACCGGTCAACATCCATCCTAATCACCAACTCCTCACCAAAACACACATGGCGAAAACCACCAAACCCCACATCCCTAACGCCGTCATCTACTCTCCACCCTTACCGCCGAAAACCCGAAACGGGTCATTTAGATCACAGCGTCGACATGGAAGAATTAATCTCACAAATTAACCAAACAGAAGACGAACACCAGCTGTTTGCGTTAATGTCTCAATACAAAACCCGAAAACTTTCCATACGGTTCATGGTCACCATCTTATCTAGAGAGCCCGACTGGCAACGTTCCCTCGCGTTACTCGATTGGATTAACGAGCAAGCGCTGTATACGCCTTCAGTTTACGCATACAATGTGGTTTTACGTAATGTGCTTAGAGCGAAGCAGTGGGAGATTGCGTATGGACTGTTTGATGAAATGCGTCTAAGAGGGCTTTCGCCTGACAGGTTTACTTATTCCACTTTGATTACGCAGTTTGGGAAAGAGGGGAAGTTTGATGACGCGTTGTCGTGGTTGCAGAAAATGGAACATGATCATGTTTCGGGTGATCTTGTTTTGTATAGTAATTTGATTGAGTTGTCTAGGAAGTTGTGTGATTATTCTAAAGCGATATCGATATTCTCTAGGTTGAAACAGTCGGGGATTTTGCCTGATTTAGTTGCTTATAATTCGATGATTAATGTTTTTGGGAAAGCTAAGTTGTTTCGTGAAGCGAGATTGTTGCTTCAAGAAATGAGATCAGTTGGAGTTAACCCTGATATGGTTAGCTATTCTACGTTGTTAAGTATGTATGCCGAGAATCAAAAGTACCTAGAGGCGTTATCGGTGTTTTCTGAGTTGAAAGAAGTGAACTGTTTACCTGATCTTACTACTTGTAATATTATGATAGATGTATACGGGCAACTTGATATGGCTAAAGAGGCGGATCGTTTGTTTTGGAGTATGAGAAAGATGGGAATTGAACCAAATGTCGTTAGTTATAATACGCTTTTGAGAGTGTATGGCGAAGCCGAGCTTTTTGGAGAGGCTATACATCTATTTAGATTAATGCAAAGAAAAGATATCGTTCAGAACGTTGTTACTTACAACACTATGATCAAGATTTATGGGAAAACTCTTGAACATGAGAAGGCTAATAATCTTATTCAAGAAATGCAAAGTCGAGGGATAGAACCAAATGCAATAACGTATTCCACAATAATATCAATTTGGGATAAAAGTGGGAAACTGGATCGAGCTGCAACGTTGTTCCAGAAGTTAAGAAGCTCGGGTGTTGAAATTGACCAGGTTCTTTATCAAACCATGATTGTGGCTTATGAAAGAGCTGGTTTAGTTGGTCATGCAAAACGATTGCTTCATGAACTTAAACAACCAGATAACATTCCACGTGCAACAGCTATTACGATTCTTGCTGGAGCTGGTCGTGTAGAAGAAGCCACATGGGTTTTTCGTCAAGCCTATAAGGGTGGAGAGATTAAGGATATATCAGTTTACGGGTGTATGATTGATCTTTTTTCAAGAAACCGAAAGCACTCTAGTGTTATTGAGGTATTTGATAAGATGAGAAAAGCAGGGTACTTCCCTGATTCTAACGTAATCGCTCTTGTTTTAAATGCATTTGGGAAGTTACGAGAATTTGAGAAGGCAAATGAGGTGTACGTTGAGATGCAAGATGAAGGGTGTGTTTTTCCAGACGAAGTTCATTTTCAAATGTTAAGTCTATATGGCGCAAAAAGAGATTTTGAGATGGTGAATTCGTTGTTTGAGAGATTAGACAGCAATCCCAATATTAACAAGAAGGAATTGCATCTTGTTGTTGCTAGCATTTATGAAAGAGCGAACAGATTAAATGATGCATCGAGAATTGTTAATAGAATGAAGGATATCGGACTTTTGAGATCATAGACTGTAAAATTTGTACAAATGATTTAAATTTGTAAGTTTTGTTTTGATTCTGAGTATCTGCATTTGCTTTGTTTTAGGTTACATTAAAACATCAAGAACGAAAGACGTAAACCAGTTCATCAAATAAGGTGATTTTTACATCTTAATCGTCAACCAACACATCAAGAATTAAGTAGTCAAAAAACATGAAGATAAAATTCATACTAAAAGATCACAGTTATTCAACACAATTCCGACTCCAATTACCCGAAATAGCTTAAGCAGCAAATCTAGGAGCTGCCCTGTGGTTAAGGATCTTCTTCTCCAATTCATCCTTCTTCGCACCAACAACTCTTTCCACTTCTTTTCCTTGCTTCAACAACACAATCGTCGGCATCGCCTGCACTCCGAATTGCTGCGCTACATCCTACACAATCATCCAAATTCATCTTAATTCTAAAAATTCCCCAATATTCATAACAATTTCAATAATAACTCCATATTACACCAATTCAGCTTCATACTGATCAAATTAGGGTTTCAATTACAAAATTCCTAAATTATCAAACCTAAACCTAATCATCAATTTTCAGATCAGCTACAAAATTGAGATAAACAGATACCTGTAATTCATCAACATCGAGTTTGATGAAGTCAATTTCTTGATATTTAGAAGCGAGAGATCGAATAAAAGGCTCTAACATCTTACAGGGTCCACACCACGAAGCAGAGAAATCAACCACCATAAGTTTAGGCGATTGCTTTGATTGATTGTAATGAAGTTGCCACCGGTTAGATGAATGGAATTCGATCACTCGTGATTCCTCCGATGGCGTATCGCCGCCGTCTGGAGTCTGGTCTCCGATCACCGATGACAATATTGATCCCATTATCTTTCGCTTTTGAAGTCAATTCAATTATTCAACTGCTTTTGCTTTCTATATAAAGCTTGCATTGAATTACATATATGGTCCCTTGATTTATGTTTTTTATACTTTCTTCGTATAAATAAACATAAACGAGCACTCTGGCTATAAGTAAGAGTCAAGATTGGACGCTATTATCTCAATCTTGAATCTTACAAATAGCGAGCACTATGACCATGACCATTTCTAAGGGTACTTTAATACACACTGTTTTTACTCTTATTCTATATTTAATCTTTTTCCTTAAACCCATTACTTGGGAATTTCTTCCCGCATGGTTAACTCGATATGCTATTATTGCAGGCATATTGGATAGAATTAGGGGTGACCAAAAAACCCGAGAACCGGCTAGAACCGCAAAAACGGCCCGACTTTGGACCGAAACCGAACTGGACCGGCTATGGTGGTCCGGTTCTCAGTTTTCAAAAATACTCAAAAAATAAATCCGGTCCGGTCCGTGGCTAAACCGGCGGTTCACCGGTTCGAACCGAGGTTGGTAATCCATTAGAGACCTTGTTTCAATATTACATTGGTAAATTTGGAATACCGATCCCTAATGAGCAAAACGAATGTGATAATCAAGTTAATATTCATGATGATGGTGACAATGAATTTTTACGTGATATTACGAATTCCGGTTCTAGTAGCGTTAGTGACACAAAGACGGAGTTGCAAAAGTACCTTCAAGAACCTCGTGAACCCGGACTGGGGAGACAAGATTTTGATATTTTAAATTGGTGGAAAGTAAATACTCCGAGATTTCCAATTCTCGCTAATATGGCACGAGGTAATCTCATTATAGTTATTTAGTTTAAATTAATATTTTGTACTTTGTTATTACGTAAATTGTGTACTTTTTTATTTTTTTTGTAAGATATTTTGGCGATCCAAATTTCCACGGTTGCTTCGGAGTCGGCTTTTAGCACAAGTGGTCGTGTATTGGATGCTTTTAGAAGTTCCTTATCTACGGACAATGTTCAAGCTTTGATTTGTACTCATGATTGGATAAAAAATCCAAGAAAAAATGTTACTGAAATTGATGAAGAAGATTTGGAAGACTTTAAAGATATTAATAAAGGTATTAACTTTTAAATTTTAATAAGAACAAAGATTTTATTATATGTATGTATTTTTATATAATTACTAACTATTATTTGATTATTTATAGATATTTTGGAAAAAATTGTCGAGATGGAAGATATGGAGAAGCTAGATGATTGATAATGCACATGACGAATGAATAAACAATTTACGTTTTTTGTTTTTACTATTCGTATTTGGTTTCGTTTTAGTTTTTTACTATGCCTATTACGTATTTACGTTTATGATTTGTAATTCGATACGAGTACTTTTTGTGTTGCTTATCGTTTAACCTACTTTATTCTTAATCTTTGCATGACTTTTTTTCTTTTTTAAATTGAATAACCTTTTTTTATTACTATGTTGTGTATTGTGTGAGATATTAAAACCGAAAAGAACCGAAAAACCGGCTAGAACCGACTAGGAACCGGACCGGAAATGACACGGAAAAAGCGGTCCGGTCCTCGGTCCACCGGTTCTTGATTTTTTTTGTCAAGGTCCGGTCCGGTTTTTTCCGGTTCGGTCCGGTCCGTGTCTTTTGAACACCCCTAGATAGAATACTAGGTTGAAGTTCTTCTTCGAATCATTCTTCGGATGCGAACCTTCTAACCAGGGACGAAGCTTCTTAGGGGCCGGAAGGGGTTCCGGCCCCCCGTCGTTCAAGATTTTCGAAAAATTTGTATTATATTCGTACAATTTTGAAAAATTCGTAAGATTTTTATATGTAATATTTCGAATCAAATGATTTTCGCCCCCTACACCACCTCCAAGCTCCGTCCCTACTTCTAACCCGTTGTGTCGTGACACATTTCTTCACGATAATTCCTCTAATGGTGTCGTTAGAAGTCTTGATATTAAAAGTATTAATATCAACTTATAGATATGGTAATTTACGTTCAATGAATGATAATTAACCGATGTCTATAATAGAAAAAGCCCAATTAAAATTTAAAAATCAATAATTCTTTCCTCCCAAATCTTAAAATAAGCTAACACCCTGCCCTCATACAGATTTCGTTTCTTTGATCTTTGTTTTTTTTTTTATCAAATTCTTATATAAACCCAACAAACAATTCCAACAAATCTTTTATATTTCTCATAATGAATATTCGAAATTCATTTATCCCATTATTCCTCTGTTACATATTCATTGAATCATCAGCATTTCGGGAAATGTATATTTATATATTCAATCATTTTTCTGTTTTCATTTCTTATTCTTATTTTTGAATGTTGTTGTTTTCCAGGAGAGATTCTGTCATCAGATTACCGAATAGTCATTCTTTTGATCCTTCTCAGGTTACCCGGATTTCGTGGCATCCAAGGTTCTCATTTTTACGTGCATTATTAACCATTTCTGTTTCATGATTATAATGCATACCATTTTTGTATTTGTGTTTCGTGTTTACAGGGCGTTCTTGTATAACAACTTTTTAACACATCAAGAGTGTGATCATCTCATTGAAGTGGTTAGTTCCGTCTTATTATCAACTTTTTATTTAAAATTTTATGCAAATTATTAGAGGCGGAGCTAATAGTTTTGAGCGTGTTTGGGTTTGCTTTTCTAATCCTGGTTGAACAATTATTTTGTCACTAATTTGGGTATGATTTGTGGTTGATCAGGCAAGGAATAAGCTCCACAAATCTATGGTTGCTGATACTAAAACGGGTAAGAGCATAGAAAGTACGGTTCGTACAAGCAAGGGAATGTTTATCAGAAAAGCTCATGTAAGTTTATTTTTGATATGTTACTCATATGTTTTGATAAGTTAATTTCATTATCAGTTTATCATTAGAGGTTAGTTTAGTTTGTTCTGTCATCGTATTGTCGTGTTAAGTATTGTTATTTCCTGAATGTAAAAGTTTCGATTTTGAGTTTTTTATATTATGAAATTTTTTACCTTTAGAATCAAAAGTAACACGGTAATTTTGTTTTTGTTTTCTTTGAAGGATGAAGTAGTTGCTGGTATTGAATCAAGGATTTCTGTATGGACATTCCTTCCAGTAGAAAACGGGGAGGCTATTCAAGTATTACATTATGAAAATGGTCAAAAATACTCGCCACATTGGGATTACTTCCTAGATAAAACCAATCAGGCGTTAGGTGGTCATAGGATAGCCACCGTACTTATGTATTTATCTAATGTCGAAAAAGGTGGAGAAACAATATTCCCTCACTCAGAGGTATGTTTTATTTAATCAATACTAAACGCCATCCCTTATGTTTTATCTGTTGAATGCTTTCGTCTTCCTGTCATAATCGGTTTTCTAATGGTCTCCAGATAAAAGATTCTCAACCGAAAAATGACGAGGACTCTGAGTGCGCAAAAAAAGGTTATGCCGGTATGTTAATATTAGTCTGTAAGTCCAAATCAATATTAACAATGTTTTCTTAAATAGTTGACTTTGACTTTATATCTATGTTGACTTTGTAGTCAAACCAAAAAAGGGGGATGCTTTGTTGTTTTTTAGTCTGCATCCTAATGCAACAATCGACCCACTGAGTTTGCACGGGAGCTGCCCTGTAATAGAAGGCGAGAAATGGTTAGCAACAAAATGGATCCATGTCAGACGTTTTGATCGTAAGCGAATTATTTCAAGTAAAACCCAAGATTGCAGGGACGAAAACATACATTGCCCTGAATGGGCTGCTCGTGGTGAATGTGACAAAAACGGTCCTTATATGGTTGGTTCTGCTGATAATCCCGGAAACTGTAGAAAGAGCTGTAAAGTATGTTAGTTTCGCTGCGGCTAATGGTTTTTGGCATTTTTGTTTACCGTAGTAATTGTGTTTTTCATTTCTATACTTGTTTTAAACACCCTTTTTGTAATCTGAGTTTGGGGAATAGTAGAAAATATACATGCTGATCTTTTTTTCGGGACCTTTTGCGTCATAGTTTTTCGTTGAGAGTCTAGTTTCAATCAACAAGATGTTATTCGCGACAATCATGTAACGAAGAAAGGTCTAATTGAAGTCTAAAGTAATAGTAAAATATTTATCTAAATAAGCTTTTTTCTAACCTAAATGTTCTATACACATATATGAGAACCAACTTTTGTTTAGTAAGTAAAGGTAAATTTTATTGCCTATAAACAACGTTTTATTAAATTATAACTTAAATCTAACTAGTACTTGCCTAGACCTAGAATCAAACTTTTCACACACGATGAACCGAGAAACAAATCTTACATAACTTCTCCCGATTTATCTTCCTTACGATTTTCAATTTCAACAACATGAAAACCGATCATCATAAAAAACTATTTTAACATATATTAAACTATGCCCATAGTACATCATATGTATAACATTTTTATTACCTTATATCGAACTCTCAGTTCGTTGCTATCTTTTTCCTTATTTGACATTCGTATAACGTGTCACATCATCTTAAACTAATGCCACATCATCATTTAAGAATTCTAGAAGTTCTAATAGATACAATATCAACCGAAAGAAAATTCGTTGATATTACATCAGTTTAAAATAACATGATATGTTATACTAATATCAAATACAAAGTTTACTCGTTACATACAATAACTTTAGCAACAAACATTATGAACTCGTACGGTATGTTAAGAGTAACATAAGTTTATACATACAATAACAACGAAATCTTAAAACAGGTAACGTTACATATTAAAGTTATTCGGGTGAAGAAATACATTCGGAAATAGTAAGAGGTGTTTAAAATGCAATATTGAAAGTTTTCAGTTAGACTAAGAAAGAAATTCTTCATTTCTAATCGAAAACCCCAATTTTTCCCTCCCCTTTTCCCCCTTTTGATATTCAAGCAGCAATGGAAGATCAATCCGAAGTAATCTCACACACACACATTACTTTAAATATATAGATTCACATACTCTGTATCTATATACCTATATCTATTTATATCTATTTGTTGTTTTGTAGAAAATGGAGGCGTTGAAGAAAGCATACGCGGAGATCATACTGAACACAGCAAAAGAAGCAGCTGCTAGAACAATGGCATCCGAGCGTAAAGCTCTTCGATTTCATCATGATCTGCAGAACACTAAAGACGAAGCGCTTCGTATGCTTCTTCGCTTTAAACAAATGATAGATGTTAAGGTATTGAGTTTCGTACTTGAAATGTTACGTTTGATTTCATTTTCCGGTTTTAGTTTGTAATCTATAGATTTGTATATATATACATATTGACTTCAAGTAACTCGATATATCGTATGAAGGCTGAGAATGGTTTAATACGTGAATATGAATTCTCTTTTGTTGACTACTTAAATTCAGCATTGTTTTTAGTAAAAAATAAAATAAAAAATCGATAGTTGCTGTATAGCGGCCATCACTGTGGATCTCTTGTGCTTTGTTTGAAATTGTGAAGTAGCTTGCCTACAATTTGCAAACGATCTTTTGCATACTAAAAGTTTCTGGCGCAAGAAGTTATGTTAAGTGAAGTTTGAACTGTTACATCTTTCCGTGGGGTGATTTCATTTGAACTCAGAATGACTCTAGTTCAAACTTTTCCTCCTTATGTCGCATTTATTTTTTACCTGTTTGGGATGAAAGGTATCTTAGTTCATCTTTTCAAGTTGGTATTCATGAATCACCCGTCTCGTTGAGGATTGATAAGTAGTTTCTTCTTTCTTTTTGTATTCCAATATTACAAAATCCAACTCTGATCTTTCAAATACAATAAGAACAATTAGGTTTGGCAAGTTTATCTCAAAAACTGTAACTTTATGAATTTGAAATGGCCAGAAAGTTTGACTTTTTTTTTTCAACCTCAGTTCGGCATCTGTCTTGAGATAATTATGTGTTACTGTTTTTAACTATTTGGTAAACATACAGACAACTGAAGCAGAAACGACAGCTTTGAGTCAGCAAAAAAGAATTGAAGAGTTGGATGCACAGCTAAACGAAGCAGAAGGCGTGATAGTTGATCTTAGAGCAGAAATAAGCAAAGCGCATGAACGATTGGAGGAAGTTAAGAACAGTCGCATGATACGGTCAAATGAACCACCATCTGAAAACAAACATGTGAATCATGAAAATACATCTCAATCCCATGATAAGAATTCTGATGTTACCGCGTTATATAGAAATGGATATACTCATAGAATTCGAGCAACTGAGAGGAATCTGGTGCCACAAAAGGAGTTAATCATTGACGTGGATGAAACAAGTTTTGGAAAATGTGCTCCAACATCGATTGTTACTGAGAATGCAGATACAAAGAACATTAATGGATCAGAAGTTGTTTCCGTGAACCGTGTTGTTGCCAACGGCCAAACTGTTAAAAGTCAAAGATTTTCAAGAAGTAGTGGTGTTGCCACACGAAAAACTGTTACAGGTCGAAGACTTCCACGAAGAAGTGTTAGATATGCACAATCAAACGGCAAACTTTCTCGGTTTTATCATGGCTCATCTACCAACCGTGCTACAGAGCTCGAGAAGGTAAGTTTGACAGTAAAGAATGAGAATGGTGATTCTACACTTCGTAGAAGTGTTAGAAAAAGGAAAGTAAGGTGTTGGGAGGATATGTCTTCGTTGTTCAAGTCACGTGCTACACTTTCCCGTTGCAAGAAGTACTCTGGTGATGTTTCTAAAGATGACGAGTTACCCGATGTTTCTAAAGATGATGAGTTACCCGAGGACACCAACTTGATAAATGTGCCAGTTGTTGAAAAACATGAAATTCCTGCAAAAGAATCAGATGGGGTTGCATGTGATACTGATGCAAACAAGCTTATGAGGTATACATTCACTAGGAGAAGTAAGAAGGCTATATCGTCTAAATCTGATCATTCTTTTGAAAATGAGAAGCCTGATCTGATAGAAGACCCGTCTGGTGAAAGCCAAAACATGGTTGACGTTGCTTGCCAGGTTTGTTTCCTCTTACTGTAATTGAAAGTATTGTCCGTTTCTCACATCTATTAGGATTAAAGGTTTCAGTTTCGACCTATTTACTTGTGTGAATGGCTAAAAACATAGCGTGAAAGGAAATAGTCAAATAGGTCAGAAGTCGTTCAAAAAGAAGTTTTACCTCTTAAATTTTATTAAAAAAAACTGCTGTAGATTCTTATTGAAATAATGTAAGTTTTGTAACCATATTTGTCACGCTAACTATATTTATACAAAAAAATGTAACAGAAAAAGACATGGTGTCTGTCTGTCAATAACAACCTTTTTTGATAAATTTTGGTGGGGGCTTAATTCTTTTGATCAATGTACATTTTAAATTAAACTTCATTTCAATCAACAATTCCATGTTTTAGCTCACGTAAGTAGGATGCAGAATCCGTAAACTGGCTAAAATAAGATAGAACTAGTTTAATAGAAGTGTTTGTAAAGTTTAGTATAAGATCATAAGTTATAATTTTCTGCCACCGAAAATAAAATTATATATCAATCTGTAAATTTTGCAGCCCCAACAGCTATTTGTTTTTGGTTCCACTAGTCGGTGCAGGCTTATGTTTATACACAGCTCATCTAATGATGTGTATTCTTCATTAATGCAGTTAATTTCTTTGTCCGGGGACATAGCCATTGATACAGTTCACTGTTTCAAAACATCGTCTGCAAGCAAAGGTGAGAGACTCGTACAGGCCTAAAGTTACGTTTTATGGATGTCGTTGAGCTGGTAGTTATATTTAATTTACAAAGAATGAATGCATGAATTTATTTCACTTGTGAAAAGTACATATATATTACATATTTACTTTTACATTACCTTATTCAAGTTACATCATTGCATCCCCGCCGTGTGTGGGTCAGTAGCTATGGACATACCCTCGTGTTAGCCGTGTGACCGATTAACGAGAGCGTAATCTTGATGTATACCAAGAAGTATGTTTGTGGTTTATGTTCACTTAAATTATAAAATTGACAATTTTTATATAAGTTTGAAAAGATAAGTGTAAGACAAAAAGGAAAGAGGAAGTAAATAGACATGTAATAATGGCATGATAATGAAAGAAACCTACAACCACTATAGTCTTTATCTATTATTATTGGTAGAATGTCTCAACCATTAAAATTTCACCTTTCAAAGCATTAAAGGCTAACTAATATGTACGACTAACCGGGACTTGAATTCACATTCTTTAGGTTATAAATCAACTCACACGTATTACCATTTGAAAATTCGCTTTCTTTATTTTTGAATTGAGATATGACCGTATATCTTACATCTACATACCCAACCCTTATCGGAGATCAAGTGTTATTGTTTATACAACTAAAGTTTCACAAAAGCATAAAATTAATCTTAATATGTTTTAAAAAAATGAATATATGTGATTGAGATATACACAAACTTTGTGTAATAGACCCACAAAATTTTAAATTTATTCATATATTTGGAAAAGAAAATGTAATAATACAAACCATCATTCTCATAATAAAGTTTTTGTGTGCCGGTACCGAACGTAGTCCTTTTTCTCATTTAATTTTCGGTCCCAACTCAAACAAATTTTCTTCATAATTCACATGACATATTTCCAAATCAACGAAAACCGCCAACTCATTATACGAAAAAACTTGTCAATGAGGTACATTTGATGTCACATATGTACCTTTATACGTTGTTATTTACAAACAATTCACGCGTTTTCCTTTCTTTTCCATTTGTAGAAAGAAATATGCATTTCCGTGAATCTTCATGCTTTTATACTAAAGAATGTGAGGGTCGTTTATGAGTTTTACGAGATCCCATGCAAAAAGGGTTTCTTCGAGGCCCTGAATAAAACATGTTACCATAAAATTAAAAAGTTTTATAAAGAGTATAACGAGTAATTGTTGCAAATATTATTTTTTGAATAATATGGTAGCTGATAAATGAATAAGGATGCAACTAATAATATCTTTGACCATTTATATGTCACTTGGTATCATCGTTAAAACCCACTCTTACCTGTGAATCTTAACATTGAGATTTTCCCAAGGTGTTCTTATACTCGTCTCTTTCTGTCTAAAAACTCTTTTTATTTTCGGTTTTCGCCTTCATTCCCTTGAACAATGACTCATATCAATCAAACAAAGTTACATTAGCATGGGTTATATCCTAAGTACACTCACAAACCATGGATAACCATTACAAACCTCACATCAAAACTTTCGGTCGTTGGTTTTCTAAAAGAAACAAGTCTAAAGCTCGTTCTTCGCTTTGCAAACAACTTTCAGGTTATAAACCATCTTACAAACTTTATAGTTTTGACGATATTTTTATTTTGTTTGCATTTTTTTCATGGTGTATAGAATAGCTTTTTGTAGATGAGTCTGGAGATGAATATGAAGACGATGATGAATCGTTCATGTCCTCAGAGATGGATCCGTGTATTTTAACGGATGAGTTGAGGTAAATACGGTTATTATGATTAGATGTTATGGTATGTTATGTTTTTAGTTGATGTTTACAATGTATTTAACATATGTTTATGTTTTAGGATATTTGTGGCTACTTGGAATGTTGCGGGAAGATCTCCAGTTGGGAGTTTGGCCATGGATATGGATGAATGGTTGAATGTTAAAGAATCTGCTGACATCTATGTTCTCGGGTACGGCTCTTCCTATAGTACATCATTTACGTACGAATGGGTCAAGTTGGATTATGTTTTAAACAGGTTAATAGTCGCCTAAATTGACATTTTAATACATAAAACCTCCCAAACTAGAAAATTATCGAAATAGTATATTTTTTTTTATAAAAAGTGTTTCAGGTCAACCCAAACTCTTTCAACCCATACAAATAAGTTACCAAATTTTGACATGTTACCCAACCTCTCCATTATGCCACCTCTACTTATGTGACTAAGTTTTTCGTTACTTAGTTTGTTCATCATTATACAGATTTCAAGAAATCGTCCCACTGAAACCTAAAAATGTGATTGGAGGAGAAGATCTAACCGAAGCAACAAACTGGAACCTGCTTATTGGACAAATACTTAATGATAAATGTGCATGCCGTTGGATAACACCTAACTTAGATCCAGACACTCCAATAACAAGTGAGGACTATAACTGTTTGAATAATGCTTCAGGTGGAACATCTAGGACGAGTGAAGAACACGAAGAAGAAGGGGTTAATCATTGTGGTCGGTACACGCTAATGGCAAGTAAGAAAATGGTTGGAGTGTTTATAAGTGTGTGGATAAATACATCACTGTTCAAGAGGTATAGTATATCGAGTGTGAAAGTCAGTGCGGTGGCGTGTGGAGTTATGGGTTATTTAGGAAACAAAGGGTCGGTTTCTGTTAGCATGTCGATTGAAGGAACAAGTTTCTGCTTTATTGTTGCTCATTTGGCTTCTGGTGAGAAAAAAGGGGACGAAGGCAGAAGGAATCACCAAGTTGCGGAGATTTTTAAACGAACAACTTTCAATAGACACTTTCGAGATGATTTCATTTCCCGGCCTCTCACAATCCTAGGACATGAGTACGTATTTTCGTTTCCGCCCATTTACTTATAAATGGGTTGATTCATTTTCTGTTTTATCTCTAACAAGTCAAATGCATAAAATATTTTTTTTTAGCCTAAAGTGAAACGGGCGGAAAGTCACTCATCCAAATCATTGCCTTCAATAAATTATGCTATTACTTATTACTTATTACTTAAATAATACATTTTTCATAAATCTTATAAGCAATAACTATTTGTAAAATAATTTTTCTAAGAATCTTTGGTTAGAGAAAATGTTTCGGGTCAACCGTACATGACCTGTATAAGCCTATTCTAACATTTAACCATTTTGACCTGTTACCCAACCTGATCAACCCATCATGCCTCCTCTATGCGTGTCCGATTTGACTCTAAGATAATAACATGTATTATTTTCTGGAACAGCCAGATATTTTGGTTTGGAGATCTCAACTACAGGTTATACTTAGAAAATGATTTAGCTATAGAGCTAATAAAAAGGCAAGATTGGACCGCACTTCAAGTGTTTGATCAGTTACGACAAGAACTGGAAGATGGAGGAGTATTTCAAGGGTGGAGAGAAGGGAACATAGAATTTGCACCTACTTATAAGTATTCCACATTTAACAGCAATCGCTACTCGGGTACACTTCCCATCAGAGTGGGAGAAAAACAAAGAACACCAGCTTGGTATGAAAATCTACTCTAGTTTTCATTAAGGCTTTCCTATGATATTTAAATTTTGTTCATGGAACAGGTGTGACAGGATCTTATGGTACGGAAAAGGAGTAAAACAACATTCTTATTTCCGCAGTGAAAGCAAATTCTCGGATCATAGACCTGTATCTGCTCTTTTCTCTACGCAGATTCAAGTTGTGAAGTCTAATGATGCAAAAGTGGTTCCACTCCAACCAGATGAACCGAATAAAGTTTACTCTAAACATAGTGTAAGTATAAATTAATAGACCGAACATCTTCAAAAGCTAAATAGACGATTATACCTGATGATTTGATTAACAATGATTTTAGGAACATGAGATTGGTAACAAGGAGACATCATCTACATTGACTTCACTAATAACCAACGAGTTAGAAGCATCACCGTCAAACCAACAGAAGAAGCAGAATATTTTGATGACGAGTTCAATGCAGATTTAGATTAAGTTCTTTTATTCTTTTATCGTTCTATGTTCACTGATCTTTTATCCCTATTATTTTGTCTTTTCAACATAGTCAGAGATCATAGGCTAAAGTTGTAAGATACATTTTACTACATACCGGATATTATAAACAGCATATAGTTAGTTATACATGATCAACATTTCCACAAAAATTCTAATAAACTCCTAAATATAGCGTTTAGTATATCTTTACCGCAAAATCACATTGTAGTGATCTTTCAGAAAGTTGAGATTTACATTCATTTCAAGTTGAGCTTTATATTGTCGTTTTGATGCTCGTATAATGAACTTTGAGAAATAAATATCCATAGTACAACAAGTATTGTATACATCAAATTCATTATTTTTCATTATCGTCATATATATGTAAAAGAATAAACACAACAATAACTCAGGGCAGATCCACATTTATTGATACATTGCCTCAAAATGTAGTAATATAAGGTATGAGATCAAATTAGAACTAAAATATTCTTAAGAATGGTCAGAACTCATCATATTTTAGAAATCGAAAGTAGAAGTTGAAAACTTTCTTTAAATGCACAATTTTTATATCGATATGTAAGTGTTTGATTCAATTTTGATGCTTTAAAGCATTTGTGCATCGCTCTATATGATGCACATATTTGAAAATGTACTTTTTCCCTGATATATGATGGTTCAAAAGGGTTCGAATATTTCAATGATATTATAAAAAAATGAGTATTGATCAGGGCTTTGGTTTATGAGTTGATACAAGCATGAAAAACTTCTACGATATCTATTTTCTTTAAAAGTCGATAGTGATTTCCTAAATACAGAAGACTGTTATTGAAATAGTACAAATAATTAATATATGTTTTCGTTGTTTAACCCCAACTCTCAGGGCTGTTGTGAGTATTGATAACAACAAACCAATTAATAAGTTATAACATAGATTAGAAATTTTCACATTAATTAATACATGGGTAATTCACTAAATACATGAGCGATTATTTATGAAAATATAGTGGCCCATTAGTCCAATATGTTAACTAGCCCAAGCCCATAAGTATCCCATTTGATACAGTGACCCATTAGTCCAATATGTTAACTAGCCCAATAGCCCACAAAAATTTAAAAATCTCTCCAATATTTATTAAAAAAAAACATCAATTAAGAGTAATTTTATAAAATTCAGAGCAGAAGATGTGTTTGTAAAATGAGCTACACAAGTTAAAAGTAACTCAAAATGCACGTTCAAATGTATACAACATCACCGCCCTTAGGAAATAAAAAAGCAATATAAACACGTATAGTAGAAACACGTAGAAACATAAAGAAACTTGTCTAAAACTACCGATAGGTGGTAGGGGTCGGGTTATTGATGTGAGATGGGTCCGGAGTTCTAAGACAGATGAGACAGAGAAAACAGGGGGCGAGTGGTTTCTTGGTACTCCGCCGGTACTTATGGCTTCCAGGAACCACAACGGCCAGTGTTATTCGTGCAGTAGTAGATCAAGGTATGCAACACAAAACTATTATTAAACTAATATAAAGTTTTGTTAAACAATGAATCACATGAAGTATCCCTAAAAACAATGTGAATGTATTAATTGTGATCATGCTAGAAATGTTGTACCATATTCATTGCACTACAAAAAAACTCAAAATAAATAGATACCTGAAAATCATGTGAACCGAAACATGTGCTAAACATGTGAATTGTTCATGAAAACACGGTTCGGGAATGGCTTCTTTTCAATCAACGGATAACTATAATCATAAGGGTTTTCGGTATAGCTCAAAACATGTATGATAATTATCTTTCTTTTCAATTTTATTTCTATAATGTCGACGGGGCCACAATATTTAACGAGTGAGTTTATAATTAAAATTATACTAAATTATATTTAAACTTGTGAAAAAGAAAGTTGTTTTAACATTTTCAATTCCACTGTACGTAACTCCGTTTCTGACTAAAATTATTAAAAATAAACTTCAATAATGTCAGATTTTCATCTAACACGATACAAGTGGAATAACATGCCATATCCAACCATTCTAACAATTTTCAACGTTCAAGTTGATGTAAAAAGAAGACTTAAGTATTTTTTTTTTCTAGCTTATGTTTTTTTAATACTTCATTGTTGATGATAAAGATTTTTTTTTTTTTTTAAATACTGCCAATTAGTTATAAAAAAACTAGAGAATCTAATATATATTTTGCTATATCATTTTGATTCTTTTATTTTGTAATTAAATTAATTAATGAAACATTTATTCTTAATTAAATTATCATATTTCAGTACTTCTTTTCCTCGTTCTATTAACCAATTTATTTAAATATTCTAATCATATATTTATACTCTTTTTCTAACGTGTTGATTTAGATCTATTTATCATTTTTCGTATGAATAATTTCGCAAGCTTTAGAAGTTTCTTTATCGAATGGTCCAAACGAGGCATATATCATAAGAGATCTTGATTAAAATTGTGTCAAAAACTGTAAGTGTCATCATGTGAAGTCTTAAAAATTTTGTTGATTGCTGGGGACATTTTGATTCTCTTTGATACAGGTCTCTGGGATTCCTATATCATGCATCTTCGTAACCAATTGATTATCGAATGGTTTTAGATTCCCCTAGTTCGATGTGATATAGAATTCTAACTTTATACTTTAGCCCTTTAGAATCTTCTAAAGGTGTATACCGTATTGGTTATGTCTTTTTTTCCGATTCCTATGGATTTCGTACAATATTTTGTTCTTGTTACTAGTCAATAAAATAGAAAGATATGTTCGTATATTATTTGAAATCGACACTAGTGTCCACACGAACCTATTAGAAAAGGATAGTTTTGTAGTGGATTTCCTAGTCTGAGGGCAAGAAGAGATGTGATCATCACGTCAAGCAAAGCTTTGTACTTTGTATGGACATTTTTAAGTGAGGTTTTCCTGTATTATTCGAAAGAAGATGAAAGTTTTGACTAAACAATCAACAATGTTCATAATGGCTTTAATCCATTTTCAAACTCAATTATTAGTTTATAACAACTGGCTTAGTAGCATTTTCGGGTTCTTAATATATAAAATGGAATCTTAACACACCCATCATATGTGGTCTTTTACATATAGAGAACAAGAAATGCCGAGACGCCTAGTGTTGGAGTATATATAGATATACTCCAAAAGTGACTTCTCACCCAGTTGCTTCGGATCTGTTCGCTCCGGAAGCTCACCGAAGGAGCCAACCGAAGCTACTTGGATCTCAAATAAAGGTGACGACATCAAACCGCCAAAGGAAGACGCGCCAGATGTCACGTGGCCACCTGACATAAAGTACTGGGACAGGCGGCCAAAAGGACGGCGCCACGTGAAGTGGCAGGAAAAGTATTAGAACCTCCTTATTACCCCGCTGGATAAAAGGGAGACGCCGAAGATGCTACTCTTGGACTGGATATTTAAAGGAAGGAAACCAGAGGGAGCCGAAAGGAGGTCCAGCCTATTATCCAAGGGATAATGGGCCAAAGCACAGGTAGTATAAAAGGAGCCAGACCCATTTCAGAAAAGGGATCTGACCCTTAACATTTCTAAATCAAGAACATTCTCTTTGAATGCTCTTGATTATTCTCTCACTTTACAAACTACATTTAATATCTAATCATCATAATAAATAACCTTGAATTCTCATGACGAACACTGATTCTCACGCCCGAGCCTTATCGGGGGGATCTCCGCGATAAGCTTAGACGTTTTCTTGGTGTTTCAGATCACAGTTAGAAGATTGCTCGAAGATTGTTCGTGGTACAAAATCCCCGAGGATTTTTACTTCAACATTTGGCGCCATCCGTGGGACCACGACTTAGCGACAGTTGGAGCGAGAACATAGAGGCATGGATACCCCCCTGTCTTCAGGAATATCCACGGCAGTGCCCGCTGTTCAGCCATCAACTAACGCTGTGGAAACACCACGATCTCAACCACATCCAACAACACCATATCAGCCATTATTACACTACCCCATGCCACCTCCATCATCGTCTTTATTAAACCCCATAACGCAGGCGGCGGGGTCTCAGGACGATGAGGTAATCACACCAGAGTTTGTCGTAAAAAACTTTGGGCGATTACGGGGGTTGATGAATACCTATGCCCAAAGAGAAAGGTTGCGGGGAGTAAATGTTGAACTCTCATACGGGGACGCGAATGAAACTGGTGCAACCAATGACTCAGCCACCCCATCCCCAAGAAGAGCGAATCAAGTGGAAAGAAGAGAAGAGCATGTGAGTCCGTTACAAGGACGAAATCTCTTCGGAAGAGCTGACCAAATGGTTTTCACCCAGATGCCGGGTACAGGGTTAAGTCAGAGGGAAGGCACCATATTCCCCCCACCGCAAACAGGCTACATGCCTCCGCGGCCTACACTTCCACCCCCCAGGGTGTTTTTCGATTTGCCTCCGGGTGTTTCGGCACCACGACACATGCAAGGGGCTGAAATGCCATATTTCTCGTCAGGACACCCAGCTCCGGTGTCCCAACATCAGGTGTCAGTAGAGTACAACCCTAACATCTGGGCATTACCTCCGGAACATACTCAGATGTTGACCTCAAGACTTGAGGCCGAAGATCTAGCAAAGCCATACCATCGACAGAAGGAAGCGAAATTTATCAAGAAAATTGCAGAATTCAAATTCCCCCCAAAAATTAAAATGCCCTCGAATGTAAAGATGTATGACGGAACCCAAGACCCGGACGATCATCTCAGCATTTTTGCCGGGGCTGCCGAAGTAGAACAGTGGTCCATGCCGGTATGGTGTCACATGTTTGTACAGACTTTGATAGGGGCAGCCAGGTTATGGTTCGATAGCCTCCAGCCGGCAAGTGTTAGCGGATTTGAGGAATTACAGCAGAAGTTCAGAATCAACTTCATGCAGCAAAAAAGGTATGAAAAAGACCCCGTGGAAATCCACAACATAAAGCAAAGAGAGGACGAGACCCTCCGAAGGTTCATGGAGAGGTTCAATAGGGAAAGCCTTCAAATCAAGGGAGCAACGGAGGGAATGAGAGTCTCAGGCTTCATGCATGCAATTAAAAATAAACAGCTCATTGAGAGATTAAACAATCAAATTCCCAGAACGGTGGAAGAAATGATGGAGAGGGTGCAAGACTTCATCAGAGGAAAAGAAGCAGCTTCCCTAACGGACGAAGGGAACTCAAGAAGAACAACACGAGAAGACAGGCGAAACAATTGGAAAGGAGGGAGTAGGCGAGACACCCCTGTTTCACGGAATGAAAGATCTCCTCCGAAGCAGAGGACCTTTACTCCGCATGTACATCCCTACTCTCCAGATGGCAGGCCCAAAAACATTTTCCAGCTCCTGTCCAAAACTCCTTGTGAGATACTTTCTACAGAGCCCGTCTGCCAAAAATTTCCCATTCCTCCGCCGATGGCGGGAAACCCAGAAAAGAAGAATGCCGACCGATACTGCGAGTTCCATCAAGGCAATGGCCACAACACTAACGACTGTTTCCAGCTCAAAAAACATATCGAAGAAGCTGTGCGATCTGGTCAGTTGCGTCATCTCCTAACAGAAATAAGAGCAGGGGCCAAACAAGGGGGAAAGAATACTCGGCAGGATAGCCGAGGTGGGCAGAAGGGAAAAACCAAGGAAGTTCACATGGTCAATTACCAAAGTGTAGAGACTCGCCAAGAGTTAGACGAAAGAAGAAGGAAAAGGCCGGAGGTCTTCAACTGGATGAACCAACCAATAGCCTTTCCGCCATTGAGTGAATATTGTCCCTCACAAGACGCTATTGTTATAGAAGGGAGGTTCGGAAACTATCCGGTGCCGAAGGTATACGTGGATACTGGCAGTTCAACAGAAGTAATATATGAACAGTACTTTCGAAAACTCAAACTCGGAACCCAAGCCGGACTCCGGAAAACCAGGGCGCATCTGCAGAGCTTCACGGGAGAAGTATCGTGTCCAATAGGGGAAATAGACCTGCCCCTCACTCTAGGGCAGTATCCCAGAATGAGAACGGAGATAATGACCTTCTTAGTAGTGCAGGCTCCGTCGACATACGACGTAATTTTGGGAAGACCGGGGCTATTCGTATTAGGAGCGGTCCCTTCGCCGCTTCATTCATCGTTAAAATTCCCAACCCCACATGGAGTAGCAACGGTGAGATCAGATAAAAGGAACAAAAAAGAATGCCACGAGGTCCGGCCGTTAATGGGACCGAAGGAAGGAACCAATGGCCCAGAAGAAAAATTAGTCATAAACCCCAAGTTTCCAGAACAAACGGTCGCCATAGGATCCTCTCTCTCACAGGAATGCAAGGAACAATTATTCACTTTGCTCAGCAACAGCCTGGACATCTTTGCATGGCAGCCTGCGGACATGACAGGTGTGCCCAGAAATATAGCCGAGCACAAACTCAAAGCATACCCTAGCATAGAGCCTGTTAGGCAGAAGAAGAGAGGCATGGCTCCGGCCATGACCAAAGTTATCAGGGAGGAAGTGGCCAAGTTAGTAAAGGCGGGCATCCTTAGGGAGGTGAGATACCAAACGTGGATCGCTAATCCGGTCATGGTGGCAAAGAGCGATAAGTCGTGGAGAATGTGTATAGACTTCAAAGACATAAACAAAGCATGTCCCAAAGACAATTATCCACTGCCAGAGATAGATTGGAAGATAGATTCGCTGATGGGGTTCAGGTACAAATGCTTCCTCGACGCATACCAAGGTTACCATCAAATCCAAATGGCGAAAGAGGATGAGGATAAGACGGCATTTTACACGGACTTCGGTATTTTTTGCTACCAAAAGATGCCGTTTGGATTAAAAAATGCCGGAGCTACGTACCAGAGGCTCATCGATCGAACGTTCCGGAGCCAGATAGGAAAAAACTTGGAAGCATATGTGGACGATTTGGTAATAAAAAGTAATCGGGAGGAGGATATGATATATGACATCGCCGAAACGTTCAAAAATCTCAGAGGTATTAATATGAAACTGAATCCGAAGAAGTGTACTTTTGGGGTAGAAGAGGGAAGATTTCTGGGGCATGTTGTAACAGAAAAAGGAATTAGGGCTTGCCCGGAGCAAGTGCGGGCGATAGCTGAAATGAAATCTCCCAAGAGCCTGGGTGAGGTGCAAAGCTTGAACGGGAAGTTAGCAGCCCTCAACAGGTACCTTTCAAGATCAGCAGAGAAGTCGCTCCCTTTCTTCAAAACATTAAAGAAATGTGTGAACGTGAAGGACTTCGAATGGACCACCGAAGCAGAAGAAGCTTTCGTTAAGATGAAAGGATACTTGCAGCAACTGCCTACACTAGTTGCTCCGGCACCCGGCCAAGAAATCCTGGTCTACTTGGCAGCATCACCAGAAACGGTCAGCGCCGTCCTAGTCACCGAGATAGACAAAAAGCAGAAACCTGTATACTTCGTTAGTAGGGCCCTTCAGGGAGCAGAGTTAAATTATCCACCCATGGAGAAGCTGGCGCTCTCCTTAATACACGCGGCACGAAGGCTTAGAAGGTATTTCCAAGCTTACCACATCGTGGTTTTAACTGAGCTACCAATTAAAGATATTCTAGCAACTCCCGAGCGCTCCGGCCGACTGGCCAAATGGGCAATTGAATTAGGAGCATTTGCTATTGAGTATCGACCCAGGCAAGCAATGAAGGGGCAAATCCTAGCGGATTTCTTGGCAGAAATACCAATGCCACCACCTCCTATCCAACAAAAGCAACCAAGTCAGGAGAAGACAGTGAAGCCAGATCGGGAAATCCGGAAAGAAACATGGACCTTGTTCACAGATGGAGCATGTAATGCCGCCGGAGCAGGCGCGGGCGTCCTGCTGATCAACCCTGACGGAGCAGAATTCACTTACGCGCTCAAATTTAGCTTTCCTAGCACCAACAATGAATCTGAGTATGAAGCACTCCTGGCAGGGCTCAGGATAGCAGCAAAAATGAAGATTAAGCGTTTGGAAGTAAGTGTGGATTCCTCTTTGGTAGCGAACCAAGTAAACGGAGACTTCGAAACAAAGGGGGAGTCACTGATCAAATACAAAGGACTGGTTGACAAGTTAAAAACAAATTTCCGAAGCTTCAGCATAAGGCAAGTACCAAGAGAGGAAAATACGAAGGCCGATGCAGCTAGCAAGCTTGCCTCGTTAACAAACTTAACTTTCCCTCATACTTCAAAGAATGTGCTAGTCGAAACATTGAAAGAAAGGTCGATAGATGTCAAGGAAGTACATGCTATCGTAGAAGAAGAAGGGCCGTGCTGGATGACGCCCATCGTCCGATTTCTGAAAAATGGTTCTCTACCTAACGATGAAACCGAAGCTAGGAAAATCAGGGCAAAAAGCCCAATGTATGTCCTCGACGGAGAAACCCTTTTCAAGAAATCGTACTTGATGCCGTTACTCAGATGTGTTGGACCGGTGCAGGCCAATTATATCATCAGAGAGGTACACAACGGGGCATGTGGGATGCACTCAGGCCCAAGAGCCACGGTCGCAAAAATAATGAACCTGGGATACTATTGGCCCTCTATGTATCGGGATGCAACTGATGAGATCCAGAGATGTATCAGTTGCCAGCGATACTCACCAGTGCCTAAACTGCCCAAACACTCCTTGATTTCTGTCACATCTGCATGGCCGTTTCACCAATGGGGCATCGACATAGTAGGCCCCTTCCCAGTAGCCACAGGAGGAATCAAATTTTTGTTGGTAGCAATAGATTACTTCACCAAATGGGTGGAAGCAAAACCATTGGCCTCAATCACCGGACCACAGATAAAAAAATTTGTGTTTGAAAATATAGTTTGCAGATTCGGGCTACCAGGGATACTGATATCGGATAATGGAAAGCAGTTTGCTGATAACCCGCTTAAATCCTGGTGTAAAGAAATGAAGATCAAACAGAAGTTCACATCGGTTGCTCATCCACAAGCCAACGGCCAAGTGGAGCGGGCTAACCGAAGCATCGTTGAGGGAATCAAAACCCGCTTGGATAAAGAAGGGGGTAGCTGGCTAGATCACCTGGTTCATGTGCTATGGGCCCACCGAACAATGGTAAAAACAAGCAATGGGGAGACCCCCTTTAGCTTAACTTACGGAACTGAGGCCGTTATTCCCACAGAAATAGGTATGCCTACCCACAGGGTACAAGTCACAGAAACCAATGACGTAGACCTTCGCCTTCATTTAAATCTCCTAGAAGAGAGAAGGGAGATAGCAGCAATCAACGAAGAGAGATACAAAAGACAGGTGGAAGGATACTACAACCAGAGGGTAAAGTCTACTGCGTTCAAACCAGGGGACTACGTGTTCCGGAGCAATGAGGCTAGTAGGGCCGAAAATCAAGGCAAATTGGGGCCTAACTGGGAAGGCCCGTACCAAGTTGCAGAAGCTTACGGAAATGGAGCCTACAAATTAAAAATGATCGGAGGGGATATGATCCCCAGGACTTGGCATGGAAACCTCCTCCGCCGTTGCTACATATAATTATACCAAGTCACTTGTGAAGCCTCCTATTGAGGCATGTAAGGGCAATGCCCGATTATTTACTATAATACAAAAGACCACCGTTGCTTCCTGGTTTAGGGAGTAACAATTTTCTCAATACATGGCAAAACTCTTAAGACCATTGATTAAATTATAAAAGACAAGTGATTCATGGTAATTAAAATCCTAAGAATATTACTTTCTTAGAAGACGAAGGGGAGAGTGCCCTCTCTAATAAACTCCATGTTAGTCTGATACTCTAATCCTAACATAGACAGGTTTGAGCAGCCTACCAAAAAATATCTCCGTGCTGGTCTGAGAATATCCCAGTACCGTAGGGTTGAGTAACCTCTCTAATTAACTCAGTAACAAAAAAAAAAAAAATGTGTTAAGACGTAGCGCAACACACGATATTCGTTAAGTTGCAAAGGTCGAGACATATCTCAAAATAAAATAATTATTATGACGAAGGACGCTTCTCAAAATAAATATTTTTAACTTAAACATAAGGTAAACAAGCACACCACGATACGAAGGCCAAACATCTTCATTAATAAACGGGCCGAAGCCTCGATAATTACATATTGGCCGAAGCCATTACAAAATACAAACACATATCTTTCCACAGCCTAATGTTCTAGATCCGGAGCAGGAGCAGGATTCAAAGCCTTGAGCTCTTCAATAGAGAGGTGGGAGTTAGCCCTGAGAAGATCAAGGTAAGGAAAGGAGAGATGGGACAGCGCAGCAACAGCTTCCTCATATTTCTGATCAGCTTGGGGATCAAAAGAAGGAACTGCATCCATAGGGGTACTAAGCCTCTGGTAGCGGTACCCTTTCTTCACCCCATCAGCAAAACCCGAGGCAATGGCATTAACAGTCACCTGGCCGTAGGGGGAGGAAAACTCATGGCTGGCACGAAGCTTGTTAAAGAAACTCTGCAGCCCTTCCCCCATAACCCAATCCACCTTGGCTTGTAACTCCTCCCTACCAGATATGAGAGCCTTATTAGCTTCTTTAGTCTGCTCAAGCTCGTCCTGCAGAAGGTCAATAGTCTTTTTGGCGTCTGCCCCGGCATTCTGCAGTCGGGACTTAAGCGTCCCCTCAACCTTCTCCAGCCTACCCAACTCTACCACCATCAGATCCCAGTCGGACTGGCTCACTGTCTTCATACCGGGGGTAACGGCAGGGGTCTTCGCAGCTTCAGCTAAGGAAGAATTTTCCTTCTTCACCTTATCCAATTCAGTAAGGGCATCAGCTAGCTGCACAGTCAGTCTCCTACACTGCTTGTTAGCTATCTTCCGTTGGCGATGGTAAAAATTGGCCTTGCGAGAAAGGGAGGTGCCAGTCCTTTCTAAAGAAGAGATCACTGCATCCTTCTCCTTCATCTCGGCATTCTGCCCAGCAAGATTCTCCCGAAGCTTCGAATGCTCCTCCAAAAGCCTATCATGCCTAGATCTCAGCTGGGTGCCCCCAACGGCCAACTGAGCCAGCATGACATCCATCCGGCCCATCACGGCCTCATCGGACTTCTTTTTCCAACGCTCTGACTCTGCCGGAGTTGCGAAATGATCAAGCATGCTCCGGCAGATATTGACATCCTGCATACTGCTGCTAGGCCCCGCAGCCCAAGTAGGAACATATATGCTTTCAGTCTGAGAAGGCCCGGAGTTAGAAGGAGAAGGAGGGTTAGCCTTTTGCTCCTCAAAATGATCACCACCACCACCACCGCTGCTCACAGGAATCTCCTGGTTCTGAGTCGTAACCTCCGGCTCAGTCTCCATTGGAATAGGAATCTCCTGGCTCTGAGTAATGACCTCCGGCTCAGTCTCCATTGGTGTAGGAATCTCCTGGCTCTGAGCAATGACCTCCGGCTCTGTCACCACCAGAGTGGGAACCTCCTCCGGCCCAGTAGACCTCTCATCTAAAAAAAAAAAGAGAGAAAAGTGACAATGTCAGTAAGAAGCTTTAACAAAAAAAAAAAAAAAAAAAAAAAAAAAATTTCGATGAATAGACAAGGAAGAGCTCTTACCAGAAGGGACAGCAGTAGAAGTATCTGGAGGCACTCTATCCTCCCCATCCAAATTAGGAGAAGGATCCGCAGGAGGATGAGCAACAGACTCTGCGGAGCACCAAAAGTCAGATCGATGAATGGATTCAGAAGAAGAGGAAGTTAACTCTATAACCGAAGGGAAAGAGGAACATGGTGAAGAAGGGAAAAAAGGATAAACAGTCCGGCAAGAGCCTGACCATTCCTCTTCCTCTTCGGAAGTGAGGTCAATGTGTGTACCTTTTCGAGCAGCTTTCTTATGCCTACGAGGCTTGCTGCTGGAAGCATCGGTTCGTACTCTCTTCCTTTTCTTAGGAATAGAGGTTCCTACCACCGCCTCCTCGGTTGCTGCAGTCACAGGAAGCAACGAACGAATAGTAGCAGAAGGCTCCACAAACCTCCCGCCAACCTGTTCAACTATCCCCTTCTCATCAGCCTCCAACACAACCCGGGGGAAGTGAACATTGTCAACACTCTCAAGCTTCAAGTACTCGAGCAACGTCAAAGCTAGAGAAATAAAGCAGGGCAGATATAAGCAAAAAAAAAAAACTAACTGAAAGGAGAAACGGAAAAGGAAACTTACTTTGGCTCCCGATGGCGATAGTGGGCTTCTGACACATGGGAATCCAGTTCCGGCTCACACCAGCCAGGATTAATACTTCTGAAGGATAAGGGCGAAGGTGAATAGGGTTCGCCAAAATAAGTTCTATTTGGCTCCTCTCTACATCTGTAGGAACCGGAGCGTCATCCTTAAAGCCCCCAGCAGTAACGGACCGCCAAGCCATCGGAATAGGAGCAACGGAAGCGTTTACCCAAAAGAAGGACTCCTTCCACTTCTTCAACCCGGTAGGAATGAAGGAGAAGCAATCCTTGTCCACCAGGTCGTTCCTTGCCTGGCGCTCCACCATGAACCAGTCGCCGTTGCGAGCTAGTTTGAAAAACTGACGCCACAAATTTAAAGTGGCGTCGAAGCCCAGCGCCCGGCACAGGATCTCAAAAGACATAATTCGAAGAACACCCAACGGGTTCATCTGAACAGGTGTGATCCGATAGTGCTCGATCACTGAGAGAAAGAACTCAGTAAATGGCAGACGGAGGTTTGAAAATTCAAACCATTTGCAATACACGGCGACCTTTCCCGCAGGGCAATCCATCACCGTGTTGTTAATTTGGGGTTCAGAGGCACCCCAATTGGCAGCAATTTCGTAGCTAGCGCAAAATCTCTGAAATTCCTTATGAACAAGAGTGCAAAAAGAACTTGAAAGGTCGGATTTACCCATTATATGGGGTGGCACATAAACAAAACAGCGAGCAATGATGATGGTAAGAAGAAGAAACAGAAGAAAAATTAGGGTTCTTGAGAAGAATTAAGAAAGGGGTAAAAGAAAATAATGGAAAGAGGATCTGGGTTTAAATAGGGAAAAATCAGCGCAAGTTAGCCGAAGGGGCGCAAGATAGGCACGAAACCCGAAAATCATGGAACACATGCAACTGTCAGGAAAGCACATAAGGGTCAAAGGAAGTCCTAGGGTCAGGCGCGTGGGGAAGAATGAAACGGCGGCATTTATGGGAGAAGAGACCTGGCAATGATGACTGACACAGACACTTTTGCCCTTTGGGGTTATTAAGGCGACACATAGCGGCTCCATTAATAACCAGGACAAAATAACACTTGTCCCCTCACAAAAGAAAGCATGATAAGCAACCATGGCAAAAGGCAACGGATGCGAATAAATTATTAAAATAGTCTAGTGTAACGGTGCTAAGGCTCCGTCAAACTAGACTGGGGGGGGGCATGTTGGAGTATATATAGATATACTCCAAAAGTGACTTCTCACCCAGTTGCTTCGGATCTGTTCGCTCCGGAAGCTCACCGAAGGAGCCAACCGAAGCTACTTGGATCTCAAATAAAGGTGACGACATCAAACCGCCAAAGGAAGACACGCCAGATGTCACGTGGCCACCTGACATAAAGTACTGGGACAGGCGGCCGAAAGGACGGCGCCACGTGAAGTGGCAGGAAAAGTATTAGAACCTCCTTATTACCCCGCTGGATAATAGGGAGACGCCGAAGATGCTACTCTTGGACTGGATATTTAAAGGAAGGAAACCAGGGGGAGCCGAAAGGAGGTCCAGCCTATTATCCAAGGGATAATGGACCAAAGCACAGGTAGTATAAAAGGAGCCAGACCCATTTCAGAAAGGGGATCTGATCCTTAACATTTCTAAATCAAGAACATTCTCTTTGAATGCTCTTGATTATTCTCTCACTTTACAAACTACATTTAATATCTAATCATCATAATAAATAACCTTGAATTCTCATGACGAACACTGATTCTCACGCCCGAGCCTTATCGGGGGGATCTCCGCGATAAGCTTAGACGTTTTCTTGGTGTTTCAGATCACAGTTAGAAGATTGCTCGAAGATTGTTCGTGGTACAAAATCCCCGAGGATTTTTACTTCAACACCTAGCTACTATGTTCATCCAATTAATCAATATTATGCAATGCACTTTTCTGTAATCTTTTATAGAAGTATAAAGGTAGATAATATATCTTTTATTCACTAGTTTTGATTTTGTTCTCAGTTTCTTTAGAGCTTTTGAAGTTTACTCTAGAGATAGAAAACACAAAATAGACGTTTATAATGTCTTCTTGGTCATTTTACCCCATAATTTACTAGATAATCTAGATCTTATTTGTCAAACATTTAAAAGATAATTATCTGATTATATCAAACAGCATAATCAAATCCAAACACAATTTGCTCTACAACACGTTTCGTTAGAGTTGATTACCTGATTCTTATTATTCAAAACGAAAATGCAATTCCAAACACTCCTAAAAGGCTAACTCTAAAAACTCGTGTATCATGTTCTATCTGGTTATAAAAACAATTAAAACGATTAAATAAATTAAAATTATTATTTAAAAGTTGATTATTGTAGAAAACATGTCAACAGCAAAACGTATTGCTTTACAGCAACATAAAGGCGCATACATTCTACTTTATATTTGAAAAGGATTCGGGTATAGGCTTCCGTTTTTAGGGTGCATAAGAAGACCACTGTAATGAACAATGACAAATGCGGAGAAAGTAAGAATATCAGGTCCCGGGATTTTGTGCGCGAGCCTGCAAAGGATAGTACACAAATTGATGGCTATAGTGTATACAGTTTATAGATCATAATTCTGTATGTCAAACACCACTTTAAATAATATCATGATTCCCTAAATCTTCAAAGTTACGATGCAACTTCTAACGTAAACACATGACGATTCGTTTGTTGTTTCCTTTACTGTTACTCATGGATTACTTCGTTTGTTTACCTACCATGAATAGTCGATAATTGGAGCAAGGGATACTGACTTCTTGATTCAAATAAAACTTGTATAATTCTAGATTATAGATACTAATGACTCCTTTAAATACGTATATGCTGATTAATTATGAAAATTAACATGTACGTGTTTCAAATTTGAGCCACCATCCCACTAACCAACGACTAAGATATTATATATTCATGGAGTAATCAAATTCGACTCTTCTAACAAATAATCCACAAGAACAACCAACTATTTTTTTAAACGGTCACATTGACTAATAACTAAATCGACTACAAGAGGGATTGAACTTATAACTACATTTATCGGTCACAGCTGACACCGGCAACAAAACTATAATCAAAGACTCTAATCATAACTACTTATGTCGCGGTTTATCATTCAATTTTTTTTCTATTAATTTCATTAGTGTCAAATTGTCAATAGGTTGGTTTTTGTCCTAAGATATGTTTGTTTTTTCTTCACAAATTAAATGTTGTCTATATATAATGTGTATATATAGAGAGAGAGAGATAAATTGAAGGAACTTTTTATAAACATTTAAAGCGACATTTTAAACAATGACATCCAATCTAATAGATACACGTTTTAGACTGAATTCAACATTATTAAACTGTATTTAAAGTTAATTATGATAAAATAAATTAAGCCAAATTTTTTGACTTTAAGAACATTATATGTTGCAATTTTCATGCCTGTGACATTCACGAATTTCTAGGTATACTTCTAACGATCCGTATTCGTTTTATTTATTTATGATTATGTTTTGACCCTATTGTATCCCTTTTTATGTTTTATCGTATTCGTATTTCTCGTATTTTATGAGTATCGTATTTGTATTTTATGTGGTTCGAATCGTTATGTCGGGAATGGTTAGTTCTAAGTGCCTTTAGTATGAGTCTAGTATGCTCTTAAGATAAGTTTAGGGGTTTTATGCCTTAATTATACGATTAAGATTAACGTTTAAAAAGTATTTCAATTTTAGTCCTTCCAGAATTTTATTACAAACCTAGTCCTACGAGTTTTCTATTACAAAAATGGTCCTAAAGTATCCTACCAACTATTTTGTCTTATTCCTCCACCAACCACTTTGTCTTATTCTATCACCTACCAAACAAACCCATCATTTTTCCGCATTCTCACTCTCTCTCTAAAAACACACACAAAAACACACACAAAAGCTCTCCCTTCTCTCTAAAATATCTCAAGATCCGACGGTTGAAATCCGATTTTGAAGCTTGTTTATCATTCACCACGTTCATCTTTATCATTCCTCCAATTTTCATCTTGATCGGGTAAGTATTTCTTAGATTTTGTTTTAAACTTTATTTATTTTAGGTTTATCTCAAAACATCACTTTTTACCATCAAAACCCGAATTTTATTGAGGGATTATTTACCTAAACGTATTCTGGACATAGGGTTTCGATATTCGATCATTTTGACACCTAAAAACACTCAGAATCGTATCCCGAAAGCTATTTTTCGAAAAGCTCAGTTACTCTCACGTAACTCAGTTACTCTCACGTAACTCAGTTACTCTCACGTAACTGTTCCTAGAGTAACTGTTCCTAGAGTAACTGTTCTTAGCGTAACTAATTAGGTTTTTGATCAAACCCATTTATAATGACGTTATAACGTAATTAAAGTGTTACACGCTTTCAAACCTTATGCTTTAACCCTAAAACACATGTCAATTTTATAATATACACTATTAACACGGTTTTGGTCGAAAACCTGTATTTTGCTTCGTAATGCTATATCTTTCCTTTAAACCATCGGGATCATAAACTCTTCGTAACTAAAACATATTATAGCATATTATGAGACGTCAATCGTTAAGGCATACCCCACTAGACTTAGAGATACTTAGACATATTTATTTACGTGATGTTTAGGGCACTTAGACGTGGAAGCTTGACCGTGTTATATTATTTCCCGACGTATCGTGTTTGGATTGCATTGCTATTCTGTGAGTTATTCGTTGCCCTTTTTACCGCTTTTACATTTTGGGCATGATTAGCGTTGTATGATTGTATTTTTGATATATATATGGTATGATATTGTATTATGGATATGAATGCTTTAGGTTAGTCTTACCCTAACTTGTACCGCCTTTGTGGTAGTACGAGGCCCCGTATACACACCTGTTAGCTTTTAGCCGCCGGTTTATATATATAGCGCTATATGGGTCTAACAAACCCTCATTGTTAACACGATGGATGATGGATGCGCCCTGTCCGTGTTAGCAATGTTATGACCGATGATTTCGAGGACAACCTAGCTTAAGACACTAGGTGGGGTTAGTTGCCAGTATTGTTATGGTTCAGGTGTACCGTATGTACCTAAAGCAATTATCTATCCAGTATGGTATTTTATTATGGTATTTTTATGGTATTTATATTGGTATATTATTAAAAGGATTTGTACACTTCACGTATATTTTGAAACATCATTTTTCAAATGACTTATCTTCAAATTATATCACTTTTGGGTCAAAACATTCCTGAATCTTTTATACTATCCTGTTTTCATTAATTATTACGAATAATTCACCAACTTTATGTTGACGTCGTATTTTAACGCTTTTCAGGGATTTGAGGTTACACTTTTTGACGTTATGCTTGCTTGGCTACGTGGATTACTTGCATGGAATTTATTTTGCTATTGTTAATTCCTTAGTATCCCAAACGCTGTAGCCGTATTTTGATATTTCCGGATGATTGTAATAAAGTATTCTATTTAAAACTTATTTATCTATGTTGATTATGTATGGTTTACTTATGTTGATGTAACCTTTGAATCTCTGATACCGTATTCTCTGTACACCTCGGTTCCGCCATTTTGCGGGGTGTGACAGAAGTTGGTATTAGAGCCAATGGTTATAGCGAACTAAGTGACCTTACGGAATCACTTAGACTATGACCTAGGCTTTTGGACCTATCTGATTTACTCTATGTGCGCAATTCTTTCTTTTGTGGGCCTGTATGTGATTCGTATGCTTTATGTGCTTTTGTTTTGCATTTTATGCTTTGAGGCCTGTTTGTTTTAGTCGCACATCCGGTTATCGTTCTGATTTATTCTGTTTGATATTCGTAGAAGATGCCGCCAAAGAGAGCTTCTACTAGGTCTACTCCGGCCGCCACTGCTACGAGAAGGTCGACGAGGCGAGGTCGCGCCAGCGTGAGAGCGGGTGCTACGTCTCAGAATACCACTGCTACCCCCAATGCTAATACCACTGCTCCGAATATCAGCCAGTTGATTGCGGAGCAGATTGCAGCAGCAATACCCGTGATTGTGGCACAGCTCAAGGAGACACCGGTGCAGGATGCCGATTTAGGGTTTGAAGAACCTGTGATGCACGGTATTGGATCAGAAGGTACGACGTCTGGGCGCGATGGTTCTGATGTGGGAAGAGCAGTGCATGTGGGAGCCGGTGGACCGAGTATCGTTATTGAGGATCCACCCCGAGGCTGTTCGTATAAGACTTTTCTGGATTGCAAACCTACTGAGTTCAAGGGCAACGAAGATGCGGTTGCTACCCTGCAGTGGTTTGAGAAGATGGAGTCGGTATTTGATGTTTCGGGATGTGCTGAGGAAAGCAAAGTCAAGTATGCTACGTTCTTGTTCCAGGGTAAAGCCCTCACCTGGTGGAACTCGGTGAAACGGGTTCAGGGCCGAGCTGCTGTTGCCTTGATGAGTTGGGAAAACCTGAAGGTCATGATGAGGAAAGAGTATGTGCCGTCATCTGAGACGCAGAGGTTGGAGAATGAACTGTGGAACCTGACTATGCAAGGTTCTGATTTCCGCGGGTATACGAATAGATTTTACGACTTGTGTGTTTTGGCTCCCCGTTTGGTTCGCACGGAGAATGAGAGGATCGAACGCTTCACTCAAGGGTTGCCCCAGACTATGCGGGACCACATTATTTCCCACTGTCCGGGTACTCTACAGAGTGTGGTTGATATTGCGGGTCGGTTGACCGCAAGTATGATCCGTGGTGGTGTTCTTCAGCCGGTTGTGAGCCGAAGAGATTCTGGTAGATCTGATAGGAGAGATATGGGTAGTTCGAGGAAGAGAAGTCGTGGTCAGGATCAGAGACCCCAACTTCCTCAAGTGTATGCTTTGACAGGTTCTGGAACTGGTTATCAGGGCGGGCGCCCGAAGTGTGGTACATGCGGCAGTGCTCATGCAGCAAATGTGGCTTGTTGGGTTTGTAAACGCTGCAAGAAGTTAGGCCACACTGAGCAGTTTTGTGGAAGGGCTACTGGAGCGTGTTTTGAATGTGGAGAAGTAGGTCACCGCCGTCATCAGTGTCCCAAGCTTATAGCACCTACTCCCCTCCCTACTCGTGGTGCTGGTACTAGTGCAAGAGGAAATCCTGCCAAAAGCCGAGCTTTCTCCATGGAATCTTCTGAAGATCACCAGGATCCTACCGTTGTCACTGGTACATTTCTTGTCGATGATTATCCTGCTTTTATCTTGTTTGATTCGGGTGCCGATAGAAGCTTTATATCTAGTGATTTCCGCCCCTTAGTAAACCGTGCTTCTAGTCCTTTAGAGCCTGCTTACGAGGTAGAAATAGCTGATGGTAGATGTGCTTGTGTTAGAGAAGTTATTCGTGATATTCCCCTCGTATTAGCCGATATTCCTTTCTCCATCGACCTTATTCCTATGAAACTCGGTAGTTTCGATGTCGTAATCGGTATGGATTGGTTAGCGAAGCATAGAGGTGAAATAGTCTGTCATGAGAAGTTTATTCGTGTTCAGAAGCCGGATGGAGATCAGATGAACGTACACGGAGACAAGACAGGGAAACGCCTTAAAGTCATTTCCAGTTTGAAAGTTCGCGACTATATCCGTCAAGGTTGTTCCTTATATCTCGCTCACCTGATGAAGAAAGATTCTACGATAAAGATTGATGGTGTACCGATTGTTCGCGAGTATTCTGACGTTTTTCCCGAAGATTTACCTGGACTCCCTCCCCAGAGACAAATCGACTTTCGTATTGATCTTGTTCCTGGAGCAGCACCTATCGCTAAAGCTCCGTATCGTTTGGCTCCTTCCGAGATGCTAGAGTTGTCAAAACAAATTCAGGAACTGGTCGATAAGGGTTTTATCCGTCCTAGTTTCTCCCGTGGGGTGCTCCTGTCCTCTTTGTTACGAAGAAGGATGGCTCCATGCGTTTATGTATTGATTATAGGGAGTTAAACAAGCTGACTGTGAAGAACCGTTATCCTCTTCCTCGTATTGACGACTTATTCGATCAACTTCAGGGTTCTTGCTATTTCTCTAAGATCGATCTTCGCTCTGGTTATCATCAGTTGAGAGTTCAGGAAGATGATATACCTAAGACCGCTTTTCGTACTCGATATGGTCATTATGAGTTCATGGTGATGCCGTTTGGTCTGACAAACGCCCCTGCAGCATTCATGGATCTAATGAACCGTATTTGTCGTCCGTATCTTGACAAATTCGTTATCGTATTCATCGACGACATTCTTATCTATTCCCGAAGTCGCAAGGAACATGAAGAGCATTTGCGTCTTGTTCTAGAAGTGCTTCGAAAGAAAAAGTTGTATGCGAAATTCTCTAAGTGCGAGTTCTGGTTATCCGAAGTTCAATTCCTTGGCCACGTGGTTAGCGCGAAGGGTATTCACGTTGATCCTGCTAAGATTGAAGCTGTTAAAAGCTGGGTTGCACCAAAGTCACCGACCGAAATCCGTTCGTTTTTGGGTCTTGCTGGGTATTATCGCCGATTCATCGAGAACTTCTCCAAAATCGCTTCACCTATGACAAAGTTGACACAGAAGAGTGAACCATTCGTTTGGGGTTCCGATCAGGAGAGAGCCTTTCAGGTATTGAAGCAGCGGTTGTGTGACGCTCCTATTCTTAGTCTGCCAGTTGGTTCCGAGAATTTTGTTGTTTATTGCGACGCTTCGCACAAGGGTCTGGGTTGTGTGCTTATGCAGAATGGTAAAGTTATAGCTTACGCTTCGCGTCAGTTGAAAGTCCATGAGCAGAATTACACGACACATGATCTAGAATTGGGAGCTGTCGTATTCGCATTGAAGATTTGGAGACATTATCTGTATGGGACCAAGTGTACTGTATTTACCGACCACAAGAGTCTTCAGCACATATTCGATCAGAAGATGCTGAACATGAGACAACGACGCTGGGTTGAGTTATTGAACGACTATGATTGCGACATTCGCTACCACCCTGGTAAGGCGAACGTTGTTGCTGATGCACTAAGTCGTAAGGAAACAGTCAAACCAGTCCGTATCCGTTCTATGATGGTATCTATTCAGACGAGCTTGAAGGCTCGGATTATTCAAGCACAGGAAGGTATTATGACAGAGGACCGTGTTAAAGAGGAAAGGTTGTATAAGTTAGCGTTGGAATTAGAACCGAAGGAGGATGGAGTTCTGTATTTCCTCGAGCGTATTTGGGTTCCGATTAGTATCCGTCAGTTGATTCTGGACGAAGCCCATAAGTCTAACTATTCCATTCATCCGGGTTCCGACAAAATGTATCATGACTTGAAAGAGTTTTATTGGTGGCCGGGTATGAAGCGTGAGATCGCCGAGTATGTTAGTCGATGTTTGACCTGTTCCAAAGTGAAGATTGAGTATCAGAAACCGTCTGGGCTACTCCAACAACCGAAGATTCCCGAGTGGAAATGGGAGCGTATTACTATGGATTTCGTTACGAAGCTTCCGAGATCTTCGAGTGGTTATGACAGTATCTGGGTTATTGTTGATCGATTGACGAAGTCTGCTCATTTCCTACCGATTCGTGAGAATTATCCGATGGAGAGATTCGTGCGTTTATATATCGCAGAGATTGTATCGAAACACGGAGTCCCTGTATCGATTATTTCCGATCGTGATGCTCGTTTCACCTCACGATTTTGGAAGACATTCCAGACTGCTATGGGTACAAGGTTAGATATGAGTACCGCCTATCATCCGCAGACCGATGGTCAGAGTGAGAGAACTATTCAGACCTTGGAAGATATGCTACGAGCCTGCGCAATTGATTTTGGTGGTAGTTGGGACGTTCATTTGCCGTTGATTGAGTTCTCGTACAACAACAGCTATCACACGAGTATCAAGTGTGCACCTTTTGAAGCTTTGTATGGCCGCAAGTGTCGATCGCCTGTATGTTGGGCAGAAATTGGAGATAGTCAGATTTCTGGTCCGGAGATTATACAAGAGACCACTGACAAGATCTTCAAGATCAAGGAACGATTAATTACTGCAAGAGATCGACAGAAAAAGTATGCTGATAAGCGCAGGAAGCCTCTTGAGTTCAGTGTTGGAGATATGGTATTATTGAAGGTATCTCCATGGAAAGGGGTTGTCCGATTCCAGAAGCGCAGCAAGCTGAGTCCGAGATACACGGGTCCGTTCAAGATCTTAGCCCGCGTCGGCCCAGCTGCGTATCGACTAGATTTGCCGGCAGAACTGAGCAGCGTACACAATGTATTTCATGTATCTCAGTTGAAGAAATGCCTGGCTGACGAAACGTTATTAGTTCCGCTTGAGAAACTCCAGATTGATGATAAGCTTCATTTCGTTGAGGAACCGATCGAGATCGTTGCTAGTGATGTTAAGCGTCTACGACGAAGTAAGATCCCGATTGTCAAGGTTCGTTGGAATTCCCGTTTTGGAGCTGAGTTCACGTGGGAACGCGAAGATGAAATTCTGCGGAAGTATCCTCACCTTTCCCCCGGAAGTAGTACCAAGTGATAATTTCGAGGACGAAATTTCTTTTACTTGGGGAGACTGTGACATTCGCGAATTTCTAGGTATACTTCTATCGACCCGTATTCGTTTTATTTATTTATGATTATGTTTTGACCCTATTGTATCCCTTTTATGTTTTATCGTATTCGTATTTCTCGTATTTTATGAGTATCGTATTTGTATTTTATGTGATTCGGACCATTATGTCGGGAACGTTTAGTTCTAAGTGCCTTTAGTATAGTCTAGTATGCTCTTAAGATAAGTTTAGGGGTTTTATGCCTTAATTATACGATTAAGATTAACGTTTAAAAAGTATTTCAATTTTAGTCCTTCCAGAATTTTATTACAAACCTAGTCCTATGAGTTTTCTATTACAAAAATGGTCCTAAAGTATCCTACCAACTATTTTGTCTTATTCCTCCACCAACAACTTTATCTTATTCTATCACCTACCAAACAAACCCATCATTTTTCCCCATTCTCACTCTCTCTCTAAAAACACACACAAAAACACACACAAAAGCTCTCCCTTCTCTCTAAAATATCTCAAGATCCGACCGTTGAAATCCGATTTTGAAGCTTGTTTATCATTCACCACGTTCATCTTTATCATTCCTCCAATTTTCATCTTGATCGGGTAAGTATTTCTTAGATTTTGTTTTAAACTTTATTTATTTTAGGTTTATCTCAAAACATCACTTTTTACCATCAAAACCCGAATTTTATTGAGGGATTATTTACCTAAACGTATTCTGGACATAGGGTTTCGATATTCGATCATTTTGACACCTAAAAACACTCAGAATCGTATCCCGAAAGCTATTTTTCGAAAAGCTCAGTTACGTCACGTAACTCAGTTACTCTCACGTAACTCAGTTACTCTCACGTAACTCAGTTACTCTCACGTAACTCAGTTACTCTCACGTAACTCAGTTACTCTCACGTAACTGTTCCTAGAGTAACTGTTCCTAGAGTAACTGTTCCTAGCGTAACTAATTAGGTTTTTGATCAAACCCATTTATAATGACGTTATAACGTAATTAAAGTGTTACACGCTTTCAAACCTTATGCTTTAACCCTAAAACACATGTCAATTTTATAATATACACTATTAACACGGTTTTGGTCGAAAACCTGTATTTTGCTACGTAATGCTATATCTTTCCTTTAAACCATCGGGATCATAAACTCTTCGTAACTAAAACATATTATAGCATATTATGAGACGTCAATCGTTAAGGCATACCCCACTAGACTTAGAGATACTTAGACATATTTATTTACGTGATGTTTAGGGCACTTAGACGTGGAAGCTTGACCGTGTTATATTATTTCCCGACGTATCGTGTTTGGATTGCATTGCTATTCTGTGAGTTATTCGTTGCCCTTTTTACCGCTTTTACATTTTGGGCATGATTAGCGTTGTATGATTGTATTTTTGATATATATATGGTATGATATTGTATTATGGATATGAATGCTTTAGGTTAGTCTTACCCTAACTTGTACCGCCTTTGTGGTAGTACGAGGCCCCGTATACACACCTGTTAGCTTTTAGCCACCGGTTTATATATATAGCGCTATATGGGTCTATCAAACCCTCATTGTTAACACGATGGATGATGGATGCGCCCTGTCCGTGTTAGCAATGTTATGACCGATGATTTCGAGGACAACCTAGCTTAAGACACTAGGTGGGGTTAGTTGCCAGTATTGTTATGGTTCAGGTGTACCGTATGTACCTAAAGCAATTATCTATCCAGTATGGTATTTTATTATGGTATTTTTATGGTATTTATATTGGTATATTATTAAAAGGATTTGTACACTTCACGTATATTTTGAAACATCATTTTTCAAATGACTTATCTTCAAATTATATCACTTTTGGGTCAAAACATTCCTGAATCTTTTATACTATCCTGTTTTCATTAATTATTGCGAATAATTCACCAACTTTATGTTGACGTCGTATTTTAACGCTTTTCAGGGATTTGAGGTTACACTTTTTGACGTTATGCTTGCTTGGCTACGTGGATTACTTGCATGGAATTTATTTTGCTTTTGTTAATTCCTTAGTATCCCAAACGCTGTAGCCGTATTTTGATATTTCCGGATGATTGTAATAAAGTATTCTATTTAAAACTTATTTATCTATGTTGATTATGTATGGTTTACTTATGTTGATGTAACCTTTGAATCTCTGATACCGTATTCTCTGTACACCTCGGTTCCGCCATTTTGCGGGGTGTGACAGTGCCCTTCATCAAATACAAATTAATTACCATATTATTGGATGTAACATCTTCGACGACTTTACCCTTTTTGTTATGCATCCGGACTTCTTTGGATCGAGGAGATATATATTGACTTTAAACCTCGGGTTTTTTTTTGGTTTGATGCCTTGAGGTCCTTCTACTTACTAGCTGGGTATTTACAGATCGCTATCACGTCTTCGTCACTATTAGTTTGAAGTATTAATATCTAACCTTATATCAAAAGTTGAAATGAAAAATATGTACATCATGTTTTTCTAAGGGAAAATGATTTGTGCATAGCATCACAGAAGCATACGTGCAAAATTTGAAATACAATGAAAAAGATTTAGAGGTCTATTTAGATTTTTACTGTCTTACACCTCATATTAATGACGTTCAAATTCGTGTTTTGGTTGAGTATGAAATATACATATTTAAATATGATACGTATATGTATATCAACCGGAGCAAAAGAATTTTACCACTGGACAAATATGATAACTATTAAATGTTTATCAAGTGACAGATCCGTAACTGAAAGTGATCATGTCTCAACATTTACGAACCAGTAACCAGGACCATGCATCCTTGAAGGTGTGTGTGGTGGGCGACACATGGTCTTCAAATTTTTTAGGCAACAAAATTTTAATTCCTTGATACTAGATAGTAGATACCATATCTAAGATTAAATTAGGTCTAAAGTTTGATTCTCACGAACGTAATTCATTTTAAAGATATTTACTAGATACAAAAAAATCATTTTAAAACAGAAGTTATTAGTGGTTATACTCACTAACAAAAGTGTAATGTTATTTTCATTTCGTCTTTACTATTAAATTTGTATTATGTATATATAAATATATAAAAAAATCATTATACAATTATTCTATGAATTGAAAACAAAACAATTGAAAGATAGTGAGTGTTGGGGTAGTAGTAACTATAGTAAGAGTCTAAAGAGCAATAATGAGTGTGTATGACCAAAATTAATACTGCACCCCGTAACCTATCATTTAGCCTGTTGATTGTGCATGTACATGCAATGGCAACTCAAAAAAGGCAAAACACGATTCAGTGCTATCATGTCTAGAACACATATCTTAAAAACATTTAATCATAAAAACAAATAAGATACAATAAAAACATGAACAATCGTATTTCTCCATGTATAGAAACGCATAACTAACTTAGGTTAGTCGATCAATATGTGGCCGAGATATTGTTCTAGATACGATGTTTCAATCCATTTATATAATATGTACAGATTAGCAAGCCAATATACTTTGCAGTCGTACTTTTTGCTTTGTTTCGTTATGTTAGCATTTCATCGATTATTAATTTCGCTTAAAAATAACACATGAACGTGATGTACACACAATGACCCAAATATAAGTACGTATATGTATATACATACATAACTTTTGCATTTGCATATAATAACGTATAATTCATCCAAGTCAAAAGAACTAAATATAAAATCACCAAACAAATGACAATAGATATTAAACTTAGATAAGATAAGTCCCCTTCCACTTGTTATTCTTTTTTAAAACTTTGATCAAAAAATTGAAATACCATACACCATTCCTTTTCCACCATATAAAATCTAAAAATGGACCCTAGCTTCTCCACCAAAGTGTACACTTCAATAAGGCTTCCATTAATTATATGAAACTTAGAAATGTGTGTTTGCACCACCTTCTTTACTTCAATACTTTACTTCAATAGTATTAACTTTCAAATTTTGTCTTCCAATAAAAACATTCAAGATAAACTTATACTGTACAAATTATTCAAAACAAAAGTTATTAACTGTCAATGGGCTTATTGGTAGAAGATGGTTTGCCCCTATGGAAGGTCTCAGGATCGAGTCTCCCTCTAGGGTTATCGACTATATAATAGTTTTATATATTAGTAAAGTATTGAATCATATGTTTGTACCATACTGACTACCCATCTAACGTTTTTGATATATAATTTTAAACAAATCACATAAACGAGTTAAATTTCTTTTCCCTAACTACCCAATGGGTGAAAGTTATACCACAATAGGATCATTGAACCTTATTCAGTTCAGTTGATTCCTTTAATGAGTGTTTCTTTACTTACCCACATCCAACAACTTGGTTGTCAGAATCTTCTCCTTCTCCCTTCTTTTAATTTATTTCTCTATTCTTAGTTTCTCACACACTTTAAGAAGATACTATTCCAATCCATTGTTATATTGACAAGTGTTTTGTCACAATTGCAATTTAGCTCTTTTCACTTAAAAGAATAGTATCATTTATTAACATAGGTAAAGATAAAGTGAGTAAATTTCCCACGAAAAAGTAGTCGTATGATCATACACTTTTGGATTACTTTTAGATTACAATATTTCGTTCATCGATATAAAGCAGAAAGATTATCAGTTTTTTAATCAATCAGGATTAGTGAATGTTTTACAAAATTCACGTTGATTGCTCTAATTACAAACTTAACATTTAGGAGGATTTGATAGTCACAGGTTGTGAGGAGAAACACTATTGGATGAATATTGTAAACAGCTAGCTGACATGTCAGAGCAGCTAGCCAATCTGCTTAACCTTTTTTTTTTTTTTTTTACGTTATGAAATTAGATACATACGTCTACTAATTTTGGTTATAACATTTATTTTTGAATTAGGCTATTAAATTAGTAAGTATGACTTCACTTATTTAATTTAAAAAGAATATGTTAAGCTTTTGTTTTTTCGTTATATTTTTTCTTTTGAATTTTAAGTTTAATTTTTTTGGGTTATTAAATTAATAAGGTTCTTATATTTCTTTTATTTAAACATAATATATATATATATATGAAAAGTAATGTTAGGTTAATAAGTTTGTTCGTCGTATCTTATGAAGAAAGCATGGTTCATTACTTTGAGCTTTTTATTGTTGGGTTATGTTTTTCTGAATTTTAGTTTTTTTTGTACGCTATTAAATAATATAGCTATGTCTTTGTCTGGTTTTTTTAATATATATTTTAACTTTTTTTTTTTTGTGTTATTCTATTAAATGTAATAGCTACGTTTTCGTTTCGATTATTTTTTAATTGCAAATTTAACTTTTCTTTTTGTGTTACGATGTTAAATAAAATAGTTAAGCCTTCATTTAATTAATTGATAATTTTGTGTTTTAACCTTTTTTTATGTTAGTAGACACAATATGTATGTATTCGAGTATATATGATTTGTTGTAGGTTACAATTCTTTTTCTTTCTTTTTTTTCCTTTTTAATTTTGTTTTTTAGCTTCTCTTAAAATTTTTAAAATTATTTTTACCTAATAAAATGTAAATTTTTTCACTCGCTGCAACGTACGGGGCGTTAAAAAACTCGTTATAATAAAAAATTGATTTTAATTTAGAATTTAGAGTACTCCATACATCCCAACTAGGGCTGAGAAATACCGACCGAAACCGACTGGCCCGACCGAAACCGACAATACCGACCGAAACCGAAACCGAAATAGTGCATCCGGGGCGGTAGTCGACGCAAATAATCACCGTTTTCGGTATTCGGGTCGGGTCGGTAGAAATACCGAAAAAGCCCGATCCAGCCCGAAATTCTCGAATTCACTGACAAGTTTTTAATTTGCAGCTGCACTGGAAACAGGCTTCTAAACAGCCTGTGCAGAATGGGGACGTTGGTCTAGCTGTAAACAGGCCAGGACATATTCGATTTGAATCTTTTGACGAAGGTATCAGATAACTATTTTGAATATGTGCTGCTTTCATATTTTGAATAAAGCATTTTATACATTGTTACTCATGTATAATACGACCTTTTTTATTAGCTTCCATTCCATAGATATTCATCTATCATTTACTAGATCGGATGTTAGGTCGTTGCAATTATTTTTGCAGTTTGAAGTTATATTGCCTATTGATATTTTAGTGCTAATTTTCATTTTTCTTGTTTTATGCAGATCAACCTGAAAAACAGACTGGAGGATCAATTGTATGGTGTTTTATAATTTTCTATTTTAGCTTATAAATCTCTCTTTTATGTATGTTGTCTTATATTGCATACCATGATATCTCGATTTGTGCTTCTGGAAATGGTAAAGTGGAGCGGTAGTAGCAGTAAGAAAAGGGGTAAAAAATGGGGCAGAGATAAGTTTTCAAATTTTTAAAGTGACTACGCTAAAAGAACAAGTAAAGAATCCTTCAATATAAATATAGAATTTGGTTTGTTGTAATGGTTGTTTGAACTTGAATTTGAATTTTATGTGTGTTTTTCGGTATTCTCGGTTAGTTTCGGTTTTTTCGGTATTTTTCGGTATTTTTACCGAACCGACCGAAGCAAATTCGGTTCGGTTTCGGTTTGATGTTTTGCCTATTTTCGGTTTCGGTATTAATCGGTATCGGTTCGGGTCGGGTCGGTATTGGCCCGATGCTCAGCCCTAAACCCAACCATGGAACTTTTAATCTTATACATAATAGAACAAGCTACATTGGAATAACTCGCCAGCTTTTTATGATATCTGTCAAATTTTATTTTGTAAATAAATATTTTAATATCTTTAATGTATAAATTAAGAAATAAATCACATTTACATTTAGGATAAAATTTCCATATTTTGTGGAAAGCAGAAGAAATTTGGTTTTTCTTTTTTGTTAACGTAGGTATCCGACTCGTTTTGTAAACCAACTAATACTAAAGTGATCACCCGCTTTGCGAGTAGTCCGGAGTCATTTCAGGTAAACCTTTTGAGAAAAGAAAACAGAGAAAAGCATATAGATATTCTGTTGTGTGCTCTATAACGGGAGAGCAAAAAATTAATATCAATCTGGAGTTAAATAAGTTATTTTCAAGAAGAAACCGGAAAGATGGGTAAGGCTAGATGTCATTCGTTCATTTTTATCGAAAAGCTTGCTATAAAACAGTTGGTTCTTTAACACCGACCCTTATAAGTAAGGGTCCATGCCTTCGACCTTGCAAGGGCCACCATTATTTTACAAGTTAGGTTAAACCTGTAAAATTTAAATTTAATTTTAACTTAACTTATATTAAACTTAACTTTGGTAATATTTTTGGTCTTAAATAAAGCATAATTAAAAAAAATGTATAATGAACTTTAATAACGGCTTGAAAGCACTGGAAAACGTGTTTCCTTTTTAATCAAAGCTGTTAAATTTGACATTGTTAAAAGTAAGATAAATATCATTATGCCATGTTTCAATAAATAGGTTGTGTTTCTCACTTTCTTCAATCATAAAATTAAAATATATCTTTTTGTGTATTTGAATAAATACTTGAATTTCATTTGCGTATGCAAATGCGTCACCATTGCTAAAGCCATCATAGTTTATGCTTTTATTCTTGCTCAATTTCCACGTCTCCTTCTCGGGTCTATATATCTTATATCTCCTATAAATCTATAATTCCATCTTCTTATATTTTATAAGTTCATTCTCTCAATTTCTCGTAAGTTTATGATCAATATCTACGACATAAGTAATAAGTTAAGTCACAAAAAAACCAGAGCTCATGAAATATAAACCAAACTAAATAAATTTATAAGCCCAACAATAAGTTAAAAGAAACACTCATAGCCATAGACACACCTTATAAAAACGATAAATAGTTTTGTTTCAAATCAGCAGTAGTTGTAGGATTGAGCGGAAGCAAACCAAGTATTTTTGTTTTTGATTTTTTTTTCATAACTACTTGCTAAGATATGTTAAAAATAATATTACTACATCTTAATATTTTGTAAGAAAATTAATTTTAAAAATTATTGATTATTAGAAAACTTTATTATAAATTTAATTTAATCTTTTATTTTCAGCTAAATTTAATTAACCAACTCCTAATAATAAATTAAACTAAATAATCACTTTTTTAACATAACAATCTTCCAAATTTAATGTTGATCTTTTATTAAAAAAAATGTTACTTTTCGTTTGATACATGACGTTTTATTTTTCTAAACTAAATTACCAAAAAATTTAACAAGAAATAATTTGAAACTTTCCTTATATATAATATACGAAATTAAACAATAAAGGTTTATGAGGTTACACATTAGGTGAGTTTGGAACATTTAAGCTAGTTATTAAGAATTGACTAATTGAGTAATTAATTATTAATCTACAAAATAAAGAAAAAGTGGTCTTTTAATTTATTAACAAATAAATTTAGTTTGACACTTACACTATACCATGTATCATTTGCGTATACAAAATTGCATCATAAAGTCAGCCACGGGTGGTTCGTGGCTTCCCTACTCTCATGGTCAATGTTGATCCGCCTTACTTTTTGCATATGACGAATTAACGATCCGCGAGTAAGATAAGTGACGAGTGTGTGTTTAGTTGCATGATTTTTTTTTTTCCGAATAATATATTATTTCTTAAAACATAAATAGAAACACGTTTTAACGAGTGTAAAGGTGAAAAATAAAAAGTTTTGTTTCACTAACTTTTTTTTTCATGAAACAACTCAATTTGAAAACATTTTCGTACTTTTTGAGTTGTTTGAATCTTTTCTCCCTTCTAAAAAGTGTATTTAACTTTTTTTTTATGACCAAACACCTTAAATTACTAAAAAAACCCATTTTTAAACGGAAGAAATATATTAAAAGTTAGAAATGATTCGACTGGACAATAACATACGCCATTATACACCAATATTTCAAAAAAAAAAACTGAAGTTTTAATGAAAATAACCATTAAACTTGTAGTTAATTATTTAAACTATGTTAGGTTGTATTTTTAAATAAAATAACTAGGTCTTTATCTCGATTATTTATTGATTTTGGATTTTAACTATTTTTATTTTTATTACGTTATTTAATTTTTTATTTTATTTATGCTATTAAATAAGTATATACGGTTTTTATTTATGTTTTTTGTTTACACAATTAATTGTACAAGGTCTATATTTTTTTTTTATCTCATACAACTAAATGTCTACCAGATAAATTTTTGTCATGCCACAACCAGCGGTTCAAAAAATCCTGTTGCCTATATCATGTAGACCGGAGACTAAATTCATAAAATATTGACAACATAGTTGTGTGGTATAAAACATTTAACCAAGTTCTTTAAAACTATGAAAAACTCAAAAATTAAGAAAAATGGAACCAACAACCTCTTTTGTCAAATCGACATACCATGATAGTCTTGTCAGCAAAATATCAGCTGTCTCAGATTGTATCTCAATTAATAGTGACCCGAACTGAAAGAAACGAAAATTGAAATTTTATTATCCTATGGGAAATAAAATAAATAATAAGTTATATCATTTGGGACAAACAAAAAAATACTTGTTAATTTAGATAATTAACCCAAAAAATAATCATAGTTATTTTATCAGATTTAGTAATTAGAAGTTTTTAAGCTACTAAAAAATCCTACAAATATAATAAATAAATAGATTGAAATACCAAAAACATATACAACCAGTGACTGAACTAGTAATTTGAATTAATGGGGTGGTATTATAGACGAAGCCAATGCCTACATTTGAGGAATCATTGGAGGCCTCTTACTCGTAACATATTTTTATGTGATTATTTCGAATTACCAAAAAAATATGTTTAAATTTGTTTCATTGGCAGAGGTCGAGCACCCAGGCTCCCCTAGCTCCGCCAGCGTAACAATAATTAAACAATTCTAGTATTTCGTTTTATAGATTGCCAACATCATATTATTAGTCCGACTTGCCATAACCAAATTCGTCACTAATGACGACCAATTCGCCGTTATTTCTTTACTAGCCAAAACCAATATTTAAACAAATAAAAAAACCCAAAGTCAAACCTTATTTACAGCTGATAAAACCCTCACCTTACTTATCATACACCCCATCACATACTAACATATATTTCATTTCTTAATCCATTCACAACACATATAAATACATACCAAGTCTTTCTATCTAGACAGCTTCAGAATTCTATTCTGTTTTGTTAATATGACTAAACAGACTACAGAGTCAAATAGAAAACCCGGAAATGGATCCTTTCGATCCATTTTTATGCATGCCGACACAGTCGACATGTTTCTGATGGCTCTCGGCTTTTTAGGAGCCATCGGTGACGGTATTTCTATGCCGACTATGTTACTTATTACTAGCAAGATTATGAATAGTATTGGTGACTCTTCTTCTGTATCTATGGATTTATTCACTGAAAAAATTAACCAGGTCAATATTACTTACACATATACATATACATATACATATACTGATATACATATACATAGATGATATATATATATATATATATATATATAAAAGTCAATATTCTAATAATGTAATAATTGTTTTTACAGAATGCTGTAAATCTTTGTTACATGGCTATTGGGATATGGGTGGCATGTTTTCTTGGTAAGTTTTTGTTTTTTGTCCGATTTTCACTTTTTTTTTTTTTTTTGACATTTTTTTAGAAATTTTATAAATAAAATGTACAAAAGGTTATATTTCCAAACTATTTGTCTGTTTTTCGTAAAAAATAATAAGCAGTTTTGCAAACATCCCATCTTATGAAATTGTTTATATTATAACGACGAATGAATGTGTTTCAGAGGGGTATTGTTGGGCAAGAACAGCCGAGAGACAGGCATCAAGATTAAGGTCAACTTATTTGAAAGCGGTTTTAAGGCAAGAAGTGGCGTATTTCGATTTAAATGTTACAAGCACAGCCGAGATCATTACTAGTGTTTCGAGTGATAGTCTTATTATTCAAGAAGTCATTAGTGAAAAGGTATGTCTATACGAACTTTTTTTTTTTTTTGTTCATTTCGATAACTTGGGTGTAATATTTAAAAACGTAACGAAAAGTTATTTGACATTACGTGATTGCACCAATAAAAATAACAGGTGCCAATGTTCTTGATGAATACATCAATTTTTGGAGGGGCATATATTGTGGCATTTATATTACTATGGAGACTAGCAATTGTTGGAGTTCCGTTTATTATAATTTTAGTTATACCTGGTTTGATCTATGGAAGGGTTTTGATGAGTTTATCAAGAAAGATCAGGGAGGAGTATAATAAGGCGGGTAACGTGGCGGAACAAGCGATTTCTTCCATAAGGACAGTTTATTCGTTTGTTGGTGAAAGTAAGACGATTACAGAGTACTCTGCTGCTTTGGAAGGCACTGTGAAGTTAGGTTTAAAGCAAGGTTTGGCTAAAGGAGTGGCGATTGGTAGTAATGGTGTCGTTTTTGCCGTGTGGTCTTTTATGGCTTGGTATGGTAGTAGGATGGTTATGTACCATGGAGCTAGTGGAGGAACTGTGTTCGCTGTTGGCGCTGCCATCGCCATTGGTGGATTGTAAGTTTTTTTTTCTTTTTTTCTTCGTATTTTATCAAACACTTTTTGTGTAAACGGAGTTTGACGAAAAAAATAGTTACTATTTCTAAACGTTTACAAAAAAGGAAGGAGACAACAACCTTTTTGATTTCTTAATCTTATCAGTTATCGTATGAAATGAAAACCACAATAATTGTGTATTTGACTTTAATTTTCTAATGAGGTGATAGCTCATTGAATTGCTTATTTACACAACACTTGCATATGTTGAATGATGAATTTTAAGAATATATTTTAAGAATATGTTGATATTTTTTCGATTATGACAGATCATTGGGTTCGGGAATGTCCAACGTGAAATATTTTTCTGATGCGATGGCTGCGAGTGAACGAATAAGGGAAGTGATCAAAAGAGTTCCAAATATCGATTCAGATAATATGGAAGGGGAAATATTACAAGAAGTATCTGGGGAAGTGGAATTTAAGAATGTTAACTTTGCATACCCATCAAGGCCAGAGTCGATAATATTCAAAGACTTTAACTTAAAGGTTCCAGCAGGGAGAACCGTGGCGTTGGTAGGTGGGAGTGGGTCTGGTAAATCGACAGTGATTGCCTTGTTGCAAAGGTTTTATGATCCGCAAGGCGGAGATATTTGTGTAGATGGAGTTAGGATTGATAAGCTTCAACTAAAATGGTTAAGATCACAAATGGGTTTGGTGAGTCAAGAGCCCGCTCTATTCGCTACTACCATAAAAGAAAACATACTTTTCGGCAAGGAAGATGCCACCAATGAAGAAGTGATTGAAGCTTCAAAAGCTTCAAATGCACATAACTTCATCTCTCAATTGCCTCAAGCCTATGAAACTCAGGTTCCTTTTCCATCTTGCCATCTTTTACCATCATTATCACAAACATTAATCAAACTCTCATTTTAGATTCTTTTAGACCTTTAAAATGTTAAAACATGTCGCGTTGTACAAGTAGATCTTATTGAGTAACATGTTAAACATGGTGTTCTTTTTTTTTATATATATCAACTTAAAAACGTTTGGTTCATATATGATCGCTCATGTCATACTTGTTCTGAACAAGCTATGATATTTAAGTAGGTAGGATCTTAAAGATTTGTGGAGACGGATTGGATAATATCTTAAAATAGTTAGATTCTTTGTGAAAAACTAATATTAAAAATGATAAGCTAATTCTTTTTAATAAAACATTTTAAATAGACATTGTGAAAGTGTTCAATTTGGTTTCCTATAATAACAAATAAATTAGTTAAAGAAACACTATGAAAATTCTAAGAAGTTTCATGTAAAATTAGGCTTTAGAAAAAGAGTCCAAATGAAGATAAGCATAAAAAGTAGAAAGTTAAATTATATTTATTTTAGTGATTCATGATCATATATGTTGGTACTTTGGGGTGAAATGTATGCTTTAAAGTCAAATTAATAAAAAATATAAAGCATGTGGTGTGGGCTAAAACTTGACACATACTTTCAATCACAAGTACCAAATATTATTTTAAGTATAATGAGATTTGTCTACCTTCAACTTTGTTTAAAAAATATTCGCGTATCTTTCTTCAACATGTTCCAATTGTCAACTAAAGTATAACATATGTTTATATTAAAGTTTTAAATTAAAGAAGCAAAGAATATAGAAGTACATTATTGAACTATATTATAAATAAAAATTAAAATAAGAGTGACCTATATGAACACTCCATTCCACAAAGAATGGAATATTTATATTAATAATTTAGGATTGAAATTATTTAAAATTATTATAAATTTTGAGGTTAAATGAATCAATTATAATCTTTATTTTAATTTATTTTTGTTTAAAAGTTAATTATCTTAGAAACCGTAAATATATTAAACGAATAAATTATACCATTAAAACGAACATCATTTTCTCTTTTTATAGAGTACCCACTTGATATACTTTTGACGAAAAAATTTTTCGGGTTTTTAACGGGTTTTGGAAATCCTATCATAGTAGTTTATCACATTTGAATATAGTAGTTTGACTTATGATTTTTGTGTTCTTTTTTTTCCTAGTTAAATATACAACATATAATATATATATATATATATATATAGGTTTTAAAATTCACATATAGTATTTATATCACATGTGATTTTCCTTTACGAATATCAACATTTGACCAAAAACGAAGAAAACAAAAGTCGTCAAAATTCGCTTTTTTTCTGAGTCTATATAGATTATATCTCATATAATATTTTTGTTTTTAAAATTTCATATTTAAAGTTTAAATCTTGTGTGTTATTGACTTATTTGTTTAAAAGTTCTACGTATATTATAATATAACATATGATTTACGTTAATATCACATGTGAGTTTATACTATCAATTTTTATAGGTAAAATTTAATTATATATTGTAACACTAGTATTTTAAACACACAATTTTTTTTTTTTTTTTTTAAACATTCTACAATATATACATAACTTAACCAAAATGGGAGTTATCGTTTACTTCTACTAAAATAACATTTAACATGTTTAGAGCGGAAGCTCGTTACAAAAGAGTTAACTTCATATCTAGGTCCCCATCCATTCTTCCTATGCTTGCCTTGCAAATTCGAGATCCTTTTTACCTACAAACATAACAATCAACAATGTACATTAGCATTAAGCTAGTGAGTATACTTAATAACATAATGATACATCTCCAAGACTATTCAAAGTCTTACTACATACCCTCGCGGTATAGAATTATAGCTAACTCTACTCTTTCCCGACTAATGAAAGTCGATTCTACTTCTCCATGACACATAAATGTCTTCTCCATTCTTCTCTATCATAATGATAAGTTAATATATCATGTCTCTACTTAAACTACCTTAAAATATACTAAAAACTGGTCTAGGGGTCGAATGCGACGCATTCGGACCCATAGGCGACGCATTCAACATGACAAAACTCAACATCAACCTCGGAGCTCAGAATGCGGCGCATTCAGCCCACAGGCGGCGCATTCTGGGCTCATCCTGGCTGATTTTCGTTTTTCAAACGTTTCCTGCACTTACATGTTAGTTTACACCACTTTAAATCCTTATTTCCGCTAACAACACTAACTATAACATGGAATAACTTACCTATCAATCTTTAATACACTAATACAAAGTTTAAACACAAAACCATATGAAAATGAGTCTAGTATACTCACCTTGATGTCGAATTACTTTCACTATCTTTATGTTGCTTTCCCCTTGCCTTTATCTTTCAAATCTGAGTTACAAGGTCAAAAATACTAAAACTTCAATACTCATAACCACATAACTAACAACTTTATCATACATTCTCTTCTAACAAACTTAACATTACTTGGTTAAATCGTTTTCTACCCATCATGTCACTTTTGAGGTCTTTGACCCGTTAACATTTACATATACATGGAAGCATTTCAAATTACTATCCATTATATATATATATCAACAATACATAAAAATGATCATTTCTTTCTCTTTAACCAATTTCTACCCATTTGCCACCCCTTGGGTCAATTGACCCGTTTAGCAACTCCAAATGGAGAAATCATAATACCATACTCTATCTCCTTCATAGAACTTAAACATACAATTCTAACATTAAATTAACATACACCAATGCTCAAATTAACAATTCTCAAGTTTAACCCCAAATTATAAAAACCTAATTTTACCAATTAAACATTTCTACTCTTCAATTAAACATCCAAATAATGTTATAACACATAGCACAAACTCAAATTCATCAAGTAATACCAAATATATATATATATATACATAATTTACCTTCTCCACTCAAATGCCAAATTAGCTAAATTCCTTTATCTTCAAGTCTTAATTCTTTATACACTTCACCAATTTAACACTAATTTGAAGGAATTGAAATCTCTCTTAGCTTAAAATCACTTACACACACTCAAACACATACAAGAACATCAGAATTTGACACCTAGCTATCTTACTCATACCAATTTTCGGATTTACACTTTTAGTCCCTCAATTTCTCAAATCTTTTTAATTTACAACAATTACTAGAATTATTAACTAATTAAGTCCTTTCTAACTAAAATCAATTATCTTTCTTACAATTCTAGTCCTTCACTTATATAAATTCTCAAATAATATAAATATAACACATTTATATTATAAACAATTAAATACTTACGAAATATTTAAATTTCCGAAAACCGGGATGTTACATATATCATATAATGATTTTAGATTTTTAAATCCACAATTTTATGTTAATATCATATGTGATATAATCTTATGAGTTTAAACATTTGTTCAAAAACGAAAAATTAATAAAAGTTGTCAAAATTTGATTTTTTCTAGGTTTAGATAAATCATACATTCTATAACATTTTTTGTTTTTGAAGTTTATTCATTTATGTTAAAATCACATGTTATATTTACAATTTCAATACCTACCCCGAAAATCGAAAAAAAATAGTTGAAAGTATACATGAACACTGCTATAATTATAAAGGAAACACGACGGTCGCAACGGTGTAATTTGTTTTGTCTAACGATTAACGTGGAAAATGATAAACACTGGTGTAATTATTTTAACTTAGAAACAAAGACCATAGCTTAATATAAAACAGAAAAAAACATTTATGTAATTTACTCTTTTATATTTTGTTACAATATAAAAAAGACAACCTTTAAGCGTGGAAAATGATAAACACTTATAAATAGGACATGTTTTATTTAATTATGTTTTAATTAAGGACTTTGCTTAGTGCATTTATTATACATTAATTGAACTTCAATTTTTGTTTTATATTTATAAAATGAATTTAATAAACATTAATTATAGAAATTTTTTCACTTATACTCATTATATTTTTAATATATTAGAAAATTTGAAGTTGAATTAAATATATTAAATCAGTATCTAGTGGATATCATTTAGCAAAACCCTTTAATTAATATGTAAATTATTTTGGTTTGTAACTTAAATTTGTTGTACATAACAGGTTGGTGAAAGAGGAGTTCAAATGTCAGGTGGACAAAAGCAAAGAATTGCGATTGCTCGTGCAATAATCAAGTCGCCTCGTATCCTTTTGTTGGACGAGGCGACAAGTGCACTTGACACAGAATCAGAACGAGTCGTTCAAGAGGCCCTTGATCATGCTGCTGTTGGTCGAACCACTATTGTCATAGCTCACCGTCTTTCCACTATTAGAAATGCAGATGTGATAGTAGTTGTCCAGGATGGTCAGGTGGTCGAGTCTGGCTCCCATGATGATCTTATTCAACTTGAAAACGGTTTTTACACTTCTCTTGTTCGCCTTCAAGAAACCAAGAGAAACGATGAACCCCAAAATCCTTACCTAACAGGACCATCATCAGTCAGCTCAACATTTGATGTCCATAACACGAGCAGCCGTAGACAGTCAATTATGAGTCGGTCTAGCTCTGCGAACTCTGTTAATCGTGGTGGAGGCGAGAACTTTACATCACAGGCTAATCAAGAATTTCCAGTACCGTCCTTTAAGAGGCTTTTAGCCATGAACAGTCCTGAATGGAAGCAAGCATTGTTAGGGAGCTTGGGTGCGACTCTATTTGGTGCGATTCAGCCTCTATATGCTTTTGCATTGGGATCAATGATATCGGTTTATTTCTTGGAGGATCATGACGAGATCAAACGAAGAACTATGATTTATGCACTTTGTTTCGTTGGTTTGGCAGTTTTCACCATGATAATCAACATCATTCAGCATTACAATTTTGCAGCCATGGGTGAACACTTAACAAAGAGGATCCGAGAAAGGATGTTGGCAAAGATACTAACATTTGAAATCGGGTGGTTTGATCAGGATGATAATTCTAGTGGAGCCATTTGTTCAAGGCTCGCTAAAGATGCCAATGTGGTATGGATTGTAATTTTAGTTGTTTACTACAAGTTATTAAGTACTATGGGCTTGTCCTTTATTTTAAGAACATTCATATTATGCAGGTTCGATCTTTGGTGGGTGATCGAAGTGCGCTTCTAATTCAAACATTCTCCGCGGTGATTATTGCTTGCACCATGGGGTTAGTAATTGCATGGAGGTTGGCATTGGTTATGATCGCAGTTCAACCAATTATAATCGTTTGTTTCTATTGCAAACGAGTCTTGCTAAAGAACATGTCACAAAAAGCCATGAAATCACAAGAAGAAAGCAGCAAGCTAGCAGCCGAAGCTGTTTCCAATCTGCGTACAGTCACTGCCTTTTCATCTCAAGCACGTATTCTCAAAATGCTTGAATATACCCAAAAAGCACCCATGCGTGAAAGCATTCGACAAGCTTGGTATGCTGGTATGGGGCTCGGGTTTTCTCAAAGTCTTATGGCTTGTACTTGGGCTTTGGACTTTTGGTATGGTGGGAAATTGATTAGTGATGGTCATCTTGGGTCAAAAGCGCTTTTCCAGACATTTATGATCTTAGTAAGCACGGGGAGAGTCATTGCGGATGCTGGGACCATGACAAATGATTTAGCAAAGGGTTCTGATGCGGTTCAGTCTGTGTTTGCGGTGTTGGACCGTTATACTCAGATAGAGCCCGAGGACCACGATGGTAAGAAGCCCGAAATCATCACGGGCCATGTGGAGATACGTGATGTGGACTTCTCATATCCTGCTCGACCTGATGTCATGATCTTTAAAGGGTTCTCCATTAATATTGAGGCCGGAAAATCAACTGCGTTGGTCGGACAAAGTGGGTCAGGGAAATCAACTATAATTGGTTTGATCGAGCGCTTTTATGACCCAATGAAAGGTGTTGTAAAAGTCGATGGAAGAGATATAAGGTCGTACCATTTAAGAACTCTAAGGAAGTATATTGCACTTGTCAGCCAAGAGCCGGCCTTATTTGCTGGCACTATTCGAGAAAACATTATGTATGGGGCATCCAATGAAGTTGGTGAATCAGAGATTATTGAGGCAGCAAAAGCCGCCAATGCTCATGATTTTATAGCTGTCTTGAAAGATGGTTATGATACATGGTGTGGTGATCGTGGGGTACAACTCTCAGGAGGACAAAAACAACGTGTTGCTATAGCTCGTGCAATACTTAAAAATCCTGCGGTTTTGTTACTAGACGAAGCCACTAGTGCCCTAGATAGTCAATCAGAGAAAGTTGTGCAAGACGCACTTGAGCGAATGATGGTGGGGCGGACTAGTGTTGTGGTGGCACATAGGTTGAGTACCATACAAAGTTGTGACACAATTGCGGTTTTGGAGAAGGGGAAGGTGATCGAGAAAGGAAACCATAGTTCGTTGCTAGCAAAAGGGCCAACTGGCGCTTACTACGCCCTGGTTAGTCTTCAAAAGACTAATCCTACTAGCCATACGACTGACTAACGTTTGGTGGAGAACCACGGGTTTTCATTTGAAAGATCGCAATTGTTGAAGTAAAATGATTTTTGATGCACTTTCGACTCACTTTATGACACATCAGGATAGTATATACTAGGAATTGAAGATCTGTTCAGTTTGTAACTCAAAAATGATTTTGATATAGATGATATATTAAATTTCATTCCGATAATTAAAGCAATCTGACTGACTTTAATGATCAATTGTTAGGGTCATACATGACCGAGCTTTATATTGCAAACAAAGAGCGACCGTATATGGTCCAAAATTTTAGGGTATTTTCTTTCGTATTTATATATTATATATACACAACTAGGTTAGAACACATAAACCTCCTAAATTGTTATATATTTTAACGTTTATATAATTATTGTAACTATTGTTATGTAATGCTATCATAAAACATATCAGAATAGACCAAAACCAAATTAAAGTTTGTTAAAGTTTGAAACTCGAAACTGTTTTGACCCGTTAACTATGAACTATCCGTAGTCATCAACCGTTTGTAATAGACAAATATCATAATTGAATAAAGGTTGTTGCTTTTCCTTCTCTGAATACAAATAAATCAGAATGAATTTTTCGTTGATTTTCTTTATCTCTTCATAACATATATATTGCTAATATTTAAGTTATTATTTTTAAAATAATAATTACCATTTATATTTGATTAATTATTTTTGTTTTGGTTTTCTTTTTAATAATTATATTGCTATTACTGCTTTATTTTATTAAAGTGGAGATATATTAATGACGAGAAAAAATACTTATTAAAAAACCAATATTTATAATATTTCTTAAACATATAATATATATATATATATAAGGTAATATGCATATATTAAAATCCGTAACAACGCTATAAAGAGTATATGCCCAGCAGTTTATATTACATAAGAATCACAATAATACAATCAAATTCGCTTGATACTAAGGAGCCACTGGACAAAATGATCTTTTTATTGAATGACCATTTTTTTTTTTGGTTTTGATAAATAAACAGGGATACGATTTTTTATATTACACTTAAAATGGTGGATAATAAATAGATAAAGTACGGAACAAATCGGGATATTCCAAAATATCCGAGAAGACGATAATATGAAATTGCATGAAAGAAATTTCTTTTATGAAATAGGAGGGAAACAAAAGTATAATTCATCGGTGAAATGAAAGATTTCAATCCAAAATAATTACTAAAGAAACTTTATGTTATTATCTCTAGAAAAATAAAGGCATATTGATATTTATAGTTGGAGTTAATTACACGATGGTCCTTATCCTCTTATCCAAATGACACTTTTCGTCCTATCTTTTGGTTAAGTACATGGATAGTCATTATGATATAACTCACGGAATTGAGTTAACCCTAACGGACTATCCATGTACTTATCCAAAAGAAAAGATAGGACGAAAAGTACCATTTGGATAAGAGGATAAGGATCATCCGTGTAATTACTCTTATAGTTGCAAAGGAAAAAAATGTTGTACAAATTTTTTTATTTCAATTTTTTTTATTTCTTTTATTTAATTAACTTTTAATTTAAGATAATTAATATATTAGTATCAATATTTTACTACTATTAATTATCATTATTAATAAAGCCCACCTCTTAGTCCATTAGGCCCAAAATATTAAGAGTTTTGATGCATCAAGTCATCAACGTCTAAATATTTCTCATCATCATATAGATCATGTACACAAGTCACTATATCGCATGAAATAGGCTTGTCGAATCTAGTTTCAACGATTTCTATCACATACTAGTAGGACTGGTTAGAGTACGTGTGGTTCAGATATAGCCAATTCTCTATATAGATGAATGATGTTATTCATACTATATTTTCGGATTCCTTCATTTGAAGCACTATCTCCTTTCTCAGTAAATAGCTTGTTATAACTGATTTGGAACCGCTTAACTATTCTTTTGGTGATTTGAGGTTTCTAATGTCATGTTTCTTTGGAGGAGATATATGCTACTGACATTCTTGAACGACCTCATATGTTCAATTGTAATCATTGTAAAACTATGGTTTACATTGACTCTAAACTCGATGATACATGTCCTCTAGATATGTACCATGCTAATCATAGTCTTGTAGGTACATTACAAGATGATGTCAAGATCTCATATTCACTAGATCGGATCTAGCATATGTTGGTTTAATAGATATGTCATTTCATGCATGATCCACGATAGCCTCACTTTCATGCACTCAAACGGATTTATGGTACGTTCGAGGCACATTCATAAACCATGAGCTTCACCTGCATACTTCATTCATCACTCAACTCACAACTTACTCCGTTTCCCGGCTGGAGTGGGTTCCCCACTTCACGTCGGTCTTTAAAACGTTAGCACACAATAGCTCGATCTCATTTCAATTGTATTTAATATATAATTTTCTTTTGTAGCATTTTTAATTGCAACAATATACGTAGATATCTATAGTAGTTGTCCTTATAATTTTGTTAATGTGATTACGTTGACTAATAGTTCATTATTTGTGATTGTTAATTTACAATTGTATGATGGCCACTTGTTCTTACAGTATAGCTTCTCAAACAAACATTATTACCTATAATGGAAAGGAAGAGTACGTAAACATATGGTATTAATATTGAGTTTCAACTTTCAAGCTAATAATTGTTACAAATATAATCACACACATTATTTTGACAATGTCTTTTCAAAGATATTACTTTAACTTCAAAGAGTAAAACACACTTACCTTACTCATACTTTCGGTATTTACAAAATTTTATTTTATTTTAATTTATTTGATAATAATTGTTTCAGGTAAAGACATTATTGGATTAGAAATTATGCGGCTGTACCTAGTGACGGAGTTAGTATCGGCAAAGGACAAATTTCTTGATCCATTGACATCGATCAACGAAATAGAAATTAAAACGTTTATTTTTCTTACATTTTGAGATCCACAATGACCCTTTCACGCCTGGAATCTTCCAAAAATGGTGTGTTTGACCATAAAACTAGATCTTAAGCCTATTTCCATCCATTTCTCTTTCCATTTTGATTTCTACATATTTTTTCACCTTTTATCTTTCATTTTCATCATTCACCAACTCAAATCCCTCATATTCTCTCTAAAATTCCAGGAGATATGAGCACAAATATTTATCATTCAAGAGAATTTTCAACCTAAAATCATCTTCTACCATCATCTCTTTGATTTCTCCAACTTTTGGTAAGTAACTATTCATGAAAACTCCATTTCCTTACTCTTTTCTTCCTCTTATGTTAAGAGATTTCTAACACACATTTGTTGATATGCAATATAAGGTTCTTCCATCACTTTCACTCTTTCATATTCAAGATTTCATTCACCACCTTGAAGATGTGCTCATCTTGAGTTTTGGTAAGAAATCCTTCATCAATTTTCTATTTTCTTTCTATTTATAAGCTCTAATCTAATGGTAGATTTTATTTGTGTGTTGTAGCCGGTTTTCTCACCACCGGCCATCACCATAGGAGCTCACTTTTTCGGATTCATTCTCGTGTTCTTCGTCTTGGTATTTGTAGATTTTGCGGAGGTCTTCGGTACTTCCTAAATTTCTCCTAAATCCTCTTTATTTTTCTTAATTAGCCATAAAACTTGTTAATTAACATCTAATCAGATTAATATGGAAAAAACCTAATTATTTAACATTTGATGTATTTTCTTATGGTTGTTTGTTGTAACCTTGAATCCTGATGCCATTAATTTGTACACCTCGTGTTGCCGTTTTGAGTGGGGTGTGACTTGAAACAACTCTTGTTGTCGAGATATGTGTAACATGTCTAATAGACATTTCTAAGTATATCCTTAGAAAGTGATTGACGAACGTACTTTCATCAACATAAGCAAGAGACGAAGACAAGTTGTGGATGATTTTAAACAAAAAAGACCATCACAGTGTTCATGAGAGACGTTATGGATGATTGAAAACAGACATGATAGACCATGACAACGGTGATTGACTACAACAAAAATGGCAGTTTTGTTTGATGATCTTGGTCAACGTTAATGATATTTTCTAAGGTTTAATATCCGGTAGATTTTTCTTCTCGACTATAATCATACCGGAAAACATAAGCCTCAAACTAATTATCTAAATTTTATCCAATGCCTAACAACCTTAAGTTGGTGGCGGGGTTATGTTAGAGAATTTGCTTTGTAACTTGGATAATTTTTCTGAATTAAGTATCGAGTTCATTTTTTCTTAAAAAAGTAATTTGTCTTAACTTGGGGATGTTGCCCCTTAACTTTGTGAGGGGCTCATCCCCCTTGACACCTGCAATTGAGTTGAAACAAGCGTATATTTTGAATTTTTCTATTCATGATCAAGTCTAACTCGTTTTCACTTTGATTTCAAGTAAATCCCAATGATACTAATATATATCATGTTATGAAACAAGTTTTTATTACTAAGTTTGTACTTGTTTATGTATCTCTATTATAAATAATAGGAAACTTTTAATTAGAGGGAAAACAAAAAGAAGTTATTTATAGTCTAGTGTGATTGACGTAACTAGTTTGAGTTTGAGTTGAAACTTGAACCGGAGTTGAAGCTGCAGCTTATATATAAGAAAATGAAAAACATATTTAATAAATTAGCTAGAGTTAAGGTTTATAAATATAAAAGATTTATTTTAGTTTTTATGAAAATTATATTTTTAAAATCCCGTTATAAATTTTCCAACTATACAAGATTTTGTGAAATAACTTATAAAAACTGATAAATTTAAGTCTCGTAAATTCTTAAGCCATAGATGCTTAATATAGTAAACTATTCTTTCTTTTATGTAGTATGGAAATGGAAATGTACATTAACTTATGGGCTAAAGGGTTGTGTATGCTTCCAACTTGACACCGAATTCTATTGTGTACACCCGATTCAGAGCTGTTCTATTGAGTACCACCACGTGACTTTTTTATTCTTTTGAAGACACAAGGTCACCGGTTACCTACAAAAATCTACGTGTAACAAGTTACCATCCACCTCAGATGCCACGTAGGTTTTTTTGTCCACCTAAGCTTCCACCTAAGCTTCCACGTACCCAATAAAACCCGGATCTTAACCCATTTTTTCAACCCGTTTTACCTATCCCCATTGTTATAAACCCTAATTTTAACAAATTGTTACCCGTTTTTTCCCAAAAAACCTAAATGGCGATTCCCGTTTTTTGTGACTGTGGATTCGAAATCCACCCTCGTATATCTTGGACAAGCACGAATCCAGGAAGGAGATTCATCAGCTGCCCCGTAATGGTTAGTTTGTTAATTTTTAATTTTGCCCCAAATCGATTTCAATTGATTTCAATTGATTTTAACACATTCAGTGTAATTCTTTTTACAATTAACAGGATAAAGAAAGGAAATGCAAGTTGTATATGTTTATTGACGAAGAAATCCGTAATCCTTATTACAAGAAACTCCTATTTAATCTTCATCTTGAATTGCAAAGACGTAGGGGAAGTATTGGAAATGCTGCTTATGAAGAGATTAAAGATTCAAGGATGGAAATGAACAAGATGATGCATGAGTTGACCTATGCAAAGTCAAAGATTGTGGTTTATGAAAAATTGGTTGTCATTTTGTTGATTGTTGTTGTATTTTTAGCTGTTGGAGTAGGTTTTTTTAGCAAAATTATGTAAAGAACAAATTGTTGTTGTAATGTGTTTTGTTTTAGCAATTATAATAGATTGTGAATTTTGAATTGTAATGACCTTTTTTCCTCTTATATTTGGTAATAAACATAGCAACTTGAAAATGGTAATAAACAACACTTACTTGAAAACGGCATATATAGCCAACTGCATCTATAATTCTTCTACACCAAAAATTGCAAATTGGATTATAAACCAACTGCATCCTCCAATGTTAATCCTAAATATTACACAACCTAAATACTACCATAGTGTTTACATCCAACTACACAACCAACCAAAAGACATTGTTTTCCTTACACAACCAACTACACAACCAACCAAAATACATTGTTTTCCACACAACCAACTACATACTACTTTGCAATTTCAATTGCATTGTCTTCCTTATCTCCTGGTCCCTGAACTTGCTTTCCTAGCTTTCTTTTCATGATTCTTTCACTTGGTCTTCTCTGCTTCACAACTTTCTTCTGCTTTGGTGTTTCCTGTGAAGACTGACTGAAGACTGGTTCCTGGCTTCCCAAAGGCAACTCCTCACTATCATCCACATTTCCCAAAGGGACATCTTCTTCCTGGCTTCCAACAGCAGCATGTACATCTTCTTCCTGGCTTCCAACAGCAGCATGTACATCTTCTTGAGTAATTGGCAATGGAACTTCAGGAGGCCACACAGGGACTGGGACACAGTTCTTACCTCTCCCTTCAAACACTTCACCTGTAACTGGATCAGTACATAAGCCATATCCCCACCAATAAGGTAAAGGTCTTTTAATAGGGCCTAAGTAATAGATATAGTCAATACACAAGTCATTTCACTACTTTAACCAACATGATACTAAATTCATACCTGTCTCATATCTTGCATTTGGCCTTGGGACACCTGGAGCACTTGTTACACCCAATCCTACACCTTTCTTTGCCCCATGTGATGAACCTAAGAAGAAATGTTCTGGATTTGACCCACCAGCAAAAATGCCTTGAAGTGTTCCAGCTCCCATCAATTCATCAATATGTTTCCTAAATAGTATATTTGTCTATTAAAAGAGTGTACAATAGTAATCACTGAACATAGTTTTTCTACTAAAAAACATACCTGTATGATGTTGTGTAACATAGCTTTCCCACCTGCATGGTTGTAGTAGAACCAGCACTGCTTGAACCAACTGCATGCATGCTTGAACCAGCCTCATCACTAGCACCACTGGTTGGAGCAGAACCAACTGGAGCAGAACCAACATTCTTGTCCTTCCTAGGTGGTGTAACAGGGTCATTTGTACATCCTTTTCTGTTATGACCAGTTTGCCAACAATTATGGCATGTAATAACTGTTCCAACCTTTGAAATTCTTGTGGCACTGCCCCCCTCACCTACTGCTCTAATCCTCTTCTTTCTTGGTCTCCCTGGCATTTTCTTTGGTTTAGGTGGAAGAGGCTTGTTCATGTCATTTGGTTTCCAAGTTGACATCCCACCAACAGGTTTCAAGTAATATTTGTAGGCATTCAAGTACATTGTCTTTTTGAACCAATCTGCCACATAATCCTCTGGGTTTTTATGCATATCATTGAACATGCATGTGGACAAGGCACACCAGATAACTGCCACATCCTGCAGCTGCATGTTCTATGTTGTTCATTAACCTTAAATCCCTTATTGCACTGTCTAACCTCCCATTCATAACCTCCACAGAACATAGGAAGCCAAAACCTATGATTAAAACCATATTAAATACTATAAATATTAATACAAAAAAGTTAAACCAATGTTGAAGAGTGAACCTGTGTTGATCCTTGCACCATTCCAGTTTCTTTTGAATTGATGGACAGATTGCACCATCCCACTTCAAGCATAGCTTTCTCATTGTGTTCATCCTTTCCATCACAATCACTCTTATAGCCTCTAACATGGTGATGATTGGTTTGTTCCTTAAAGCCACAATAACAGAATTGAAACACTCACTGAAGCCATTCTCTACTGCTTCACAACCTCTATGCAATGCAAAGAAAGCCCTTGACCATGTTTTTGGATCCCTCTCAAGTAAATAAACTGCTTGCCCTTTTAGCTTGATGAACTTTGTCCATAATCTTCTTAAATAGCACAGGATATGATGACTTTGAAGCAGACCAGAAAAGAGTTCTGAATTCCACACCACTAAATTGCTTTCTAAAGTTCTCATAAATGTGCCTTGCACATTGCCTATGCTCTGCATATGGCAAGACAGTCTTGACAGCCTCTATCAAACCCTTTGCATCATAAAACATGTGGTTAATAATATGAAAACATGTGGTTAGTAATATACTATAAATAATGAACCACATACCTTGTGTTGATCTGACATTAAGGTTACACCAGCACCACCCTCAATCTGCAAATCCTCAGCCAACAACTGAATGAACCAAGTCCAATTATCCTTGTTTTCCACATTGACAACAGCCCAGGCAATAGGGAAGATGTGATTATTTCCATCCCTTCCAATTGCTGTCAATAATTCCCCATGGTTTGGACTTTTCAAGAAACAACCATCCAAAGCAATTATCCTCCTACAGCCCCTAATCCACCCCATTTTCAACCCTTTTAAACATATGTATATCCTATCAAAATAAACCTTCTCATCTGGATTGACTGTAACACCTATTTTCACTGTTGATCCTGGATTACTGGTTAGCAACTCATCAGCATATGATCTTAGCATCCCATAATGATCCTCTAATGCCTTTTCATACTCAACTATTGCATACTCCTTGGCCCTTCTACATTGGTTTAAAGTCACACTGCATTTATACTTTTTCATGACTAAATCAGCTATGTCAACCAATCTAATACTTGGGTTAGACCTAATTTTGTCACCAAACTGCTTACCAATCCACTTGTAGTTAATAAGAGATCCAAATCTAAAGTTCCTAACACATGTATGAACATCAACCAAAGAAATAACTTGAAACGACTCTTCTGTCCTCATAATCCTAGCATAGCATCTAAATGGACACTTTGGACCATTTGGTTTAACTACATCAGGATACCTTTTTTGTTTCCTTTGTTTACCTTTGGATGGATCTTTAAGTCTTGGAGGTCTATGTCCACACTTAGCCGCTATCTGGCTTGAACTACATCTTGAGAAGTAAATATTGTACCCATTTGACAGTCCATAAAAGGTCATACATTCCTTAAACTTTTCAGCAGATTCAAACCTCTCACCTACCTGTGCTTTCTGAAGCTTCCAATGCATTTGAGTATCGTGGATTGGGTACTTTTCAATATGTTCAGCAGCTTTAAATGGATCCACATCATTGTCATCACTAACTTTCATCTTCCTACTAATTAGATCTGTCATAAACTCCTCATGCTCACAAATGGTTTCATACCTATCAGGTTTTTCATTCACTGCAAATTTTCCCAACTGAGGCTGCTCTCTTACCTTTGGGTTCTTTTTCTCCTCAGCCCTTCTTGTTCTTACCTCCTTAAGCTCAATTTCATCTTCAGACAGAAAGTCAATAGAAGCAGTATCACTTTCTGTATCTGTGTCATCATCTTCTCCAGCCTTCAAAACATAGTCATCATCTTCTGGATCTGTGTCATCTACTTCATGTTCATCAACAGCTGGCTTTTCTTGTTCATCAACAGGTGCATCATCTAGGTTGTCAATAACCGAAGCTTCATGTTCATCTTCAGGTGGCTTTTGTATTTCTGTTACATACTTCATGATGTCTTCATCGTCATCAAAGTGATCCATGTATACATCAATCTTCCCATAACAGTAAGCAATGTCATACATCATTAGAACGTCATAGTCATTGGAAAGCTTGAACAAGGCGTCTTTTGGTTTCTGTCCCGGACAGGTGTAATAGAGACCAGATAAAGGGTTTCCAGTAGCTTTTTTAATAACTTCACACAACTCATCCAACCCTACTTTTGGAACATACACCGGTATCTCTACACCATTGTCATACCTGAAGGGATTATAAAAAAATGCTCCATCGTTATGAACATTTAGTTCATAACCTTCCACAGATCCCATCCTGTAGAAAAGAAAAAAAATTAACGTAAAAATATCGAAGCAAAAGAAACCCTAATTTACAATGATAAAAATTTACCCCATAATGGAATCAAACTTGGGATTTGTAACAGACAAAACAAAGATTTTTGGTCGATTTTTTAAGTGAAAAGAGAAAGAGAAAAGGAGATATCGGGCAAAGAGACTCTGTATTTTGAGTGAAAAGAGAACGGGAGGGAGGGTTTTTGGGAGGGAGAGAGTGTGCATCGGGATTGTATATGGTTAGGTTTATTTTAAAAAAAGTTAACCAGGGTTAGGTAATGGGAGGGTTAAATGACATGGCGTCTACGTGGCAAATGGGAACGGGCAACCGGTTGTCAAGGTAACTTGTGTCTTCAAAAGAATAAAAAAGTCACGTGGTGGTACTCAATAGAACAGCTCTGAATCGGGTGTACACAATAGAATTCGGTGTCAAGTTGGAAGCATACACAAGCCATTAGCCCTTAACTTATAGGTGTTTGCTACATTTATCATTTCCCCCTTTAGAAAATAACAATAAAAGATAAGAGTAGTATCATCATACACGATGTTTCAATTTCACTTGTATATGCTTGGGCTTCAATGCCAACATAATCTATTAGTTGTAAATGCCTGTATCAAAATCGTCATTAGTGACGAACAATTTTGAGTCATTATTTTATTAGCGCAACTAATACTTTAAAAAATAAAAATAAAATAAAAAACGTCATAGCTTATTTTTTATTCATACAGCTTTCCACATGCTAACTTAATCATCCGGTTTTTAATACCTTAAACACATGTATAAATACTCCCGTTCCCTCCCATGAGAAGTTCATATTTTTCTTATTAGTAAATATGAGCACAAACACAAATAGAAAGGCCGGAAATGGATCATTTCGATCCGTGTTTATGCACTCCGATGGTGCTGACATTTTTCTAATGACTCTTGGGGTTGTAGGGGCCATTGGTGATGGAATTTCGATGCCGACTATGTTACTTATCACCAGCCAAATTATGAACAGTATTGGAAACTCTTCTTCTGTGTCTATGGATCTTTTCACTGAGCAACCAGGTTAATTATTATTACTTTACACACATATGTATATTAAAGTAAATTATATATTGAGTTTTTATTTCTTGTTTACAGAATGCTGTAAATCTTTGCTACATGGCTCTAGGAATATTGGTTGCATGTTTTCTTGGTAGCTTTGTCTTCATTCTTTTTATGGTATTTTTTTCGAAGAATTATATAATAAACGAGTTGTGTTTTTCAGAGGGGTATTGTTGGGCAAGAACAGCAGAGAGGCAGGCAATCAAGATTAAGGTCAACTTATTTGAAAGCGGTTTTAAGGCAAGAAGTGGCGTATTTCGATTTAAATGTTACAAGCACAGCGGAGATCATTACTAGTGTTTCCAGTGATAGTCTTATTATTCAAGAAGTCATTAGCGAAAAGGTATGCCCATGAGCTTTAGTTTCTTGCGTTCATAAAACATTAATTCCTATGAATTGTGTGCATTTAAAAGGATACAAAAATGCAGGTGCCAATGTTTCTGATGAATATGTCAACATTCTTTGGGTCATATATCGTGGCATTTATATTAGAATGGAGGCTAGCCCTTGTTGGGCTTCCGTTTATTATAGTTTTAATTATACCTGGTTTAATCTATGGAAGGGTTCTAATGAGCTTATCAAGAAAGGTCAGGGAGGAGTATAATAAGGCTGGTAACGTTGCTGAACAGGCGATTTCTTCTGTTAGGACAGTTTATTCGTTTGTGGGTGAAAGTAAGACAATTGCAGAATACTCTAATGCTTTGGAAGACACTGTAAAGTTGGGATTAAAGCAGGGTTTGGCTAAAGGAGTGGCGATTGGCAGCAATGGTATCAGTTTTGCCGTGTGGTCTTTTACGACTTGGTATGGTAGTAGATTGGTGATGTACCATGGAGCTAGTGGTGGCACTGTTTTTGCTGTTGGAGCTGCCATAGCCATTGGTGGTTTGTAAGTTTTTTTTTCCATCTATTATTTAAAAAGATTCGTAGGAGGATATATCATTTTATTGAACTTAAAAAAAAAAAAGAGACAACCAACTCTCTATTTTCTATTGTGAAAAAAGCCTAATAATGAAATATTTGACTTTCTTTTTTAATTGAGGTGATACCTTATTCATTGGTTAATATATACGTTACACTTGCATATCTTGTCATTAACGTCCTAATAATTCTGTTAATCACAGATCATTGGGTTCCGGAATGTCCAGCGTTAAGTACTTTTCCGATGCAATGGCTGCTAGTGAACGTATAAGAGAAGTGATCAAAAGAGTTCCAGAAATCGATTCTGACAGCATGGAAGGGGAAATACTACAACAAGTCTC